>CM035346.1:22671222-23271222 GCA_020226455.1 Prunus salicina | reverse complement strand
ATTCAATTTCACGGATTAACCTGTACTTGCTCAAGAAGAACCAGATAATGAGCCATACATCATTGGAAAGATACGGAAGTCTAGTTTCCGTAGCATTTTACGGTTCATGATTCTGAGTCTTCTAGAGGAAGTTATACATGATTTAGTAGATCAAGGTCAAAATTCGGCAGCATCTGCGTTACTGGGCCACAAATGACATTTGAAGGTCTTCCCAATTTTTTCTTGAGTTGGGCTGCATATGCTTGGAAAGATAAGACAAAGTTCTTGAAGATCCATATTTTTCCAGAATTTTATGAATGTATTAACAAGCCCAAAACTAACCCAAAAGAAGAGTGCAATGCATTGCCATGCGTGACATATGCATGATGAAATGCACTATCTAGTGGGATTTGTTGGTGAAGAGCATTAGCCAAAAAGATGAGTTTCTAATTACAAGTGCTATCTAGTGGGAGTTGTTGGTGAAGTGCACTAGCCAAAAGGATGAGTTCTTAATTACAAGTGCTATTGGCATAGACCATATTTAATTTAGAATTTCAACTCCCCTAAGCCTATAAATAGTGAGTTCTCCAAGCTTGTAAACACACCCCAAGGGGGGAGCTCTCAAACATTTCTCTAGAGCTCCCCTCCCTTCTCTCCCTCAAATTCTCTTAGTTTTCCTTTCTAGTTCTCAATTGTTGTAATAAAATCCTTTTGCTAAATGTTTCTGAGTTCTTCTTAACTTTTCCATTGTAATGTAAATTCTTTGCTTTAGCAATTCAAGTTTGAGTAGTTTCCAAGTTTCAATTATGGTTTTTGTTCTTATTCATTATGCTTATGAGTTAATATGCTAGTTTGAATGATTGATCACCATTAAGGCTTGCATGTTAGCTGTCTTGGTTTGAATTAAGAGTAGACACCATGCTTTAATTCGAATTGAACTATGAATAGGAAGAGTATGTATGGACATTCGACAACAGGGATTAGATACATGCTTGGTTGTTTAAAATGTTCTTCTATGCTTAATGGGTTCATAATGCTTAATTTAGGTCAGACAACAAATGATCAAGTTAGGGAATTAGGAACACAAGGTTAGGACCAGACACCATGGCTTAATCATACTTTAGCTAGAATCAATCCGTTAATCTAAATTGAACTTGGGAACTTATTCGCTTGAGTTAATTTCTTTTCTTTCTTCCTTGTTTGATTTATTTTCTTTCTTTTTTTCATTTCTGTTTTGTACAGGGAATTGAATTAAATCAATCTATCATCAATCCTCGTGGGATCGACCTCGCACTTACATATGCTAAACTACCAACGGCTCGTGCACTTGCGAGTATCACAAGTTGAGGATGCAGCTGAATCTATTTTGGTGCAGCTGAATCGACGCAACAAGTTTTTGGCGCCGTTGCCGGGGATTGGCAACATAGTTTGGTTATATTTCTTTTCCCTACTTGTTTTATTTTTTTTTTATTATTATTTTTTTCTCCTTTTCATGTCTTCCTAGGCACTTTCATGTTTTAAAATTTGTGATGTTAATTGACAAGTCGTGTTTGTAGTCCAACGGAACAGGACAATTGCCTAACAAGCAAGAGAACTGGGTTTAAGTCCCGGCTTACACAACACAAAAAAAAAAAAAAAAACTTTGAAGCATGGAATTAGATGTGTGTTGTTGTTGTTTTTTTTTTTTTTTTCCTTTTCAGTTTAGTTTTTATGTCCTAATCCTTTTAATTCTCTTTCAAGTTTTTGTTTGTGTTTGTTTTAGCAATTTAGATAGCTAAATAAGAAAGGAGAGAAAATGCAACTCCAAACATGATGAGAAGTGTGGAGTAGTAGGAGAAGTGGCGATCTCCAAATACATCTATGCTTAACCTAATTGCTTCAAGGGGGAGCATTCTAATCTTTTATCTTAATTTGTTTTCTTATTATTTTAAGTTTATGTTTCTTTTTATACAAAATTTTAATTAAAAAAAAAAAAAGATTTTTCATATGAGTTGACTTATGGTAACTCCAATGAGCACTTCTATTAATACAGTGTCTAGGAGTTCTTTAGGCGACACATTCGGTGTCTAAGAAGTTTGGTTTTTAAGCAGGACCATTGTGACCTCTCCAAACTTCCTGGATCCCCTGGCTGTGTTTTCTGAGGTTCTTAATTGGTAATCCGTGAGTCACTTGTATATTTTGCTTGTAATAAATATTTGCATGACTTAATTGAAAATTGGATTTCATTTTTCTTTTTGAATTAAAAATTTTATTTTTTATTTTTTTTATTAGTGTTTTTTTTATTATATTTAAATACTAATATATGTAAATGTTTATTAGTGGCTGGATATTAAGTTATTGTGGACTGCCAAACACTGAAACACTACCCACATTAACCCTAAAATTAACTCTCCATCTCTTAATCTATCTAGCCGCCCTCTAACCCCTGAACATCTCAACTTCCTCTTCCTCCCGAACCAAACCTTCTCCAAATTTTTGTTTATTGTAGATTTTGTCAATGAAGAAACTCCAGGAGGCCGTCGGTGGAAAGCTCAAGAAGGAGGAGTCCGAATTGAGCATGGTGAAGGTGCCTAGCCCAATGGTTTTGTTGAGCTCACTGCCAGCTATCCCACCAGAAGATCCTAAGGGAAAGGATACCATTGTGCAACGGGTGTTTGAGGTGATTGAGGTGCTCGTGGTTGTGTTTGCCATGGATCCCTCAGAAGTTACCATAGATGCCTTTCTGTTTCATAGAGGTAGGGTGATAGAGGAAATTGAAGACATGATTCCAAATTGGGATCTAGATTGTGGATTAGAAGAGATGCAACTTGCGGTGCTGGCACATTGTCTAGATGCTTGGAGGGTATATCTGCTAGATAGGAGGTTTGTGGCAAGAACTGTTGTGTTGAGCAGTCATATGAATTGTACATGTAACATCCGAGTTGAGTTTGATATTTACTTAAGTGTGCTTAACGAGTTTGATTTCCAGTTAGGGTATATGACCACAAGGCTTCGAGACTTCGTGGAGCAGATGGATGAGTTGATGATAGATGGAGCCCTATATGATTCGTCTGTTTCAGACCCTTCGGAAAGTGAGTCAGAAGAAGAGCCAAGGGTGAGCTCAACCATCGATAACATTTTGAGAAATGCTATGTTTGAAGGATGAACCATGCAGTGCCAGGTTACCCTTAACCCCTGTTTTCTGTTTTCTTATATGCTTTCACATTGGGGACAATGTCCAATTCAGGTCTGGGGGTATTAATGGAGGTTTTCAAGTTTTGTTCACTTGTATTTCAATTTTTTGTTCATTTGTGTTTTCAATTTTCAATTTTTGTTCATTTGATTTGTGTTTTCAATTTTTGTTCATTTGTGTTTCCAATTTTCGTTCACTTGTTACTAATTTTTTTTTTAGAAAGTCATACAACCAATGCTATGGAGCTGCCATTGAGATTTTCATATCAAACATTTTACACTTCACAAAGCTTTTGCTCTTAGAATTCTGGTGGCTAAAGTACCATGCTCAGATTCTTGAAGGAGAATAGTGGAGACTACCCTAGTGAGCTATTTCGAGCCTAATTACTTTCTTGAGAGGGTTTAAAGTGTTTCTATTCCTCATCTCTACTTATTTTCTTCAATTCACTCTAAAAATGATCTCATTGTTCCATTTTGATTGAATACTAAGGATGATTCTATTTGCAGATATCAGGTGCATGCTCTCACTCATGAATGAACTCATTGAAGTGATGCTAGGCTATGTGTGTATAATCATTCTCTGTGCTTTCTTTTCACCCTACCCATTCGTGTGTTCCATCAACTCTCTTGTAGCCAAACACTTCAAGCCATTTTCTTCTATCACCCTCATGATTCCCCTAACTTTGTATCTCAATCTGAGATATTTAACTTATTATAGCCATACCTTATAAAGCTTATAAATATATCAAGGTGTGCCAAGTTAAAGTTTGAAGCAAGGAAGTTGCTGCCACATGCCTAAATGTAAATTGGTGTGAATCTGTGCAAGTTTTAAAAAAAAATAAAAATAAAAATAAAATAAGAGAGAAGATCAAGTCAGCAAATAAGAAAAATAAAGAGAAAGTGTTTCGATTTGATCTAAATGTGAAATATAATGTCTATGCCAGATGATGCTATGAAGTTGCAGCCATACCATTCTAAATCAATGATACCTTGCAGATCAATGAAGAATGCAACCTTGGTATGTTCTTAAGTTAATTGTGTTCCTTCCAATTCTTCCATTTCCCCTAACCTTAGCCTTTCATTACAACCTTGTGAAAGACCTAGCTGATCTTTGAGGATGTATTCATGGGTGCTGGTATGTATGTGTGTATCTTTATTCTTAGTATTTGATTCCCTTCATGAGATCTAACCAAATATTGTGCTTCTATTTCATATACTCATTATGCTTGTTTGAGAGAATAAAGCCATAGGTTCTGAGTGATTGAGTGCTATATGTGAGAATTAGAGTTGAAGCATGTTCTTCCTTCAAGATTTGAGTATGTGTACTTTGAAGTCGTGTGCCTTTGAGCTATAGCTTCCACTTTACACACTTATTGATCATCTATCTTGGCAACTCTATGGTGTTGGAGGTATGATTAAAATTTTCTTTCATTAGTTGTTTTCAAAGTTAGTTTTCTAACCTTTTGTTTTGTAGAGTCAGTAAAGCGTTTGTGGGTATCGTTTTTGTTAAACCCTCAGGAGACACAACTCCTCCTACTAGGGACGCCTAGAGGTTTAAAGGCTTGTTGCATGCGCTCAATGCAATCGAGTTACCTACGAAAGTGGTCTAATAAACTTCTCGTTTTGTTTTTATCTTTGTTTTCCTTTTGTTTTACTCGAGGACTAGTAAAATCTAGGTTTGGGGGTATTTGATCGGTGCATAATTACATATCTTTTTATACCCTTCTAACTTATGATTTGGTTATGTTTTTGAGTTAAACTTGTGCTTTTAATAAAGTTTGTGTATGTTTCAGTGTAATAAGGTTGAGACTCATTACATGCATTTTGAAGACAAATTAGCTCAAAAAAGTGTCTGCAGATCATTCAATTTCACGGATTAACCTGTACTTGCTCAAGAAGAACCAGATAATGAGCCATACAATATTGGAAAGATACGGAAGTCTAGTTTCCGTAGCATTTTACGGTTCATGATTCTGAGTCTTCTAGAGGAAGTTATACATGATTTAGTAGATCAATGTCAAAATTCGGCAGCATCTGCGTTACTGGGCCACAAATGACATTTGAAGGTCTTCCCAATTTTTTCTTGAGTTGGGCTGCATATTCTTGGAAAGATAAGACAAAGGGCTTGAAGATCCATATTTTTCCAGAATTTTATGAATGTATTAACAAGCCCAAAACGAACCCAAAAGAAGAGTGCAATGCATTGCCATGCATGACATATGCATGATGAAATGCACTATCTAGTGGGATTTGTTGGTGAAGAGCATTAGCCAAAAAGATGAGTTTCTAATTACAAGTGCTATCTAGTGGGAGTTGTTGGTGAAGTGCACTAGCCAAAAGGATGAGTTTTTAATTACAAGTGCTATTGGCATAGACCATATTTAATTTAGAATTTCAACTCCCCTAAGCCTATAAATAGTGAGTTCTCCAAGCTTGTAAACACACCCCAATTGGGGAGCTCTCAAACATTTCTCTAGAGCTCCCCTCCCTTCTCTCCCTCAAATTCTCTTAGTTTTCCTTTCTAGTTCTCAATTGTTGTAATAAAATCCTTTTGCTAAATGTTTCTGAGTTCTTCTTAACTTTTCCATTGTAATGTAAATTCTTTGCTTTAGCAATCAAGTTTGAGTAGTTTCCAAGTTTCAATTATGGTTTTTGTTCTTATTCATTATGCTTATGAGTTAATATGCTAGTTTGAATGATTGATCACCATTAAGGCTTGCATGTTAGCTATCTTGGTTTGAATTAAGAGTAGATACCATGCTTTAATTCGAATTGAACTATGAATAGGAAGAGTATGTATGGACATTCGACAACAGGGATTAGATACATGCTTGGTTGTTTAAAATGTTCTTCTATGCTTAATGGGTTCTTAATGCTTAATTTAGGTTAGACAACAAATGATCAAGTTATGGAATTAGGAACACAAGGTTAGGACCAGACACCATGGCTGAATCATACTTTAGCTAGAATCAATCCGTTAATCTAAATTGAACTTGGGAACTTATTCGCTTGAGTTAATTTCTTTTCTTTCTTCCTTGTTTGATTTATTTTCTTTCTTTTTTTCATTTCTGTTTTGTACAGGGAATTGAATTAAATCAATCTATCATCAATCCTCGTGGGATCGACCTCGCACTTACATATGCTAAACTACCAACGGCTCGTGCACTTGCGAGTATCACAAGTTGAGGATGCAGCTGAATCTATTTTGGTGCAGCACAATATGAAGTCTCATGTAAGATTCCTTTGGTGATCCCCTAACCAACTCCAATGCATGTTCCCTAGCTCTCCAAGCCTTCACATAACTTATACACACACCCATGTCCTTCCACATATCCTCTATGATGTCATGGGGTCCATGTACTCGTGATACACCCTCATACTTAGACTTTATGCACTAACCAATAAGATAACTACTTGCTTGTCAATGATGACGATGATAACATCCAATGAGCAAGTGTGTTTAGTAACATATTTTTCTGACCATGAAATATGAGAATTTTCGTACCTTTGTTTCCATATGCATCCGTCATCCACACAACCAACTTCAAATCTTTCTTTATTAGATCTCCTCACTTTGAACTCAAAATTTTTCTTCATAGCATCGATACCCAACTCTGTTTTTAAATCCTCCTTAGTCTCATACACCTGACCTACAATTATATCTCCACTTGAATTGTGTAGCTCTGTCATGTCTGATCCATGTAGAATGTTTTTATCCTTGTTTGGGGCAGTTGATTGTTAGAGTTAGGCTCATCACATTGCACATTGATAGTTGGCACTTAGTCACATCTCATGTTTTCATCGAACGCAACATTATCATGAAAAACATTATCACCCTCTACATGTGGCATATCCTCAAATTGCATGTTCGCAAAACACAACTCATCTACATGTGTTGTATTATTTTCCACTTCATATTCTGAGTCCTCAAATTTTTCGATTCCCAAGTCATCTTATGAATCCTTATCTTGCTCATAATCTTCTAAATCACCTTGAGTACCCAAGTTGAGGTTCATTGGCATTGGTTCGAACTCAACCAGTGGAGTTTGTTGATTGCTTCCATTTCCGTAAGAAAATATACGACGGGAAACCACCATCGTGTAAAATGTTTTCGCCCGGTCGTGAAATCGACTGCCGTCTATTTGGGTTTCAAACTACGACGGCTTTTCACCGTCGTTGTTTATCAGTAAATACGACGGTTTTTAAAGAAAATCGTCGTTGTTTAGAGGTAAAGATCGTTAATTATAGGAGGAAAGACAACTGTTTTTCATAAAACCGTCGTGTATTGTATGTAAAGATGACGAATTTTTTATGAAAACCGTCGTGGATTGTTTATAAAGACGTCATCTTTACATACAATAGACGACATTTTTTTATAAAAAGCGTCATCTTTACATACAATAGACGACGGTTTTTATAAAAAGCGTCATCTTTACATACAATAGACGACGGTTTTTTATAAAAAGCGTCATCTTTACGTACAATAGACGACGGTTTTTTTTTATAAAAAGCGTCATCTTTACGTACAATAGACGACGATTGTTTTATAAAAAGCGTCATCTTTACGTACAATAGACGACGGTTTTTTATAAAAAGCGTCATCTTTACGTACAATCGACGACGGTTTTTATAAAAAACGTCCTCTTTACATACAATAAACGACGGTTTTTATAAAAAAGCATCATCTTTACGTACAATAATGCTTTTTGATTTCCTATGATGCTATACAACGATTTTAACTAGAAAACCAACCATAATGCTTTATCAAAAATAATATCTTTTATAGAACTTGAAGATTCAATAGTTATTACATAGTTAACCAATCTTTATTCTACAACAAACATAATTCCTAACAAGACCTACGTACTCCTAATCCAAGCATTCCTCATCCAAACATACAAATGATGCACAACTGAAGTCTCCTCCATCATCCCTGTAAATAAATCAAAATGACAAAGAGAGAAAAAAAAAAAAAAAAGAAGCTAAGATTATAAACATAAAAAATTAGGTGAAAGAGAAATTTTACCATTGGTTCATATTTCCATAGAAAACTTGTAAAATGAGCATAAAAAAGACCATCGAGAACCTGCAAATTTTCAACAACAAAAAAACATACGACTCACATAGAAAACCTGCAAAAGAAAAAGTTATAAATCTGCAAGCTTCCTCCTCATCTCCTGATAACCAAATCAGAAATCTAAAAAGAAACCAGAAAAAAAAAAATATGTAAACAAATCAGACAAATCAAGAGAGACAAAATCTGAAATTAGAGATACAAAGAATATACCAAAAACGCAAAGAGACTAATAATCCAGAATTCACTAGCAAGATATAGAAGGGTATAAAGAGATTAGGTGACTTTCAAATCAAACCTTTCAACCAGCTTTGATTCTCAAATACAGAACATCCTTCTACATCTTATGGATTTGCTAAGACCTCAATCTCTCAACTCCTTCATTGATATCGATCTTTTGATGATTTTGTAGAGAGTTTCATGAGGGTGTTTTAGAGAGTGCAAGAGGGTTTCAAGGAGGGAGAGATAAGGTTTTCAGAGACGGGGGAAAATCTGAAAATTTGACAAGCGCGAATTCATTCAAGTAGACTTTTTTTAGCGTGTTTTAAAAGACGACGCTTGTTAATGAGAGATAAGATTTTCAAAGACAGGTGAAAATTTGAAAATTTATCGGGTGCGAATTCACTTAAGCGGCCATTTTTTAGCGTGTTTTAAAAGACGACGCTTTTTTTTAAAAAAAAAATTGTCATCTTTACATATAATAGACGACGGTTTTTTTTTATATAAAAAGCATCATCTTTACGTATAATAGACGATGGTTTTTTATAAAAAGCGTCATCTTTATGTACAATAGACGACGGTTTTTATAAAAAGCGTCATCTTTACGTACAATAGACGACGGTTTTTATAAAAAGCGTCATCTTTACGTACAATAGACGACGGTTTTTATAAAAAGCGTCATCTTTACGTACAATAGACGACGGTTTTTATAAAAAGCGTCATCTTTACATACAATAGACGTTTTTTTCCGCTACACTCCTTGACCCTATATGAATGCAATGACTGAATTTGATCTTCAATTTAAAATATTTACACTAGTGGATACCATAAAATCTTATGTTATATTTAACGAAAGTATAAATAAACTCTTAATTGTTAGTGAATATATTGTTTTGATGGCATACGCATTCTAAGAAACTAGTTTCAATGATCCAACCGTCAAAATTGTTTGTTTATACTTCGAGATCATATACGCCAAAAATCGGAAAAAATAAACATTCAGAGATCAAGTAACGGGACAAACAATTTCGACGGTTATAAATGAAAAATCATGATTTAACGGTTATTTTAACTCCGATTTTGATGATTTTTTACCGCTACACTCCTTGACCCAATATGAATACAATGATTGAATTTGATCTTCAATTTAAAATATTTACACTAGTGGATACCACAAAATCTTATGTCATATTTAATGAAAGTATAAATAAACTCTTCATTGTTAGTGAATATATTGTTTTGATGGCATACGCATTCTAAGAAACTAGTTTCAATGATCCAACCGTCAAATGTGTTTGTTTATACTTCGAGATCATATAGCCAAAAATCGGAAAAAATAGACATTCAGAGATCAAGTAACGGGACAAAAAATTTCGACGGTTATAAATGAAAAATCATGATTTAACGGTTATTTTAACTCCGATTTTGATGATTTTTTACCGCTACACTCCTTGACCCTATATGAATACAATGACTGAATTGATCTTCAATTTAAAATATTTACACTAGTGGATACCACAAAATCTTATGTTATATTTAACGAAAGTATAAATAAACTCTTAATTGTTAGTGAATATATTGTTTTGATGGCATACGCATTCTAAGAAACTAGTTTCAACGATCCAACCGTCAAACTTGTTTGTTTATACTTCGAGATCATCTACACCAAAAATCGAAAAAAATAAACATTCAGAGATAAAGTAACGGGACAAAAAATTTCGACGGTTATAAATGAAAAATAATGATTTAACGGTTATTATAACAAACCATCATCTTTACATATAATAGACGACCATTTTTTATAAAAAAAAACGTCATCTTTATATATAATAGACGACCCTTTTAAAAAAAAATATCATAATCTTTACATATAATAGACGACGGTGTTTTTATAAAAAGCGTCATCTTTACATATAATAGACGACGGTTTTTACGGTTTTTATAAAAAACGTCATCTTTACATATAATAGACGACGATTTTTTCGGTTTTTATTAAAAGCGTCATCTTTACATATAATAGACGACGGTTTTTTCGGTTTTTATTAAAAGCGTCATCTTTACATATAATAGACGACGGTTTTATAAAATCGTCATCTTTACATATAATAGACGACGGTTTTTATAAAAATCGTCATCTTTACATATAATAGACGACGGCTTTTAATAAAATAGTCGTCTTTACATATAATAGACGACGGTTTTATAAAATCGTCATCTTTACATATAATAGACGACGGTTTTTATAAAAATCGTCATCTTTACATATAATAGACGATGGTTTTTATAAAAATCATCATCTTTACACATAATAGACGACGGTTTTTATAAAAATCATCATCTTTACATATAATAGACGACGTTTTTTTTAATAAAAAGCATCATCTTTACATATAGTATGACGTATGATAACAAAATCAAGGAAATAAATTGATAAAAAAAATTCGTATTAAGACGACGGTTTAAATATAAGGTATGACGTATAAAGGGAATAAATACGTCGTTAAATGAAAAACCCAACGTGGTGAGATTTAAAGATAACGTCGTAGAACTATACGAGAATGACGTCGATATATTTATCTTTGCCGTCATTGTACATTAATTTAATACGGCGATATTTTGTATTTTAAAGCCGTGGATTTGTTTGTAATTATACGGCGTCTTATACGAAAACCTCGTCGTGTTATTTTTTGAGTAAAAACGCCGGCTTTTTTTGAAATCTTCGTCTTTACTTTCTACGTCGGTCGATTCATAACTTCTGCCATTCTTTGTTGGCTTTGATTTTACACTGCGGAAATCTGTTTCAAATAGACGTCGGTTGTTTAATTAGGTATGTCGTTGTTTTTGAACAGCCATTTGAATCTCCAATTTTTAAGTGTCTAAGGTGGTATTACACGACGGTTTTTTTAGAACCGTCGTCTTTTAAAAAACCACGACGGTTTTCACTTAGACCATCGTTTTTTTCTGGTCGTCTTTTTCACTTTTTGTAGTAGTGATACTTCACGTTTCACTATAATGCACAATGGAATCTTGTAAGACTTTGACTATCTCTGTGGGCCATGCAGTTTTCATTGCATCATATATAACTTTCATAGTTACCTCATACTCATTTTGGTCCACATTGGCAATGTCATACCCTTTATTCCGGAGTTCCTCAAATGTAATTTTGTTTGAAACAAGTAGTCCTTTACTTTTGCAATTTTTATACATTGAGTTAGCCCACCTTCCACCATAGTTAATCAAAATTGTCAAACTAGACATTTGCCTGAAAATGTAAGCTAAAAATATTAATTAAAAAATAACCTTACATACCAAAAATTGACGATGAAGCCAAAAACATTAGTGGAACAAAGTAGAAATTAATACAGCTTTTAAACGATGGAACAATGGGCAAGTCAGAGGAGTTTGATTCCCCTCGAACTATTGAAAGGTTAAAGATGAATATGTTAGTAGTTACATAGAGACACAAAAATACACTTCAAAAATTCTACATCAACATAATAATTCACTGGCATGAATAAATGGAAGTTCCAGCATACATTTGTTTATTTACATATGGGTATGTTTTTGTAGTTGTAGTCTGAACGAAGTCAAAGAGAACAAAAAGGAGGAAAAGAAGGCATTGCTTAAACAAGCTTTCATGATACCACCAGAGGCCAAAGTATTGCTCAGCATGGATGTAACATCCTGACCCAATTTAAGGGTTTATTTAATTATTTAATTATGAAATTTACATTTCTGCCCTTAGGAGTAAAGGTAGTTTAGTCCATTTCTGTTTGGGTAGGAATTTGGGAAAGTGAGTGGCACCGTTACGTAGAGCTTGCTGATACGAGTCCATTGACTGGTGGCACACTCAATTCCGAGTTGTAACGAATGAGAAAAGGTCTGAAAGAGAAAAGGACGTATTAGGAACTACTGAAATTGTCCAAAAAGCTTAAATACCACTCACGGAGGCGCTAGGACCTTCCAAAGGTCTAGTTGTTGTAGAATTTTTCGGCGCCATTTCCTCCTACTCTGGTCGCCAAATCCGTCGATCCAAGTATGATTATTCATCTACTCAACATGGTCTAGCTGATGGTATGGTTGGTTAGGATCAATATGGAGTATTTAGAGTTCGATCTAAAACCTAGGTTTTTCTCCAACTAAGAGGTGCTTTTTCGGCTAGCTCTGGCCACATTTTGGTAGGGGTCCAAGACCAAAACACGTTCCCCTAGGTGTGGTGGTTCTATTGGTATAGGTATTGGCCAGTGATTTGGAGTTTTTCCGATCGCCAGAATTTACTCAAGCCACCCACCACTACCACTTTTTGGTGGCGCGTGAGCCACTTTTTCGTGGTTCATTGAGTTCCAAAATACTCCACATGCTGTCCCGAGCACAATGGTATGTTCAGATTAGAAATTGGGTACCAATTGACTATCGATCAGATATTATGCCTATGTTGAACAAATAGTAACCTAAAAAATAAGCAACTATATGCACGTTTTAACTCGCAAGTGCACAAGATCGGATAAATAGTATAGAGAGCAAACACGAGATCGTTCCCACGAGGATTGGATTAATTTGTGCTAAATATTGAAAACAGCGTTTGATTAAAAATAGAATTGGATTGTGGTTAAAACAATGAGAAAACTAGTTAGGGATTCGATGTTCACCACTAATCTTTTTCCTTAAGCAAACGACATGCACAATGCTACAAAACAGATTTTGGATGCTTATGTTTGTCAACCTAAAGGCATGATATCTACTCTTTAAGTTATTGATTTCCCTAAACAACAAGTTAGGCATGGGTATCTACTCTAACTCTTTTCATTCTTAAAGTGTTTAGCATGGTATCTACTAAGTTGTACTTTAAGAATGCATAACACAATGGAAATCGACAAACACACAAATTCTAGAACATGGTATCTATTCTAGTTATTCATGATGATTAATTTCAAGAACTTATAACTAGTTCTTTTGTTACTTTCATAGGTACAAGACTCGGTCATCTAAATTTACCTATGTAACAAACTCAATACACAGCATGCATATGATGATCAAGCATAACAAAACATATGTAAAGAGTAAAATATAATCTGAAATTAATCAATAAGCATCACAAAAGTAGTTTATAGCAAAGACATATCGAAATCCTTAAAGAAACATGATTAGGGCTTCAATCGAGCCCTAACTAAAATATTTAGCTATCCATAATTTGAATGGATAGCAAGAACATACAAAACAGAAAATAAAAAGAGAAAGAAGAAAAAGATGGCTCTTTGATAAAGAAGACAACTCTTTGATGGTGTAAACAACTTTTTGATGGTAGACAACTCTTTGATGGTGTAGACAACTCTTTGATGGTGTACAATGGAAATGTAATTTATGAAATGATATCCTCCTTTGAATGAGCTGAAACTCTCTATTTATAGGCTTCAAATTCATCCTCCCCCTTGGATGGTCTCTTAGCTGCCCATGTGTGGCAGCTCATGCTTTGTCTCCCATGTGCTTTGTCTCCCATGTGTGGCAGCTCATACTTTGCAGCTACCACAAGCTGTGCCTCCATGTGTGGTTGCTTTAAGCACATGGATCAATAGCTGCCCATGCTTTGCCTCCATGTGTGGCTGCTTTAAGAACATGGCTCAACAGCTGCCCATGCTTTGCCTCCATGTGTGGCTGCTTTAAGCACATGTGACAGCAAAGGTTTGTCTGTGAACCAGATTCGGTTTTTGACATGCTGAGGGCTCCAGACTTGTCCAATTGGGCTGAAATTTGGATATGTTATAGTAGACACCTATTGGAACAACTTCTATCAAGGGTGTCGCCCCATCGGACTTGTGAAAGAAGCTGAACCGAGGCCTGCAACCTGACCCACGAAAACTGGACTGAGGCCTGGTTTGTCTGTGAACCAGGTTTGGTATTTGACATGCTGAGGGCTCCAGACTTATCCAATTGAGCTGAAATTTGGATATGTTATAGTAGACATCCATTGGAACAACTTCTATCAAGGGTGTCGCCCCATCTAACTTGTGCAAGTACCTAAACGGAGGCCTGAAAACTGACCCACGGAAACTGGACTGAGGCTCGAATGTTTGACCTTGAGCTACTAAATCATGTATAACTTCCTCTAGAAGACTCCAAATCATGCACCGTAAAATGCTACGGAAACTAGACTTCCGTATCTTTCCAGTGATGTATGGCGCATTATCTGGTTCTTTTTGAGCAAGTACAGGATAATCCGTAAATATGACTGATCTGCAGATACTGTTTTGAGCTAACTTGTCTTCAAAATGCAAATAATGAGTCTCAACCTTATTATACTGAAACATACACAAAACTTTATTAAAAGCACAAGTTTAACTCAAAAACATACCAAATCATAAGTTAGAATGGTACAAAAAAGATATGTAATTATGCACCGATCAAATACCCCCAAACCTAGATTTTACTAGTCCTCGAGTAAAACAAAAATAAAAATAAAGATAAAAACAAAACTAGACCACTTTCGTAGGTAACTCGATTGCATTGAGCACATGCAACAAGCCTTTAAACCTCTAGGCATCCCTAGTAGGAGGAGTTGTGTCTCCTGAGGGTTTAACAGTTATGATACCCACAAACGTTTTACTGACTCTACAAAACAAAAGGTTAGAAAACTAACTTTGAAACCAACTAATGAAAATGAAAGAAAACTTTAGTCATACCTCCAACACCATAGAGTTGCCAAGATAGATGATCAATAAGTGTGTACAGTGGAAGCTATAGCTCAAAGGCACACGGCTTCAAAGTAAACATACTCAATTCTTGAAGGAAGAACATGCTTCAACTCTAATTCTCACATATAGCACTCAATCACTCAGAACCTATGGCTTTATTCTCTCAAATAAACCAAATGAGTATATGAAATAGAAGCACAATATTTGGTTATATCTCATGAAGGGAATCAAATACTAAGAATAGAGATACACACATACATACCAGCACCCATGAATACATCCTCAAAGATCAGCTAGGTCTTTCACAAGGTTGTAATGAAAGGCTAAGGTTTAACGGAAGTGAAAGAATTGGAAGGAACACAATTAACTTAAGAACATACCAAGGTTGCATTCTTCATTGATCTGCAAGGTATCATTGATTTAGAATGGTATGGCTGCAACTTCATAGCATCATCTGGCATAGACCTTAAATTTCATATTTTATATCAAATCGAAACACTTTCTCTTTATTTTTCTTATTTGCTGACTTGATCTTTTTTTTTTTTTTTTTTTTGAAACTTGCACAGATTCACACCAATTTACATTTAGGCATGTGGCAGCAACTTCCTTGCTTCAAAATTTATCTTGGCACACCTTGGTATATTTCTAAGTTTTATAGGGTATGGCTATAATAAGTTAAATATCTCAGATTGAGATACAAAGTTAGGGGAATCATGAGGGTGATAGAAGAAAATGGCTTGAAGTGTTTGGCTACAAGAGAGTTGATGGAACACACGAATGGGTAGGGTGAAAAGAAAGCACAGAGAATGGTTATACACATATAGCCTAGCATCACTTCAATGAGTTCATTTATGAGTGAGAGCATGCACCTGATATCTGCAAATAGATTCATCCTTAGTATTCAATCAAAATGGAACAATGAGATCATTTTAGAGTGAATTGAAGAAAATAAATAGAGATGAGGAATAGAAACACTTTAAACCCTCTCAAGAAAGCAATTAGGCTCGAAATAGCTCACTAGGGTAGTCTCCACTATTATCCTTTAAGAATCTGAGCATGGTACTTTAGCCACCAGAATTCTAAGAGCAAAAGCTTTGTGAAGTGTAAAATGTTTGATATGAAAATCTCAATGGCAGCTCCATAGCATTGGTTGTATGACATTTAAAAAAAATTAGTAACAAGTGAACGAAAATTGGAAACACAAATGAACAAAAATTGAAAACACAAATCAAATGAACAAAAATTGAAAATTGAAAACACAAATTAACAAAAAATTGAAATACAAGTGAACAAAAATTGAAAACCTCCCCCCCAGACCTGAATTGGACATTGTCCCCAATGTGAAAGCATATAAGAAAACAGAAAACATGGATTAATGGTAACCTTGGCACTGCACGGTTCATCCTTCAAACATAGCATTTCTCAAAATGCTATCGATGGCTGAGCTCACTCATGGCTTTTCTTCTGACTCACTTTCCGAAGGGTCTGAAACAGACGAATCATATAGGGCTCCATCTATCATCAACTCATCCATCTGCTCCACGAAGTCTCGGAGCCTTGTGGTCATGTACACTAATTGGAAGTGAAACTCGTCAAGCACACTTAAGTAAATGCCAAACTCGTCTCGAATGTTACCTGTACAGTACATGTGACTGCTCAGCACAACAGTTCTTACCACAAACCTCCTATCTAGCAGATATTCCCTCCAAGTATCTAAACAATGTGCCAGCGCTGCAATCTGCATCTCTTCCAATCCACAATCCAGATCCCAATTTGGAACCATGTCTTCAATTGCCTCTATCAGCATACCTCTATGAAACAGAAAGGCATCTATGACAACTTCTGAGGGATCCATGGCAAACACAACCACGAGCACCTCAATCACCTCAAACACCCGTTGCATAATGGTGTCCTCTCCCTTAGGATCTTTTGGTGGGATAGCTGGCAGTGAGCTCAACAAAACCATTGGGCTAGGCACCTTCACCATGCTCAATTCGGACTCCTCCTCCTTGAGCTTTCCACCGACGGCCTCCTGGAGTTTCTCCATTGACAAGATCTACAATAAACAACAATTTGGAGAAAGTTTGGTTCGGGAGGAAGAGGAAGCTGAGATGTTCAGGGTTAGAGGGCGGCTAGATCAAATGAACGAAAGAGAGTTTATTTTTAGGGTTAATGTAGGTAGTGTTTCAGAGAAAGAGAAGGTTTTTTTGTTTTTTTGTTTTTGTTTTTTTTTAATTTTTAATTTTATAAATTATAATTATTATTATATATATACATATTTTTTTTAATAAAACACACGAATATATAAGTGACTCATGGATTACCAGTTAAGAACCTCAAAAAACACAGCCAGGGGATCCGGGAAGTTTGGAGAGGTCACAATGGTCCCGCTTAAAACCCAAACTTCTTAGACACCTAAGGTGTCGCCTATAGAACTCCTAGACACCGTATGAACAGAGGTGCTCATTGGAGTTACCATAAGTCAACTCATATGAAAAAAAAACTTTTTTTTTTTTTTTTTGTAAAAAGAAACATAAACTTCAAATAATAAGAAAACAAATTAAGGGAAAGGATTAGAATGCTCCCCCTTGAAGCAATTAGGTTGAGCATAGATGTATTTGGATGTCACGACTTCCCCGTTTATGGGTAATTGAATGGCCTGCAAAATAGAAAAACAAATTGCACGGGGTAAGCTCATAAGAATTTACGAAAAATAAATTTATAAATAAATAAATAAATAAATAAAATTAAACATTGGGTTGCCTCCCAATAAGCGCTTGGTTTATAGTCATTAGACAGACTATTGGACTCTCATGCAATGTACTGAACAGGTTGGAGAGTCACATCCTCCTCTCTATGCTCAAAGCTCATCTCAATATAAGGCTTTACTCTATTCCCATTCACCATGAATGTCTGATTCTTCTCTTTGCTATGAACCTCCAAAGCCCCATGAGGGAAAACCTTTGTAACAACATAAGGACCATACCACCTAGACTTGAGCTTACCAGGGAAAAGTCTCAATTTTGAATTGTAGATCAACACCTTCTGTCCCACATGAAACTCCTTCCTAACTAGATGCTTATCATGATACGCCTTGGTCCGCTCCTTATACAACTTAGCATTCTCATATGCATCATACCTCAACTCTTCTAGCTCATTCAGCTGTAACTTCCTCTTGTCACCTGCTTGTTGCATATCAAAATTGAATTTTTTAATAGCCCAATATGCTCTGTGCTCCAACTCCACTGGTAGGTGACATGCCTTTCCAAAGACTAAACGATATGGGGACATGCCAATTGGGCTTTTGTACGCAGTCCGATATGCCCACAAGGCATCATTCAAGCGTAGAGACCATTCCTTCCTTATAGTATTCACTGTCTTCTCTAGGATGCTTTTGATCTCTTTATTGCTTATCTCTACTTGACCACTGGTTTGAGGATGATATGGAGTGCCAACCTTATGTGTGATCCCATATTTCTTCATTAAGGAAGCAAAAACTTGGTTATTGAAATGGCTACCTCCATCACTAATTATCGCCCTTGGTGTCCCAAACCTAGTAAAGATGTTATCCTGCAAGAATTTCACAACAACTTTGTGATCATTAGTTTTTGAGGGGGATAGCCTCGACCCATTTAGATACATAATCACACCCACAAGAATATATAAATAACCAAAGGAGTTAGGAAATGGACCCATGAAGTCGATACCCCACACATCAAAGAGCTCCACCACTTGAATGTTTTGCAATGGCATTTGATTTCTAGAAGAGATATTCCCTGTCCGTTGGCATCTATCACAAGCCCTGCAAAACCAAAAAGCATCTTTAAACACATTAGGCCAATAGAACCCAGATTGTAATACCTTAAGTGATGTTCTCTTCGCTCCAAAGTGTCCTCCACATGCAAATTGATGACAATGTTGGAGAATGCTCATATGCTCCTCCTCTGAAACACATCTTCTGATAATTTGATCTGGACAAAATTTGAACAAGTAGGGCTCGTCCCAATAATAGTGCCTAGACATAGACACTAATCGTTTCCTTTCTTGGCTAGACATACCTGGAGGAAAAACCTTAGTAGTTATATAATTAACAATATCTGCATACCATGGAAGTTGTAAATCAATTGCAAATAACTGCTCATCTGGAAAGTTTTCACTCAAGGGAAGCTTGTTTTCTTCCTCATCATGAAGTAACCTGGACAAGTGATCTGCAACCACATTCTCACTACCCTTCTTGTCCTTAATCTCAAGATCAAATTCTTGCAGTAAGAGCACCCATCTAATCAACCTAGGCTTAGCATCTTTCTTACTAAACAAAAATCTCAAAGCAGCATGATCAGTGAAAACAATAACTTTGGAACCAATCAAGTAGGACCTAAACTTCTCTAAAGCAAATATAACAGCTAACAATTCTTTTTCAGTAGTAGAATAATTAAGCTGAGCATCATTTAAAGTTCTAGAAGCATAAAAAATAGCATGAGGTACCTTCTTAACTCTCTGACCCAGAACAGCTCCTAGAGCATAATCACTGGCATCACACATAAGCTCGAATGAGAGGTTCCAATCAGGTGCCGTCATAATGGGTGCAGATGTGAGTAGCTCTTTCAATGTATTAAAGGCTTTCATGCACCCTTCTGTCCACATAAACTCAACATCTTTAGACAATAATGCACAAAGAGGTCTAGAAATTTTAGAGAAATATTTTATGAATCTTCTGTAAAACCCTGCATGCCCTAGAAAACTTCTCACACCCTTCACAGATGTAGGAGGAGGCAATTTTGATATGATGTTAATCTTTGCCTTGTCCACCTCAATGCCCCTGCTAGAAATTACATGACCTAAAACAAGACCTTGTTGTACCATGAAATGGCACTTTTCCCAATTCAGCACTAGGTTGCATTCCTCACATCTCTTTAGAACAAGCTGCAAATGGTTAAGACAATTATCAAAGTTAGAACCAAAAACACTGAAATCATCCATAAATACCTCTATAAATCTCTCCACCATGTCTGAAAATACGCTCATCATGCACCTTTGGAATGTGGCAGGTGCATTACACAAACCGAATGGCATCCTTCTGTATGCAAATGTGCCAAAGGGGCAAGTGAATGTGGTCTTCTCCTGGTCTTCTGGTGCTATAGCAATCTGATTATAACCACTATAACCATCTAGAAAACAATAATGATTATGACTTGCTAACCTTTCTAACATCTGATCAATAAAGGGAAGAGGAAAATGATCTTTCCTGGTTTCATTATTGAGCTTTCTGTAATCAATGCAGACTCTCCAACCTGTGGTGAGCCTGGTAGGAACAAGCTCATTCTCTTCATTCTTCATCACTGTGATTCCACTCTTCTTAGGCACAACATGAACTGGACTCACCCATTTGTTATCTGAGATGGGGTAGATAATGCCAACATCCAAGAGCTTAAGAACTTCTGTTCTCACTACTTCCTTCATGTGTGGGTTAAGCCGTCTCTGAGCATCTCTGTTAGGCTTTGCATTATCTTCAAAGAGGATCCTGTGCATGCACTTGGATGGACTTATGCCTTTGATATCGGCAATGGTCCACCCTAATGCAGTCTTGTGCTCCCTAAGAACTCTCAATAGCTTCTCTTGCTCCACCAAACTCAAGTTTGCAGCAACTATCACTGGTAATGTCTGGTTCTCTCCCAAGTAAGCATACTTCAGTTGTTCAGGTAGTTGCTTCAATTCTAGATCTGGTGCCCTGACAATGGAAGGGACAAGAGTAGTATTAGTAGACACAAGAGTTTCAAAGCGAAGTACATACTTACTTGGATAAGGCATAGAAGCCTCAAGAGAATGCACAGCTTCATGGAGGTCTATCTCTGTAACATCACATCCACGTTCATAATTCAGCCTTGTGAGGCTGTGGGCTATGCATGCCTCTAATGGTTTAATGCTATGTACCTGAAACACTTGCTCCACAACACTTCCTACCACATCAATCTTGAAACAATCATGGTTCTCATGTGGTAATTTGATAGTGTCAGACAACATGAATTCTATCTTCTTACCATCAACTTTCATGCCTATAGTACCCTTTTTTACACTTATCTTTGTATCAACAGTTATCATAAAGGGCTTACCAAGAATAATAGGTAATGAAGATGGCATAGGAGAATCTTCCATATCCAAAACAACAAAATCAGCAGGCAAAATAAATTCATTTACCTGAACCAAAACATCCTCTAAAATACCTCTAGGTCTTCTGATGCTTCTATCTGCCAATTGCAATGTAATTGAGGTTGGTTTGAGCTCCCCCAACCTCAACTCCTCATAAACTGTATAAGGCATCAAATTGATGCTTGCTCCTAAATCAAGCAAAGCACGTTCAAATAGACGGTCACCAACCCTGCAAGGAATTGTAAAACTACCTGGATCTTTTAGTTTAGGTGGTAATTTTCTCAATAAAACCGCACTTACCTCCTCAGTTAATGCAACTTTCTCATGTTCCTGAAACTGTCTTTTGTGTGTGCAACAATCCTTTAAAAACTTAGCATAAGAAGGAATTTGTTTAATTGCATCAAGTAAAGGAATGTTGATTTCTACTTTTCTCAAAGTTTCAAAAATATCAAGAAGATGTTTTTCTTTCTTTTGCTTAACTAACCTTTGAGGGAAGGGTAGAAATATCACCTTCTCCTTCTCACTTACCTTTGTGGCTGGAGAAGATTTAACATTTTCTTGTTCTTTCTTATCTGTCCCCACCTTGTTGTCAACTACCTTGCCACTTCTAAGGACTGTCACAGCCTTGAGCTGCTCCTGGCCCCCTGGATTAGGTATGGTTTGTGATGGAAACTCTCCTTTCTTCCTCTCACTCAACTCCTTTGCCAATTGCCCTACTTGTGCCTCCAATCTCTGAATAGCTTAGCTAGTTGTTGCTTCTAGTTTCTGAATGTTCTGACTAGTTAGAGCATTTGTCTGTTGCTGTGCAGTCAAGAACTGGAGTATGGCACCTTCAAGATTATTATTCTTCTTCTGGTCAGTATTTGGTTGTGCCACCTGTGATGAAGTATGATAATTACTTCCCTGTTGGAAGTTCTTCTGTTGCCCTTGTGGATTAAGCACATTTTGACTGTTGCTCCAAGAAAATTTGGGTGGTCTTTCCATCCTGGATTATATGTGTTCGAATATGGATTGTTCTTGGGATGATAGTTGTTTTGCCCCACATAATTAGCTTGCTCATGATCTGTAAAACAAGACATAGGACAAGTCTCAGTAGTATGATTAGAATGAGAACATATAGCACATACCTCGATTTTAGCAACTTGTTGAACTTGAGAGATGTTCTGAGCTGACATTGCTTTCACTAGTATATCTAACTTCTTCCCCATTGCTGCCATTTGACTCTGGACTCCATCATTTGTGCTAACTTCATATACACCTTTACCTTTCACTCCTTGTCTCCCTCTTGATGAGAATTGCTGAGAATTTTCACTTAGGGTCTCAAATAGCACAATGGCTTCATCACTACTCTTTTCCATAAGCACACCTCCACAACCTGAATCAACAAGACTTTTGTTAGTATCATTTAAACCTTCATAAAAAGCTTGTACCTGATCATCTTGAGATAGATTGTGGTGTGGACACTTGAGAAGCAACTCCTTGAAATGCTCCCATGCCTCAAAGTAAAGATCTCCATCCTTCTGTTGGAAGGTTTGAATCTCCCTTTTAAGTTGTCTTGTCTTTTGGGCTGGGAAAAACTTCTTCAAAAATTTAGTGGCCAATTGTTCCCAAGTAGTAATGGAACCTGCAGCTAGAGAATTCAACCACAACTTAGCATTATCTTTTAAGGAGAAAGGAAAAAGAATTAACCTGATTCCTTCTGTTGTCAAGCTTTGTATGTTTTGAGAATTGCAGAGATCAAAGAAATCCCTAATGTGCAAGTATGGATCTTCAGAAGGTGTGCCTCTATAGTGTGGCACCATGTTAAGCAATTGAGGTGATAAATTGAAGCTGCCATGCACATTTGGTTGGTAGGCAATGCATGATGGTTGATTAAGGTTTTGAGGGACAAAAGAGTCCTTCAATGGCCTTCGAACCTGTTTATCCCCCATTTCGTTCACAGTTTCTAATCTTTTTGCCCTCTCAGCTTGCTTACGAAGACGTGTAAGAGTTCGTTCAATCTCAGGATTGTAGACAACAACACCTAAATTTTGGGATCGACGACCTTGCACAAACAAAATTCAACCTATAAAAGAAAACAAATAAAAAAAACAAAATTCAGCACAAACTAGTTACACAATCCGCGGCAGCGGCGCCAAAAACTTGTTGAACAAATAGTAACCTAAAAAATAAGCAACTATATGCACGTTTTAACTCGCAAGTGCACAAGATCGGATAAATAGTATAGAGAGCAAACACGAGATCGTTCCCACGAGGATTGGATTAATTTGTGTGTTGAGCCTATTCTTAACAACTAAAATGAGTTATTAAAAACAGCAACTTTAATTCTCGCAAGTGCACGAACCGTTTATAGTATAGCTTATGTAAATGCGAGGTCGATCCCACGGAGAATGGTAACTTGGTTGCAAGTTAAATTACTTAGAATGCTGAAAAAAACATAGAACAAGGAAACTGACTAACGAGCTAAAGGCAAGGTCGAATTTCAACAATGCCTCTTGCTAATTACTCAAGGTCTAGGACAGAATCCTAGCACCACACACGCACTCGAAATGGGGGGTTTTGTTGTTGAAATGAAAAGAAGAACGTGAAATGAAAGTGCTCGAAAGTAAACACTGGCAGCAATCAACAAGTTGTGAAACGATGAATGAGAGGTGTTAGAGCCTTGGAATCCACCACTAGTTTTCCTATCCAAGTTATGAATGCATAGAAATTGACTCAAGCTTCATCATCAATAGATTATCGCATACAAGCCTATGGTATCTAGGTGCAGGATGCATGATTCTCCTAAGGCATGTGATTATGCATGGTATCTACACAACACGTGATCTCTAATATGCAACCTAAGCATGGTATCTACTTAGAATAAAGCATACAAGAGTCATTAAGTTCCTTGAGAATATGATAATCACACAAGTCCTAGAACATGGTATCTGTCCTAGTCAACCTATGGTTGTTAACCCCTTGAATGATTCTTAGGCCATTCATGTGTTGCTTGTGAAAGGAGAGTAGAATTGGTGAATCTAAACCCCTTCCCAACCTGTGCTAGATGCATAAAATCCTAGTTAGCTACTCCAAGAAAGCATACATCAAGCACATAGTTAACTGGAGATTAACAACTTGATAATGAAAGCAAGGAAATCAATTAACTATAAATCATTCATAACATTGAATATTCATGACTAGGGCTTCATCCTAAGCCCTAACTAATTAGCAAGACATAACAATGAATACAGAAGATAAGAGATACATAGATGGGATAAAGAGAAGAGAAAAACTAGCTGGCAGGAATGTTGTTCCCAGGACAGCTCCAAGCTCTCCTTCCTTTGCAACTAGCTCTCTTCTCTCTTTGTGGTGAATGATGGAATTTGAATGTGTGTGTGAGTAATGGATGAAGTGAATTCATGGATGAAGTGGATGTCTGTGTAGCTCTCTATTTATAGAGAGAAATTTCGTCCTCCCCTTAGCTGGTGAAGACAAGTGCTCCTTGATTTATGCTAGCATGTTTTCCATGATTTAAGCATCCCATGTTTTTGTCCTTTACACTTGAATAGCTGACCACACCTCCCTTAATTTGCTCAACATGTTTGGCTCAAAAGAGGATCCAATGCTCAAAAGAGGATCCAATGTTCAAAAGATGATTCAATGCTGAAAAGAGGATCCAATGCTGAAAAGAGGATCCAATGCATATTCTGAACATGGTTCAGTGTTTGATGGGCTAAGGACTCTAGATGTCTTCAATTGGGCCGAAATTTGGATATGTTATACTAGACACCCATTGGAACAACGTCTGTGAATAATGTCACCTCATCCAAGTAGTGTAAGTTGCTGAAATGAGGCCTGCAAGATGACCCACGAAATTGGACTGACAAGAAGTGTGGCCCAAATTGGGTTTGTCCTTAAGCTCATATTCCTCTTATCCCAATCAGCCCTTATCAAGCATGGATTGCATCAAATGTGATCTCTTGCTATCTTAACCTACAAAACACACAAACATAGGTAAGAGACTCAAAATAAAGAGAAGCTAAACAAAATTACTAAGCAAAGAAGGCATGCAAATGTGTGAAATTATGACCTTATCAAATACCCCAAAACTTAGATTTTGCTAGTCCTCGAGCAAAACAAAGAAAAATACCATTTAGAAAATAGGAAATAAGCTGCTACCCTTCCAAACAATATCCTCAAAGAATCACCGAAATATATGGTTCCAAAGAGACACAACAATCACAATCTAAGTTCCACACATGATTCAAGGGTAACCAAGGCTCACAATGACATCCTTAAGTGTAGTGTGTGAATGCCAAATCAGAACAACACCTGCAACTCAAATAAGTACATGCGCACACACTTAGAGCAAAATCAAAAATTCCGAACCCCATAAGCTCATTATCCAATCTGCTCTCCACATAATACCATGCAACACCAAGGATCAAAAGGACTTTACAAGGGTAGTAATGAGGTTCAGGGTAGTGGTGGAATGAAAGAAGGGATATGAGATATACAATATTTTGAGCATAATTAAAGAATAGGTAAGAGCATAAGAGATTTCTGAACTTTGTAACAAGCAAGGAACACATTCATGAGCAGATTTTCAACATAATTTCAGCACCTTCCAATGTGTTTATTTGGCCTAATTTTGTGGCTCTTTACCCTAGATCACCATGATCTTCTCTTTTATAACACCCTAGGGTCGTGACTACATTGGTCACATTTCATTACCTCTTTTGATTAGTTACCAATACCCCCAAACTTATTTCTTTTCAACACTTGGGTTATGGCACTAATGATTCATTTTTGCTCCAACACCTTGCGTTCTTTATAACTCTCTTTTAAAGATAGCTTTAGTTGCTCACAGAATAGGTAAGGATAAGAAAACAGAGGGTTCATTATGGTAAGAATAGTTTACACAAAGAAAGGTTTAACATAGGCTCAAATGGGTTGACTAGGGATGAATACATGTAGAGGGATGGTTACAAAGGCTCAAACGGTTCAAACATGGCCTAAATCACTTCCAAAGCATTGCAGGGCAACAAATTGTCTCAAGAGATATTCAAATAAGTTCTAGAGCATGAAACCAAGATCATGAGATAAGTAGAATTGCATAACATCTCCAAGTAGCAAGAAATTGGACTAACTTGGCAAAGTGCTCAATAAGTGCAAGGATGGCATGCAAGACATAGTTAACTCAGAACCACACAAAGTCCTTAAACAATGACTATCAATTTCTGAGAAACCATATTAGAATTAAATCCAAGTCTTATCATAGGTGTTTGGAAGGATAATGAAACAACACACAAAATCCTGCGTTTTAAGACACTAAACACATTAAAAAAAATTTAAAATTTGACAATAAAACAACATAATCCTCCCCCCCAAACTTAAATGAAACATTGTCCTCAATGTTTAGAATGTAAGAACATGCAATGCCTCATAAATGAAAGGAAAGAAAACAAGGAAAAGACATAACCAAAGGTTAAAGTTTAGAAAAACTCCCCTTTGAAGCGATTAGGACGTAAGCAAGCTCCTTGCAGGTTTTATCTTCTCCTCATCACCTTGGGTTGCCTCCCAAGAAGCGCTAAGTTTTATGTCTTCAGCCGAACGTCCAAACTTTCTATAGTGAATGGGGGGGTTTGGGCTCAATCGACACCTCATGCAATGCAAGAGAGTTCACCAAGCTTGTTTTCCTTTTCCATCGCTTCCTTGCTGCTTTTCTTTTCTTTTTCTGTTTATGAATAGAATCACAATGAATTGTATTCACATCTCCAAATTTGGGCAGCCCCTTCTTGTGTGTGGGAATTCTAGCATTGAAAATGTGGGCTGCCCCCTTCTCCTCCTTGTCTACTCTTTGCAGCAAGCATGCTTCTAGTGAATGTGGAAGACCATCAAATCTGTCCTTCCCTGGATTACCAAATACTTCAATTTGAAAACAATCTTGTACAATATTTGGCTTCAGGGCATCAAATACTTTGAATGCAACTATTTCTCCATTAACGGTCATGGTGAGAGTGCCTTGCTCTACATCGATCTTGGTCTTAGCAGTAGCCATGAAGGGTCGGCCAAAGATGAGGGGCAATTCATTGTCAGGAATTGGTGCTTCTTCCATCTCCAAGACTAAGAAATCAGCTGGCAAGATTAAACCTTCTACGTTCACCAAAACGTCTTCAAGAATGCCCTTGGGGTATCGAATAGTTCTATCTGCCAATTGAATGCTCACAGTTGTGGCTTGCAACTCACCCAGGTTAAGTTTCTCATAAACATGATATGGCATAAGATTTATAGAAGCACCAAGATCAAGCAAAGCTTTTGGAATCTTGAAATCACCAACAATGCAAGGTATAGAAAACGAACCTGGATCCTTTAGCTTTGGAGGTAGCTTTCTTTGTAAGACTGCACTTACCTCTTCACTCAATGCAACCTGCTCATGCTCTTTGAATCTCCTCTTGTTTGTGCATAGATCCTTCAAAAATTTTGCATATTTTGGAATCTGAGCAATGGCATTGAGCAATGGGATGTTGATTTGCATCTTCTTGAATGTCTCCATTATCTCATCCCAGCCTTGATCTTTCTTTGAATTTGATAACCTGCTGGGAAAGGGTGCAATAGGCCTAAAAGCATTAGTTGAAATTGGAACTTGATTAGCATTAGATGATACCTTAAGGCCTGTGCTCTTTCCAGAGGCATTGAGGGGCTGTTTGGTGGAACCTGTGGGCTGCCCATGTGGTGGCTGAATGATCTCCACGTTTTCTCCATCTTCTTGCTCTTCATTGGCATCCCCAACCTTATTATCAACTTGTTTACCACTTCTCAAGATGTGCACTGCTTTAACTTGCTCACGATGCCTTGGATTCAGCTCCGTTTGGCTTGGAACTGTTCCGGATGCTCTATTGCTTAAGGATGATGCAATCTGCCCAACTTGCACTTCCAGCTTGTTCACAGCATTTTGAAGATTATGATTGGTTTGCATTTGTTGCCCCATGAAATTTTTGAACATGTCTTGCAATTCTCCCATTTGATCTCCCCTTTGCTCTTGCACTTGTTGGGGAGCTTGCTGGAATTGCCTTTGTATTTGAAATCCTGGGGGAGGTCCTTGAGATTGTTGCACATTTGAGTTATTGCTCCACTTGAAATTAGGATGATTTCTCCACCCCGGATTGTACGTGTTTGAGTAAGGATCATTATTAGGATTCCTTGCTTGAAGGGCATTTGCTTGTTCTAGCATGTGCTCTGCAAAAGATTGATCTTGAACTTCCACTTTGCTTCCTAGAGGTCCAGTCACTACCTGTTGAAGCAAAGAACACATAACATCAAGTTTTGCAGCAATCTCATTATTAGTACTTACCTCAAAGACCACAGCTTTCATAGGAGCTCCTCTTCCTTTATTGTGGCTCCATTGTTGAGAGTTAGCACTCAAGGATTCAAAGAGAGTAAAAGCCTCCTCTGCTGTTTTGTTCATCAGTCCTTCTCCACTTGTTGCATCTACCATCATCCTTTCGGAATCAAGCAAACCTTCATAGAAAGATTGCATTTGCATCCAACTCTCTATGTTGTGGTGTGGGCAAGAACTTATCATCTCCTTGTACCTCTCCCAACATTCATGAAAAGCTTCTCCTTCCTTTTGTGTGAAACCAAGAATTTCCTTTCTAATCTTGTTAGTCTTTTGAGCTGGAAAGAATTTCTGCAAAAACTTATTAGAAAGCTCTTCCCAAGTATGAATTGAAGCATTAGGCAAAGAGTATAACCAAGACTTAGCCTTATCTTTTAAACTGAATGGGAATAACCTCATCTTAATCTGCTCATCATCAAGACCTTGAATTTTAATTGTAGCACATATTTCAAAGAATTGCTTAATATGCATGTAAGGATCCTCAGTGGTATTACCATAATAAGTTGGGAGAAGATGAATCATACCACTTTTAAGCTCAAACCTGTCAACTGTGAGTTGAGGATAGACAATGCATGAAGGTTGATCGGTGACCTTGGGAATGGAAAACTCACACAAGGGTTTTCGAGGTTGGACAACAAGCGCAGCACCTCCATCAACATTATTGTTGTTGTTCGGAATCTCTGCCATCTTGCTTGAACTTTCAGATTCGCAACTCCTAGATTCAGTGCTTGAAGAACTATAGTTCCTCCTCAAACCAGCACGTACAGCAGCGGTTCTTGGTGAAAGTGGCTCCGGTGAACTTTGCTCCTGGTCAGATTCGGACATACATACACCAAGGAACTCAATTCAGTGCTTTCAAGGGAGATAACAACTAAATACAAAAACAGAATACTAAAGGAAAAACCAATGAAAATAAACAAATGAAACAAACAAAAACAAAACAATCAAAGTAATCTAACTATAGCACCATCGTTACCGGATTCCCCGGCAACGGCGCCAAAAACTTGTTGAGCCTATTCTTAACAACTAAAATGAGTTATTAAAAACAGCAACTTTAATTCTCGCAAGTGCACGAACCGTTTATAGTATAGCTTATGTAAATGCGAGGTCGATCCCACGGAGAATGGTAACTTGGTTGCAAGTTAAATTACTTAGAATGCTGAAAAAAAAACATAGAACAAGGAAACTGACTAACGAGCTAAAGGCAAGGTCGAATTTCAACAATGCCTCTTGCTAATTACTCAAGGTCTAGGACAGAATCCTAGCACCACACACGCACTCGAAATGGGGGGTTTTGTTGTTGAAATGAAAAGAAGAACGTGAAATGAAAGTGCTCGAAAGTAAACACTGGCAGCAATCAACAAGTTGTGAAATGATGAATGAGAGGTGATAGAGCCTTGGAATCCACCACTAGTTTTCCTATCCAAGTTATGAATGCATAGAAATTGACTCAAGCTTCATCATCAATAGATTATCGCATACAAGCCTATGATATCTAGGTGCAGGATGCATGATTTCTCCTAAGGCATGTGATTATGCATGGTATCTACACAACACGTGATCTCTAATATGCAACCTAAGCATGTTATCTACTTAGAATAAAGCATACAAGAGTCATTAAGTTCCTTGAGAATATGATAATCACACAAGTCCTAGAACATGGTATCTGTCCTAGTCAACCTATGGTTGTTAACCCCTTGAATGATTCTTAGGCCATTCATGTGTTGCTTGTGAAAGGAGAGTAGAATTGGTGAATCTAAACCCCTTCCCAACCTGTGCTAGATGCATAAAATCCTAGTTAGCTACTCCAAGAAAGCATACATCAAGCATATAGTTAACTGGAGATTAACAACTTGATAATGAAAGCAAGGAAATCAATTAACTATAAATCATTCATAACATTGAATATTCATGACTAGGGCTTCATCCTAAGCCCTAACTAAATAGATTAGCTAGACATAACAATGAATACAGAAGATAAGAGATACATAGATGGGATAAAGAGAAGAGAAAAACTAGCTGGCAGCAATGTTGTTCCCAGGACAGCTCCAAGCTCTCCTTCCTTTGCAACTAGCTCTCTTCTCTCTTTGTGGTGGATGATGGAATTTGAATGTGTGTGTGAGTAATGGATGAAGTGAATTCATGGATGAAGTGGATGTCTGTGTAGCTCTCTATTTATAGAGAGAAATTTCGTCCTCCCCTTAGCTGGTGAAGACAAGTGCTCCTTGATTTATGCTAGCATGTTTTCCATGATTTAAGCATCCCATGTTTTTGTCCTTTACACTTGAATAGCTGACCACACCTCCCTTAATTTGCTCAACATGTTTGGCTCAAAAGAGGATCCAATGTTCAAAAGATGATTCAATGCTGAAAAGAGGATCCAATGCTGAAAAGAGGATCCAATGCATATTCTGAACATGGTTCAGTGTTTGATGGGCTAAGGACTCTAGATGTCTTCAATTTGGCCGAAATTTGGATATGTTATACTAGACACCCATTGGAACAACTTCTGTGAAGAATGTCACCTCATCCAAGTAGTGTAAGTTGCTGAAATGAGGCCTACAAGATGACCCACGAAATTGGACTGACAAGAAGTGTGGCCCAAATTGGGTTTGTCCTTAAGCTCATATTCCTCTTATCCCAATCAGCCCTTATCAAGCATGGATTGCATCAAATGTGATCTCTTGCTATCTTAACCTACAAAACACACAAACATAGGTAAGAGACTCAAAATAAAGAGAAGCTAAACAAAATTACTAAGCAAAGAAGGCATGCAAATGTGTGAAATTATGACCTTATTATTGTGCTAAATATTGAAAACAGCGTTTGATTAAAAATAGAATTGGATTGTGGTTAAAACAATGAGAAAACTAGTTAGGGATTCGATGTTCACCACTAATCTTTTTCCTTAAGCAAACGACATGCACAATGCTACAAAACAGATTTTGGATGCTTATGTTTGTCAACCTAAAGGCATGATATCTACTCTTTAAGTTATTGATTTCCCTAAACAACAAGTTAGGCATGGGTATCTACTCTAACTCTTTTCATTCTTAAAGTGTTTAGCATGGTATTCACTAAGTTGTACTTTAAGAATGCATAACACAATGGAAATCGACAAACACGCAAATTCTAGAACATGGTATCTATTCTAGTTATTCATGATGATTAATTTCAAGAACTTATAACTAGTTCTTTTGTTACTTTCATAGGTACAAGACTCGGTCATCTAAATTTACCTATGTAACAAACTCAATACACAGCATGCATATGATGATCAAGCATAACATAACGTATGTAAAGAGTAAAATATAATCTGAAATTAATCAATAAGCATCACAAAAGTAGTTTATAGCAAAGACATATCGAAATCCTTAAATAAACATGATTAAGGCTTCAATCGAGCCCTAACTAAAATATTTAGCTATCCATAATTTGAATGGATAGCAAGAACATACAAAACAGAAAATAAAAAGAGAAAGAAGAAGAAGATGGCTCTTTGATAAAGAAGACAACTCTTTGATGGTGTAAACAACTCTTTGATGGTAGACAACTCTTTGATGGTGTACAATGGAAATGTAATTTATGGAATGATATCCTCCTTTGAATGAGCTAAAACTCTCTATTTATAGGCTTCAAATTCGTCCTCCCCCTTGGATGGTCTCTTAGCTGCCCATGTGTGGCAGCTCATGCTTTGTCTCCCATGTGCTTTGTCTCCCATGTGTGGCAGCTCATACTTTGCAGCTACCACAAGCTTTGCCTCCATGTGTGGTTGCTTTAAGCACATGGATCAATATCTGCCCATGCTTTGCCTCCATGTGTGGCTGCTTTAAGAACATGGCTCAATAGCGGCCCATGCTTTGCCTCCATGTGTGGCTGCTTTAAGCACATGTGACAGCAAAGGTTTGTCTGTGAACCAGATTCGGTTTTTGACATGCTGAGGGCTCCAGACTTATCCAATTGGGCTGAAATTTGGATATGTTATAGTAGACACCTATTGGAACAACTTATATCAAGGGTGTCACCCCATCGGACTTGTGCAAGAAGCTGAACCGAGGCCTGCAACCTGACCCACGAAAACTGGACTGAGGCCTGGTTTGTCTGTGAACCAGGTTCGGTATTTGACATGCTGAGGGCTCCAGACTTATCCAATTGGGCTGCAATTTGGATATGTTATAGTAGACATCCATTGGAACAACTTCTATCAAGGGTGTCGCCCCATCTAACCTGTGCAAGTATCTGAACGGAGGCCTGCAAACGGACCCACAGAAACTGGACTGAGGCTCGAATGTTTGACCTTGAGCTACTAAATCATGTATAACTTCCTCTAGAAGACTCCAAATCATGCACCGTAAAATGCTACGGAAACTAGACTTCCGTATCTTTCCAGTGATGTATGGCGCATTATCTGGTTCTTTTTGAGCAAGTACAGGATAATCCGTAAATATGACTGATCTGCGGATACTGTTTTGAGCTAACTTGTCTTCAAAATGCAAATAATGAGTCTCAACCTTATTATACTGAAACATACACAAAACTTTATTAAAAGCACAAGTTTAACTCAAGAACATACCAAATCATAAGTTAGAATGGTACAAAAAAGATATGTAATTATGCACCGATCAGCCTATCAGGCGATATCTGGGGTTCGATAGATTCGGACTATCGGATTAGTCCCATTTGAAATACACGGTTCCTAATACCTCCAGGATCGTGTAGGAATTTGTGGATCGAGAATTGCAGTCTCGGGTACTTCGAATAAATGAGTTTAAGGTTATGTAAAACGGTTACTGTCCGATTGTGCTATAGAGGGCGATCCAATTGCTCAATCAAGACCAAACACTCAGAACTTGTTAAGTATATATTGTGGGACTTATAGGAACTTACGAATCGGTAATTGGAGGTCGTGGGCCTCACGGGCCTAATTAATCAGGTTTCGCGATTAAGGTCAAACTGACTCTTGGATAGTGATGAACCTCCTGGGATGAGTTTAACTTCTTAATAAGGGCCAATAGGAATTGTTGGATAGCAAACTGGAGGTTGTGGACCCTGTGTCCCAAGTTGACTTGGATAGTGAGCCATGTTGACTTGTGATCGTTGCATAATTACATATCTTTTTATACCCTTCTAACTTATGATTTGGTTATGTTTTTGAGTTAAACTTGTGCTTTTAATAAAGTTTGTGTATGTTTCAGTGTAATAAGGTTGAGACTCATTACATACATTTTGAAGACAATTTAGCTTAAAACAGTGTCTGCAGATCATTCAATTTCACGGATTAACCTGTACATGCTCAATAAGAACCAGATAATGAGTCATGCATCATTGGAAAGATACGGAAGTCTAGTTTCCGTAGCATTTTACGGTTCATGATTCGGAGTCTTCTAGAGTAAGTTATACATGATTTAGTAGATCAAGGTCAAAATTCGGCAGCATCTGCGTTACTGGGCCATAAATGACATTTGAAGGTCTTTCCGATTTTTTCTTGAGTTGGGCTGCATATGCTTGGAAAGATAAGACAAAGGGCTTGAAGATCCATATTTGTCCAGAATTTTATGAATGTATTAACAAGCCCAAAACGAACCCAAAAGAAGAGTGCAATGCATTGTCATGCATGACATATGCATGATGAAATGCACTATCTAGTGGGAATTGTTGGTGAAGTGCACTATCTTGTGGGAAGGTTAGGTGAAGCATATTCAAGTCTTATAATTGAAGTGGGAGCTGCAACACTAAGTTTAAAGAAAGAAAAATTGTTTTCAAATGTAATGGTGTGTTAGGTGAAGTTGATGAAGTGAGTGGAAATCAATATTTAATTTAGATTTTCAACTTCCTTAGGCCTATAAATAGTGAGGTTTCCCAAGCTTGTAAACACACCCCAAGGGGGGGAGCTCTCAAACATTTCTCTAGAGCTCCCCTCCCTTCTCTCCCTCAAATATCTTAGTTTTCCTTTCTAGTTCTCAATTCTCGTTTTCCTTTTGCTTCTTAGTTGTAATTTATTTTTTTGTAATGTAAATTCTTTTCTTTAGAATTCAAGTTTGAGTAGTTTCCAAGTTTCAATTATGGTTTTTGTTCTTATTCATTATGCTTATAAGTTAATATGCTAGTTTGAATGATTGATCACCATTAAGGCTTGCATGTTAGCTATCTTGGTTTGAATTAAGAGTAGACACCATGCTTTAATTCGAATTGAACTATGAATAGGAAGAGTATGTATGGACATTCGACAACAGGGATTAGATACATTCTTGGTTGTTTAAAATGTTCTTCTATGCTTAATGGGTTCCTAAAGCTTAATTTAGGTTAGACAACAGATGATCAAATTAGGGAATTAGGAACACAAGGTTAGGACCAGACACCATGGCTTAATCATACTTTAGCTAGAATCAATCCGTTAATCTAAATTGAACTTGGGAACTTATTCGCTTGAGTTAATTTCTTTTCCTTCTTTCTTGTTTGATTTATTTTCTTTCTTTTTTTCATTTCTGTTTTGTACAGGGAATTGAATTAAATCAATCTATCATCAATCCTCGTGGGATCGACCTCGCACTTACATATGCTAAACTACCAACGGCTCGTGCACTTGCGAGTATCACAAGTTGAGGATGCAGCTGAATCTATTTTGGTGCAGCTGAATCGACGCAACAAGTTTTTGGCGCCGTTGCCGGGGATTGGCAACATAGTTTGGTTATATTTCTTTTCCCTACTTGTTTTATTTTTATTTTTTCTCCTTTTCATGTCTTCCTAGGCACTTTCATGTTTTAAAATTAATGATGTTAATTGACAAGTTGTGTTTGTAGTCCAACGGAACAGGACAATTGCCTAACAAGCAAGAGAACTGGGTTTAAGTCCCGGCTTACACAACACCAAAAAAAAAAAAAATACTTTGAAGCATGGAAATTAGATGTGTGTTGGTTTTTTTTCCTTTTCATTTTAGTTTGGGTTAATGGTTTTATTAGTCCCCCAACTAGTCTCACCGTTACTTCTGTCAATTTTTTTGTTAAAATTAGGGATAGATGAGTCTTTTTAGGTTGGTTTTGAGGGGCAAAAAAGACTTTTAGATTCTCTGAGAGAACTAGGAAAAACCCTTGTGCGAAGTCTAGGTGGTTCTGGTGGAGCCAAAGTACAGTCGTGTTGAACTTTGTTCGGATTGGGAACAACCCTTGGATCTGCTGGCGCCGATATGAACCTCCCTCAGCCCCCTTCATACTCGCAGCCACAACATAGAGAGAGAGAGAGAGAGAGAGAGAGAGAGAGAGAGAGAGAGAGAGAGAGAGAGAGAGAGAGCTAGAGAGTGAAACGGAGAGACAACAAAGCAAGTCCAGAAAGAGGACACAGAGAGAGCGAGAGACAGGCAGAGAGAAAGAGAGAGAGAGAGAGAGAAAAAAAAAAATGGGCGGGTGGGCAATCGCTGTGCACGGCAACGTTGGTGTGGATCCCAATCTCCCGATGGAGTGTCAGGAACAGGCCAAACAACTCCTCACTCGCTATCTCAATCTCGGCATCTCTGCTCTTCGTTCCGATCTCGCCGCCATTGATGTTGTTGAGCTTGTTTCGAGGGCATCCTCCTGGTGCTGCTTTGTTCGGATTGGGAAAACACACTTGCCCCGCCACCATTGGGTTATTCATCTCAATCATCATCTATATATATATTTGTTGTAATTTCAATTTGAAAACACACTTTGTTCGGATTGGGAAAACACACTTGCCCCACAACCACTGGGTTATTCATCTCAATCATCATCTATCTATATATATATATATATTTGTTGTAATTTCAATTTGAAAACTGAACAGTGGTTGATTGGTTGGTGTGCTCTCTCCTCTGCTAAGAGGACTGAATGATTTTCTTGGCTAGATTTATTGGAGAAAATGATTCCAGAATTGATTATGGATTCTGGTAGGGAAGGCAAGTTGTAGAAGGGGGATAATAAAACTAACATGAAAAGACTAATATACCCTTAAATTTAACGAAAAAATTGACAGAAGTAACGGTGGGACTAGTTGTCCAAACGAAACTAAAGTTAAAGGACCACGGGTACCATTTTGGAAGTTGAGGTATTCAAATGAAAATTCGGTCAAAATTGGGGGACTAATAAAACCATTAACCCTTTTAGTTTTTATGTCCTAATCCTTTTAATTCTCTTTCAAGTTTTTGTTTGTGTTTGTTTTAGCAATTTAGATAGCTAAATAAAAAAGGAGAGAAAATGCAACTCCAATCATGATGAGAAGTGTGGAGTAGTAGGAGAAGTCACGACCTCCAAATACATCTATGCTCGACCTAATTGCTTCAAGGGGGAGCATTCTAATCTTTTCTCTTAATTTTTTTTTTATTATTTTAAGTTTATGTTTCTTTTTATACAAAATTTAAAAAAAAAAAAAAGATTTTTCATATGAGTTGACTTATGGTAACTCCAATGAGCATCTCTGTTAATACAGTGTCTAGGAGTTCTATAGGCGACACATTCGGTGTCTAAGAAGTTTGGGTTTTAAGCGGCACCATTGTGACCTCTCCAAACTTCCCGGATACCCTGGCTGTGTTTTCTGAGGTTCTTAACTGGTAATCCATGAGTCACTTGTATATTCGTGTGTTTTATTCAATATATATATATATAATAATAATAATTTAAAAAATTTAAAAATTTTAAAAAAAAACCTTCTCTTTCTTTTTCTTATTATTTGAAATTTATTATTTATTTTTTTATATTAGTGTTTTTTTTATATATTTAAATACTAATTTTTGTAAATGTTTATTAATGGCTGGATTTTAAGTTATTGTGGATTGTCAAACACTGAAACACTACCCACATTAACCATAAAATTAACTCTCCATCTTTCATTTGATCTAGCCGCTGCTAACCCCTGAACATCTCAACTATCTCTTCCCCTGAAACCAAACCTTCTCTTCCCAAGCCTTCTCCAAATTGTTGCTTATTGTAGGGATCGTCAATGGAAAAACTCAAGGATGCCGTCGGTGGACACCTCAAGGAGGAGGAGTCCGAATTGAGCATGGTGAAGGTGCCTAGCCCAATGGTTTTGTTGAACTCACTACCTGCTAGCCCACCAGAAGTCCTTTGGGAATACCATTGTGCAACGGGTGTTTGAGGTGATTGTCTCGTGGTTGTGTTTGCCATGGATCCCTCAGAAGTTACCATAGATGCCTTTCTGTTTCATAGAGGTAGGGTGATAGAGGAAGTTGAAGACTGATTCCAAAGGGATCTGGATTGTGATTACAAGAGATGCAACTTGCGGCGCTGGCACATTGTCTAGATGCTTGGAGGGTATATCTGCTAAATAGGAGGTTTGTGGCAAAACTGTTGTGGGAGCAGTCATATGTATTGTACAGTAACATCCGAGTGAGTTGAAATTACTAAGTGTGCTTAACGAGGACTTCCCTGAGGTATATGACACAAGGCTCCGAGACTTCATGACTAGATGGATGAGTTGATGATAGATGGAGCCATATATGATCGTCTGTTTCAGACCCTTCGGAAAGTGAGTCAGAAGAAGAGCCATGGGTGAGCTCAGCCATCGATAGCATTTTGAGAAATGCTATATTTTAAGGATGAACCATGCAGTGCCAGGTTACCCTTAACCCCTGTTTTCTATTTTCTTATATGTTTTCACATTGTGGACAATGTCCAATTCAGGTCTGGGGGTATTAATGGAGGTTTTCAATTTTTATTTTTATTTTTTTCATTTGTGTTTTCAATTTTTAATTTTTGTTATTTGATTTGTGTTTTCAATTTTTGTTCACTTGTATTTCAATTTTTTTTAGAATGTCATACAACCAATGCTATGGAGCTGCCATTGAGATTTTCATATCAAACATTTTACACTTCACAAAGATTTTGCTCTTAGAATTCTGGTGGCTAAAGTACCATGCTCAGATTCTTGAAGGAGAATAGTGGAGACTACCCTAGTGAGCTATTTCGAGCCTAATTGCCTTCTTGAGAGGGTTTAAAGTGTTTCTATTCCTCATCTCTACTTATTTTCTTCAATTCACTCTAAATGATCTCATTGTTCCATTTTGATTGAATACTAAGGATGATTCTATTTGCAGATATCAGGTGCATGCTCTCACTCATGAATGAACTCATTGAAGTGATGCTAGGCTATGTGTGTATAACCATTCTCTGTGCTTTCTTTTCACCCTACCCATTTTTGTGTTCCATCAGCTCTGTTGCAGCCAAACACTTCAAGCTATTTTCTTCTATCACCCTTACAATTCCCCTAACTTTGTATCTCAATATGAGATATTTAAACCTATTATAGCCATACCCTATAGCTTAGAAATATACCAAGGTATGCCAAGATAAAGTTTGAGCAAGGAAGGTGCTGCCCCATGCCTAAATGTAAATTGTTGTGAATTTGTGCAATACAGTTAAAGAAGAAGTAGATCAAGTTATAAAAAAAAAAAAAAAAAAAAAAAAAAAAGAAAGATAAAGAGAAAGTGTTTCGATTTGATCTAACTGTGAAATATAAGGTCTATGTCAGATGATGATATGAAGTTGCAGCCATACCATTCTAAATCAATGATACCTTGCAGATCAACGAAGAATGCAACCTTGGTATGTTCTTAAGTTAATCGTGTTCCTTCCAATTCTTCCATTTCCCCTAACCTTAGCCTTTCATTACAACCTTGTGAAAGACCTAGCTGATCTTTGAGGATGTATTCATGGGTGCTGGTATGTATGAATGTATCTGTATTCTTAGTATTTGATTCCCTTCTTGAGATCTAACCAAATATTGTGCTTCTATTTCATATACTCATTATGCTTGTTTGAGAGAATAAAGCCATAGGTTCTGAGTGATTGAGTGCTATATGTGAGAATTAGAGTTGAAGCATGTTCTTCCTTCAAGATTTGAGTATGTGTACTTTGAAGCCGTGTGCCTTTGAGCTATAGCTTCCACTTTACACACTTATTGATCATCTATCTTGGCAATTCTATGGTGTTGGAGGTATGATTAAAATTTTCTTTTTTTTTAGTTGTTTTCAAAGTTAATTTTCTAACCTTTTGTTTTGTAGAGTCAGTAAAGCGTTTGTGGCGTTTCTGTTAAACCCTCAGGAGACACAACTCCTCCTACTAGGGATGCCTAGAGGTTTAAAGGCTTGTTGCATGTGCTCAATGCAATCGAGTTACCTACGAAAGTGGTCTAATAAATTTCTCGTTTTGTTTTTATCTTTGTTTTCCTTTTGTTTTACTCGAGGACTAGTAAAATCTAGGTTTGAGGGTATTTGATCGGTGCATAATTACATATCTTTTTATACCCTTCTAACTTATGATTTGGTTATGTTTTTGAGTTAAACTTGTGCTTTTAATAAAGTTTGTGTATGTTTCAGTGTAATAAGGTTGAGACTCATTACATACATTTTGAAGACAATTTAGCTTAAAACAGTGTCTGCAGATCATTCAATTTCACGGATTAACCTGTACTTGCTCAAGAAGAACCAGATAATGAGCCATGCATCATTGGAAAGATACGGAAGTCTAGTTTCCGTAGCATTTTACGGTTCATGATTCGGAGTCTTCTAGAGGAAGTTATACATGATTTAGTAGATCAAGGTCAAAATTCGGCAGCATCTGCGTTACTGGGCCATAAATGACATTTGAAGGTCTTTCCGATTTTTCCTTGAGTTGGGCTGCATATGCTTGGAAAGATAAGACAAAGGGCTTGAAGATCCATAGTTTTCCAGAATTTTATGAATGTATTAACAAGCCCAAAACGAACCCAAAAGAAGAGTGCAATGCATTGTCATGCATGACATATGCATGATGAAATGCACTATCTAGTGGGAATTGTTGGTGAAGTGCACTATCTTGTGGGAAGGTTAGGTGAAGCATATTCAAGTCTTATAATTGAAGTGGGAGCTGCAACACTAAGTTTAAAGAAAGAAAAATTGTTTTCAAATGTAATGGTGTGTTAGGTGAAGTTGATGAAGTGAGTGGAAAGCAATATTTAATTTAGATTTTCAACTTCCTTAGGCCTATAAATAGTGAGGTTTCCCAAGCTTGTAAACACACCCCAAGGGGGGGAGCTCTCAAACATTTCTCTAGAGCTCCCCTCCCTTCTCTCCCTCAAATATCTTAGTTTTCCTTTCTAGTTCTCAATTCTCGTTTTCCTTTTGCTTCTTAGTTGTAATTTATTTTTTTGTAATGTAAATTCTTTTCTTTAGAATTCAAGTTTGAGTAGTTTCCAAGTTTCAATTATGGTTTTTGTTCTTATTCATTATGCTTATAAGTTAATATGCTAGTTTGAATGATTGACCACCATTAAGGCTTGCATGTTAGCTATCTTGGTTTGAATTAAGAGTAGACACCATGCTTTAATTCGAATTGAACTATGAATAGGAAGAGTATGTATAGACATTCGACAACAGGGATTAGATACATGCTTGGTTGTTTAAAATGTTCTTCTATGCTTAATGGGTTCCTAATGCTTAATTTAGGTTAGACAACAGATGATCAAATTAGGGAATTAGGAACACAAGGTTAGGACCAGACACCATGGCTTAATCATACTTTAGCTAGAATCAATCCGTTAATCTAAATTGAACTTAGGAACTTATTCGCTTGAGTTAATTTCTTTTCCTTCTTTCTTGTTTGATTTATTTTCTTTCTTTTTTTCATTTCTGTTTTGTACAGGGAATTGAATTAAATCAATCTATCATCAATCCTCATGGGATCGACCTCGTACTTACATATGCTAAACTACCAACGGCTCGTGCACTTGCGAGTATCACAAGTTGAGGATGCAGCTGAATCTATTTTGGTGCAGCTGAATCGACGCAACAACTTGGTTGAGGTCGTTTAGTATGTTGTATTTCCAAATTCATTTATGCATGCAATTCAATGTTTGGAAAAACAACGGTTATTAGATTATGGAAAGTATGGTCTAATTGAATTATGGATTAGTGAGACTATATGCATATCTGATGTTGGTTTTAACAGTATCGTATGATCTTACTAGTATTGATTGCTGAAGATAAGGCATATGATTTTGTGTATGAATTTGGAAATTAATTTTTTTTGGGTTAAAGAGGTAATGAAATCGGATTGGTTTCGGCTTTTATAGTGTGACAGGATTTCAGAGAATATGTAGTCATTATTATTATAGGTATGGATGATAACCTTATGGGTTTGTGAATTGCACCATCATATGTACCTTCCCTGGTTCAATACGGATGATAACCACACGTGCGTTGAGGGATTTTCCGATGTGTGAGATTTTGATGACCTAGGCACCCTTGGCAGGGTGTGTCATAGGCCTTGACTAGCATACCGCACGCGTAAGACTTGTTTTAGCCGTACGTGTATTGAAGATTCTACCGTGTGTGTATAGGGAGCAATAGTCCCCCAGTGGGACTGCTCATTCCCTAGCCACATGAGTATTGAGGATTCTGCCATGTGGTCTAGTTAAAACGATCCCCGTGTTGGATTGTTTTCCCTTAGTACATGATGATAGTGTGGGTTGTGTAATATTGATGCTTGTTTTGATATTGAATGACATTACTGTCTATGCGAGCCTGGAATTCAATTCTGGTTGTGGAAAAAAGGATGTTTGGATATTGGTATTGGATTATTTAGATATTGGATATTATTATAAATTTTTTACGTGTTCATCTGAGTTTATTATATTTATTAAGTAAATGAATAATGTTTATTGGTTTATTGGAAATTTAGTTGTGAGTTTATTATATTTATTAAGTAAATGAATAATGTTTATTGGTTTATTGGAAATTTAGTTGTGGGTTGAGTTTTTATTATATAATTATATGACCTTGTGTTTTGGGATTTGGGATAGTGGTTTTGAGTTCCAACGGCACGGGCATCGAGAATTTCCATCGTGCGTGTCTAGGGATTTAGTTTCAAGTGCATGGGGGTCTAGGATTCCGTCGTGTGTGTTTGGGAAATGTGTATATATAAAGATAAAGATATAATAGGAACAACGGTGGGAGAAAGTCCGTATGAGTTTTATATTGTTATTTATGGTGGAATTTTCTTAAGTTTGTGCAATGAGACTACTCTACACAGGCATTAGTATCTTTAAGTAAAGTTTGATTTGAAATTGGTTTAGACTAATTTATTGGATTGTATGCGAATAATATCATTACTGAAAAAACTACGTGTGGCTTGATCCCTCAATAAGGGTGCATAGGCAACCTAGGTTAACCTAGGTGCAGCCACGGAATAAACTATGTGAGTTTTGCTTGAATTGAATCAAAATATATTATTGAATCTGTTAATGGTTGTTGATCCTAAACTCGAAGTGGTTTGCGAATAAGGTTTAGAATTCCTTTTGTTTTGTTGGGCCTGAAGTCCGATTGAGGTTTGAATTGTATGTATAACGAAGTCTGAGCCACTTTAGAATTTCTTTTGACGGTGGTTGGAGTGTAGACCTTGCATACAGGAAGTTGGTGAATTTGTTATGGATGTATGTAGGTACGTATATTAAAAGGTGACATTTAAAGGTCGGAGGTCTATGTCGTAGTTGTATGTGATATTTCTTGTGCGTGCTGAAGTTTGGGAAGATTAAATGTGTTTTTTTTTTATAAATGTGTAAATTTGGGAAATGTTCAGTTTTTAGGGAGACTCTGCCAAAATTTCGGTAGATGTCTTGCCCCTTTTTACTCAATTATGCTGAGTGGAGGATTAATTTAGTTAGTGCGCTCGGCATCCATTGGATGTCAGAAGGGAAGCAAGATTTGACACGGATTTCAAAGGGGATTCGAGTCGGATCCTGTCAATGGAAACTTCCAAATACACGTTCAACCACAAATACGATTCCTCTTTTAGAGATGACAACTTCTTCTCTCTTTTTTTTTTCTTAAATTGTAACCTCCACTATGACTACCTTAAATACTAAGGAAATGAGAGTTTCTAAGCACTCTAAACTCCGGACGATGCAAGATTAAAAGATACAAAAATAGGACACCATTTTTAATTTTATAAATACTTGATAAAGCAAACTTTTAGAAGTTTGATAATTTTATAAATATAGTATGAAGACTAAATGAAGAAATGAAAAAGAAACTGAATGAAGAACCAAGGAAGAACTGCACTCGCCGTTTAACTATGGCAGCAGCACGTCTGCGAACGAACTCTCTTCAAATGTACAAAGATTCCCAATCTTATATGGTTTTCTTTTTTAGGTTTATGTGGGTTTTAAAATTTGAGGGTATTTGTATCTATTGATGTGAGTTTTTTCCTATATTGATTTTTTTTACAGATACAAATATTTTTGAAACTAGGGGTCAAATTTTAACTATTTCTAATAAATTCTCGTTTAGGGATGGGTGTGGAAAAGCGCACTCAATTAACATGCAAATGGATGTAGGTGAAAAGCTACTAGTATAAGACTCTATACACTACTACAAAAAGTGAAAAAGACGACCAGAAAAAAACGACGGTCTAAGTGAAAACCGTCGTGGTTTTTTAAAAGACGACGGTTCTAAAAAAATGGAGATTTAAATGGCTGTTCAAAAACAACGACGTACCAAATTAAACAACCGACGTCTATTTGAAATAGATTTCTGCAGTGTAAAATCAGTGCCAACAAAGAACGGCAGAAATTATGAATCGACCGACGTAGAAAGTAAAGACGACGATTTCAAAAAAAGCCGCTGTTTTTACTCAGAAAATAACACGACGAGGTTTTCGTATAAGACGCCGTATAATTACAAACAAATCCACGGCTTTAAAATACAAAATATCGCTGTATTAAATTAATGTACAACGACGCCAAAGATAAATATATCGACGTCATTCTCGTATAGTTCTACGACGTTATCTTTAAATCTCACCACGTTGGGTATTTCATTTAACGACGTATTATAAAATTTAACGTCGTATTTATTCACTTTATAAGTCGTACCTTTAATTTAAACCATCGTCTTAATAATAATTTTTTTTAACAAATTTTTTCTTTGATTTTCTTATCCTACGTTGGTAGATCTACTTAATGACAAGAATTGAAATAACCACGACGGTTTATATAGAAAACCGCCGACATAATCAGATTTTTCTGAGATCCTAAGGGTTACGAAATCTTACCAGATGGAACTCTGTTCCTCATCATAATCTTAACAGAAAGACAATATTTGTGTCTTTGTGACTGAAAGCTAAGAAAACATAACGCACATACACATTAACATCCAAAAAATTGCCTCTGAAATTTGACGACGGTAGCCTCAGATTTGCAATCAGAGAGACAATTTTTTGGAAGTTGATGATGTGTGTGCATTTGTGTATCTACACAAATGCACACACACATCAACATCCAAACAATTGCCTCCTAAAATTTCACGACGGCAGCCACAGATTTGCAATCAGAGAGACAATTTTTTGAAAATTGGTGATGTGTGTATGTTTGTGAATCAGATACACAAACATACACACACACCAACATTCAAACAATTGCCTCCTAAGAGGTGAGGTGAGACAGAGAAAGAGAAAGGGGCAAGAAGAAGTTGAAACTCTAATTGAATACTAAAACTGAAAGAACCCGTGAAAAAAAAAATCTATTTATAATTAAAAAAATCTAATCCACGTCGGTTATATTATACCTAACGACGTTTAACAAAACGAATCCACGTCGCTCAACAAATATATTACATCGTCTTAGTCTTACTTAAGACGACAAAAAAAGAAGACAGTAATACAAAAAACAGTCGTTGTTTTTATATTCTTATTTTATTTAAATCTGTCATCCAAAAAAGAAACTTTACATATTCCAGAACATTAATTTCCTCGGGAAAAAAAACTCTATTTATAATGCACTGGAATTGAAAAATAAACTGAAAGATCACGGGAAAAAAAATTCTATTCATAATTTAAAAAATCAAATCCATGTCGGTTATATTACACCTAACGACGTTAAATAAAAAGATTCCACGTCGCAAAACAAATATTGCGTCGTGTTAGTTAAAAAATGATGGTAGAACAAAAAAACGTCGTTGTCCCAAACTGAATTAATTTAAAATTTCCTCGGGAAAGCAAAATCTATTTATAATTTCCTTGGGTTAGTAATATTGCGTCGTGTTAGTTTACAAATTCTAGAACATTAATTTCCCTCATTTTAAATTTCCTCGGGAAAGAAAAATCTATTTATAACGCTTTGTAATTGAAAACTAAAACTGAAAGAATCCAGGAAAAAAAACTCTATTTATAATTTAAAAATCTACCGTCATCTTACTTTAATATAGACGACGAGAAAAGACGACGGTAGAACAGAAAACCGTCGTTGTTTCAGTTTGTTTAACAGTTTGGTCCTTTATCTTTCTGCAGGACTTGTATAGTTCAAAGCATTGACAATGTCTTCATCATATCTCCCAGCAACTACTGATTCGATTGCTCATGCTTTAGAGGCCATCTGAAGCCATTTCTATTCTTTATCGCATTCTTGAAACCCATCTTCTTCTTCTGAAGCTCTACGGGATAAAGGAACAGGCTATCACAAATCTGACGGATCTTCTTAGTCAAGAAAATCAAGCAGAGGATCAGGAACATCTGATCTTCAGATTTCCCTGAGAAGCGAACTTTCCTTCGACAGCGAGTGGAGGCCAGGCTTGCATCTCTTTTGATGGAAAGCAAGGAGTATTCAGAAGCACTAAGTGTCCTATCAGGCTTGATCACGGAAGTGAGAAGGCTAGTTGACAAGCTTCTTCTTGTGGACATAGATTTGATGCGAGTAAGCTCAATTTCTCTTTGAGAAAGACATCCAAATTATTGTCTTTGAGATGTGAGAGACAGTGTCTCTGAGAGAGGAAGAACTTGGAACCCTAAATGTAAACTGAAACTGAATGAAAGCGACAAATTTATAGAATAAATTTTTAAAACCAACGGCGGTCCTTACAAAAACCGCCGTTTAATTGTAAAATTGATGTCGGTATAATCGACGTATATTACAACAATCCACGTCGGTATATTACTAAAAATGACGTGTTAAATAATCTACCGTGACACGAGATATTACTTATCGACTTTAATTTTTGAGTTTACTACGACGGTACCTACAACACTACTGTCGTATTTATTTACCACGTCCTAAGTTAAACTTATCGTCGTAGTTTGTTATTTATATGTCGTAGTTATATGTAACCGCCGTCTATTTTTTTGAAACGGTTTGTATTTGTAAGCAACTTTTCGTCTACCTGACTTACACATGCACTGTTTCCAAATCCGATTAAAAATTTCAATCTCCCAGAGAAAACTGATAAGGTCATAATTTCACACATTTGCATGCCTTCTTTGCTTGGTAATTTTATTTAGCTTCTCTTTATTTTGAGTCTCTTGCCTATGTTTGTGTGTTTTGTAGGTTAAGACAGCAAGAGATCACATTTGATGCAATCCATGCTTGATAAGGGCTGATTGGCACAAAAGGAATATGAGCTTAATGACAGAACCAATTTGGGCCACACTCCTTATTAGTCCAATTTCGTGGGTCATCTTGCAGGCCTCATTTCAGCAACCTACACTACTTGGATGAGGTGACATTTTTCACAGAAGTTGTTCCAATGGGTGTCTAGTATAACATATCCAAATTTTGGCCCAATTGAAGACATCTAGAGTCCTTAGCCCATCAAACACTGAACCATGTTCAGAATATGCATTGGATCCTCTTTTCAGCCTTGGATCCCCTTTTGAGCTTTGAATCATCTTTTGAGCATTGGATCCTCTTTTGAGCTTTGAATCATCTTTTGAGCCTTAGATCCTCTTTTGAGCATTGAATCATCTTTTGAGCATTGGATCCTCTTTTGAGCCTTGCATGTTGAGCAATTAAGAGAGAGCTACACCAGCCAAAGGGGAGGACGAAATTTCTCTCTATAAATAGAGAGCTACACAGACATCCACTTCATCCATTCATTCACTTCAGCCATTACTCACACACACATTCAGATTCCATCATCCACCCCAAAGAGAGAAGAGAGCAAGTTGCAAAGGAGGTAGAGCTTGGAGCTGTCCTGGGAACTACATTGCTGCCAGCTAGTCTTTCTCTTCTCTTTATCCCATCTATGTATCTTTTATCTTCTGCATTCATTGTTATGTCTAGCTAATATATTTAGTTAGGGCTTAGGATGAAGCCCTAGTCATGAATATTCAATGTTATGAATGATTTATAGTTAATTGATTTCCTTGCTTTCATTATCAAGTTGTTAATCTCCAGTTTACTATGTGCTTGATGTATGCCTTCTTGGAGTAGCTAACTAGGATTTTATGCATCTAGCACAGGTTGGGAAGGGGTTTAGATTCACCAATTCTACTCTCTTTTCACAAGCAGCACTTGAATGGCCTAAGAATCATTCAAGGGGTTAACAACCATAGGTTGACTAGGACAGATACCATGTTCTAGGACTTGTGTGATTATCATATTCTCAAGGAATTTAATGACTCTTGTATGCTTTATTCTAAGTAGATACCATGCTTAGGTTGCATATTAGAGATCAGGTGTTGTGTAGATACCATGCACAATCACATGCCTTAGGATAATCATGCATCCTACACCTAGATACCATAGGCTTGTATGCGATAATCTATTGATGATGAAGCTTGAGTCAATTTCTGTGCATTCATAACTTGGATAGGAAGACTAGTGGTAGATTCCAAGGCTCTAACACTTCTCAATTATTGTTTCACAATCTGTTAATTGCAGCTAGTGTTTACTTTCAAGCACTTTCAATTCATGTTCTTGTTTTTATTTCAACAAAACAAAACCCCCCCATTTTGAGTGTGTGTGTGGTGCTAGGATTCTATCCTAGACCTTGAGTAATTAGCAAGAGGCATTGTTGAAATTCGACCTTGCCTTTAGCTAGTTAGTCAGTTTCCTTGTTCTATGTTTTTATAGCATTCTAAGTAATTTAACTTGCAACGAAGTTACCATTCTCCGTGGGATCGACCTCGCACTTACATAAGCTATACTATAAACGGTTCGTGCACTTGCGAGAATTAAAGTTGCTGTTTTTAATAACTCATTTTAGTTGTTAAGAATAGGCTCGACAAGTTTTTGGCGCCGTTGCCGGGGAATCCGGTAACGATGGTGCTATAGTTAGATTACTTTGATTGTTTTTGTTTTTGTTTTTGTTTCATTTGTTTCTTTTCATTGGTTTTTCCTTTAGTATTCTGTTTTTGTATTTAGTTGTTATCTCCCTTGAAGGCACTGAATTGAGTTCCTTGGTGTATGTATGTCCGAATCTGACTAGGAGCAAAGTTCACCTGAGCCATTCTCACCAAGAACCGCTGCTGTATGTGCTGGTTTGAGGAGGAACTATAGTTCTTCAAGCACTGAATCTAGGAGTTGCGAATCTGAAAGTTCAAGCAAGGTGGTAGAGATTCCGAACAACAACAATAATGTTAGAGGAGGTGCTGCGCTTGTTGTCCAACCTCGAAAACCCCTGCGTGAGTTTTCAATTCCCAAAGTCACCGATCAACCTTCGTGCATCGTCTATCCTCAACTCACAGTTGATAGGTTTGAGCTTAAAAGTGGTATGATTCATCTTCTTCCAACTTATTATGGTAATACCACTGAGGATCCTTACATGCATATTAAGCAATTCTTTGAAATATGTGCTACGATCAAAATTCAAGGCCTTGATGATGAGCAGATTAAGATGAGGCTATTCCCATTCAGTTTAAAAGATAAAGCAGCTAAGTCTTGGTTATACTCTTTGCCTAATGCTTCAATTCATACTTGGGAAGAGCTTTCTAATAAGTTTTTGCAGAAATTCTTTCCAGCTCAAAAGACTAACAAGATTAGACAGGAAATCCTTCATTTCACACAAAAGGAAGGAGAAGCTTTTCATGAATGTTGGGAGAGGTACAAGGAGATGATAAGTTCTTGCCCACACCACAACATAGAGACTTGGATGCAAATGCAGTCTTTCTATGAAGGTTTGCTTGATTCCGAAAGGATGATGGTGGATGCAACAAGTGGAGAGGGATTGATGAACAAAACAGCAGATGAGGCTTTTACTCTCTTTGAATCCTTGAGTGCTAACTCTCAACAATAGAGCCACAATAAGGGAAAAGGAGCTCCTATGAAAGCTGTGGTCTCTGAGGTAAGTACTAATAATGAGATTGCTGCAAAACTTGATGTTATGTGTTCTTTGCTTCAACAGGCAGTGACTGGCCCTCTAGGAAGCAAAGTGGAAGTTCAAGATCAATCTTTTGCAGAGCACATGCTAGAACAAGCAAATGCCCTTCAAGCAAGGAATCCTAATAATGATCCTTACTCAAACACATACAATCCGGGGTGGAGAAATCATCCTAATTTCAAGTGGAGCAATAACTCAAATGTCCAACAATCTCAAGGACCTCCCCCAGGATTTCAAATACAACAAAGGCAATTCCAGCAAGCTCCCCAACAAGTGGAAGAGCAAAAGGGTGATCAAATGGGAGAATTGCAAGACATGTTCAAGAAGTTCATGGGGCAACAAATGCAAACCAATCAGAATCTTCAAAATGCAGTGAACAAACCAGAAGTGCAAGTTGGGCAGATTGCATCCTCCTTGAGCAATAGAGCATCCGGAACATTTCCAAGCCAAACGGAGGTCAATCCAAGGCATCAAGAGCATGCTACAGCAGTACACATCTTGAGAAGTGGTAAACAAGTTGATAATAAGGTTGGAGATGCCAATGAAGAGCAAGAAGATGGAGAAAACGTAGAGATCCTTCACCCACCACATGGGCAGCCCACAAGTTCCACCAAACAGCCCCTCAATGCTCCTGGAAAGAGCACAGGCCCTAAGGTATCACCTAATGCTAATCAAGTTCCAATTTCAACTAATGCTTTTAGGCCTATTGCACCCCTTCCCAGCAGGTTATCAAAGTCAAAGAAAGATCAAGGCTTTGATGAGATAATGGAAACATTCAAGAAGGTGCAAATCAACATCCCATTGCTCAGATTCCAAAGTATGCAAAATTTTTGAAGGATCTATGCACTAACAAGAGGAGATTCAAAGAGCATGAACAAGTTGCATTGAGTGAGGAGGTAAGTGCAGTGTTACAAAGGAAGCTACCTCCAAAGCTAAAGGATCCAGGTTCATTTTCTATACCTTGCATAGTTGGTGATTGTAAGTTTCAAAAAGCTTTGCTTGATCTTGGTGCTTCTATAAATTGATCAGTGCATAATTACATATCTTTTTGTAACCTTCTAACTTATGATTTGGTTATGTTTTTGAGTTAAACTTGTGCTTTTAATAAAGTTTGTGTATGTTTCAGTGTAATAAGGATGAGACTCATTACATGCATTTTGAAGACAAGTTAGCTCAAAACAGTGTCTGCAGATCAGTCACATTCACGGATTAACCTGTACTTACTCAAGAAGAACCAGATAATGACCAATGTAGTCACGGCCCTAGGGTGTTATAAAAGAGAAGAGCATGGTGATCTAGGGTAAAGAGCCACAAAATTAGGCCAAATAAACACATTTGAAGGTGCTGAAATTATGTTGAAAATCTGCTCATGTATGTGTTCCTTGCTTGTTACAAAGTTCAAAAAAATCTCTTATGCTCTTATCTGTGCTTTAATTGTGCTAAAAATATTGTATATCTCATATCCCTTCTTTCATTCTACCACTACCCTGAACCTCATTACTACCCTTGTAAAGTCCTTTTGATCCTTGGTGTTGCATGGTATTACTGTGGAGAGCAGATTGGATAATGAGCTTATGGGGTTCAGAATTATTGATTTTGCTCTAAGTGTGTGCGCATATACTTATTTGAGTGGCAGGGGTTGTTCTGATTTGGCATTCACACACTACACTTAAGGGTGTCATTGTGAGCTTTGCTTTCTTGTGAATCATGTGTGGAACTTAGATTGTGATTGTTGTGTTTCTTTGGAACCATATATGTTGGTGATTCTTTGAGGATATTGTTTGGAAGGCTAGTTGCTTATTTCCTGTTTCCTAAGTTGTAATTTTATTTTGTTTTGCTCGAGGACTAGCAAAATCTAAGTTTGGGGGTATTTGATCAGTGCATAATTACATATCTTTTTGTACCCTTCTAACTTATGATTTGGTTATGTTTTTGAGTTAAACTTGTGCTTTTAATAAAGTTTGTGTATGTTTCAGTGTAATAAGGATGAGACTCATTACATGCATTTTGAAGACAAGTTAGCTCAAAACAGTGTCTGCAGATCAGTCACATTCACGGATTAACCTGTACTTACTCAAGAAGAACTAGATAATGAGCCATACATCATTGGAAAGATACGGAAGTCTAGTTTCCGTAGCATTTTACGGTTCATGATTTGGAGTCTTCTAGAGGAAGTTATCCACGATTTAGCAGCTCAAGGTCAAAATTCGGCAGCATCTGCGTTACTGGGCCAAAAATGACATTTGAAGGTCTTCCCTATTTTTCCTTGAGTTGGGCTGCATATGCTTGGAAATATAAGACAAAGGGCTTGAAGATGCATATTTTTCCAGAATTTTTTGGAGTGAATAACAAGCCCAAAATCGGCCCACAAGCTGACTATGTCATGCATGACTATCTAGTGGGATTTGTTGGTGAAGTGCACTAGCCAAAAGAATGAGTTTCTAATTACAATGGGATTTGTTGGTGAAGTGCACTAGCCAAAAGAATGAGTTTCTAATTACAATGGGATTTGTTGGTGAAATGCACTAGCCAAAAGAATGAGTTTCTAATTACAAGTGCTATTGGCATAAACCATATTCAATTCAAATATTCCCCTTCCATTCTCCCTATAAATAGCACTCCAATTCTAAACACAATTCATTCAACAATCCATCACTTCACTTCACTTCATCTATTACTCATACACATTCATATAGAGAGAGAGAGAGAGAGCTAGTTGCAAAAGGAGAAAAGCTTGGAGCTGTCTTGGGAAGTCCTTGCTGCCATCATCTAGTTCTTTTCTTCTCTTTATCCTATCCTATGTATTTCTTATTCTATATTGCTTTTCAATTATTAAATATGTGTAACTAAATTTCTTCTTAGTTAGAGGTGAATTCGAAGCCATGGACATATGTTTTATATGAATTGATCACTTCCAGTTATGATTTCGTAAAGTATGAATGTGATTTACTTTTTTGTTTTATTCAGGACTTATTCTTGCATGTTTATTAAGGATGCATACTTAGTTTGCATGCAGGGATTTGATGCTAGGATATAAGGGAATTTCACCTAATCGTTATGAACTTATATTCACAAGTAGTAAAAGTCACTAGTCATGATTGTGTTAAGTAAATTCCTGGCAGGAGTATCATGCTTTTCATAGTTACAAATGCCTTGTCAAAGCTTATGATTTTCATAGAACTTAATGATCTTTGATATGTATCTCTATCATGCTGTTCATATAGGGAACTTGATAAGAATAATTTGATTGAGTCGCTGAGTCCAATTCAATGAACTTAGGAAAATCTGAGAGTTAATTAGTGCAGTTCACAATTAATTTGGGGCTTTGACATTCATACTTTATAGAAAGAGTAACTGGAGATCAATTTGTATGCATATGTTCCATGTGTGGAGAAGAATCCTCTAGCTATCCCTTAATACATATTTCATTCACAACTTAGTTATTTGCTGTTGTTAATTTTACTTTGGTCTAAATCATCCAACTCCCCCCAATCATTGTTCCTTCAACTTAATTTACAGTTTAATGAGTTTAATTTGTGTTGATTAGCATCCCTCCTAATCCCCGGAATAGAACGATCCCTACTTACTCGTACTACGATTGCATATAGGGTTTAATTTGTGCGTTAGTTATTTCTCACGCCAAATTTTGGCGCCGTTGCCGGGGATTAGCAAAATTGCTAATCTTCCGTGCGTTTTCGTTGTTCTTGTGTTTCTGATTTTGTGTTGTTTTGTTTTCTTTGTTTTAGGTACAAGTGTATGACTCGAAGTTCACACCGTGTTCATGCGCACATATTGGACTTTGACGACGATCTCGAATGAACTTTGAGAAGGAAGAGGAAACAGCCAGAACTCAGTCCCTCTAGTTCTGGTTCCGAACCCGAATCTGAAGCAGAAACGGACTTGGAAGAGGAACAATACATGGCTGTAGACAATAGATCAATCAAGGAACTTTCCGCCTCTGAATTGGACAATGCAGTCCCTCTTTGCATTCAATACCCCAGGGCTGCTGCAGGCAAGACCGATGTGTTTGAATTGAAGTCAAGTTTGCTACATCACATTCCCAGATACCATGGGCTGTCTATGGAAGATCCAAACAAGCATTTGAAGGAATTTGAAGTAGTATGTTCAAGTATGACACCCATTAACGTGGATGGAAATATTTTGAAGATGAAAGCCTTTCCATTTTCTCTTATGGACAAGGCTAAGGATTGGCTCTATGAACTAGCACCTGGAACCGTTACTTCTTGGGAAAGTATGAAGAAAGCATTCTTAGAGAAATTCTTCCCAACTTCAAGAATCATTGTTTTGAGGAAGATAATTAGTGGAATTCAACAAGGCCCCGGAGAATCCTTTCCAGTGTACTATGAGCGTTTTAAGACGTTAGTTGCATCCTGCCCACAACATCAAATGAAGGAAGAGCTTTTAATTCAATATTTCTATGAAAGGCTACTTCCACTGGAGAGACAAATGCTTGATGCTTCAGCAGGAGGTGCTTTGGTTGACAAAACACCAGTTGCTGCAAAGATCTTAATAGCAAACCGAGCTTTGAATGCACAACAATATGAAGGAGTTGGAGGGAGAGATCATGCACAGCCAAGTCAAGTTAATGAGGTAAGTGCTATTTCAGAACTTCAATCTCAAATGGCTAATCTCTCTACTCTTATTTCGCAGGTTGTTGAAGGACCCAAAGTGCAAAGTGCAGCCACTTGTAGCGTGTGCTCTATGCATGGACACTACACTGATCAATGTCCTCAATTAATAGCGAATGATGGATGGGAAAGTGCCAATGCCATAGGTTGTCAAGGCCAAACTCAACCTAGGTATGACCCATTTTCAAACACCTACAATCCAGGCTGGAGAGATCATCCAAATTTTAAGTGGAGGGAGCCTCAACAAACTCAACAACAAGGCGGATATAGACAGCCACCTCCGGGGTTCTATCAAAAGCCATTCGCACCACCACAACCTCAATCACAAACTGCCCAATCAAATTCAGGTTCCCCAATGGATAATGATCAAATGCTTAAAGTACTAACTTCTTTGACTCAGGGTTTACAAAATCAAGCCAAAGAGATGAGCGAAGTGAAGAAGCAAATTGGGCAGATGGCGGAATTCATGGGACAGTTTAGAGAAGAAGGCAAACTACCTAGCTCAACCATTGTCAACCCAAAAGGAGGTTTTGAAACGGCTAAAGCTATCATCTTGAGGAGTGGTAAAGAGATTGGAACCAATCCCAAAATGTCCAAACAAAGCCGAACAGAGAATGAAAAGTTGCTCTTCAAAGAGAATGAGGAGGACAAAGCCCGCAAGGGAAGAACAACCATTGCTGCAGTCCCCCAAAGCTCCTGCACAACCAAACTCAGGTAAGGTTGTTCCAAATTCAACTCATTCTAACCCTATCCCACCAAATGTGCCTTTCCCTCGCAGGTTTATGCAGTCTAAGAAAGAAGAGAATGAAAAAGACATCTTAGATACTTTCAGGAAGGTACAAGTAAATATCCCACTTCTTGACGCAATAAAGCAAGTTCCAAAGTATGCTAAATTCTTGAAAGAGCTTTGTACAACAAGGAGGAGGAATTCGAACAAAGAAGTGGTAAGGGTAAGTGAGAATGTTTCTGCAGTTTTGCAACGAAAACTGCCACCTAAATGCAAAGATCCAGGTAGTTTCACAATCCCTTGTGTTATTGGTAACACCAAGTTTGAACATGCCATGTTAGATTTAGGTGCTTCCATTAATGTCATGCCATACTCTATTTATGCATCTATGAACTTAGGGGAACTTAAAAATGATGGAGTTATAATTCAATTAGCCGATCGTTCTAATGCATATCCGAAAGGAGTTTTGGAAGATGTTTTGGTGCAGGTTAACCACTTGATATTTCCAGCAGATTTTTATGTGCTTGAGATGGAGGATTCGTCCTACTCTACACCATTGCCAATCTTACTTGGACGACCTTTCATGAAAACAGCCCGAACCAAGATCGATGTATTCAAAGGGACATTGACAATGGAATTTGATGGCGATATCATTGATTTCAATATTTCTGAAGCTATAAGGTACCCTATTGATGATCACTCTTGTTTCTCTATTGATGCATTTGATTCTTTGGCGCAGGAATATCTCGAATCCTTGGATAGGGATGCCCTTGAAACCACCATTGTTCAAGGAATTGAACTCATCACCAATGGGGCCAAACCTAATCACGAAGAAATCTGCGAGATGATGGCTACCCTTGAGTCATTACCAAAATATGTTGGTAAGCCTCCAATCCCAATTCCAATTCTCATTTCTGCTAACAAGTTGTTACCTTCAGTGATTCAGGCACCCACTCTTGAGCTTAAACCGTTACCGAATCATTTGAAGTATGTCTTCTTGGGAGATAAAGAGACTTTGCCCGTCATAGTCTCCTCATCATTCACGGCAGTGGAGGAGGAAAAACTAGTTCGGGTGTTGCAAAAGTACAAAACAGCGATTGGATGGACTTTAGCCGACATCAAGGGAATTAGTCCTACAACATGCATGCTTCTAGAGGAAGGGGCTAAACCAACTCGAGAGGCTCAACGCCGACTCAACCCTCCAATGATGGAAGTTGTGAAAAAGGAGATCATTAAGCTTCTCGATTGTGGGGTCATTTACCCAATTTCGGATAGTCGTTGGGTTTCACCAGTTCAAGTTGTACCAAAGAAATCAGGAGTCACTGTGGTAAAAAACGAAGAGAATGAACTTGTCCCGACTCGTATCCAAACAGGCTGGAGAGTTTGCATTGACTATAGGAAGCTCAACGCCACCACAAGGAAAGATCACTTCCCTTTGCCGTTCATTGATCAAATGCTTGAAAGGTTAGCTGGTCATTCTTTTTATTGCTTTCTTGATGGCTATTCGGGATATAATCAGATTGTTATAGCCCCAGATGACCAAGAAAAGACTACTTTTACTTGTCCATTTGGTACTTTTGCTTATCGACGAATGCCATTTGGTTTATGTAATGCGCCAGCCACCTTTCAAAGATGCATGGTAAGTATCTTTTCTGATTTCGTTGAGAAGATTATTGAGGTTTTTATGGATGATTTTAGTGTTTTTGGTGACTCCTTTGATGGCTGTTTAACTAATCTCACGCTGATATTAAAACATTGCATTGAAACTAACCTTGTTTTAAATTGGGAAAAATGTCATTTCATGGTAAAACAAGGCATAGTTTTAGGACATATAATTTCAGAAAAGGGAATTGAAGTTGATAAATCAAAAATAGGTCTTATACGCCACTTACCCTCTCCCACTTCGGTGAGAGAGGTTCGTTCTTTCCTTGGACATGCAGGATTCTATAGACGTTTTATCAAAGATTTCTCAAAGATTTCAACACCCATGTGTCGACTTCTACAAAAGGATGTGCCATTTGTGTTTGATGACGAATGTGAGAAGGCGTTCGATCACCTCAAAGAATTGTTAACTTCGGCACCTATCATTGTTCCACCAGATTGGAGCATTCCGTTCGAGCTTATGTGTGATGCTTCAGATTATGCTTTAGGGGCTATTTTGGGGCAACGGAAGGACAAGAAGCCACACGTTATCTACTACGCATCCCGAACCTTGAATGATGCTCAATTGAATTACTCCACCACTGAAAAAGAACTTCTTGCTGTTGTGTTTGCTTTAGATAAGTTTCGTTCTTATTTACTTGGTACTAAAGTAATAATTTACTCTAACCATGCAGCTTTGAAGTATTTACTCACAAAGAAAGAAGCCAAACCAAGGCTTATTCGCTGGATGCTTCTTCTTCAGGAGTTTGACATGGAAATTAGGGACAAAAGAGGATGTGAAAATGTAGTGGCTGACCACTTGAGCCGTTTGGTACATGAAGAAGACCCTCTACCTATTCCAGAGGCATTCCCAGATGAACAATTGCTGACCATTGAGGTAAGTGAGCCATGGTATGCTGATATTGTGAATTATATTGTGTCTAAACAAGTACCAAGCACCATAACTAGGCACCAATGCAATAAACTTAAAAAAATGGCACGGTTTTATGTGTGGGATGACCCTTATTTGTGGAAATATAGCCCTGATCAAATTATTCGTAGATGTGTGCATGATTCCGAGTTTAATTCAATCTTAAACTTCTGTCACACTTATGCATGCGGGGGTCACTTTGGTACACAACGCACAGCACTTAAGGTTTTAAAATGTGGATTTTATTGGCCTACTATCTTTAAGGATGCTAGAACTTTTTGTATGACTTGTGACCGTTGTCAAAGAATGGGCAATATAGGTGCAAAAGATCAAATGCCACAAACTCCTATCTTTTCTGTTGAGATTTTTGATGTTTGGGGTATTGATTTCATGGGCCCTTTTCCTTCCTCACATGGTTTTAATTATATCTTACTTGCTGTGGATTATGTTTCAAAATGGGTGGAAGCAAAAGCCACCCATACTAATGATTCCAAAGTGGTTGCAGATTTTGTTAAAACTAACATATTTGCAAGATTTGGAATGCCACGAGTACTTATAAGTGATGGGGGCTCTCACTTTTGTAATCGGACCATAGAGGCACTGCTTAAGAAGTATAATGTCACACATAAGGTTTCAACACCTTATCATCCCCAAACAAGTGGACAAGCCGAAGTCTCCAATCGGGAAATCAAGCAGATCTTGGAAAAGACAGTTGGACCAGCTCGAAAGGATTGGAGCTTGCGTTTGAATGATGCATTGTGGGCATATCGTACTGCCTACAAAACACCAATTGGAATGTCTCCTTTTCGGCTCATTTATGGGAAACCATGCCATCTTCCAGTTGAGTTGGAGCATCGTGCACATTGGGCAGTCAAGACTTTCAACATGAACATTGATGCAGCTGGACTTCATAGGAAATTGCAATTAAATGAGCTTGAGGAAATTCGGACTGAAGCTTATGAGAATGCTCATATTTATAAGGAGAAAACAAAGGTTGCCCATGATAAGATGATTCGTAGTAAAACGTTTTCTGTGGGGCAGAAAGTGTTACTTTTCAACTCTCGGCTTCGTTTGTTTCCAGGTAAGTTGCGTTCTAAATGGATTGGTCCTTTTGTTGTTACTAATGTTTTTCCCTATGGTGCAGTCCAAATTCAAAGTTTAAAGACAGGACAAGAATTCAAAGTAAATGGACACCGCTTGAAGCCATACTATGAGTGTTTTAAGGAGCATGTAGTGGAGGATGTACCCCTCCATGCCGTTGGCCCTAGTGAAGCTTAAAGGGAGGTATCGTCCGGCTGAAGACATAAAACTTAGCGCTTCTTGGGAGGCAACCCAAGGTGATGAGGAGAAGATAGAACCTGCAAGGAGCTGCTTTCGTCCTAATCGCTTCAAAGGGGAGTTTTTCTAAACTCTAACCTTTGGTTATGTCTTTTCCTTATCTTCTTTCCTTACATTTATTAGGGATTGACAATTTTGTTAGGTTTTATGGTAGAGTTAAGTTGTGTGAGCTTTGTTTTGCTTAGTATAATTTTGTTCAATGTCTTGCAAGCCTAAAAAAAAAAAATTATTAAAAATATAAATAAAATAAAAAAAAGATTTTTCATATGAGTTGACTTATGGTAACTCCAATAAGCACCTCTTTTAATACAGTGTCTAGGAGTTCTATAGGCGACACCTTCGGTGTCTAAGAAGTTTGGGTTTTAAGCGGGACCATTGTGACCTCTCCAAACTTCCCGGATCCCCTGGCTGTGTTTTCTGAGGTTCTTAACTGGTAATCCATGAGTCACTTGTATATTCGTGTGTTTTATTCAAAAAAAAAATAATAATAATAATAATTAATTAATTAATAAAATAATAATTATAAAAAACAAAAACAAAAATAATAATAATAATAATAATAATAATAATAAAATAAAATAAAAAATATAAAAACCTTTTCTTTCTCTGAAACACTACATTAACCCTAACTCTCCATCTTTCATTCGATCTAGCCGCCCGCTAACCCCTGAAACCAAACCTTCTCTTCCCAAGCCTTCTCCAAATTATTGCTTATTGTAGGGCTCGTCAATGGAGAAACTCAAGGATGCCGTCGGTGGAAAGCTCAAGGAGGAGGAGTCCGAATTGAGCATGGTGAAGGTGCCTAGCCCAATAGTTTTGTTGAACTCACTGCCAGCTATCCCACCAGAAGATCCTTTGGGAGAGGACACCATTATGCAACGGGTGTTTGAGGTGATTGAGGTGCTCGTGGTTGTGTTTGCCATGGATCCCTCAGAAGTTACCATAGATGCCTTTCTGTTTCAAAGAGGTAGGGTGATAGGGGTAATTGAAGGCATGATTCCAAATTGGGATCTGGATTGTGGATTGGAAGAGATGCAGCTTGCGGCGCTGGCACGTTGTCTATATACTTGGAGGGTATATCTGCTAGATAGGAGGTTTGTGGCAAGAACTGTTGTGGTGAGCAGTCACATGTATTCTACAGGTAACATTTGAGACGAGTTTGGCATTTACTTAAGTGTGCTTGACGAGTTTCACTTCCAATTAGTGTACATGACCACAAGACTCCGAGACTTCGTGGAGCAGATGGAGGAGTTGATGATAGATGGAGCCATATATGATTCTTCTGTTTCAGACCCTTCGAAAAGTGAGTCGGATTGAAAGATGAACCGTCCTAATCACTTCAAAGGGGAGTTTTTCTAAACTTTAACATTTGGTTATGTCTTTTCCTTCTCTTATTTCCTTGCATTTATGAGGCATTGCATGTTCTTACGTTCTAAACATTGAGGGCAATGTTTCATTTAAGTTTGGGGGGAAGGATTTGGTTATGTTGTTTTACTGTCAAATTTTAAATTTATTTTTTATTATTATTATTTTTTATTTTTATTTTTTTGTGTGTTTAGCGTCTAAAAACGCAGGTTTTTGTGTGTTGTTTCGTTATCCTTCCAAACACCTATGATAAGACTTGGATTTAATACTAATATGGTTTATCAGAAATTGAGAGTCATTTTTTAAGGACTTTGTGTGGTTCTGAGTTAACTCTGTCTTGCATGCCACCCTTGCACTTATTGAGCACTTTGCCAAGTTAGTCCAATTTCTTGTTACTTAGAGACGTTATGCAATTCTACTTATCTCATGATCTTGGTTTTGTACTCTAGAACTTATTTGAATATCTCTTGAGACATTTTGTTGCCATACAATGCTTAGGAAGTGATTTAGGCCATGTTTGAACCGTTTGAGCCTTTCTAACCATCCCTCTACATGTATTCATCCCTAGTCAACCCATTTGAGCCAATGTTAAGCCTTTCTTTGTGTAAACCATTCCTACCATAATGAACTTCTGTTTTCTTATTCTCACTTATTCTATGAGTAGTTAAAGTTATCTTCAAAAGAGAGTTATAAAGAATGCAAGGTTTTTGGAGCAAAAGTGAATCATTAGTGCCATTACCCAAATGTTGAAAAGAAATAAGTTTGGGGGTATTGGTAACTAATCAAAAGAGGTAATGAAGTGTGACCAATGTAGTCACGGCCCTAGGGTGTTATAAAAGAGAAGAGCATGGTGATCTAGGGTAAAGAGCCACAAAATTAGGCCAAATAAACACATTTGAAGGTGCTGAAATTATGTTGAAAATCTGCTCATGTATGTGTTCCTTGCTTGTTACAAAGTTCAAAAAAATCTCTTATGCTCTTATCTGCGCTTTAATTGTGCTAAAAATATTGTATATCTCATATCCCTTCTTTCATTCTACCACTACCCTGAACCTCATTACTACCCTTGTAAAGTCCTTTTGATCCTTGGTGTTGCATGGTATTACTGTGGAGAGCAGATTGGATAATGAGCTTATGGGGTTCAGAATTATTGATTTTGCTCTAAGTGTGTGCGCATATACTTATTTGAGTGGCAGGGGTTGTTCTGATTTGGCATTCACACACTACACTTAAGGGTGTCATTGTGAGCTTTGCTTTCTTGTGAATCATGTGTGGAACTTAGATTGTGATTGTTGTGTTTCTTTGGAACCATATATGTTGGTGATTCTTTGAGGATATTGTTTGGAAGGCTAGTTGCTTATTTCCTGTTTCCTAAGTTGTAATTTTATTTTGTTTTGCTCGAGGACTAGCAAAATCTAAGTTTGGGGGTATTTGATCAGTGCATAATTACATATCTTTTTGTACCCTTCTAACTTATGATTTGGTTATGTTTTTGAGTTAAACTTGTGCTTTTAATAAAGTTTGTGTATGTTTCAGTGTAATAAGGATGAGACTCATTACATGCATTTTGAAGACAAGTTAGCTCAAAACAGTGTCTGCAGATCAGTCACATTCACGGATTAACCTGTACTTACTCAAGAAGAACTAGATAATGAGCCATACATCATTGGAAAGATACGGAAGTCTAGTTTCCGTAGCATTTTACGGTTCATGATTTGGAGTCTTCTAGAGGAAGTTATCCACGATTTAGCAGCTCAAGGTCAAAATTCGGCAGAATCTGCGTTACTGGGCCAAAAATGACATTTGAAGGTCTTCCCTATTTTTCCTTGAGTTGGGCTGCATATGCTTGGAAATATAAGACAAAGGGCTTGAAGATGCATATTTTTCCAGAATTTTTTGGAGTGAATAACAAGCCCAAAATCGGCCCACAAGCTGACTATGTCATGCATGACTATCTAGTGGGATTTGTTGGTGAAGTGCACTAGCCAAAAGAATGAGTTTCTAATTACAATGGGATTTGTTGGTGAAGTGCACTAGCCAAAAGAATGAGTTTCTAATTACAATGGGATTTGTTGGTGAAATGCACTAGCCAAAAGAATGAGTTTCTAATTACAAGTGCTATTGGCATAAACCATATTCAATTCAAATATTCCCCTTCCATTCTCCCTATAAATAGCACTCCAATTCTAAACACAATTCATTCAACAATCCATCACTTCACTTCACTTCATCCATTACTCATACACATTCATATAGAGAGAGGAGAGAGAGAGAGAGAGAGAGAGAGAGAGAGAGCTAGTTGCAAAAGGAGAAAAGCTTGGAGCTGTCTTGGGAAGTCCTTGCTGCCATCATCTAGTTCTTTTCTTCTCTTTATCCTATCCTATGTATTTCTTATTCTATATTGCTTTTCAATTATTAAATATGTGTAACTAAATTTCTTCTTAGTTAGAGGTGAATTCGAAGCCATGGACATATGTTTTATATGAATTGATCACTTCCAGTTATGATTTCGTAAAGTATGAATGTGATTTACTTTTCTGTTTTATTCAGGACTTATTCTTGCATGTTTATTAAGGATGCATACTTAGTTTGCATGCAGGGATTTGATGCTAGGATATAAGGGAATTTCACCTAATCGTTATGAACTTATATTCACAAGTAGTAAAAGTCACTAGTCATGATTGTGTTAAGTAAATTCCTGACAGGAGTATCATGCTTTTCATAGTTACAAATGCCTTGTCAAAGCTTATGATTTTCATAGAACTTAATGATCTTTGATATGTATCTCTATCATGCTGTTCATATAGGGAACTTGATAAGAATAATTTGATTGAGTCGCTGAGTCCAATTCAATGAACTTAGGAAAATCTGAGAGTTAATTAGTGCAGTTCACAATTAATTTGGGGCTTTGACATTCATACTTTATAGAAAGAGTAACTGGAATTCAATTTGTATGCATATGTTCCATGTGTGGAGAAGAATCCTCTAGCTATCCCTTAATACATATTTCATTCACAACTTAGTTATTTGCTGTTGTTAATTTTACTTTGGTCTAAATCATCCAACTCCCCCCAATCATTGTTCCTTCAACTTAATTTACAGTTTAATGAGTTTAATTTGTGTTAATTTAATTTGTGTTGATTAGCATCCCTCCTAATCCCCGGAATAGAACGATCCCTACTTACTCGTACTACGATTGCATATAGGGTTTAATTTGTGCGTTAGTTATTTCTCACGCCATAAATCTTATGCCATATCATGTTTATGAGAAACTTAACCTTGGTGAGTTGCAAGCCACATCTGTGAGCATTCAATTGGCAGATAGAACTATTAGGTACCCTAAAGGCATTCTAGAAGATGTTTTGGTGAAAGTAGAAGAGCTAATTCTGCCAGCCGATTTCTTGGTATTAGAAATGGAAGAAGCACCAATTCATGACAATCAGTTACCACTCATTCTAGGTCGGCCATTCATGGCAACTGCAGGTGCTATTATTGATGTGAAGAAGGGTACATTAACCATGAACGTGTTTGATGAGACAATAGCATTCAAAGTGTTTGAAGCCTCCAAGTTTCCAAGTGATAAGCATGAAGTTTTCCAGCTTGATGCAATTGATACTATGGTGAAAGAAGCACTACCAAGGAGTTATTTTGGAGCCTATTGAAGCATGCATCACACAAAGCATCAGAAAAGAAGAAGTGGACAGCTTAGAGGCTGTGATCTCTCCTTTACTTCTTGAGCTTGTTTGCAGCATGGATAGCTACATAGAAGTTGGAAAGAGGTATGCAAACCAATTTGAATCATTACCCCCACCTACTAATAAGGTTTTACCTTCTATTGTGCAGGCACCAGAGTTGGAATTAAAGCAATTGCCAAAACACCTTAAATATGCTTATTTAGGTGAAAGTGAGACTCTACCTGTTATCATTGCCTCTCAACTCGGACCAAGTGATGAAAAGAAGCTTTTGAGAGTTCTAAAGGAGCACAAAACAGCAATTGGGTGGAGCATTACAGATATCAAAGGCATAAGCCCGACACTGTGCATGCACAAGATATTATTGGAAGACAATGCAATGCCAAAGAGGGATGCCCAAAGACGTCTCAATCCGAACATGAAAGAGGTGGTAAAAAAAGAGGTAATGAAGCTTTTAGATGTTGGTATTATTTACCCTATTTCTGACAGTAAATGGGTGAGCCCAGTGCAAGTTGTCCCCAAGAAGTCAGGTATCACAGTGGTGAAGAATGAAGCAAACGAGCTGGTACCTACACGGATGACCACGGGCTGGAGAGTTTGCATTGATTATCGGAAGCTCAACACAGCAACAAGCAAGGATCACTTCCCTCTTCCATTCATTGATCAGATGCTTGAGAGATTGGCTGGCCATAGCCACTATTGCTTCCTTGATGGATATTCAGGCTACAACCAAATCGCCATAGCCCCGGAGGATCAAGAGAAGACGACCTTCACGTGTCCCTTTGGCACTTTCGCTTATAGGAGGATGCCTTTTGGTCTCTGTAACGCCCCAGCCACTTTTCAAAGGTGCATGATGAGCATTTTCTCCGACATGGTAGAAAGGTTCATTGAGGTATTCATGGATGACTTCTCTGTCTTTGGTGATTCTTTTGATCAATACTTGCATAACTTATCTAAGGTGTTGGCTAGATGTGAACAGACTAACCTTGTTCTTAATTGGGAAAAATGTCATTTTATGGTTAACCAAGGCATAGTTCTTGGTCATGTCATCTCTAGTAAAGGAATCGAGGTAGATAAAGCTAAGATTGATTTGATTGCCTCCATGCCCTCACCTACTTCTGTCAAAGAAGTACGTTCTTTCCTTGGCCATGCAGGTTTCTATAGGCGTTTCATTAAGGATTTTTCTAAGATTGCAAGGCCTTTGTGCAATCTCCTTGCCAAGGACATGGATTTTGCGTTTGATCAAGACCGTGAGAATGCTTTCAATGCTTTGAAGAAGATGCTCACAACTGCCCCAATCATTATACCACCAGATTGGAGCTTGCCTTTTGAATTGATGTGTGACGCCTCAGATTATGCCGTTGGAGCTGTTTTGGGACAGCGAGTTGATAAGAAGCCACACGCCATCTACTATGCTAGTAGAACCCTCAATGATGCCCAACTCAACTATTCCACCACAGAAAAGGAGTTGTTAGCAGTCATATTTGCTTTAGAGAAATTCAGATCATGTTTGATTACTAACAAGGTTATTGTTTACACTGATCATGCATCATTGAAATACTTGTTAGCCAAGAAGGATGCCAAGCCACGACTCATTAGATGGATTCTCTTGTTGCAAGAGTTTGACTTGGAGATAAAAGATAAGAAAGGAAGTGAGAATGTTGTGGCTGATCACTTGAGTAGATTGGTGCATGTATCTAATGAAGAGGAGGATTCATTGCCATTGCGTGAAAGCTTCCCGGATGAGCAACTCTTTTCCATTTGTGCTTTGAATTCTCTCAATCCATTGCCTTGGTTTGCTGATATCGTTAACTACTTATGCACTAATGAACTCCCTACAGGGTTGTCTACATTCCAATGTGACAAGCTTAGGAAACAAGCAAGATACTACTTTTGGGATGATCCATATCTATTCAAGCACTGCCCAGACCAAGTAATTCAGAGGTGTGTGCCGGAAGGTGATTTTAAGAGCATTCTTGAGTTTTGTCACTCCCATGCATGCGGAGGCCATTTTGGAGCAAAGAAAACAGCCAACAAAGTGCTACAATCAGGTTTCTTTTGGCCTACCCTTTTTAAGGATGCTTATGCTTTTTGTGCTTCATGTGATAGATGCCAACGGATGGGTAATTTACATGCTAGAAATCAGATGCCTCTCACCAATATCTTAATCATTGATATATTTGATGTTTGGGGAATTGATTTCATGGGCCCTTTTCCTACCTCTTATGGATTTGAATATATACTAGTTGCTGTCGATTATGTTTCTAAATGGGTGGAAGCCATTGCCACTAGAACTAATGATGCTAAGGTTGTGATCAGTTTTCTCAAAGGAAATATTTTTACAAGGTTTGCCACACCTAGAGCAATCATTAGTGATGGTGGCTCCCACTTTGTTAACCAAGCTTTTGCAGCACTCTTGAAGAAATATGGAATCACTTATAAGGTGGCAACACCCTATCATCCTCAAACTAGTGGGCAGGTTGAGATAACCAATAGAGAGATTAAGCACATACTTGAAAAGACAGTGAACACCACAAGGAAGGATTGGTCCATGCGTTTGGATGATGCACTGTGGGCTTATAGGACTGCTTATAAGACCCCTATTGGTATGTCTCCATATAGACTTGTTTTTGGTAAACCTTGTCACTTACCAGTGGAGCTTGAGCACAGGGCTTATTGGGCAATCAAGGCCTTCAATTTTGATATGAAGGCTGCTGGTGAGAAGAGGAGGCTTCAACTCAATGAGCTGGAGGAGTTGCGACATGAAGCGTATGAGAACGCTAAGCTTTACAAGGAGAAAACAAAGCAATATCATGACAAGAAAATTCTTAGGAAGACGTTTGAGAGAGGGCAGAAGGTTCTCCTATTCAATTCACGCCTTAAGCTCTTCCCAGGTAAGCTTCGTTCTCGGTGGATTGGCCCTTTTGTTATTACTAATGTGTTTGATCATGGCGCAGTGGAGATTCAAAATATTAAGGATGGCAGCACCTTCAAGGTGAACGGACATCGGTTGAAACCTTACTTTGATGCTTACTTTGATGCCAATATTGAGTCTCAAGCACTCAAGGAGCCTCCACCACTCTCTTGAAGCTCACCAAAGTTTGGATGTCCGGCTGAAGACATAAAACTTAGCGCTTCTTGGGAGGCAACCCAAGGTGATGAGGAGAAGATAGAACCTGCAAGGAGCTGCTTACGTCCTAATCGCTTCAAAGGGGAGTTTTTCTGAACTTTAACCTTTGGTTATGTATTTTCCTTATCTTCTTCCCTTTCATTTATGAGGCATTGTATGTTCTTACATTCTAAACATTGAGGACAATGTTTCATATAAGTTTGGGGGGAAGGATTTGATTATGTTGTTTTATTGTCAAATTTTAAAATTTTGAGTGTGTCTAATGGCCAAAAACGTAGGATTTTGTGTGTTGTTTCATTATCCTTCCAAACACCTATGATAAGACTTGGATTTAATTCTAATATGGTTTCTCAGAAATTGATAGTCATTGTTTAAGGACTTTGTGTGGTTCTGAGTTAACTATGTCTTGCATGCCATCCTTGCACTTGTTGAGCACTTTACCAAGTTAGTCCAATTTCTTGCTACTTGGAGATGTTATGCAATTATACTTATCTCATGATCTTGGTTTCATGCTCTAGAACTTATTTGAATATCTCTTGAGACAATTTGTTGCCCTGCAATGCTTCGGAAGTGATTTAGGCCATGTTTGAACCGTTTGGCCTTTCTAACCATCCCTCTATATGTATTCATCCCTAGTCAACCCATTTGAGCCTATGTTAAACCTTTCTTTGTGTAAACTATTCTTACCATAATGAACCCTCTGTTTTCTTATCCTTACCTATTCTGTGAGCAACTAAAGCTATCTTTAAAAGAGAGTTACGAAGAACGCAAGGTGTTGGAGCAAAAGTGAATCATTAGTGCCATAACCCAAGTGTTGAAAAGAAATAAGTTTGGGGGTATTGGTAACTAATCAAAAGAGGTAATGAAGTGTGACCAATGTAGTCACGGCCCTAGGGTGTTATAAAAGAGAAGATCATGGTGATCTAGGGTAAAGAGCCACAAAATTAGGCCAAATAAACACATTGGAAGGTGCTGAAATTATGTTGAAAATCTGCTCATGTATGTGTTCTTTCCTTGTTACAAAGTTAAGTAATCTCTTACCTGTGCTTTAATTGTGCTCAAAATATTGTATATCTCATATCCCTTCTTTCATTCCACCACTACCCTGAACCTCATTACTACCCTTGTAAAGTCCTTTTGATCCTTGGTGTTGCATGGTATTATTGTGGAGAACAGATTGGATAATGAGCTTATGGGGTTCGGAATTCTTGATTTTGCTCTAAGTGTGTGCGCATGTACTTATTTGAGTTGCAGGTGTTGTTCTGATTTGGCATTCACACACTACACTTAAGGATGTCATTGTGAGCCTTGGTTACCCTTGAATCATGTGTAGAACTTAAATTGTGATTGTTGTGCTTCTTTGGAACCATATATTTTGGTGATTCTTTGAAGATATTGTTTGGAAGGCTAGTTGCTTATTTCCTGTTTCCTAAGTTGTAATTTTATTTTGTTTTGCTCGAGGACTAGCAAAATCTAAGTTCGGGGGTATTTGATAAGGTCATAATTTCACACATTTGCATGCCTTCTTTGCTTAGTAATTTTGTTTAGCTTCTCTTTATTTTGAGTCTCTTACCTTTGTTTGTGTGTTTTGTAGGTTAAGACAGCAAGAAATCACATTTGATGCAATCCATGCTTGATAAGGGCTGATTGGCACAAAAGGAATACGAGCTTAATGACAGAACCAATTTGGGCCACACTCCTTATCAGTCCAATTTAGTGGGTCATCTTGCAGGGCCAAATTTCAGCAACCTACACTACTTGGATGAGGTGACATTTTTCACAGAAGTTGTTCCAATGGGTGTCTAGTATAACATATCAAAATTTTGGCCCAATTGAAGACATCTAGAGTCCTTAGCCCATCAAACACTGAACCATGTTCAGAATATGCATTGGATCCTCTTTTCAGCCTTGGATCCCCTTTTGAGCTTTGACTCATCTTTTGAGTATTGGATCCTCTTTTGAGCTTTGAATCATCTTTTGAGCCTTGGATCCTCTTTTGAGCATTGAATCATCTTTTGAGCATTGGATCCTCTTTTGAGCCTTGCATGTTGAGCAATTAAGAGAGAGCTACACCAGCCAAAGGGGAGGACGAAATTTCTCTCTATAAATAGAGAGCTACACAGACATCCACTTCATCCATTCATTCACTTCAGCCATTACTCACACACACATTCAGATTCCATCATCCACCCCAAAGAGAGAAGAGAGCAAGTTGCAAAGGAGGGAGAGCTTGGAGCTGTCCTGGGAACTACATTGCTGCCAGCTAGTCTTTCTCTTCTCTTTATCCCATCTATGTATCTTTTATCTTCTGCATTCATTGTTATATCTAGCTAATCTATTTAGTTAGGGCTTAGGATGAAGCCCTAGTCATGAATATTCAATGTTATGAATGATTTATAGTTAATTGATTTCCTTGCTTTCATTATCAAGTTGTTAATCTCCAGTTTACTATGTGCTTGATGTATGCCTTCTTGGAGTAGCTAACTAGGATTTTATGCATCTAGCACAGGTTGGGAAGGGGTTTAGATTCACCAATTCTACTCTCCTTTCACAAGCAGCACTTGAATGGCCTAAGAATCATTCAAGGGGTTAACAATCATAGGTTGACTAGGACAGATACCATGTTCTAGGACTTGTGTGATTATCATATTCTCAAGGAACTTAATGACTCTTGTATGCTTTATTCTAAGTAGATACCATGCTTAGGTTGCATATTAGAGATCAGGTGTTGTGTAGATACCATGCACAATCACATGCCTTAGGAGAATCATGCATCCTGCACCTAGATACCATAGGCTTGTATGCGATAATCTATTGATGATGAAGCTTGAGTTAATTTCTATGCATTCATAACTTAGATAGGAAGACTAGTGGTAGATTCCAAGGCTCTAACACTTCTCAATTATTGTTTCACAATCTGTTAATTGCAGCTAGTGTTTACTTTCAAGCACTTTCAATTCATGTTCTTGTTTTCATTTCAACAAAACAAAACCCCCCATTTTGAGTGTGTGTGTGGTGCTAGGATTCTGTCCTAGACCTTGAGTAATTAGCAAGAGGCATTGTTGAAATTCGACCTTGCCTTTAGCTAGTTAGTCAGTTTCCTTGTTCTATGTTTTTATAGCATTCTAAGTAATTTAACTTGCAACAAAGTTACCATTCTCCGTGGGATCGACCTCGGACTTACATAAGTTATACTATAAATGGTTCGTGCACTTGCGAGAATTAAAGTTGCTGTTTTTAATAACTCATTTTAGTTGTTAAGAATAGGCTCAACAAAAACTTTTCGTCTTTTTTCCTTATCAGAGCACTGTCAGAGTATCTCATCGTCTTCCTCTCGTCTTCTTGGTCGTCTCTGAATTTAAACATCAAACTTCGAGAGAAAGCTTTCATTGCACGCAAAAGGTAAGCTTTCATTTCTCACTATTTTGGTTGCTGTTTTGCATGCTCATACGTTTTTTGTTTGGAAAATCTTTTTACCTTTTTTCTGGCCAAAATCATTTTACTTTTTTCCAAGTTTGATAAAATATACAAACAAAGAGGGAAAGTTTCCAACTTTGAACACAACTACCTCAACTAAATAAGACGACGGTAGCTTCTTGTTTACGTGGTTCGTCAGTCGTCCTAGCGTCGTCTGAAAATTGATATAAGTTGTTTTTAAAATTACAGTCTTTTTTTTATTTGCTTGTTTAATTGCAGGTTTGATTTCTCTGAACCATGGTTTTTATTTTTCCTAATTTGATAAAATATAAAGAAAAAGAAAGTAGGGTTGGTATCTAATATAGACGACAGTATCTTATTGTTTACGTCGTGTGAATGTTAATACCACGACGTTATATTAAGATACTGTCGTCTATATAAGATTCCAAAACTTTCTTTCTTGGCTTTGTATTTTATCAAATTAGAAAACAAAAACCATGGTTCAGAGAAATCAAATCTGCAATCAAACATTCACAGAGAAAGAAAGAAGGGTTTTGGATCCTTATATAGACAACGGTATATTACTATTGACGTCGTGTGAACATCCATACCACGATGTTATATAAATATTTTCGTCGTTTGTATTTAATTATCACGACGTCCTGTAAATATAGCCGTAATAAGTTCTTATTACGTCTTCTTTTATATTATTTCATCGTTGTTTATTTACCTTGATTTTAAACATTTATTACGTCTGAGATTATTTCATTGCGTCGTTTAAAATCATATCATACATCGTCTTTTATTAATAACCGTCGTTTGTGTTCTTAATTTTTTCCTGTAATATTTTCACTTGCAGGTTTTGTTTGTAAAAATGGTTTCTCAAGACCAAAGTAAGGACTCTGGCTCCAAGAAAAATGGAGGTAAGGAGCTTGGAATGGTAACTCCTCAAGAGAAGTCTTCGAAGAAGATGAAGTTTGTTTCATCATCTGCTGAGATAGAACCAACCAGCACGACAACAATTTCTGAGGATTCAAAGTCAGGTCGAGGTATGAGCACAATGCCTCATGTTGTGAAGAGAAAACTTCAGAAAATCAAGCCAATTGTTGAGTACAATAAAAGGGGGAAAGGAATTGGCCAAGCACATAGTGAGATGCAGTCCTACATTGGTGTGTTGGCACGCTCCAGAGTTCCACTTGTGGACAAGAAATGGGCTGAAATCCCCAAGGATATAAAGGAGCAGATTTGGGAAGCCGTTGACATGGCTTTTGTGGTAGGTCAAGGGGGCAAGAACTCTGTGTTATCTTCTGTTGCCAAGAAATGGAAGGATTTCAAGTCTACACTAACGAGGCATTATATCCTTCCATACATCAATGACAGGGAGAGATTAAGCCAACCCCCTGAAACATATAAATTCATAGAGAAAGCACAATGGGATGCCTCTGTAGCTTCAAGGTTATCCAAAGAATTTGAGTCTGTGCATTCTCAACATTCACATATTAGGGAGAAACTTGAGTACAATCATCGATTGTGTCGAAAAGGATATGCTGGTTTGGAGGATCAATTGGAGGAAACCATGCCTGGGGTAGAAATTGATCGATCTACCTTATGGAAGAGAGCTAGACAGGACAAACATGGTAACATCCTAGATCCAAAGGTGGCAGAGAAAGCAAAATTAATTGTAAGCCTACTCACTCTGTTTTAAATTTTTATAAAACTGTGCATAATTCTTATTACGTCTTATGTTATATTTTGCGTCATGTGAATGATATTACCACGTCGAAATGTTTTAAAACAATGTCGTTAAAGGTCTAAATCAGGAATCACTACTCGGTTTTATGTAATTATAGCATAAGACGTCGGTGGTTCATTTTCGCGTCGTGTGTATTAACTTACTACGTCGAAATGTTTTAAAAAACGTCGTTAAAGGTCTGAATATTGAATCATCCCTCTGTTATCTGTAATTATAGCATAACCACGTCGGTAGAATTACCGTCGTGATAAATTATAATAACGTCGATTTCTATGTTATTGCGTCATGTGAAATTATATAATATGTCGTTTGTCTAGAAATAACCGTCGTGTGTTTTTTGTTCTTACTTTTTTATATATCTTTGTTTTAGGGTGAATTGCAAAAACAAGTCTCGGAAGGCAAAGTCAGTGTATCTGGCAGCAATGATGTGCTGACCATGGCTTTGGGTCCCGAGCATCCAGGCAGAGTGAGAGGTGTAGGTGCTGGGATTACCCTAAGGCAATATTTCAATTTACCCAAACCACAGAGGATGAAGTTTTCCGACTATTTAAAGGACAATTTAAGAGTTCTCCTTCAAGAAGAGACTAAAAAGATGGAAGCTAAAGCAAGGGAAGAGGCTTTAAGGATGGAGGCTAGAACCAAACAATTGGTAGAGGCTGAGAGGGAGCATTTCCTGAGTCAGCTTTCCCAATTAATTCCCAATTTTGATCCAAGCATGCTTAAATCGAAAATTAGCCCCTGTCAAAACCAAAGTCCCAAAAATCCAATGTCTGACAAAGCAAGCTGCTCTAGGGGTGATGTGAGATCCCTACATTTTGAGGATGATACTGCCAAAATTGGAGAACATCAGGAAGAAAAGGTAACATATCTGAACTTTGAATTCTCTGTTTTTTTAAAAACTATTAGACGTCGTTATTATGAATAAAACCGTCGTTTGAAATACATACCACGACGATTTTAAAAATAAACCATCGTTTGTATTTCAATACCACATCGTATTTAGTTTACTTGTTTTACACGCCATTAAACGTCGTTATTTTTAAAACTTTGTGGTTTTTAGACGACGGTTTTAGTCATTCCCGACGTAATATATAAATCCCACGACATTTACTATTTACCATCGTTTAATAATTTAAGACGTCCATAATTCTTACATACCGTCTTGTGTTATGTCTTACCACGACGTTTTAATTTAATTTTTTTACTTTCTCTACATTCTTTATTACTTAAAACAGAAAAATGAAGGAAATCAAGATGAAGAGAAGAATGAAGAAAAAAAAGATGAACAGAAGGAAGAAGAAAAAAAATTTGAAGAGAAGGAAGAAGAAAAAAAAGATGAAGAGAAGAAAGAAGAAAAACAAGACGAAAAGGAGAAAGAAAAAAAAGAAGATGAAGAAAAGCATGACGACAAGGTATGTTCTCATAACTTTGCCTTTTTTATTTGTTTTTCAAAATTTCGAACGTCGATATTTTTCTTTAACCCGTCGTTTGTTTTCAACTTAGACGTCGGAATATGTTTCCTACGACGTAATAAATTATTCAACACGACGGTTTTTTTTACCGTCGTTTAAATTCTTTTCAGACGACATTTTATTCCTTAAACCGTTGTGTTTATTAAATTACCACGTCATTTTTTTTATTTATTTAAACAGGTTATTGAAGGTGTTAATTATTCAAATATGGAGGTGCCATCTTCTTTAAAATCCCTTTGTCGTTATGCGGCCTGAAGATATTACACAATGTGCAGGCATGGAAGAAATAGGGGCTACTGTGGTTGCTGTATATATGAGGTTTGTCATTATTAAATATTTATTTCACAATCAAATTTGTGTTTGAAAAAAAAAATCATTCTAATATAAGACGTCGTTGGTTTATTTATTGCGTCGTCTGAACTAATTAACCACGTCGTTAGTATGTACCGTCGTGATAAATAAATTATAACGTCGTTGTCTATATCAGTCCGTCGTGTGAAATTGTATAATACGTCGTTTTGTTATACATAACCGTCGTGTGTTTTTTGTGCTGACTTGTTTATATTATTTTATATATGTTTAGGTACTTATATGATCATTTGGAACAAGCAAATATGTGCAGCATGGTTGGCTTTATCGACCCTGCTACAGTTAGTGCCAACTCTGGGACAGTAACTGATAGATCACGATTAGTAGCAGGTCGACTTCAGAAGACTGATGGTGAACAGATTTTCATGATGCCTTACAATCCAGGGTTAGTCTCCTTAACAGGATTTTGTTTTTGTGATTTTCAATAAATGACAGCGTATAAAACTAACCACGTCGGTGTTTTATTTTATTGAGTCGTTTGAAACTACTAACCACGTCGGTAGTTATTTATCGTCGTGATAAATTTATAATGTCGTCGATTGCTACTTTATTTCGTCGTGTGAAATATTATAATACGTCGTTTTTATAAATAACCGTCGTTTTTATATTAATTTTGTGCAGCCGTCATTGGGTCTTGCTGATTGTGAGAGCAAAGAGGGAAACCGTCTATTTTTTGGATCCTCTGCCCGGAAATCATGTGGTCGATGAAGAGGGCAAAAACATCGTGAACAGTGGTATAAAAATATATAATTCTCACATAGCCAGACAAGGCCATAAAGCACCAATTTGGAAAACTCTGTCAGGCACACCAAAGCAACCCAGCAGTGTCGAATGCGGGTATTATGTGATGAGCTTCATGAGGGACATCATCATGGATCCTTCCTTGGCGTTTGAGAAGAAGGTAAGAAGAAATTACCTTCATACATTTTATGTCGTTTTTTGTATTATCAACGACGGCCCTATAAAATTACCGTCGTTGAATAGATATACTACGTCGGTTATGAAAAATAGCGTCGTCTGTGATTGAATTTCTTTTTATTTATAAACCCTAATAGTCATTGTTTATGGATTGCAGTATGCCAAGGGAAAAGAGGAAGCGCCATACCCCCAAGAAGCAATTGATGAAGTCCGGAATGAATGGGCAGAGTTTGTTTGCCTTCACATGGAATAGGGGAATTATTGGACACTTGATATTTTTGTATAATGTACAAATTTTGTCTATAATATATAATGTACAAATTTTATCTATAATATACATCCTTTTTTTCCCTGAAAATATGTTGAGGTTTTCTTAAATTTTTTAAAAAACAAACAAACAAACAAATTGCGTAACCGACGTGTAATACTTTTCCAACGACCTAATTAAGTCAAAAACTGTCGTTTTTTGTTGTTTGTTTGAAACAAATCCAACGTAAAAGGGTATTTAGACGACGTTCTTTGAACAATTGAGTCGTTTATGGTTTACAACGTCTTCAATTTCTTAAGGGTTTAGGGTATTACTTTTTAACGACAGTGGTTGAGTCGTGGAATACATATTTTACGTCGGATCGTTAAAAACCCGCCATGGTTTCTCATTTCAACGACGTCATTTTAACAAGTGAGTCGTCTATTATAATTTACAACGTCTTCAATTTCTTAACCCCGACGTGGTTTGTTGTTGTGATAAGAATATTTTATTATTTTTATATCAAAATATTCAAAATAAATTTAAAATAAATCAGAAAAATGCAATGTCAACTCCTATGAAGTCATTGATATATTTTCTTCCCCCTAAACCTTGAAAAAATTCATTTTGAATAATAAAAATTTAAAATGACCAGCCAAAGCAAAATTGTTTTGATGAGTCATAAAATCACTTATAGTTTTATGGTTTAGGGTTTAGAGTCTAGGGTTTAGAATTTAGGGATGTTATTTATTAGGGTTTATTTTTAAAGTATAATTTTTGGGGTTTAGGGTTTATGTTTGTTATATATTAGGCTATAAAACCATAAACCCTTTTATAAAATTAATTTTTTAAAACATATAATTTAGTATTAAGGGTTTAGGGTATTACTTTTTAACGACGGTGGTTGAGTCGTGGAATACATATTTTACGTCGTATAGTGAAATACCCGCCATGGTTTCTACTTTAAACGACGTCATTTTAATATGTGAGTCGTCTATTATTATTTACAACGTCTTCAATTTATTAACCCCGACGTGGTTTGTTGTTGTGATAAGAATATTTTATTATTTTTATATCAAAATATTCAAAATAAATTTAAAATAAATCCGAAAAATGAAGCGTCAAAATAAACGGCGTTACGTTCAGTGTTTCCGTCGTGGAATACTACATTTACATCGGTTATTGTAGAACTTTCGCCATAGTTTTTCTGTCGACGTTTTAAAGAGCGCGCTTTCTAAAAATTTTCGCACGACCTAAATTTTTTAGATTTGGCTCTTATTCTTATACTTCTAACCCTGAACCCTAAAATTTACAGATTTCGTGCAACATAACATTTCGCTCTCTCACTTCTGCTCTAATTAAAAGTTGGGCTCTCCAGGCTCCGTCGAATCCATAATCTGTGAGCTCGTCCAACCTGTAAATACAAACCCTATCTTCCCCTTGTAAATTCATTGAATGATATTAGGTTGTTTTGTTAAAGGGTTTTAGGTATATGTTTTGCGATCTGTTAATAATGTGCTTGGAGGTATGGGTTCATAGATTTTCTGTTTAATGTTTTCTTGATCACTATCTGTTATGTTGAATTGGGAATGGATTTAATTTTGTCGGATCTTTTAATCACTCTATGTTATGTTGAATTGGGAATGGATTTATTGTTTTCATGCTTGGTTTCATATATAAGTTGGTTTCATGTATATGTTGGTTTCATGCTTGGTTTCATATATATGTTGTGTTCTTAATAGGGTTTTGGGTTCTTGAAAATAAATTGAGACACGACGCCTTTTTAGGCATACGACGACGGTTTTTTCCATAAACCATCGTTTGTATTACTTATACACGACGGTGTTTTTCAACTACCGTCGTTTGTATTACTTATACACGACGGGTTTTTCATAAACCGTCGTTTGTATTACTTATATTAGACGATGTCTGTTGAAAATCCGTCGTCTATATATGCCAAATACGTTTGTTTTTGTTTAAAAACCGTCGTCTGTGTTGTGTATTACTTGCTATTAGATCTTTGTATAATCTGCTATAGTGATGGTCATTGCCTGTATTTTCACTTTATTATAGATAATAGGTTATAGTGTCGGAGATGGATAAGTCATGGATGCACTCGGATAGAAGATCGAAGGCATATGAGTTTGGGGTGGTCGTCTTGCGGCCTTGTTCTGTTAATATGTGTCATATTTTTCCTTTTTAACGACAGTTTTTGTTAGAGTTGGTCGTCTATTCTCATCCTCGACTGATTTTTTTAGATCTTTTTGCAGTACAAAGATGTCGGTTTTTATTTGTTGATGACGTTGTATGTTTTAACAACGACGGTGATTTAGCGTCATGGTTTTATTAGGGAAAAGATGACGGTGGATTCCACGACCATTGAAAAACGGAATACACGACGGTGATTTACCGTCATCTTGTTGCTTTTTTGTAGTAGTGATAAGTAAAATATAGACCCAACATATATGAGAAACATGTGATGGCCTAATGGAAAAGCGCACTTAGTTGATATTTTGTTGAGAGGTTCGAATATCTTTGGTGGTGGACTACTTTTAGAGCACTTCCAGCAGTTTGCCCTTTGCCATGGCAGGAGGAGGGGGGGTGGGGCTAGGGTAGCTACTATTCACGTGAATAGTGGCCCTTGCAAAAAACAATGGTGTTTCTAGCAATTGCCATGGCAAAGGGCAAATACTATTCAATTTTTTGTTTTTTTCACAACTTTTTTAACCTAAACAATTAATTTGGAAAATATTTTCGGATAAGATTTTTGGGTTCCTACGTGTCAATACTATTCATATCTCTCATAATCGGATAAAATTTTCGGATAAGATTTTCGGTTTCAAATTTCAGATAAATTTCAAAATTCAAAATTCCGACAAATTTCAAAATTCAAAATTTAGATACATTTCAAAATTCAAATTTTAGATAAGATTTTCATCCTCTAAGATTGTGCCACGTGTCATCTCTATCTGCCTAAATTTTTCTATAAAACCAAAGGCTCAGCTCATACCTCTCACACCAGATCTTCTCTATATTTTCATTTCTTAGATTTTAGAATTCATACTCCATTCTCAATGACAAACATGAATGGGGTCTTGGAGAGTCAAGAGTGAGAAACTAGAGAAAGAAGGCATAGACGAGTTGCAGGCAAAAGGGCGCAGAGAGAACTAGATCATCAAATTGTCATGGCAGTGGCTTTGCTTGATGAAGAAAACCAGAGTCGTCGTGGTTCACAAGAATGCAACCCCATTTGTTCAATAAAGTTATGAATTATCTTTGCAATTATGATGAATACTTTGTTCAAAAGAAAAATGCTACTGGAAATTTGGTACTTCTTCCTGAGCAAAAGTTCACAGCTGTTATACGAATGTTGGCGTATGGGTCATCTACTGATCAAGTGGATGAGATTGCCCGGATAGGGAAGCCCACTGCTTTGGAGAGCTTGGTGAGATTTTGTGATGCAGTCGAAACTCTGTACACTAGGGACTACCTGCGCATACCTACACATAGGGACTTGCAACGACTTCTATAAAAAGCCAAAGCTCGAGGATTTCCAGGAATGATTGGTAGCATTGACTACATGCTTGGCAATGAGATTATGGAAATAGGAAAGGGCAAAAAAGTATCATCCTTGAAGCCGTTGCTGGATTCGATACATGGGTTTGGCACACCTTCTTCGGAGTTGCCGAATCTCAAAACGACTTGAACGTCCTAGGTATGGTTGAAAGCCTTTTTGCCTTGCCCAGTAGCACCATACCACATTTGTGCTTGCATAATCTATATATAAAAAAATATTGGAAATGCAAGAAACTTTAAAAAAATATTGGCATTGCAACAAATATAAACAAAATAATGGAAATGCAAGAAATTTTAACAATTTATTGGAAATGCGAGAAATATTAACAAAATATAGAAATTGCAAGAAACATTTAAATAAATATTGGAAATACAAGAAATATTAACAAAATATAGAAATTGCAAGAAACATTTAAATAAAAATTAATAGGACATTAAAATTAATAAAACGAAAATTACAAATAATTCACCTCATTCCTAAGATTTTCCCCGCTTCTATGGTTGTCCATCGCTTTTGCCAAGACATCTCTCCATTTCCCCAACTCTTTATTGAGAATTTTCCACCTACTAGATAATGCCATTTCCATACGGGTCGAACCCGATTTGTCACAAAATTCGATATGAATTTTTTTCCACATATGACAAAATTTCATCCAATTGCCTAAGACGGGACAATGACTAATTTGGACCCAACGCTCACACAACAAAACATCTTCCATGATGCTCCATGCCCCTCCGGTTTCGGTAGAAGAAGCCATAATATGATAGAGAAAATATAACTTGAAAGTGAAAAAAATATTGAGTAGAAAGTGAAAAATAGTTGGAGGAGAAGAAAATGTATGAGGATTTGGTGTTAAAAGTGAAGAGTATTGGTAGGTATTTATAGAAAAAAAAATTTCATTAATTTTTGGGTATTGTTTAAAAAAAAGTTCCAAAATTTTTTCATTTTCTTATTGCACAAAAATTGGTTGCCGTCGGATTGGAGGGAAAAATTTTATCAGATAGCCCAAACGCCACCACATGGCTGCTAGCCGTTGGCGGTACTGTAGTGGTTCAAATTTTTTTAAACATTAGCGAGTAAAAAAAATTTGCACGCCAAGGATGACATCAAAACTCGGTCCAGCGCAAGGGCTCAACTCCCCCTCGAGCCAGCGCAGTCTGCTAGGGTCCACCTTCTGCCTGAGCCAGCCTTCGTTGCTGGAATTAATTTTTTCCCCCAGGTGTGCTATTGGAAGTGCTCTTAGATGTGGACTATTTTTCCATAATTTTGGTCGGGCTATGGCCCTAGTTAGACTGGCCTAAGTCTGTCCTTGCTCAAGTTATAGCCCCAGTTAGATGGGCCTAAATCTGTCCCTACTCTTAATAACTTGAGCTACAAAATTTTGAAAAAAAAATAAACTAAAAATCTTTTTCCTAAGAAAACATTAAAGAAGCAACTCAATTATTCAACATTTTTCTGTGTCTTCATCCAAACTTTATGTAAAGTTGCAACTTAGGATGACCGCTGCTTGGTAACAAATACCTGTGTATGGGTCTACATTAATCTAGAAGTCCCTTGACAAAGGTTTAAAAGTTCAAGAAAGCGCAATTGATAAACTCATCAAATGGGCATTGTCCTCTCTGCACTGCACCAACATAAAAATACCATGTTTTTTTTTTTTTAAAACAAGCAGAATTTCATTATACCATGGGCAAATAAAAGAGATTTACAATAAGAACACGCCCAAAGTTCTTGCATACATAATCTGGAAAAGAAAACCAACAAGAACAGTGAGGAAATTAAATCCTAAGTTAAAGTGCAGCTCACGGAGAGTTGAAAGAGAGAGGATCATGATACTCTTACTCATTGCAACACCAATGCATCAAAGAGACCACAGTAGATAAAATTCTGTAATAGCTAGAGACCAGAAACACCAACATGTGAAAGGGCATGACTGCTCAACAATCACCTAGCTAGAGAAAACTACAGTGCCTCCAGCAACCCACATCATCCCACAACACCCATTAAAGGATTCGTCAAAGATCTATCAACTCCTCCTCCAAGGACATCAAAAGCAAATCAAAACCAATTCCCAGTTGTACAAAAGAATAATTATAATAAAAAGTTTACTTTTTATGGTATCTGAATTTATTTTTATTTTTAATTTTTTTTAAAAGAAGTTTGCATTTTAGCCATAGTCAATGAATCTATGTCCATGTTAAATAAGAAAAATAATTTATTTTTATCTTTTCAAAGAGCTGCAGACAGACAGGTGGAGTATGGGTGGGGCCCAACTTTTTATTTACCACAGACACCCGTTGCCATGACAAAAAATTAATGGCAACACCTATAACTACTACAATCACTTGATATGTGGCCAATAGCCTATGGCCACAGGTTGTCTGTGGCGAACATGAATATAAGCCACATGTGTATCTGTGGCTTATATTAAGGTTTTCTAGTAGTGCAAACCAGAAAATTAAGAGGCCAAGCGTGGCTAATCTACATGTGGGAGCAAATAATCCAGCTTCCAATCACAAGGTGCCACGTGGACAAGAAGAATATCTCATAGGTCAATTAATTGAGCCCATTTATTTGGCCAATTAATTGATACTAAAAATAGGGATATTATCTTAAATATGGGATATTATCTTTATTTAAAAGATAATATCATCAATTTAGGATAATATCTCATTTTGGGGATATTATCATAACTTAGTGATTTGATCCCAATCAAATCCCTAATTAACTCAATCTCTACATTTTGGGGAAAGAATATCTTCCTTCCAAATAAGAAGATATTCTTTGAAAAACCCTAGATGGTAAATCCATGGCCACATTCGACACACAAGGTAATTCTAAATTCATCTCTTAACCCTGAAACCTCTCTCTCTCTCTCTCTCTCTCTCTCTCTCTCTCTCCCCTCGCAAATGGCATCCCTAGCCGCTAGCCTCACCACTCTCATCTCTCCCACACGGCCAAGCACCACCACACACAACTCCAGCCACCAGGTTCTCCCCATAGAGAGAACTCCATACCCTTTTTAGCTATTGTTTCTCAAGGATTCAATCGAACTAACTTAGGCATCGGAGGGCCTTTGGCCAACACTCCCGAGGTGTGGTCTTTTACTCATATTTGTTTCGCAAGAACCAAGGAAAAGAGAGAAGTAAGCTTAAAACATGAAGGATCTACAAGTGAATATTCTCCCGTGAGAAATTTGCACAAACGCTACACATATCCACAAACCTAGCTCGAAAGACTAGTATACACACCCCAAGAAGACTCGGGAAGAGACCAAAACCCTTGCAAACTCAAGGGGAAGACAAAATCCAGCGCAAACTCTAGGGGCAGACAAAATCCAGAGAGAGACCCAGTTCATTAGCCAAAAAGGAGAGACGCCCGGTTTATTACTCAAAAAGGTTTGGTTCTAAGGGAAGAACCAAAAGGTGTTGCAGTCAGTGAGGGTTCTTTGGAGAGGGAGAAGAATAACCAAGACGGTCATATGAATGATTAATTTAGTTAGGCTTATTTACTATAGCGCCCCCTGAAACTTCTGTCAAATTGTGTTGAAACACTTCGGTCAAATCTCACTTTACCCCCCCCCCCCAAAGTTAAAATGGCCCACTCTCACACTCTCATCCCTTAACCGAGGTTTGGTAATTCACTTTGCAGTCAACTCCATTCAAAACTTTGTTAAATCTGATGACATGGCAGGGGTGTTTTTGTAATTTCGTATTTATGGATCTACCTAAATCATTTTACTAATTAAAAATAAAAATAAAAACATACATAAAAAATAAAATAAAATAAGTAACAAAAAAAAAATTAAAAAAACAAACAAACCCATCCCAGCGTACCCTCCACCCCCATCTCAGCCTTCCCTGCGATCATCCCCAGCCACCCCTACTTTCTCTTTCTCCCTTCCCCGATACACACCCTCTCCTTCTGCTCGTGTTCTCATGCTATTTCCTCAAATTTCATCTCTTTATCAACCCTAAATCCAAAATCAAACTTGATAAATTTTGGGGGAGGTAGAGAGGTACAGTGGCTTGGGGCTTGCAAATCGGGGCTTCGGTCTGAGGCTAGGTATAGTGGCTTGAGTAATTATGGAAAAGTTTGGAAATGGTGGACCAACCACTTTGTAGAGAAGGAAAGAAAGGAGACACTTTCTTCCAAATTCCTTCTCTCTAAAAAAGTCAATACAATCCAAATCGTCAAAAGCTCAAAACCCACCGCTACTGTTAACGCCAATTCCAATTTTGCACAGGAAATCAACCAAAAAGAAAAAAACTTTTACCCATTGTAGACAAAGAAATTTTGGTGCAATAAATTCCATTGGACGAGAAAATAATTAGGGTTCGGTGGATTAAATTGTGGGCCCCATAATTCGCCCATGTGGCGTGTGACTCATCAAAATTGGATTAGTTGTCAAAAGGTGACACGTGTCGACATCCGACGGAGTGCAACGGTTCAAGATGAAAGAAGAGCCTATAAATAGGAGGCTTCAAGATGAAGGAAAGAAGAGAGAAAAACCTAGCATTCAGACGAAGCAGAAAACTCCCTGCATTCTTCACCTACACTTTGGAAGAGCCAACAAGCACAACAAATACGTGCCGGTTCTTCCACCCTAGAAAATTCCAAACACCAAACAAGCCTTGTGCTACCCGTTTGATCAAGATCAAGTCTCTACGACCCTTGCATCAAACACAAATTTTCTTTAAATTCACCTACACTTTGAAAGAGCCAACAAGCACAACAAATACGTGCTGGTTCTTCCACCCTAGAAAATTCCAAACACCAAACAAGCCTTGTGCTACCCGTTTGATCAAGATCAAGTCTCTACGACCCTTGCATCAAACACAAATTTTCTTTAAACACTTTGGAGATCGAATCAGAGGATTCAAAACAGAGATTGTAACCCTAAATTTCATAAATACAATTATTATTTTGTACACGTGTTCTTGTCTCATTTGTCGCAGGAAATTCGTGTTTACAAATTTGGCACGCCCAGTGGGACTATCTCTACCTCTCATCTCTTTTTCCAGTTCCAAAATCAACCAACACGCCAAACACGATGGCCTCTAAGAAGATTCAAACCGTTCCTGTGGCGAAAGGGAAAAGCGTGAGTGCTTCCTTCTCAAGCGGAGATTCTGCTGGGGTCGTCACCGGAGCAAGGCCAAGGCGATCCGCAACTCCACAGGTCACTTCCATACCGACTCAAGCCAAGGCGAAAGACGTGAACCGAAGGCATGAACCGGTTATCAATCTGGCCTCCTTGGGGGCAAAGAAGAATACCTCCCGGGCGGATGAAAGAAACTCTCGGAATGAAGAAAGGAGTTTTTCGGGCTCGAAGAATTCAAGAGAACGTTCCCTCTCGCCTGTTTCAGACGCTGACTCGAGCACAGGCTCATACCATGGATCCCCGCCTGACGACCAACAGAAGAAGATTGCCTCGGCGTCCATAGGTGAGTCTTATTCTATGGCCATGCAGGTTATGGTGACGGGAGCAATGTCTATTGAAGAACAGCTGGCCCATATGAGCGAAGCGGTCACGAAACTGACGAAGATGGTCGAAGAGAAGGATGCGCAGATTGCTTCTCTCATCAACAAGTGGGAAACACATAAGGATAAGGAGCCTGATCAAGAGCAAATAAGAAAGTACCACATCATGAGGCTGGATCCAGCGAGAAAGGATTGGGTCATGAAAAAGAGTCGGGTGAGAAGTCGCACGAAAAAATTGACGCCGCCTCGGTGGGTTCTTTGTCGGTCCAACAACTTCAGGACATGATCGCGAACACCATCAGAGTTCAATACGGAGCACCTTCCCGAGACACGCTCATGTATTCTAAGCCATACACCAGGAGGATAGACAACTTGCGGATGCCGACGGGATATCAACCTCCCAAGTTCCAACAATTCGATGGAAAGGGCAATCCAAAACAACACATTGCACATTTCGTCGAAACATGCAACAATGCTGGAACGGAGGGCGACCACCTGGTGAAACAATTTGTTCGGTCCCTGAAGGGAAATGCATTTGATTGGTATGTAGACCTGGAGTCCGAGTCCCTTGACAGTTGGGACCAAATGGAGCGAGAATTCCTGAACAGATTCTATAGCACTCGTCGCACCGTGAGTATGATAGAACTCACGAATACCAAGCAATGGAAAGATGAACCTGTCGTTGATTACATCAATCGATGGCGTTCATTAAGCTTGGATTGCAAAGATAGGCTTTTGGAGATATCGGCAGTTGAGATGTGCATTCAAGGGATGCATTGGGGATTACTCTACATTCTACAAGGGATTAAACCCCGCACGTTTGAGGAGCTAGCCACTCGTGCCCATGATATGGAGTTAAGTATCGCCAGCCACGGGAGGAAAGCATGAGCCCGTCATCGAGCATAAAAAGAGAAAGTCTTTGGACAAAAGACAGATAAGCCGGTCAAGAAGCCTACCAAGGAAGCAATGACAATCAACACTGTCCCGGTCAAAATCTCCACCCGAGATAAGAAGATGGAAGTCAAAAAGATGGAGTCATCCCGAGAGGTAGATAGACGTCGGCGCACCTTGAAGGAATTGAAGGAGAAAACGTACCCTTTTCCTGACTCCGATGTCGCAGGTATGCTTGAGGATTTGCTGAAAAGAAGGTGATCGAATTGCCGGAATGTAAGCGGCCTGAGGAGATGAACCGGGTCAACGACCCTAAATTTTGCAAATACCATAGAATTGTCAGCCATCCAGTAGAAAAGTGCTTCGTGTTGAAGGAGCTAATTATGAACTTAGCTAGGCAAGGAAGGATCGAGTTGGATGTTGACGAAATTGCAGAGGCGAATGTTGCCACAATTGTGTTCGGATCCTTTGATCCGGTACCGTTGCCCGTATTGTCAAAAAGATCGGAGTTTCAATCTACGAGGGGCATGCACCAGAAGACTGGTCTATGTACAAAAGAAGTGGTGGGCGAACCAAACAATCAATGTGGTGATGGCTTTGTTGGTGATTCATCTTTTGATGACAATGAAGGATGGACGCTCGTTACTCGGCAAAGTCTCGTACGAAGCGCATTCCCGACGACAAAATGCTCAATCAAAGAAGGAGCGGCGAAAGAGAGGCTCGCACCGACAATCTAAGAACAAAACCAGACGGATGGTGAGGAGAGACTCCGAACAAGAAGATGGACCATTAATCCAAGGGCCACGACTCCAGTTATGCTAGGAGAATACTTTCCCAAAGTTTTCTTCGTAAGAGGGCCAACGGAGACAGTCCATATGACAACTTGCTATCAGGTAGATGACGAAGATGCCTCGGAAGGAAGATATGAAACTCATGAAGAGCGAAAGGTCTCAACACAGGCAGAAAATCCACCAGCGCATTCAAATATTGAAGAAGCGGTGGAACTCCCTGAAGCCGTACGTGTAGCATTGGTAAAGGCATTAATGGATCTCGATATCCAACCAAATAAGATAAGGAAGACCAGAGAATTAGAGCCTGAGTCTCAAGACCATGTTATTTGCTGCGCGACGTGCGCTTCCATCACATTCACCGATGAAGACCTCTTGTTAGGATCTAAACCACATAATCGTCCGCTTTTCGTGTCAGGGTATGTGCGAGAACAAAAACTTAGTCGCATGCTTGTGGACGGAGGCTCAGCAGTGAACATCATGCCTAAATCCACGATGATGAAGTTAGGCATCACCATGGACGAATTGTCTCGCAGTCGTCTCATGATTCAAGGCTTCAATCAAGGAGGACAAAGAGCTATGGGCATGATCAGAATTGAGCTCGTGATAGGCGATCTAAAGTCAAACACCCTATTTCACGTGATTGATGCTAAGACCTCCTACAATCTCCTATTAGGAAGGCCATGGGTGCATGAAAATGGGATAGTGCCTTCAACCTTACATCAATGTTTCAAGTTTCACGAGGAGGAGTAAAGAAAATCTTGGGTGACGTCAAACCATTTACTGAAGCCGAGTCTTACTTCGCGGATGCCAAATTTTACATGGATGAAGACATGGTATCTGAAGTTATTCCTGTGGAGGTTCACTCAACAGGAAAAGCCATGCCAAGAAGAGAAGAGCATTCAAAGTGCCCTCCCGCAGAGGATGATGTTTCGAAGAAATCAAGAAGCACCTTGTCCGGACAGATGGGATCATCACTGACAGATTCACAGAAGGTGTCTACTCCCGTCCTCTGCTATGTCTCATCATCCCGACGGAAGGAAGGACAATCCCCATTTGGAGAAGAGGTAAAGCCAAGGAAATGGGGAGAAAGCGACATGAAGTTCTTGAAGGAGTCGACAACCATACCTTTACCCAAGTTGAATAATTCAGACGTTTCGAAATCTTCGGTACCAGGATTCGTCAGACCATCACAAGAGGCAACAAGACACAAATCTCTTCCGGTCACAAGAACAAAAAAAGGTTTTGACCCTAATGCTTATAAGCTCATGTCAAAGGCAGGTTATGACTTCGGCTTATCTTCTTCGATGGGAGAGCTTAATCCAGATGTCACAGGAGAAAGGACGCATGGCCTTAGCGAAACCCAAAAGAAGTTGAAGGAGCAAGGTTACACAATTGACTCAGCTAGAGCAGGCCTAGGTTTTACTCCTATCGCACCTGTCAAGATCTCTGCTAGAAGAAAAGAAAAGAAAGCAGAAGCTCAACATATTAGTGTCGAAGCGGTTGAGGAGGAAGAAGAACCAAAGACTGTTAAGAGAGCCTCAGTGTTCGACCGTTTAGCCAAGCCTACCCAGCGGACCTCAGTTTTCAGCCGCATAAAAGAATCAACATCACGACCTTCTGTGTTCAAAAGGATAACTGGGCATGATAGCCAAAGGGGAATTCAATCAGCCCCACGCAGATCGCGTTAGAAAGACTTGGAGTTCCAAGCAAGTCGTCTGAAGAGAAAAATCATGTCGATTCAACGGAAGACAATGAAATTCGGAGCTTAATCCCGTCACGTATGAAACGTCACTACATTAGACGTAACTTCAGGTGACCAACTCAAAGTGAAACGACGAACAATCATACAAACTCGGGAAACTTTGAGTCAGCAAAACAAAAGTGACGATGAAGAAGCGGAGGTTCTAGCTGTTCATCACATTACGATCAAAGAGCTCGACGAAGAGGAACCTTTCGAGGAGGAGGTTCATGATGGCTCCTGCCGCATTAGAAGATGGAGCCAAGCGACTGTTGATGAACTAAAAAGAACTCAATCTTGGCACAAACGAAGACCCAAGACCTATCTTCGTTAGTGCACTTTTGAATCCTGTGAAGAGGAGTCCTATCATCAACTGCTACTTGAGTATAAAGATGTCTTTGCTTGGACATACAAGGAGATGCCAGGTCTTGATCTGAAAGTTGCTGTCCATCACTTGCAGTCAAACCTGGAACACGCCAATAAACAAACTCAACGTCGCGTTCCGTCCGGAGCTCCTAAGTCAAATCGAAGCCGAAGTTGACAAGTTGATTGCCGCCGGATTTATTAGGGAGGTGAAATACCCGACGTGGATAGCAAACATCGTTCCGTGAAGAAGAAAATCACTGGACAAATTCGTATTTGTGTTGACTTCCGAGACTTAAACGAGGCTTGCCCAAAGGATGACTTTCCATTGCCCATAATTGAGCTCATGGTTGATGCAACAACAGGTCATGAAGCCTTATCTTTCATGGATGGTTCATCTGGATACAATCAAATAAGAATGTCGCCAGAGGATGAAGAACTCACAGCCTTCCGCACTCCAAAAGGAATTTACTGTTACAAGGTGATGCCATTTGGCCTTAAGAATGCAGGTGCGACCTATCAACGTGCAATGCAAAAGATCTTTGGAGACATGCTTCATAAGAATGTCGAGTGCTACGTTGATGACCTGGTGATCAAGTCAAAAAGAAGAGAAGATCACTTGAAAGACTTGAGAATGGTGTTTAACAGATTGTGGAAGTACCAACTCAAGATGAACCCATTGAAGTGTGCTTTCGGCGTCACGTCAGGTAAATTTCTTGGTTTCGTCGTTAAACATCGAGGCATCGAAGTAGACCAGACTAAGATTAAAGCCATTCGAAGTATGCCCGAGCCAAGAAATTTACGTGAGTTGAAAAGTTTACAAGGGCGTCTCGCGTTCATTCGGCGATTCATCTCAAACTTAGCAGGAAGGTGTCAGCCGTTCAGTCGCCTTATAAAAAAGGATGTTCCATTTGTTTGGGATGAAGCTTGTCACAATGCATTTGAAAGCATAAAGAAGTACCTATCAAGTTCACCACTATTAGGAGCTCCTATTCCAGGCAAACCACTATATTGTACATTGCAGCTCAAGAGAGGTCAATTGGAGCCCTGTTGGCGCAAGAGAACGAGTCACATAAGGAGCGAGCACTTATTATCTAAGCCGAACTCTTACTGGTCCTGAACTAAACTACACACCTATAGAAAAGACGTGTCTTTCACTTGTCTTTGCTATTCAAAAGTTAAGGCACTACATGCAAGCGTTCACGGTTCATCTAATTGCACGAGCTGACCCGGTGAGGTACGTTATGTCAAAACCAGTCTTAACGAGGCGTTTGGCCAAGTGGGCATTACTTCTCAATCAATATGAAATCATCTACACTCCAGCAAAGGCGGTAAAGGGGCAAGCTGTTGCAGATTTCCTAGCCGATCATCCAATTCCAGCAGACTGGGAAATTTCAGATGACTTACCCGACGAACAAGTCTTCTTCGCTGACGTTTCTCCTGCTTGGATGATGTTTTTTGACGGATTAGCTCGTAAAGATGGGGCGGGGGCTAGCGTAGTCTTCATGTCACCCGAGAGACACGTATTACCCTATTCATTCTCTTTAAGTGAACTTTGCTCGAACAACGTTGCAGAATACCAGGCTTTGGTCATAGGCTTACAAATGGCCGTAGAGATGAAGATATCGAGTTTAGAAGTATATGGTGACTCCAGGTTAGTGATCAACCAATTGTTGACCCACTACGAAGTTAGGAAGGATGATCTAATTCCATATCACCAAATGGCCACGCAATTACTAGAAAGGTTTGACTTCGTGACGCTGGAGCATGTGCCAAGAAAGGACAACCAAATGGCAGATGCCTTAGCCAACCTTGCTGCTACGTTGGCACTGACAAAAGATGAAGCAGTGAATCTTCCAGTTTGCCAACGTTGGGTCGTTCCATTAACACTTGGGGCATCGCAAGAAGGAGTCAACGTTATCTCGGTATTGTCCATTGACATTAATGACTGGAGCCAACCTTTAATCGATTATCTTGAACATGGGAAACTACCAGATGATTCGAGACATCGATCAGAGGTACGGCGTCAGGCACCTTGATTCATTTATTATAAAGAGATTCTATACCGTCGTTCATTCGAAGGCCTGTTTCTAAGATGCTTGGGGGAAGAAGATGGATCCAAAGCAATGGAGGAGGCTCACTCAGGTATTTGCAAAGCTCATCAATCAGGGCCAAAGCTACATTTCCAAATAAAGAGGATGGGCTACTATTGGCCGACCATGGTCAAGGATTGCATGGATTATGTGAAGAAATGCCAAGCATGTCAATTCCATGCCAACTTTATACATCAGCCGCCGGAGCCGCTACATCCTACAATTGCTTCATGGCCATTTGATGCATGGGGTCTCGATGTGGTGGGACCCATAGCACCCAAATCTTCTGATGGTCATTCTTACATCCTTGCAGCCACAGACTACTTTTCAAAATGGGCGGAAGCTGTACCTTTAAAGGAAGTGAAGAAAGAAAACGTAGTGAACTTTATCAAATTGAATATCATTCATCGGTATGGTGTGCCGCGCTACATCATCACAGATAATGGAAAGCCATTCTCGAACCGGTTGATGGATAAATTGTGTGAAGACTTCGGTTTCAAACAACGCAACTCTTCAATGTACAATGCCCCAGCCAACGGTCTTGCGGAAGCATTCAACAAAACTCTTTGCAACCTGTTGAAGAAAGTTGTTGGAAGAACCAAGAAAGATTGGCATGAAAGGATAAATGAAGCATTGTGGGCTTATCGGACGACATACCGGACGCCTACTCAGGCTACACCATACTCACTCGTGTATGGCGTGGAAGCAGTCTTGCCTCTAGAAAGTCAAATTCCATATTGAGGATGGCCGTACAAGAGGGACTGATGAAGAGAATGCAAAGCTACGTCTCCAAGAGTTAGAAGCACTAGACGAAAAGAGACTCGAAGCGCAACAGCGCTTGGAGTGTTATCAAGCTCGGCTTTCGAATGCTTTTAACAAGAAGGTGCGCCCCATGTCTTTTCAAGTAGGAGATCTTGTCCTTGCATTACGTAGACCTATCATCACAACACACAAAACCGGAAGCAAGTTTACTTCGAAATGGGATGGGCCCTACGTAGTTCAAGAAGTGTACACAAGTGGTGCTTACAAGATCATAGTCGAGGACGGTTTAAGAGTCGGTCCTATCAACGGAAAGTTCTTGAAACGATACTATGCATGAAATGTTACCAAGCTCCTGGCCCGCATGAGCCTAAACTGCGTACGGCATCCAACAAAAAAAAAAAAAAAAGTCCCTTGAACTACGTGATGACTTGATCCCTTTTCACCGAGGGTACGTAGGCAGCTTGGATAAATAATTCTAAGTTCAGTCACATCAAAATAAAAACAAAGGGTTTTCCCCGTCAATTCAAGCCACTCCCAGTAATACTCGGTAAATGTAGATTCACCAGCTGTCGAGAGAGCAGAACCCCAATTCACTGCTCCATTATGGATTCGATCGCTAAGAAGCTCGAACGCCTTCGATGAACCGGTATCTATATGATAGGAGGACTTTAACTGTAAAATAGTGGAGTGAAGGTCCCTATCTGTAGACCCGGATTTTTTGAAGCTGCTGAGTTGACAAAACACCTCTTGCGACCAAAACGGAATATGAAGAGAATTGTCCACCTCAGATACTTCCGAAGCTATGAGAGGCGCACCTACAAGCAATGTGGTACCTTCATCCTGGTTATCACTTTCATCCTTAAGAATAGTAACAGTGCCTTTCTTGAAACACTTGAAGAAGGCCATCTGTATAAGATGAGCGACATGAAACAATATTCAATATCAGGCTGGTGATTTCATACTAAAAAAATAAAAATAAAAATAAAAATAAAAAATAAAAAAAGGAGCTTACTCGTACAAGTTTGAACAGCTGGGTAAAGGTGGAATGTCTCAAGAAACAATTGTCACTCCTCTTCCTCTATCACCAAGTCGGAGAGATGGTTCAAACCCAAGCGGTATAGGACGTCTACGTTCTTCACTCGTCCTCCACTTACGTAAAGCCTAAGCGCTTGAGCAGGTTATCACCAAGTCGGAGAGATGGTTCAAACCCAAGCGGTATAGGACGTCTACGTTCTTCAATTGTCCTCCACTTACGTAAAGCCTAAGTGCTTGAGCGGGTTATCACCAAGTCGGAGAGATGGTTCAAACCCAAGCGGTATAGGACGTCTACGTTCTTCAATTGCCCTCCACTTACGTAAAGTCTAAGCGCTTGAGCGGGTTATCACCAAGTCGGAGAGATGGTTCAAACCCAAGCGGTATAGGACGTCTACGTTCTTCAATTGTCCTCCACTTACGTAAAGCCTAAGCGCTTGAGTGGGTTATCACCAAATCGGAGAGATGGTTCAAACTCAAGCGGTATAGGACGTCTACGTTCTTCACTCCTCCTCCAATACGTAAAGCCTAAGCGCTTGAGTGGGTTATCACCAAATCGGAGAGATGGATCAAACCCAAGCGGTATAGGTGTTGAACAAATAGTAACCTAAAAATTAAGCAACTATATGCACGTTTTAACTCGCAAGTGCACAAGATCAGATAAATAGTATAGAAAGCAAATACGAGATCGTTCCCACGAGGATTGGATTAATTTGTGCTTAATTTATTTTCCTTAAACTAAATGGCATTCGGTGTAGACAAAGTGTTAAAAAATGATGATTTTCTTATGATGGTATTGAAAACTGAAAATTTAAATACTAAATATTGAAAACAGCGTTTGATTAAAAATAGAATTGGATTGAGGTTAAAACAATGAGAAAACTAGTTAGGGATTCGATGTTCACCACTAATCTTTTTCCTTAAGCAAACGACATGCACAATGCTACAAAACAGATTTTGGATGCTTATGTTTGTCAACCTAAAGGCATGATATCTACTCTTTAAGTTATTGATTTCCCTAAACAACAAGTTAGGCATGGGTATCTACTCTAACTCTTTTCATTCTTAAAGTGTTTAGCATGGTATCTACTAAGTTGTACTTTAAGAATGCATAACACAATGGAAATCGACAAACACACAAATTCTAGAACATGGTATCTATTCTAGTTATTCATGATGATTAATTTCAAGAACTTATAACTAGTTCTTTTGTTACTTTCATAGGTACAAGACTCGGTCATCTAAATTTACCTATGTAACAAACTCAATACATAGCATGCATATGATGATCAAGCATAACATAACGTATGTAAAGAGTAAAATATAATCTGAAATTAATCAATAAGCATCACAAAAGTAGTTTATAGCAAAGACATATCGAAATCCTTAAAGAAACATGATTAGGGCTTCAATCGAGCCCTAACTAAAATATTTAGCTATCCATAATTTGAATGGATAGCAAGAACATACAAAACAGAAAATAAAAAGAGAAATAAGAAGAAGATAGCTCTTTGATAAAGAAGACAACTCTTTGATGGTGTAAACAACTCTTTGATGGTAGACAACTCTTTGATGGTGTAGACAACTCTTTGATGGTGTACAATGGAAATGTAATTTATGGAATGATATCCTCCTTTGAATGAGCTGAAACTCTCTATTTATAGGCTTCAAATTCGTCCTCCCCCTTGGCTGGTCTCTTAGCTGCCCATGTGTGGCAGCTCATGCTTTGTCTCCCATGTGTGGTAGCTCATGCTTTGCAGCTGCCACAAGCTTTGCCTTCATGTGTGGTTGCTTTAATCACATGGATCAGCAGCTGCCCATGCTTTGCCTCCATGTGTGGCTGCTTTAAGAACATGGCTCAATAGCTGCCCATGCTTTGCTCCATGTGTGGCTGCTTTAAGCACATGTGACAGCAAAGGTTTGTCTGTGAACCAGATTCGGTTTTTGACATGGTGAGGGCTCCAAACTTATCCAATTGGGCTGAAATTTGGATATGTTATAGTAGACACCCATTGGAACAACTTCTATCAAGGGTGTCGCCCCATCTGACTTGTGCAAGTAGCTGAACTGAGGCCTGTAAACTGACCCATGAAAACTGGACTGAGGCCTGGATTGTCTGTGAACCAGGTTCGGTATTTGACATGCTGAGGGCTCCAGACTTATCCAATGGGGCTGCAATTTGGATATGTTATAGTAGACACCCATTGGAACAACTTCTATCAAGGGTGTCACCCCATTTGACCTGTGCAAGTAGCTGAACGGAGGCCTGCAAAGTGACCTACGGAAACTGGACTGAGGCCCGAATGTTTGACCTTGAGCTACTAAATCATGTATAACTTCCTCTAGAAGACTCCAAATCATGCACCGTAAAATGCTACGGAAACTAGACTTCCGTATCTTTCCAATGATGTATGATGCATTATCTGGTTCTTTTTGAGCAAGTACAGGTTAATCCGTAAATATGACTGATCTGCAGACATTGTTTTGAGCTAACTTGTCTTCAAAATGTAAATAATGAGTCTCAACCTTATTATACTGAAACATACACAAAACTTTATTAAAAGCACAAGTTTAACTCAAAAACATACCAAATCATAAGTTAGAATGGTACAAAAAAGATATGTAATTATGCACCGATCAAATACCCCCAAACCTAGATTTTACTAGTCCTCGAGTAAAACAAAATGAAAATAAAGATAAAAACGAACTAGACCACTTTCGTAGGTAACTCGATTGCATTGAGCACATGCAACAAGCCTTTAAACCTCTAGGCATCCCTAGTAGGAGGAGTTGTGTCTCCTGAGGGTTTAACAGTTACGATACCCACAAACGTTTTACTGACTCTACAAAACAAAAGGTTAGAAAACTAACTTTGAAAACAACTAATGAAAATGAAAGAAAACTTTAGTCATACCTCCAACACCATAGAGTTGCCAAAAAATAGATGATCAATAAGTGTGTACAGTGGAAGCTATAGCTCAAAGGCACACGGCTTCAAAGTAAACATACTCAATTCTTGAAGGAAGAACATGCTTCAACTCTAATTCTCACATATAGCACTCAATCACTCAGAACCTATGGCTTTATTCTCTCAAATAAGAAAAATGAGTATATGAAATAGAAGCACAATATTTGGTTAGATCTCATGAAGGGAATCAAATACTAAGAATAGAGATACACACATACATACCAGCACCCATGAATACATCCTCAAAGATCAACTAGGTCTTTCACAAGGTTGTAATGAAAGGCTAAGGTTAAGGGAAGTGAAAGAATTGGAAGGAACACAATGAACTTAAGAACATACCAAGGTTGCATTCTTCATTGATCTGCAAGGTATCATTGATTTAGAATGGTATGGCTGCAACTTCATAGGATCATCTGGCATAGACCTTAAATTTCACATTTAGATCAAATCGAAACACTTTCTCTTCTTCTTTTTTTCTTTTTTTCTTTTTTTTTTTTTTTTTTGTTTTTTTTTGTGACTTGATCTACTTCTTCTTTAACTTTATTGCACAGATTCACACCAATTTACATTTAGGAATGTGGCAGCAACTTCCTTGCTTCAAACTTTATCTTGGCACACCTTGGTATATTTCTAAGCTTTATAGGGTATGTCTATAATAAGTTTAAATATCTCAGATTGAGATACAAAGTTAGGGGAATCATGAGGGTGATAGAAGAAAATGGCTTGAAGTGTTTGGCTACAAGAGAGCTGATGGAACACACGAATGGGTAGGGTGAAAAGAAAGCACAGAGAATGGTTATACACACATAGCCTAGCATCATTTCAATGAGTTCATTCATGAGTGAGAGCATGCACCTGATATCTGCAAATAGAATCATCTTTAGTATTCAATCAAAATGGAACAATGAGATCATTTTAGAGTGAATTGAAGAAAATAAGTAGAGATGAGGAATAGAAACACTTTAAACCCTCTCAAGAAAGCAATTAGGCTCGAAATAGCTCACTAGGGTAGTCTCCACTATTATCCTTCAAGAACCTGAGCATGGTACTTTAGCCACCAGAATTCTAAGAGCAAAAGCTTTGTGAAGTGTAAAATGTTTGATATGAAAATCTCAATGGCAGCTCCATAGCATTGGTTGTATGACATTCTAAACAAATTAGTAACAAGTGAACGAAAATTGGAAACATAAATGAACAAAAATTGAAAATTGAAAACACAAATTAACAAAAAAAATTGAAATACAAGTAAACAAAAATTGAAAACCTCCATTGATACCCCCAGACCTGAATTAGACATTGTCCCCAATGTGAAAGCATATAAGAAAACAGAAAACATGGATTAAGGGTAACCTTGGCACTACACGGTTCATCCTTCAAACATAGCATTTCTCAAAATGCTATCGATGGCTGAGCTCACCCATGGCTCTTCTTCTGACTCACTTTCCGAAGGGTCTGAAACAGACGAATCATATAGGGCTCCATCTATCATCAACTCATCCATCTGCTCCACGAAGTCTCGGAGCCTTGTGGTCATGTACACTAATTGGAAGTGAAACTCGTCAAGCACACTTAAGTAAATGCCAAACTCGTCTCGAATGTTACCTGTACAGTACATGTGACTGCTCACGACAACAGTTCTTGCCACAAACCTCCGATCTAGTAGATATTCCCTCCAAGTATCTAGACAATGTGCCAGCGCTGCAATCTGCATCTCTTCCAATCCACAATCCAGATCCCAATTTGGAACCATGTCTTCAATTGCCTCTATCACCCTACCTCTTTGAAACAGAAAGGCATCTATGGTAACTGCTAAGGGATCCATGGCAAACACAACCACGAGCACCTCAATCACCTCAAACACCCGTTGCATAATGGTGTCCTCTCCCTTAGGATCTTCTGGTGGGATAGCTGGCAGTGAGCTCAACAAAACCATTGGGCTAGGCACCTTCACCATGCTCAATTCGGACTCCTCCTCCTTGAGCTTTCCACCGACGACCTCCTGGAGTTTCTCCATTGACAAGATCTACAATAAACAACAATTTGGAGAATGTTTGGTTCGGGGGGAAGAGGAAGCTGAGATGTTCAGGGTTAGAGGGCGGCTAGATCAAATGAACGAAAGAGAGTTTATTTTTAGGGTTAATGTAGGTAGTGTTTCAGAGAAAGAGAAGGTTTTTTTTTTTTTTTTTTTTTTAAAATTATTTTATAAATTTTAATTTTATAAATTATAATTATAATTATTATATATATATTTTTTTTTTGAATAAAACACACAAATATACAAGTGACTCATGGATTACCAGTTAAGAACCTCAGAAAACACAGCCAGGGGATCCGGGAAGTTTGGAGAGGTCACAATGGTCCCGCTTAAAACCCAAACTTCTTAGACACCCAAGGTGTCGCCTATAGAACTCCTAGACACTGTATTAACAGAGGTGCTCATTGGAGTTACCATAAGTCAACTCATATGAAAAAAACTTTTTTTTTTTTTTTTTTTTTTTTGAAACATAAACTTAAAATAATAAGAAAACAAATTAAGGGAAAGGATTAGAATGCTCCCCCTTGAAGCAATTAGGTCGAGCATAGATGTATTTGGATGTCACGACTTCCCCGTTTATGGGTAATTGAATGGGCTGCAAAATAGAAAAAAAAAAAAAATTGCACGGGGTAAGCTCATAAGTATTTACGAAAAATAAATTTATAAATAAATAAATAAATAAAGAAAATTAAACATTGGGTTGCCTCCCAATAAGCGCTTGGTTTATAGTCGTTAGCCAGACTATTGGACTCTCATGCAATGTACTGAACAGGTTGGAGAGTCACATCCTCCTCTCTATGCTCAAAGCTCATCTCAATATAAGGCTTTACTCTATTCCCATTCACCATGAATGTCTGATTCTTCTCTTTGCTATGAACCTCCAAAGCCCCATGAGGGAAAACCTTTGTAACAACATAAGGACCATACCACCTAGACTTGAGCTTACTAGGGAAAAGTCTCAATTTTGAATTATAGATCAACACCTTCTGTCCCACATGAAACTCCTTCCTAACTAGCTGCTTATCATGATACGCCTTGGTCCGCTCCTTATACAACTTAGCATTCTCATATGCATCATACCTCAACTCTTCTAGCTCATTCAGCTGTAACTTCCTCTTGTCACCTGCTTGTTGCATATCAAAATTGATTTTTTTAATAGCCCAATATGCTCTATGCTCCAACTCCACTGGTAGGTGACATGCCTTTCCAAAGACTAAACGATATGGGGACATGCCAATTGGGCTTTTGTACGCAGTCCGATATGCCCACAAGGCATCATTCAAGCGTAGAGACCAATCCTTCCTTATAGTATTCACTGTCTTCTCTAGGATGCTTTTGATCTCTTTATTGCTTATCTCTACTTGACCACTGGTTTGAGGATGATATGGAGTGCCAACCTTATGTGTGATCCCATATTTCTTCATTAAGGAAGCAAAAACTTGGTTATTGAAATGGCTACCTCCATCACTAATTATCGCCCTTGGTGTCCCAAACCTAGTAAAGATGTTATCCTGCAAGAATTTCACAACAACTTTGTGATCATTAGTTTTTGAGGGGACAGCCTCGACCCATTTAGATACATAATCCACACCCACAAGAATATATAAATAACCAAAGGAGTTAGGAAATGGACCCATGAAGTCGATACCCCACACATCAAAGAGCTCCACCACTTGAATGTTTTGCAATGGCATTTGATTTCTAGAAGAGATATTCCCTGTCCGTTGGCATCTATCACAAGCCCTGCAAAACCAAAAAGCATCTTTAAACACATTAGGCCAATAGAACCCAGATTGTAATACCTTAAGTGATGTTCTCTTCGCTCCAAAGTGTCCTCCACATGCAAATTGATGACAATGTTGGAGAATGCTCATATGCTCCTCCTCTGAAACACATCTTCTGATAATTTGATCTGGACAAAATTTGAACAAGTAGGGCTCGTCCCAATAATAGTGCCTAGACATAGACACTAATCGTTTCCTTTCTTGGCTAGACATACCTGGAGGAAAAACCTTAGTAGTTATATAATTAACAATATCTGCATACCATGGAAGTTGTAAATCAATTGCAAATAACTGCTCATCTGGAAAGTTTTCACTCAAGGGAAGCTTGTTTTCTTCCTCATCATGAAGTAACCTGGACAAGTGATCTGCAACCACATTCTCACTACCCTTCTTGTCCTTAATCTCAAGATCAAATTCTTGCAGTAAGAGCACCCATCTAATCAACCTAGGCTTAGCATCTTTCTTACTAAACAAAAATCTCAAAGCAACATGATTAGTGAAAACAATAACTTTGGAACCAATCAAGTAGAACCTAAACTTCTCTAAAGCAAATATAACAGCTAACAATTCTTTTTCAGTAGTAGAATAATTAAGCTGAGCATCATTTAAAGTTCTAGAAGCATAAAAAATAGCATGAGGTACCTTCTTAACTCTCTGACCCAGAACAGCTCCCAGAGCATAATCACTGGCATCACACATAAGCTCGAATGGGAGGTTCCAATCAGGTGCCATCATAATGGGTGCAGATGTGAGTAGCTCTTTCAATGTATTAAAGGCTTTCATGCACCCTTCTGTCCACATAAACTCAACATCTTTAGACAATAATGCACAAAGAGGTCTAGAAATTTTAGAGAAATCTTTTATGAATCTTCTGTAAAACCCTGCATGCCCTAGAAAACTTCTCACACCCTTCACAGATGTAGGAGGAGGCAATTTTGATATGATGTCAATCTTTGCCTTGTCCACCTCAATGCCCCTGCTAGAAATTACATGACCTAAAACAAGACCTTGTTGTACCATGAAATGGCACTTTTCCCAATTCAGCACTAGGTTGCATTCCTCACATCTCTTTAGAACAAGCTGCAAATGGTTAAGACAATTATCAAAGTTAGAACCAAAAACACTGAAATCATCCATAAATACCTCTATAAATCTCTCCACCATGTCTGAAAATACGCTCATCATGCACCTTTGGAATGTGGCAGGTGCATTACACAAACCGAATGGCATCCTTCTGTATGCAAATGTGCCAAAGGGGCAAGTGAATGTGGTCTTCTCTTGGTCTTCTGGTGCTATAGCAATCTGATTATAACCACTATAACCATCTAGAAAACAATAATGACTATGACCTGCTAACCTTTCTAACATCTGATCAATAAAGGGAAGAGGAAAATGATCTTTCCTGGTTTCATTATTGAGCTTTCTGTAATCAATACAGACTCTCCAACCTGTGGTGAGCCTGGTAGGAACAAGCTCATTCTCTTCATTCTTTATTACTGTGATTCCACTCTTCTTAGGCACAACATGAACTGGACTCACCCATTTGCTATCTGAGATGGGGTAGATAATGCCAACATCCAAGAGCTTAAGAACTTCTGTTCTCACTACTTCCTTCATGTGTGGGTTAAGCCGTCTCTGAGCATCTCTGTTAGGCTTTGCATTATCTTCAAGGAGGATCCTGTGCATGCACTTGGATGGACTTATGCCTTTGATATCGGCAATGGTCCACCCTAATGCAGTCTTGTGCTCCCTAAGAACTCTCAATAGCTTCTCTTGTTCCACCAAACTCAAGTTTGCAGCAACTATCACTGGTAATGTCTGGTTCTCTCCCAAGTAAGCATACTTCAGTTGTTCAGGTAGTTGCTTCAATTCTAGATCTGGTGCCCTGACAATGGAAGGGACAAGAGTAGTATTAGTAGACACAAGAGTTTCAAAGCGAGGTACATACTTACTTGGATAAGGCATAGAAGCCTCAAGAGAATGCACAGCTTCATGGAGGTCTATCTCTGTAACATCACATCCACGTTCATAATTCATCCTTGTGAGGCTGTGGGCTATGCATGCCTCCAATGGTTCAATGCTATGTACCTGAAACACTTGCTCCACAACACTTCCTACCACATCAATCTTGAAACAATCATGGTTATCATGTGGCAATTTGATAGTGTCAGACAACATGAATTCTATCTTCTTACCATCAACTTTCATGCGTATAGTACCCTTTTTTACACTTATCTTTGTATCAGCAGTTATCATAAAGGGCCTACCAAGAATAATAGGTAATGAAGATGGCATAGGAGAATCTTCCATATCCAGAACAACAAAATCAGCAGGCAAAATAAATTCATTTACCTGAACCAAAACATCCTCTAAAATACCTCTAGGTCTTCTGATGCTTCTATCGGCCAATTGCAATGTAATTGAGGTTGGTTTGAGCTCCCCCAACCTCAACTCCTCATAAACTGTATAAGGCATCAGATTGATGCTTGCTCCTAAATCAAGCAAAGCACGTTCAAATAGACGGTCACCAACCCTGCAAGGAATTGTAAAACTACCTGGATCTTTTAGTTTAGGTGGTAATTTTCTCAATAAAACCGCACTTACCTCCTCAGTTAATGCAACTTTCTCATGTTCCTGAAACTGTCTTTTGTGTGTGCAACAATCCTTTAAAAACTTAGCATAAGAAGGAATTTGTTTAATTGCATCAAGTAAAGGAATGTTGATTTCTACTTTTCTCAAAGTTTCAAAAATATCAAGAAGATGTTTTTCTTTCTTTTGCTTAACTAACCTTTGAGGGAAGGGTGGAAATATCACCTTCTCCTTCTCACTTACCTTTGTGGCTGGAGAAGATTCAACATTTTCTTGTTCTTTCTTATCTGTCCCCACCTTGTTGTCAACTACCTTGCCACTTCTAAGGACTGTCACAGCCTTGAGCTGCTCCTGGCCCCCTGGATTAGGTATGGTTTGTGATGGAAACTCTCCTTTCTTCCTCTCACTCAACTCCTTTGCCAATTGCCCTACTTGTCCCTCCAATCTCTGAATAGCTTGGCTAGTTGTTGCTTCTAGTTTCTGAATGTTCTGACTAGTTAGAGCATTTGTCTGTTGTTGTGCAGTCAAGAATTGGAGTATGGCACCTTCAAGATTATTATTCTTCTTCTGGTCAGTATTTGGTTGTGCCACCTGTGATGAAGTATGATAATTACTTCCCTGTTGGAAGTTCTTCTGTTGCCCTTGTGGATTAAGCACATTTTGATTGTTGCTCCAAGAAAAATTTGGGTGGTCTTTCCATCCTGGATTATATGTGTTCGAATATGGATTGTTCTTGGGATGATAGTTGTTTTGCCCCACATAATTAGCTTGCTCATGATCTGTAAAACAAGACATAGGACAAGTCTCAGTAGTATGATTAGAATGAGAACATATAGCACATACCTCGATTTTAGCAACTTGTTGAACTTGAGAGATGTTCTGAGCTGACATTGCTTTCACTAGTATATCTAACTTCTTCTCCATTGCTGCCATTTGACTCTGGACTCCATCATTTGTGCTAACTTCATATACACCTTTACCTTTCACTCCTTGTCTCCCTCTTGATGAGAATTGCTGAGAATTTTCACTTAGGGTCTCAAATAGCACAATGGCTTCATCACTACTCTTTTCCATAAGCACACCTCCACAACCTGAATCAACAAGACTTTTGTTAGTATCATTTAAACCTTCATAAAAAGCTTGTACCTGATCATCTTGAGATAGATTGTGGTGTGGACACTTGAGAAGCAACTCCTTGAAATGCTCCCATGCCTCAAAGAAAAGATCTCCATCCTTCTGTTGGAAGGTTTGAATCTCCCTTTTAAGTTGTCTTGTCTTTTGGGCTGGGAAAAACTTCTTCAAAAATTTAGTGGCCAATTGTTCCCAAGTAGTAATGGAACCTGCAGCCAGAGAATTCAACCACAACTTAGCATTATCTTTTAAGGAGAAAGGAAAAAGAATTAACCTGATTCCTTCTGTTGTCAAGCTTTGTATGTTTTGAGTCTTGCAGAGATCAAAGAAATCCCTAATGTGCAAGTATGGATCTTCAGAAGGTGTGCCTCTATAGTGTGGCACCATGTTAAGCAATTGAGGTGATAAATTGAAGCTGCCTTGCACATTTGGTTGGTAGGCAATGCATGATGGTTGATTAAGGTTTTGAGGGACAAAAGAGTCCTTCATTGGCCTTCGAACATGTTCATCCCCCATTTCGTTCACAGTTTCCCTCTCAGCTTGCTTACGAAGACGTGTAAGAGTTCGTTCAATCTCAGGATTGTAGACAACAACACCTAAATTTTGGGATCGACGACCTTGCATAAACAAAATTCAACCTGTAAAAGAAAACAAATAAAAAAAATAAAATTCAGCACAAACTAGTTACACAATCCCCGGCAACGGCGCCAAAAACTTGTTGAACAAATAGTAACCTAAAAATTAAGCAACTATATGCACGTTTTAACTCGCAAGTGCACAAGATTAGATAAATAGTATAGAAAGCAAATACGAGATCGTTCCCACGAGGATTGGATTAATTTGTGCTTAATTTATTTTCCTTAAACTAAATGGCATTCGGTGTAGACAAAGTGTTAAAAAATGATGATTTTCTTATGATGGTATTGAAAACTGAAAATTTAAATACTAAATATTGAAAACAGCGTTTGATTAAAAATAGAATTGGATTGAGGTTAAAACAATGAGAAAACTAGTTAGGGATTCGATGTTCACCACTAATCTTTTTCCTTAAGCAAACGACATGCACAATGCTACAAAACAGATTTTGGATGCTTATGTTTGTCAAATAAGGCAAGATATCTACTTTAAGTTATTGATTTCCCTAAACAACAAGTTAGGCATGAGTATCTACTCTAACTCTTTTCATTCTTAAAGTGTTTAGCATGGTATCTACTAAGTTGTACTTTAAGAATGCATAAACACAATCAATCGACAAACACAAATTCTAGAACATGGTATCTATTCTAGTTATTCATGATGATTATTTCAGAACTTATAATAGTTCTTTTGTTACTTTCATAGGTACAAGACTCGGTCATCTAAATTTACCTATGTAACAAACTCAATACATAGCATGATATGATGATCAAGCATAACATAACGTATGTAAAGAGTAAAATATAATCTGAAATTAATCAATAAGCATCACAAAGTAGTTTATAGCAAAGACATATCGAAATCCTTAAAGAAACATGATTAGGGCTTCAATCGAGCCCTAACTAAAATATTTAGCTATCCATAATTTGAATGGATAGCAAGAACATACAAAACAGAAAATAAAAAGAGAAATAAGAAGAAGATAGTCTTTGATAAGAAGACAACTCTTTGATGGTGTAAACAAACTCTTTGATGGTAGACAAACTCTTTGATGGTGTAGACAACTCTTTGATGGTGTACAATGGAAATGTAATTTATGGAATGATATCCTCTTTGAATGAGCTGAAACTCTCTATTTATAGGCTTCAAATTCGTCCTCCCCCTTGGCTGGTCTCTTAGCTGCCCATGTGTGGCAGCTCATGCTTTGTCTCCCATGTGCTTTGTCTCCCATGTGTGGTAGCTCATGCTTTGCAGCTGCCACAAGCTTTGCCTCCATGTGTGGTTGCTTTAATCACATGGATCAGTAGCTGCCCATGCTTTGCCTCCATGTGTGGCTGCTTTAAGAACATGGCTCAATAGCTGCCCATGCTTTGCTCCATGTGTGGCTGCTTTAAGCACATGTGACAGCAAAGGTTTGTCTGTGAACCAGATTCGGTTTTTGACATGGTGAGGGCTCCAAACTTATCCAATTGGGCTGAAATTTGGATATGTTATAGTAGACACCCATTGGAACAACGTCTATCAAGGGTGTCGCCCCATCTGACTTGTGCAAGTAGCTGAACTGAGGCCTGCAAACTGACCCATGAAAACTGGACTGAGGCCTGGATTGTCTGTGAACCAGGTTCGGTATTTGACATGCTGAGAGCTCCAGACTTATCCAATGGGGCTGCAATTTGGATATGTTATAGTAGACACCCATTGGAACAACTTCTATCAAGGGTGTCACCCCATTTGACCTGTGCAAGTAGCTGAACGGAGGCCTGCAAAGTGACCTACGGAAACTGGACTGAGGCCCGAATGTTTGACCTTGAGCTACTAAATCATGTATAACTTCCTCTAGAAGACTCCAAATCATGCACCGTAAAATGCTACGGAAACTAGACTTCCGTATCTTTCCAATGATGTATGATGCATTATCTGGTTCTTTTTGAGCAAGTACAGGTTAATCCGTAAATATGACTGATCTGCAGACATTGTTTTGAGCTAACTTGTCTTCAAAATGTAAATAATGAGTCTCAACCTTATTATACTGAAACATACACAAAACTTTATTAAAAGCACAAGTTTAACTCAAAAACATACCAAATCATAAGTTAGAATGGTACAAAAAAGATATGTAATTATGCACCGATCAATAGGACGTCCACGTTCTTCACTTTCTTTCAAAGTACCTATTGTCAAAAAAATATATATGTATAAATATCATCATATAAAATAAAAAATTTAAAAATAATAAAAAGGATTGAAAGAGTGATAGATGTGCAGCAAAAAAAAAAAAAAAAAAGGTTATTTCAAGCTGTTTGGACCAGCCCAAGCTAAAGGGGCAGTCCAGTCTGCACACTTCTCCAGCCTAGCCAGCAGTTGTCGCAGCCCAGTGTGCATCCATCTAGGCCCAGCGTCTTCTCCTGGGGCCAACCCACCTCACGCACCAAGCCTGATGTTGCGTCGATTCAGCTGTACCAAAATAGATTCAGCTGCATCCTCAACTTGTGATACTCGCAAGTGCACGAGCCGTTGGTAGTTTAGCATATGTAAGTGCGAGGTCGATCCCACGAGGATTGATGATAGATTGATTGAATTCAATTCCCTGTACAAAACAGAAATGAAAAAGAAAGAAAATAAATCAAACAAGAAAGAAAGAAAAGAATTAACTCAAGCGAATAAGTTCCCAAGTTCAATTTATATTAACGGATTGATTCTAGCTAAAGTATGATTAAGCCATGGTGTCTGGTCCTAACCTTGTGTTCCTAATTCCCTAACTTGATCATTTGTTGTCTAACCTAAATTAAGCATTAGGAACCCATTAAGCATAGAAGAACATTTTAAACAACCAAGCATGTATCTAATCCCTGTTGTCAAATGTCCATACATACTCTTCCTATTCATAGTTCAATTCGAATTAAAGCATGGTGTCTACTCTTAATTCAAACCAAGATAGCTAACATGCAAGCCTTAATGGTGATCAATCATTCAAACTAGCATATTAACTTATAAGCATAATGAATAAGAACAAAAACCATAATCGAAACTTGGAAACTACTCAAACTTGAATACGTAAAGAAAAGAATTTACATAGCAATGGAAAATTAAGAAGAAGTCAGAAACATTTAGCAAAAGAATTTTATTACAACAATTGAGAACTAGAAAGGAAAACTAAGAGAATTTGAGGGAGAGAAGGGAGGGGAGCTCTAGAGAAATGTTTGAGAGCTCCCCCCCTTGGGGTGTGTTTACAAGCTTGGGAAACCTCACTATTTATAGGCCTAAGGAAGTTGAAAATCTAAATTAAATATTGCTTTCCACTCACTTCATCAACTTCACCTAACACACCATTACATTTGAAAATAATTTTTCTTTCTTTAAACTTAGTGTTGCAGCTCCCACTTCAATTATAAGACTTGAATATGCTTCACCTAACCTTCCCACAAGATAGTGCACTTCACCAACAATTCCCACTAGATAGTGCATTTCATCATGCATATGTCATGCATGACAATGCATTGTACTCTTCTTTTGGGTTCGTTTTGGGCTTGTTAATACATTCATAAAATTCTGGAAAAATATGGATCTTCAAGCCCTTTGTCTTATCTTTCCAAGCATATGCAGCCCAACTCAAGGAAAAATCGGAATGACCTTCAAATGTCATTTGTGGCCCAGTAACGCAGATGCTACCGAATTTTGACCTTGAGCTACTAAATTATGTATAACTTCCTCTAGAAGAATCAGAATCATGAACCGTAAAATGCTATGGAAACTAGACTTTCGTATCTTTCCAATGATGTATGGCTCATTATCTGGTTCTTCTTAAGCAAGTACAGGTTAATCCGTGAAATTGAATGATCTGCAGACACTGTTTTGAGCTAATTTGTCTCCAAAGTACATTTAATGAGTCTCAAGCTTATTACACTGAAACAAACACAAAACTTATTAAAAACACAAGTTTAACTCAAAAACATAACCAAATCATAAGTTAGAAGGGTACAAAAAGATATGTAATTATGCACCGATCACCTAACGCCTCCATGTTTCACTTCGAGCCCAGTGCATGCAGACCCAAGCCTGACGCCTCCTTGCTTCCAGTTCGAGCCCAGCGCCTCCCTGCCTCAACTTCAAGCTCAACATACGCAGGCTTGAACCTGCCTACCCTTTCACCCTCCAGTCTTGTTTCAAAAAAAAAAAAAAAAAAAAAAACTGACGCAAGACCATGATGGAACAAAGAATGGGTTTTCAAGCTCACCAACAAGTTTCTTGATAGACCAACATGTGGGTTCTTGCGGCTGCAGAAAAAAAAAATATCAACATTAGTTTTCTTTTTCAATTGCCGGCAATATATATATATAGATATATGTATATATGAGAATCAGACACTAAAGAATAAAAAAAAAAAGAGGACAACTCTCACCACTTTGGTTGCTATGTCTTATGGCTACCGAAGACTCCGCTATGTCCTTACCCACATGCAAAAAGAAGAAAACATAATGATGTTGGTCTCTCACCCATCATTACCCAAGACATCATTTGCCATCATTACTAAAGACAAAGAGACCAACCGAAGAAACCGGCTCATGTTACCAAAATCAACTCAACCATAATGATGTGGATCTCATCATTATGTCTCTGGTCCACGTAAGAGATGATGATGGTTCTCAAAAGAACCATCCCTTGCTTGCCGAAGAAACAGGAAGGGCCGAAAAAACCGGAAGGATTTTTCCACAAAAGCAGTCCATGTAATGATGGCGAGGAGAGACATAATGATGAAAGGAGAAAAGTATTCCAAAAGTAAGAGTCATGATGGCAAGGAAAAATTTCACCAATAGACATCATCGACATCATCATGATGTCTCTTCATTATGGGTTGGACCCAACACAAATCTCAACCATCCCTTGCTTGCCGAAGAAACCGGAAGGGCCGAAGAAACCGGAAGGATTTTTCCACAAAAGCAGTCCACGTAATGATGGCAAGGAGAGACATAATGATGAAAGGAGAAAAGTATTCCAAAAGTAAGAGTCATGATGGCAAGGAAAAAACATTTCACCAATAGACATCATCATGATGTCTCTTCATTATGGGTTGGACCCAACACAAAGCTCAACCATCCCTTGCTTGCCGAAGAAACCGGAAGGGCCGAAGAAACCGGAAGGATTTTTTCCACAAAAGCAGTCCACGTAATGATGGCAAGGAGAGACATAATGATGAAAGGAGAAAAGTATTCCAAAAGTAAGAGTCATGATGGCAAGGGAAAAACATTTCACCAATGGACATCATCATGATGTCTCTTCATTATGGGTTGGACCCAACACAAAGCTCCTAGTGGTGCTAGGGTTTCTTGTTCCCAATTTAGGAAAATATTGGATTTTGTATCTTGATTCACAAGATCTTATCAATATTGGATATAAGTGTAATGATATCAACCAAAAAAAAAAGAAAAAAAAGAAAAAAAAAAAAAAGGGAACCAACATGGGAAATAAAAGGCCAATGTTGGAATTAGGGTTCATTGGATATTATTAAGTTTAATAATATCACCCAAAAAAAGAAGAAGAGGAAAGTAACACTTCAAGCTGCACCTCCAACATGTGACAAAGCACATGTCTACAATGCATCATGAAGTGGGGGCAATTTGTAGACAAGGAAATTTTGGTGCAATAAATTCCATTGGACGAGAAAATAATTAGGTTCGGTGGATTAAATTGTGGGCCCCATAATTCGCCTATGTGGCGTGTGACTCATCAAAATTGGATTAGTTGTCAAAAAGTGACACGTGTCGACATCCGACGGAGTGCATCAAACGGTTCAAGATGAAAGAAGAGCCTATAAATAGGAGGCTTCAAGATGAAGGAAAGAAGAGAGAAAAACTTAGCATTCAGACGAAGCAAAAAACTCCCTGCATTCTTCACCTACACTTTGGAAGAGCCAACAAGCACAACAAATACGTGCCGGTTCTTCCACCCTAGAAAATTCCAAACACCAAACAAGCCTTGTGCTACCCGTTTGATCAAGATCAAGTCTCTACGACCCTTGCATCAAACACAAATTTTCTTTAAACACTTTGGAGATCGAATCAGAGGATTCAAAACAGAGATTGTAACCCTAAATTTCATAAATACAATTACTATTTTGTACTCGTGTTCTCGTCTTCCCCCCCACCCCAATTTCTCTAATTCTGACATAATTCCTCATTAAACCCTAACCCAACCCTCAATTCCTTTTTATATTTGCCTTCTCTTTAATGTCTGGGAAGGAACTTGGCCAAGAGCTCAAGCAAATCGTCAACTCTTTGCAAGACCAAGTCCTTTTCTAATTCTTTGTCTTTTTGAATTTTTTTCTTTCTTCAGTTTATTGCTTTGCTTTTTATTTTCTAGTCCTTCCTTTTCATGTGAACTTCAAAATTAATCAATCTTTGTTTTGTTTATTTGATTGAAAATGGTGTTTGTTTTTATTGATGAAATTTCAGATAATGTATGTCAAGTGCAATTAGATCATTTATATTTCCTCTTTCTTTTCTTCTTTCTTTTGCCTTGACCAAAAGGTTAATATTTGGATTGTCTACTTTCTCAGGGATTAACATCAATATTATAGTATCGATTTCGGAATTGTTACACCATGACTGACTCCCCATACTAAAAATTCTAGATCTGCTACTATTTATTGATTACAAATATTAGGAGTGGAGGAAAAAATATGAACCGAGAAAAGAAAAGGAAAACTGTGTGGACAAAAAAAGTTAACTTTGTCAAATATGGTTTTTAAATGGGGATATAAAAATTTTACGATTGTATCAAGGGACCATATTGCGAGTTTGCCACAATGTTATTGTTGACTCAACGTTACCATTGATTGGCTAAACCTTAGCCTAAAACATGTTACTCTGGAATCCACTAGGAAGATATGAGGAAACCTCAAGGTTTATTTGATTAACTGGAATAACAAAACATAATCCTAACCAAGGGTAAGTATGCTTAAATACTCCAAAAACTGTAAAACCTTTAAAACTAGATTTCAGGCTAGTAAACGATCTCAGATGCTCAAAAAAGTGATGTGTTTTACTCGTGAAGCCATTCTCTTCCAATCGACGGTGATGGGCCCAATTCTGAGCTTAGAGCTCAAATATGCAGTTTACCCAAGAAGACATACTTCAAATGATTCAATAACGGTTTAAGCTCGAGAGTGGGTGCTTGAATCACCAAAGGTAACAACTTGTTAGTAGAAACGGGAATGGGAATTGGGATGGGAGGCTTACCAACATATTGTGGCAATGACTCAAGGGCAGCCACCATCTCGCCAATTTCTTCATGATTAGGTTCAGCCCCATTTTTTATGAGTTCAATTCCTTGAAAAATGGTGGTTTCAAGGGCATCCCTATCTAGCTATTCGAGATATTCCTGCGCCAAAGAATCAAATGCATCAATAGAGAAACACGAGTGATCATCAATAAGGTACCTTATAGCTCAGAAATATTGAAATGAATGATATCGCCATCAAATTCCATTGTCAACGTCCCCTTGAACACATCGATCTTGGTTCGGGCTGTTTTCATGAAAGGTCGTCCAAGTAAGATTAGCAATGGTGTAGAATGGGCCGAATCCTCCATCTCAAGCACATAAAAATCTGTTGGAAATATCAAGTGGTTAACCTGCACCAAAACATCTTCCAAAACTTGGATATGCATTAGAACGATCGGCTAATTGAATTATAACGCCATCATTGTTAAGCTCTCCTAAGTTCATAGATGCATAAATAGAGTATGGCATGACATTAATGGAAGCACCTAAATCTAACATGGCATGTTCAAACTTGGTGTTACCAATAACACAAGGGATTGTGAAACTCCTTGGATCTTTGCATTTAGGTGGCAGTTTTCATTGCAAAACTGTGGAAATATTCTCATTTACTCTTACCACTTCTTTGTTCGAAATCCTCCTCCTTGTTGTACAAAGCTCTTTCAAGAATTTAGTATACCTTGGAACTTGCTTTATTGCGTCAAGAAGTGAGATATTGACTTGTACCTTCCTGAAAGTCTCTAAGATGTTTTTTCATTCTCTTCTTTCTTAGATTGCATAAACTTGCGAGGGAAAGGCACATTTGGTGGAATAGGGTTAGAATGAGTTGAATTTGGAACAACCTTACCTAAGTTTGGTTGTGTAGGAGCTTTGGGGGACTACGGCAAGGGTTGTTCCTCCCTTGCCGTGGCTTTGTCCACCTCCTTCTCTTTGAGCAACAGCTTTTCGTTCTCTTTTGGGCTTTGTTTAGAAATTTTGGGATTGGTTCCAATCTCTTTACCATTCCTCAAGATGATAGCTTTAGCCATTTCCAAACCTCCTTTTGGATTGTACAATGGTTGAGCTAGGTAGCTTGCCTTCTTCTCTAAACTATCCCATGAACTCCACCATCTGCCCAATTTGCTTCTTCAGTTCGCTCATCTCTTTGGCTTGATTTTGTAAACCCTGAGTCAAAGAAGTTAGTACTTGAAGCATTTGATCATTATCCAATGGCGAACCTGAATTTGATTGGGCAATTTGTGGTTGAGGTTGTGGTGGTGCGAACAGCCTTCGATAGAGCCCTGGAGGTGGCTGTCTATATCCGCCTTGTTGTTGAGTTTGTTGAGGCTCCCTCCACTTCAAATTTGGATGATCTCTCCAGCCCGGATTGTAGGTGTTTGAAAATGACCTAGGTTGATTTTGGCCTTGATAACCTACGACATTGGCACTTTCCCATCCCTCATTCTCTATTAATTGAGGACATTGATCAGTGTGGTGTCCATGCATAGAGCACACGCTACAAATGGTTATACTTTGCACTTTGGATCCTTCAACAACCTGCAAAATAAGAGTAGAGAGATTAGCCATTTGAGATTGAAGTTCCGAAATAGCACTTACCTCACTAACTTGACTTGGCCGTGTATGATCTCTCCCTCCAACTCCTTCTTATTGTTGTGCATTCAAAGCTCGGTTTGCTATTAAGATCTTCGCAGCAATTGGTGTTTTGTCAACCAAAGTACCTCCCGCTGAAGCATCAAGCATTTGTCTCTCCAGTGGAAGTAGTCCTTCATAGAAATATTGAATTAAAAGCTCTTCCTTCATTTGATGTTGTGGGCAGGATGCAACTAACGTCTTAAAACGCTCATAGTACACTGGAAAGGATTCTCCCGGGCCTTGTTGAATTCCACTAATTTTCTTCCTCAAAAGAATGACTCTTGAAGTTGGGAAGAATTTCTCTAAGAATGCTTTCTTCATACTTTCCCAAGAAGTAACGGTTCCAGGTGCTAGTTCATAGAGCCAATCTTTAGCCTTGTCCATAAGAGAGAATGGGAATGCTTTCATCTTCAAAATATTTCCATCCACGTTAATTGGTGTCATACTTGAACATACTACTTCAAATTCCTTCAAATGCTTGTTTGGATCTTCCATGGACAGCCCATGGTATTTGGGAATGTGATGTAGCAAACTCAACTTCAATTCAAACTCATCGGACTTGCCTACAGCTGCCCCAGGGTATTGAATGCAAAGAGGGACTGCATTGTCCAATCCAGAGGCTGAAAGTTCCTTGATTTTTCGATTGTCTACAGCCATGTCTTGTTCCTCTTATAAGTCCGTTTCAGCTTCAGATTCAGGTTTGGAACTAGAAGTTCGTTCGAAAAGTTCGTTCGAAATCGTCGTCAAAGTCCAATATGTGCGCACGAACAAGGTGTGAACTTCGAGTCATAAACTAGTACCTAAAACAAAGAAAACAAAACTAAAAAAAAAAATCAGAAACACAAGAAAAACGAAAACAAAGGGAAGATTAGCAATTTTGCTAATCCCCGGCAATGGCGCCAAAATTTGGCGTGAGAAATAACTAACGCACAAATTAAACCCTATAAATTATGCAATCGTAGTACGCGTAAGTAGGGATCGTTCTATTCTGGGGATTAGGAGGGATGCTAATCAACACAAATTAAACTTATTAAACTGAAAACTAAGTTAAGGGAACAATGATTGGGGGGAATTTGGACAATTTAGACTAAAGTAATACTGACAACAGCAAACAACTAAGTTGTGAATGAAATACGGATGAAGGGATAGCTAGAGGATTCTTCCCCACACATGTTCATAATAATTGAAAAGTAATCTAGAATAAACATTTAAACTAATCAAGGGAAGAACTCTGAAAACCCCAATGGATGCAGCAGGTTCCGGCTCCAAGTTGATCGATGCATAATTACATATCTTTTTGTACCCTTCTAACTTATGATTTGGTTATGTTTTTGAGTTAAACTTGTGCTTTTAATAAAGTTTGTGTATGTTTCAGTGTAATAAGGTTGAGACTCATTACATGCATTTTGAAGACAAATTAGCTCAAAACAGTGTCTGCAGATCATTCAATTTCACGGATTAACCTGTACTTGCTCAAGAAGAACCAGATAATGAGCCATATATCATTGGAAATATACGGAAGTCTAATTTCCGTGGCATTTTACGGTTCATGATTCTGAGTCTTCTAGAGGAAGTTATACACGATTTAGTAGATCAAGGTCAAAATTCGGCAGCATCTGCGTTACTGGGCCACAAATGACATTTGAAGGTGTTCCCGATTTTTCCTTGAGTTGGGCTGCATATACTTGGAAACATAAGACAAAGGGCTTGAATATCCATATTTTTCCAGATTTATTCGGAGTGAATAACAAGCCCAAAACCTGCCCACAAGCTGACTGCAATGCAATGTCATGCATGATGAAGTGTTGTTGATAGTGGGAAGGTCAGGTGAAGCATATTCAATTTTTATAATTGAAGTGGAGTTTTCCAGCAGCCCATTTGCAGACAAAGAAGATGAAGTGGGAGCTCCCCCACTAAGTTTAAAGACATAAACATTGTTTTCAAATGTAATGGTGTGTTAGGTGAAGTTGGTGAAGTGAGTGTGGTAGGTAGAATCAATACTTAATTCAGATTTTCAACTTCCCTTAGGCCTATAAATAGTGAGGTTTCCCAAGCTTGTAAACACACCCCAAGGGGGGGAGCTCTCAAACATTTCTCTAGAGCTCCCCTCCCTTCTCTCCCTCAAATTCTCTTAGTTTTCCTTTCTAGTTCTCAATTGTTGTCATAAAATCCTTTTGCTAAATGTTTCTTTGAGTTTTTCTAAGTTCTTCTTAACTTTCCATTGCTATGTAAATTCTTTTCTTTAAGTATTCAAGTTTGAGTAGTTTCCAAGTTTCAATTATGATTTTTGTTCTTATTCATTATGCTTATAAGTTAATATGCTAGTTTGAATGATTGATCACCATTAAGGCTTGCATGTTAGCTATCTTGGTTTGAATTAAGAGTAGACACCATGCTTTAATTCGAATTGAACTATGAATAGGAAGAGTATGTATGGACATTCGACAACAGGGATTAGATACATGCTTGGTTGTTTAAAATGTTCTTCTATGCTTAATGGGTTCCTAATGCTTAATTTAGGTTAGACAACAAATGATCAAGTTAGGGAATTAGGAACACAAGGTTAGGACCAGACACCATGGCTTAATCATACTTTAGCTAGAATCAATCCGTTAATCTAAATTGAACTTGGGAACTTATTCGCTTGAGTTAATTTCTTTTCCTTCTTTCTTATCTTATTCATTTCCTTTCTTTTTTCATTTCTGTTTTGTACAGGGAATTGAATTAAATCAATCTATCATCAATCCTCGTGGGATCGACCTCGCACTTACATATGCTAAACTACCAACGGCTCGAGCACTTGCGAGTATCACAAGTTGAGGATGCAGCTGAATCTATTTTGGTGCAGCTAAATCGACGCAACAAGTTTTTGGCGCCGTTGCCGAGGATTGGCAACATAGTTTGGTTCTATTTCTTTTCCCTACTTGTTTTACTTTTTTCTTTCTCTCCTTTTCATGTCTTCCTAGGCACTTTCAGGTTTTAAAATTCATGATGTTAATTGACAAGTTGTGTTTGTAGTCCAACGGAACAGGACAATTGCCTAACAAGCAAGAGAACCGGGTTTAAGTCCCGGCTTACACAACATCAAAAAATAATAATAATAAAAAATAAAATAAAATAAATTTTTTTTTTTTATGGTAACGCCAATGAGCACCTCTGTTAATACAGTGTCTAGGGGTTCTCTAGGCGACACCTTCGGTGTCTAAGAAGTTTGGATTTTAAGCAGGACCATTGTGACCTCTCCAACCTTCCCGGATCCCTTGGTTGTGTTTTCTGAGGCTCTTAATTGGTAATCCGTGAGTCACTTGTGTTTTCAATTTTCAATTTTTGTTCATTTGATTTGTGTTTTCAATTTTTGTTCACTTGTGTTTTCAATTTTCACGTGTTACTAATTTTTTTTAGAATGTCATACAACCAATGCTATGGAGCTGCCATTAAGATTTTCATATCAAACATTTTACACTTCACAAAGCTTTTGCTCTTAGAATTCTGGTGGCTAAAGTACCATGCTCAGATTCTTGAAGGATAATAGTGGAGACTACCCTAATGAGCTATTTCGAGCCTAATTGCTTTCTTGAGAGGGTTTAAAGTGTTTCTATTCCTCATCTCTACTTATTTTCTTCAATTCACTCTAAAATGATCTCATTGTTCCATTTTGATTGAATACTAAGAATGATTCTATTTGCAGATATCAGGTGCATACTCTCACTCATGAATGAACTCATTGAAGTGATGCTAGGCTATGTGTGTATAACCATTCTCTGTGCTCTCTTTTCACCCTACCCATTCGTGTGTTCCATCAGCTCTCTTGTAGCCAAACACTTCAAGCCATTTTCTTCTATCACCCTCATGATTCACCTAACTTTGTATCTCAATCTGAGATATTTAACTTATTATAGCCATACCCTATAAAGCTTATAAATATATCAAGGTGTGCCAAGTTAAAGTTTGAAGTAAGGAAGTTGCTGCCACATGCCTAAATGTAAATTGGTGTGAATCTGTGCAAGTTTGAGTATAAAATAAATATATATAAAAAATAAAAATAAAAAAGATCAAGTCAGCAAATAAGAAAAATAAAGAGAAAGTGTTTCGATTTGATCTAAATGTGAAATATAAGGTCTTTGCCAAATGATGTTATGAAGTTGCAGCCATACCATTCTAAATCAATGATACCTTGCAGATCAATGAAGAATGCAACCTTGGTATGTTCTTAAGTTAATTATGTTCCCTCCAATTCTTCCACTTCCCTTAACCTTAGCCTTTCATTACAACCTTGTGAAAGACCTAGCTGATCTTTGAGGATGTATTCATGGGTGCTGGTATGTATGTGTGTATCTCTATTCTTAGTATTTGATTCCCTTCATGAGATCTAACCAAATATTGTGCTTCTATTTCATATACTCATTATGCTTGTTTGAGAGAATAAAGCCATAGGTTCTGAGTGATTGAGTGCTATATGTGAGAATTAGAGTTGAAGCATGTTCTTCCTTCAAGATTTGAGTATGTTTACTTTGAAGCCGTGTGCCTTTGAGCTATAGCTTTCACTGTACACACTTATTGATCATCTATCTTGGCAACTCTATGGTATTGGAGGTATGACTAAAGTTTTCTTTCATTTTCATTAATTGTTTTCAAAGTTAGTTTTCTAACCTTTTGTTTTGTAGAGTCAGTAAAGCATTTGTGGGTATCGTTTCTGTTAAACCCTCAAGAGACACAATTCCTCCTACTAGGGATGCCTAGAGGTTTAAAGGCTTGTTGCATGCGCTCAATGCAACCGAGTTACCTACGAAAGTGGTCTAATAAATTTCTCGTTTTGTTTTTATTTTTGTTTTCCTTTTGTTTTACTCGAGGACTAGTAAAATCTAGGTTTGGGGGTATTTGAACGATGCATAATTACATATCTTTTTGTACCCTTCTAACTTATGATTTGGTTATGTTTTTGAGTTAAACTTGTGCTTTTAATAAAGTTTGTGTATGTCTCAGTGTAATAAGGTTGAGACTCATTACATGCATTTTGAAGACAAATTAGCTCAAAACAGTGTCTGCAGATCATTCAATTTCACGGATTAACCTGTACTTGCTCAAGAAGAATCTGATAATGAGCCATACATCATTGGAAAGATACGGAAGTCTAATTTCCGTGGCATTTTACAGTTCATGATTCTGAGTCTTCTAGAGGAAGTTATACATGATTTAGTAGATTAAGGTCAAAATTCGGCAGCATCTGCGTTACTGGGCCTCAAATGACATTTGAAGGTGTTCCCGATTTTTCCTTGAGTTGGGCTGCATATGCTTGAAAACATAAGACAAAGGGCTTGAATATCCATATTTTTCCAGATTTATTCGGAGTGAATAACTGTTTGTGCCTAATAAAACACGGCCGTGAGAAAAAAGGCACCTCTCGGCCTTGACGCCTGTTCATTAAGTGGAACGGCCGCGTTTTAACAAAATGCCTTGCGCTCCTAAAGAAGCACGGGGCAAATACTAAGGCAAGGTTTTCTCGGCCTCTCAAATAGCCTCACAGGCCTAGGCCAAGGATCACGTAACACACGGCCGAGGGAGTTATGGTCAGATCATCACGTGACCTCAGGGTCCCACGCCCCATTTAATGAAGTAGTGCCTCTGCCCGTCGCAGCAAATCCACTGGGGCACGAAGCATTTAATGCATGAGGGCAGAAGGGAAGTGATTGAAGGCAGGGTTTGGTAATCAGAGTGGTTAGGTACAAACATTCTTGCAAATGTTCTTGCAATTGGCAGTCTTTTCACCAACCACTAAACCAGAGCATTTAATGCGTTCCCACGGCCAGAGATGCAGAGCCCTGGATCAGAGCGGTGGCCGAGATTTACCGAGATTTATGGGGGTTGTTAAGCTCACAATTTCATACATTTACATGCCCAATTTACTTACTCATTTTGCTTAGTCTCTTAGAATTTTGAGTTATTTGTCTCTCTTTGTATGTTTTGTAGGCCAAAAGATCAAAAGAGAATAATTCATGAAATTCAAGCATGTTAAGGCCTAATTTGGATGAATGGAAGAAGAGCTTAAAGACAAACCCATTTTGGCTACAGCCCCTTGCCAGTCCAGTTTCGTAGGTCACATTGCAAGAGTTGTTTCAGCAACCTACACAGATTGGATGAGGCCGACTCCTTCATGAAAGTTGTTCCAATGTGTGTCGTTTATAACATATCCAAAATTCAGCCCCATTGGATATATCTGGAGTCCGTCACCTAGCAAACACAGAACCATGCTCAGGATGGATTTTGTCAGCGCGGAAAATGAGTTAGCAAGTTGTTTCGGTCTTAACGTCTTCCTCCGACCTTGGATTGGCCCAATTAATATGTGGTTGGAAAGATGAGAGGCTGAACTTGAAGATGGACCACTCTAATGTATCAATTGAGTAAGATGATCCTAATCCGCGAGCCCATCAAAATGCACAGGAATGCAACTGCCAGCTATAGAGTCATGTGCTTGAATCATCCACAAGGGAGACAAAGCTTCATCAACCAACATGGGCAGCTCAGAAATGGGTGTCCTTCATCAGCCACATGGGAGACAAATCATATGGGAACCTAATGGGCAGCTGTAGAGCCATGTGTTCAAAGCAGCCACACATGGGGAGACAAAGAACCATGTGCTCAAAACAGCCACACATGCAACCATATGGACAGCTCAGAAATGGCTGTGCTTGATCAGCCCAAGGGGAGCTTCACACTCTATAAATAGAGAGTTTCAGCTCATTCAAAGGGCATCTTTCATTCCATCATCTTACATATTCATTGTACACAAAGAGAGGGAAGGTTGAGAGTCACAAAGGGAGAGAAGAGGGAAGGTAGCAGCTGGGAGGCTTGGGCCTCCTGGCAGCCGTGGAGATGAATCTTTTCCATCTGTAGCATGCTGTCCTTATCTTCTTCTCCTCCCTTTGTCTTTTATTTTCTTCTTGTATTTCCTTAGCTTTACTTTGTTTTTCTGTTGTTAGTTTAATAAACATCTTGCTAGTCTTGTATCTTGGTTTGAGTTTATAAAGCTTGATTTCATTCATGAATGGACTCCTAATGTAAACACCATGCTTGGGATCCTTGTGATGTTCAATGCAGTTTGATCCAAACATCATGGACTTATTCGTGAGCATCGTCATGAGTGAATCAACTTGTTTACTTGCTGCCATAACATGATTAGAACAATTAGGGTGGATTCTAAAACCTCACCATCTTGTCTTAGTTATTTTCTTTCTTCTTCTTTTGTTTCTTTTGTTTTCATTTCTGCTTTGTGTAGGAAAACTGAACTGGATTATTCAATCACCAATCCCTGTGGAATCCACCTCGCACTTACATACGCTAAACTACCAACGGCTCGTGCACTTGCGAGTATCACAAGTTGAGGATGCAGTTGAATTCATTTTGGTGCAGCAATGCGTCAATTCAAGCACATGACTCTATAGCTAGCAGCTGCATTCCTGTGCATTTTGATCGGCTCACGGATTAGGGTCGTCTTACTCAATTGATACATTAGAGTGGTCCATCTTCAAGTTCAGCCTCTCATCTTTCCAACCACATATTAATTGGGCCAATCCAAGGTCGGAGGAAGACGTTAAGGCCGAAACAACTTGCTAACTCATTTTTCGCGCTGACAAAATCCATCCTGAGCATGGTTCTGTGTTTGCTAGGTGACGGACTCCATATTTGTCCAATGGGGCTTAATTTTGGATATGTTATAAAAGACACACATTGGAACAACTTTCATGAAGGAGTCGGCCTCATCCAATCTGTGTAGGTTGCTGAAACAACTCTTGCAATGTGACCTACGAAACTGGACTGGCAAGGGGCTGTAGCCAAAATGGGTTTGTCTTTAAGCTCTTCTTCCATTCATCCAAATTAGGCCTTAACATGCTTGAATTTCATGAATTATTCTCTTTTGATCTTTTGGCCTACAAAACATACAAAGAGAGACAAATAACTCAAAATTCTAAGAGACTAAGCAAAATGAGTAAGTAAATTGGGCATGTAAATGTATGAAATTGTGAGCTTAACAGGGGTCACACCACCATGCTTCACGATCCCAAATGCTGATCAGACCCAGCCATGCCTAAATCTAATTAGACTCCACTATGCAGGTCTTGTCAAGCCTTGATTGTCTCTCCAGAACTCCTACTATAAAAACCAAGCTCAAGACCACATGCAAGGGGTCCAACACCAAAACCAAAAGCCTCCCACGAAGCAACTTATTTTTCTGTCATGCACTTTCAATATCTTTACATGTTTTCTTAGGAGTAGTGATAGATTGTAAGAAACATCCATTCATCAATATATCATACGACCCTTGATTTCTCAAGGCGCCGGAGCATCATCCTTGTTATCGCCTCACTCACCCCATATATCATACGACCGTTGCTCCTCGAGCAACGCACCGGAGCACCGCCCAGAAACCACCACCTACACCACCACTAACGGCCTTGTAGCTCAGGCCGTGAACCTGACGGCCGAGACCAGTTCCTTTCTCGGCCACAATCGTTTGATTAGAAGCCCAGACCAAACAGGCGCAACACTCCAGACATCTTCTACCCAAACACTCCACCGAACTCAACGCACGGTAGACCGTGCTGGCACGCCCGCGCATAAACCGCACCGCATCCAAAAGTAGGACTCGCGTGTTCGCGCACATCCCCTCGGCCCGGATCACCAGGCCGCGAGATTTGCGACGCCAACAATAACAAGCCCAAAACCTGCCCACAAGCTGACTGCAATGCAATGTCATGCATGATGAAGTGTTATTGATAGTGGGAAGGTTAGGTGAAGCATATTCAATTTTTGTAATTGAAGTGGAGTTTTCCAGCAGCCAATTGCAGACAAAGAAGTTGAAGTGGGAGCTTTCCCACTAAGTTTAAAGACATAAAAATCGTTTTCAAATGTAATGGTGTGTTAGGTGAAGTTGGTGAAGTGAGTGTGGTAGGTAGAATCAATACTTAATTCATATTTTCAACTTCCCTTAGGCCTATAAATAGTGAGGTTTCCCAAGCTTGTAAACACACCCCAAGGGGGGGAGCTCTCAAACATTTCTCTAGAGCTCCCCTCCCTTCTCTCCCTCAAATTCTCTTAGTTTTCCTTTCTAGTTCTCAATTGTTGTAATAAAATCCTTTTGCTAAATGTTTCTGAGTTCTTCTTAACTTTCCATTGTAATGTAAATTCTTTTCTTTAGCAATTCAAGTTTGAGTAGTTTCCAAGTTTCAATTATGGTTTTTGTTCTTATTCATTATGCTTATAAGTTAATATGCTGGTTTGAATGATTGATCGTCATTAAGGCTTGCATGTTAGCTATCTTGGTTTGAATTAAGAGTAGACACCATGCTTTAATTCGAATTGAACTATGAATAGGAAGAGTATGTATGGACATTCGACAACAGGGATTAGATACATGCTTGGTTGTTTAAAATGTTCTTCTATGCTTAATGGGTTCCTAATGCTTAATTTAGGTTAGACAACAAATGATCAAGTTCGGGAATTAGGCACACAAGGTTAGAACTAGACACCATGGCTTAATCATACTTTAGCTAGAATCAATCCGTTAATCTAAATTGAACTTGGGAATTTATTCGCTTGAGTTAATTTCTTTTCTTTCTTTCTTGTTTGATTTATTTTCTTTCTTTTTTTCATTTCTGTTTTGTACAGGGAATTGAATTAAATCAATCTATCATCAATCCTCGTGGGATCGACCTCGCACTTACATATTCTAAACTACCAACGGCTCGTGCACTTGCGAGTATCACAAGTTGAGGATGCAGCTGAATCTATTTTGGTGCAGCTGAATCGACGCAACACATAGATGCTAGGCCAGTCCCACGACTGGCCCCAACTCCATGAAGGAGTCCAAAAAAAAACCCTCCAGTTAAGAGCCCAACAAGAAATTCACATCTCCTACATGCCCTACTCTCGCCATGTAGAAGCTAGGGGGCCATTTGTGGGAACATGAATTTTCGCAACCAATCACAAGGTGACACATGGATAGACCCAATTTAATTATGTTAATTAAACCCAATTTAATTAACCGATTACCATTGATTTAAGATTGGAATATCTCCCTAAATCAAGGATCTGATTCCCAATAAATCTCCTTGATATTATCTTCTCATCTCATTTAAAGAAAAGATAATTCCCTTCTATATGGGAATTATCTCTACAAACCCTAACCAAGGAGGATTCTCTATATAAAGATGGCATCACACCACATATGGGGTACTTTGAAAAACCCCAGAGGAAACTCTCTCTCTCTCTCTCTCCATGCGCCACCCCCTTTCTCTCTTGTACCATAGAGAAAGCTTCATCCTTTCAATTAAAGTTGTATCTTCTAAAGACCACTTAATTGACTTACGCATCGGAGGGCCTTTGGCCAACACCCCTCGGGTGTGCTCCATTGACCGAATCTATTTTGCAAGGATTAAAAAAAAAAAAGTGGATCGAGTGTTAAGAGGATCATCCGCGAATACTCTCCTCGGGATGAATTTTGCACAAACAGCCTTTATGACAACCAAACTTGGATGATCTTTAGCTCTATGTCCTTATAAGGCATGTTTTATCACATGTGCCCTGATAAAATAATAGGATTATTAAATAAGGTATGTTTTATAATTCAATTAATAAAACATTAATTGTTAATATTTATTAAAAATATACAGAAAATCAAAATAGATATTAAGTGCTAATACTTATTAGGGAAGTGTATTAACTCAAAACAAACATTAAACATTAAACATTAACATTATTATTGAGAGTTATAAATCCTAACATTATTTAATAATTATATTTAATATTAATATGATTATTGGGAAAATGTCAAAAATGGCTCAAGAGATAGAGAGAAATTTGTAGGGGCCTTTTTTGTCTAGTAGCTACAAATGGGCTGGGCTGCAGTAAGGAGCAAAAGGAAGAAAATATCCCTTGTTTTTGAGTTCAAAGATCAGACCCCAAAATGCTTCGAAAGGATATTAAAGCCTTAGGAAACACCTTGGTTACCTTCACCAACAAAAATAATAGCTGCTTAAAGATAAATTCTTTATGCTTATAGGTAGAATCTTAGCTTGGCATGAGAGGCTTGTGGTATGGGGGTGTTGCGTTCGCAAATCTCACGGCCTGGTGCTCCTAGCCGAGGGGATGTGCGTGAACACGTGACGTCCTTCTTTTGGATGCGGTGCGGTTGTGCGCGGGCGTACCAGCACGGTCTACCGTGCGTCGAGATGGTGATGGGGTTTGGGTAGAAGATGTTCAAGTGATGCGCCTGTTTCGAGTTGGACTTCTAATCAAACGATTGTGGCCGAGAGAGGAACTTATCTCGGCCGTTAGGTTCACGGCCTAAGCTATAAGACCGTTTAGTGGTGGTGTTGGTGGTGGATTTCGGGCGGTGCTCCGGCGCGTTGCTCAGAGAGCGACGGTCGTATGATATATGGGGTGAATGAGGCGATAACAGGAATGGTGCTTCGGCGCCTTGAAAAATCAAGGGTCGTATGATATATTGATGAATGGATTTTCCTTACAATCTACCACTACTCCTAGGAAAGAATGTAAAGGTATTGAAAGTGCGTTACAGGAAAAATAAGTTGCTCCGTGGGAGGCTTTTGGTTTTGGTGTTGGACCCTTTGAACGTGGTCTTGAGCTTAGTATTTATAGGGGGAGTCCTAAAGGGCCAATCGAGGCTGAAAAGATCTGCCTGGTGGCTTGAAAAAATCTGCATGGTGAAGTCTGATCGGGGCAAGTGAATAATCAAATCGGCATTTGGGATCATGAAGCATGGTGGTGTGACCCCCATAAATCTCGGCAAATCTCGGCCACCGCCCTGATCGTGGGTTCTACGTTCTTGGCCGTGGGAACGCATTTAATGCCCTGGTCTAGTGGTTGGTGATCTGACCTCAAGTTGTGAGAATACTTTGTGAGAACATTTGCGCCTAACCACTCTGATTACCAAATTCTGACTTCAGTCACTTCCCATCTGCCCTCGCGCATTAAATGCTTCTTGCACCCAGTGGGTTTGCTGCGGTAGTCAGAGGCACTACTTCATTAAATGGGGCGTGGGACCCTGAGGCCACGTGGCGGTTTGACCATAGTATCTTCGGCCGTGTCTCTCATGGACCTCGGCCTCGGCCCATAATACCGTGGTCGCAAGGCAGAGAAGATTCTGCCTTCGCATTTTTCTTCTGTTTTTAGGAAGGCAAAGTGGCCGTTTCAGTTCATGTACAGGTGCCATGGCCGAGAGGAAGTCCTTTCTTACGACTGTGATTTATTAGGTACAAACAGGGAGCAAAGTTGCCATGAGTTTAGCACTAAAGAAAAAATTAAGTGTTCCTAGGGAAAGATGGGGTATCAAGGTAGGAGAGAAAAGGTTTTGTAGAGAGGTTTGGTTGAGAATGAGGGAAAAAGGGAAGAAGATGGCTTGAGTGCTTTTTCCGGCAACTTGATAGAGGCTCTGTCAAGTGGTAGAACAGCATGCCAAGAAGGAAAACTAAGGACGGAGGAGATGAACTAAGCACGAAAATTGCTAGGTTTTGCAGGCAAGAGAGGAAGCTTTCTCTCAGGTTTTGGATGGATTTTGTTGGGTAGAAAAGGCCCTATTTATAGCCGCTGGAAGCCATCTTTTTCCAAGAAACCCTAATGGCTTCTATCCCATTTTGCCAAGTCTTTCCCTTCCTTTCCCCCTTCATCCTTTCAATCATCCTATTTTGGTGAAATCTATTCTGCTCCTTTGCACAAAATCAGGGATTTTTGGAGCTCAAGGTTCCTTTCCTGCAGCTGCACTAGTGAAGAATTCCTATTTTTAGCTATCTCCTTTCCTCTCTTTCTTTTCCTTCTTCATGGTTAGATCTGATGAAGGAAAGAAATTGGTATACATGCTGGTTCGAATAGTGGCTCCTTGCACGCCAATATCTTTTGGTTCCTTGGATGTTTTGCTTGAAAACTTGTTTCTTTCCCCCCAGAAGCCCACATGGTCTTCCAAGCTCTTCCATGGCTTTGTCTTTCAGCCAAATGTTGGAGCCTTTGTTGCTTCTTGCTTCTAATTGTATGGGCTTTCTAAGATGGCAAGTCATCTTCCAAAAAAATGGGCTGATCTCATCAAGTTTTGGGCCATATTGGTTAAGTTTAATGGACCATTTTGGTTGGGCTATTTTGGTTGGGTTATTTTGGTTGAGATATTTTCCCTTTTTGTGCTCACCCACATGTTTGGGCCTAAGAAATGGGCTTGGGTTCTGATCAGTGCATAATTACATATCTTTTTATACCCTTCTAACTTATGATTTGGTTATGTTTTTGAGTTAAACTTGTGCTTTTAATAAAGTTTGTGTATGTTTCAGTGTAATAAGGATGAGACTCATTACATGCATTTTGAAGACAAGTTAGAAAAACAGTGTCTGCAAATCAGTCACATTCACGGATTAACCTGTACTTGCTCAAGAAGAACCAGAAAATGAGACATATATCATTGGAAAGATATGGAAGTCTAGTTTCCGTAGCATTTTACGGTTCATGATTTGGAGTCTTCTAGAGGAAGTTATCCATGATTTAGCAGCTCAAGGTCAAAATTCGGCAGCATCAGCGTTACTGGGCCAAAAATGACATTTGAAGGTCTTTCCTATTTTTCCTTGAGTTGGGCTGCATATGCTTGGAAAGATAAGACAAAGGGCTTGAAGATCCATATTTTTCTAGGATTTTTTGGAGTGAATAACAAGCCCAAAATTAGCCCACAAGCTGATTGCAATGCAATGTCATGCATGACTATCTAGTGGGATTTGTTGGTGAAGTGCACTAGCCAAAAGAATGAGTTTCTAATTACAAGTGTGATAAGGTCATAAATTCACACATTTGCATGCCTTCTTTGCTTAGTAATTCTGTTTAGTTTCTCTTTATGTTGAGTCTGTTACTTATGTTTGTGTGTTTTGTAGGTTAAGACAGCAAGGGGATCACACTTGGTACAATTCATGCATGTTAAGGGCTGATTGGCACAAAAGGAATATGAGCTTAATGACAGAACCAATTTGGGCCACACTCCTTGTCAGTCCAATTTCGTGGGTCTTCTTGCAGGCCTAATTTCAGCAACCTGGACTACTTGGATGAAGAGACATCCTTCACAGAAAATGTTCCAATGGGTGTCTAGTATATCATCACCAAATTTCGGCCCAATTGAAGATATATAGAGTCCTTAGCCCTTCAAACACTGGATCATGCTCAGAAGTATGGGCAGCTGCCAGCTGTAGAGCCATGTGCTCTTAGCAGCCACATGGGAGACAAGCTAGCATGTAAACTCAGAAGTATGGGCACCTGCCATTCCTAGAGCCTTGTGTTACATAGAAAAACAGCCACACATGATAGACAAGGCAGCATGGGAATCATATGGGCAGTTCAGACCATTGGGAGCAGCTACGATTGGGTGTGCTGCACCAGCCAAAGGGGAGCTCGAATTTCACTCTATAAATAGAGAGCTGCACATTCATTCATTCATTCATTCATTCATTCACTTCAGCCAATACTCACACACACATTCAGATTCCATCATCCACCCCAAAGAGAGAAGAGAGCAAGTTGCAAAGGAGGGAGAGCTTGGAGCTGTTCTGGGAACTACATTGCTGCCAGCTAGTCTTTCTCTTCTCTTTATCCCATCTATGTATCTTTTATCTTCTGTATTCATTGTTATGTCTAGCTAATCTATTTAGTTAGGGCTTAGGATGAAGCCCTAGTCATGGATATTCAATGTTATGAATGATTTATAGTTAACTGATTTCCTTACTTTCATTATCAAGTTGTTAATCTCCAGTTTATTATGTGCTTGATGTATGCTTTCTTGGAGTAGCTAACTAGGATTTTATGCATCTAGCACAGGTTGGGAAGGGGTTTAGATTCACCAATTCTACTCTCCTTCCACAAGCAACACTTGAATGGCCTAAGAATCATTCAAGGGGTTAACAACCATAAGTTGACTAGGACAGATACCATGTTCTAGGACTTGTGTGATTATCATATTCTCAAAGAACTTAATGACTCTTGTATGCCTTATTCTAAGTAGATACCATGCTTAGGTTGCATATTAGAGATCAGGTGTTGTGTAGATACCATGCACAATCACATGCCTTAGGAGAATCATGCATCCTGCACCTAGATACCATAGGCTTGTATGCGATAATCTAATGACGATGAAGCTTGAGTCAGTTTCTATGCATTCATAACTTGGATAGGAAGACTAGTGGTAGATTCCAAGGCTTTAACACTTCTCAATTATTGTTTCACAATCTGTTAATTGCAGCTAGTGTTTACTTTCAAGCACTTTCAATTCATGTTCTTGTTTTCATTTCAACAAAACAAAACCCCCCATTTTTAGTGCGTGTGTGGTGCTAGGATTCTGTCCTAGACCTTGAGTAATTAGCAAGAGGCATTGTTGAATTCGACCTTGCCTTTAGCTAATTAGTCAGTTTCTATGTTTTGTGTTTTTATAGCATTCTAAGTAATTTAACTTGCAACCAAGTTACCATTCTCCGTGGGATCGACCTCGCACTTACATAAGCTATACTATAAACGGTTCGTGCACTTGCGAGAATTAAAGTTGCCGTTTTTAATAACTCATTTTAGTTGTTAAGAAATTGATCAACAAAGTGCTATTGGCATAAACCATATTCAATTCAAATATTCCCCTTCCATTCTCCCTATAAATAGCACTCCAATTCTAAACACAAATCATTCAACAATCCATCACTTCACTTCATCCATTACTCATACACATTCAAATAGAGAGAGAGAGAGAGAGAGAGAGAGAGAGAGAGAGAGAGAGAGAGAGAGAGATAGAGAGAGAGAGAGAGAGAGAGAGAGAGCTAGTTGCAAAAGGAGCAAAGCTTGGAGCTGTCTTGGGAATTCCTTGCTGCCATCATCTAGTTCTTTTCTTCTCTTTATCCTATCTTATGCATTTCCATTCTATATTTTTTTTCAATTATTAAATATGAGTAACTGAATTTCTTCTTAGTTAGAGGTGAATTCGAAGTCATGGACATATATTTTATATGAATTGATCACTTCCAGTTATGATTTCGTAAAGTATGAATGTGATTTACTTTTCTGTTTTATTCAGGACTTATTCTTGCATGTTTATTAAGGATGCATACTTAGTTTGCATGCAGGGATTTGATGCTAGAATATAAGGGAATTTCACCTAATCGTTATGAACTTATATTCACAAGTAGTAAAAGTCACTAGTCATGATTGTGTTAAGTAAATTCCTGGCAGGAGTATCATGCTTTTCATAGTTACAATTGCTTTGTCAAAGCTTATGATTTTCATAGAACTTAATGATCTTTGATATGTATCTCTATCATGCTGTTCATATAGGGAATTTGATAAGAATAATTTGATTGAGTCGCTGAGTCCAATTCAATGAACTTAAGAAAATCTGAGAGTTAATTAGTGCAGTTCACAATTAATTTGGGGCTTTGTCATTCGTACTTTATTAAAAGAGTAACTGGAGATCGATTTGTATGCATATGTTCCATGTGTGGAGAAGAATCCTCTAGCTATCCCTTAATCCATATTTCATTCACATCTTAGTTATTTGCTGCTGTCAATTTTACTTTGGTCTAAATCATCCAACTCCCCCCAATCATTGTTCCCTTAACTTAGTTCTAGTTTAATAAATTTAATTTGTGTTTATTAGCATCCCTCCTAATCCCCGGAATAGAACTATCCCTACTTACTCGTACTACGATTGCATGATTTATTGGGTTTAATTTGTGCGTTAGTTCTTTGTTTTAGGTACAAGTGTATGACTCGAAGTTCACACTGTGTTCATGTGCACATATTGGACTTTGACGACGATCTCGAACGAACTTTGAGAAGGAAGAGGAAACAGCCAGAACTCAGTCCCTCTAGTTCTAGTTCGGAACCCGAATCTGAAGCAGAAACGGACTTGGAAGAGGAAGAAGACATGGCTGTAGACAATAGATCAATCAAGGAACTTTCAGCCTCTGAATTGGACAATGCAGTCCCTCTTTGCATTCAGTACCCCATGGCTGCTGCAGGCAAGACCGATGTGTTTGAATTGAAGTCAAGTTTGCTACATCACATTCCCAGATACCATGGGCTATCCATGGAAGATCCAAACAAGCATTTGAAGGAATTTGAAGTAGTATGTTCAAGTATGACACCCATTAACGTGGATGGAAATATTTTGAAGATGAAAGCCTTTCCATTTTCTCTTATGGACAAGGCTAAGGATTGGCTCTATGAACTAGCACCTGGAACTGTTACTCCTTGGGAAAGTATGAAGAAAGCATTCTTAGAGAAATTCTTCCCAACTTCAAGAATCATTATTTTGAGGAAGAAAATTAGTGGAATTCAACAAAGCCCGGGAGAATCCTTTCCAGTGTACTATGAGCGTTTTAAGACGTTAGTTGCATCCTGCCCACAACATCAAATGAAGGAAGAGCTTTTAATTCAATATTTCTATGAAGGGCTACTTCCACTGGAGAGACAAATGCTTGATGCTTCAGCAGGAGGTGCTTTGGTTGACAAAACACCAGTTGCTGCAAAGATCTTAATAGCAAACCGAGCTTTGAATGCACAACAATATAAACGAGTTGGAGGGAGAGATCATGCACAGCCAAGTCAAGTTAATGAGGTAAGTGCTATTTCAGAACTTCAATCTCAAATGGCTAATCTCTCTACTCTTATTTCACAGGTTGTTGAAGGACCCAAAGTGCAAAGTGCAACCACTTGTAGCGTGTGCTCTATGCATGGACACCACACTGATCAATGTCCTCAATTAATAGCGAATGGGGGATGGGAAACTGCTAATGCCATAGGTTATCAAGGCCAAACTCAACCTAGGTATGACCCATTTTCAAACACCTACAATTCAGGCTGGAGAGATCATCCAAATTTTAAGTGGAGGGAGCCTCAACAAACTCAACAACAAGGCGGATATAGACAGCCACCTCCGGGGTTCTATCAAAGACCATTCGCACCACCACAACCTCAACCACAAACTGCCCAATCAAATTCAGGTTCCCCAATGGATAATGATCAAATGCTTAAAGTACTAACTTCTTTGACTCAAGGTTTACAAAATCAAGCCAAAGAGATGAGCGAAGTGAAGAAGCAAATTGGGCAGATGGCGGAATTCATGGGACAGTTTAGAGAAGAAGGCAAACTACCTAGCTCAACCATTGTCAACCCAAAAGGAGGTTTTGAACGGCTAAAGCTATCATCTTAAGGAGTGGTAAAGAGATTGGAACCAATCCCAAAATGTCCAAACAAAGCCCAACAGAGAATGAAAAGTTGCTCTTCAAAGATAAGGAGGAGGACAAAGCCACGGCAAGGGAGGAACAACCATTGCTGCAGTCCCCCAAAGCTCCTACACAACCAAACTCAGGTAAGGTTGCTCCAAATTCAACTCATTCTAACCCTATCCCACCAAATGTGCCTTTCCCTCGTAGGTTTATGCAGTCTAAGAAAGAAGAGAATGAAAAAGACATCTTAGAGACTTTCAGGAACGTACAAGTAAATATCCCACTTCTTGACGCAATAAAGCAAGTTCCAAAGTATGCTAAATTCTTGAAAGAGCTTTGTACAACAAGGAGGAGGAATTCGAACAAAGAAGTGGTAAGGGTAAGCGAGAATGTTTCTGCAGTTTTGCAACAAAAACTGCCACCTAAATGCAAAGATCCAGGTAGTTTCACAATCCCTTGTGTTATTGGTAACACCAAGTTTGAACATGCTATGTTAGATTTAGGTGCTTCCATTAATGTCATGCCATACTCTATTTATGCATCTATGAACTTAGGGGAGCTTAAAAAGGATGGAGTTGTAATTCAATTAGCTGATCGTTCTAATGCATATCCGAAAGGAGTTTTGGAAGATGTTTTGGTGCAGGTTAACCACTTGATATTTCCAGCAGATTTTTATGTGCTTGAGATGGAGGATTCGGCCCATTCTACACCATTGCCAATCTTGCTTGGACGACCTTTCATGAAAATAGCCCGAACCAATATCGATGTGTTCAAAGGGACGTTGACAATGGAATTTGATGGCGATATCATTGATTTCAATATTTCTGAAGCTATGAGGTACCCTATGGATGATCACTCGTATTTCTCTATTGATGCATTTGATTCTTTGGCACAGGAAAATCTCGAATCCCTAGATAGGGATGCCCTTGAAACCACCATTGTTCAAGGAATTGAACACATAAAAAATGGGGTCGAACCTGATCATGAAGAAATCTGCGAGATGGTGGCTACCCTTGAGTCATTGCCACAATATGTTGGTAAGCCTCCAATCCCAATTCCAATTCTTTGTGATTCTGTTCATAATCTGAAAAGGAAAAGGAAAGCAACAAGGAAGCGATGGAAATGGAAGACAAGCTTGGTGAACTCTCTTGCATTGCATGCGGTGCCGATTGAGCCCAAACCCCCCCCCCCATTCACTATAACAAGTTGGATGTCCGGCTGAAGACATAAAACTTAGCGCTTCTTGGGAGGCAACCCAAGGTGATGAGGAGAAGATAGAACCTGCAAGGAGCTGCTTACGTCCTAATCGCTTCAAAGGGGAGTTTTTCTAAACTCTAACCTTTGGTTATGTCTTTTCCTTATCTTCTTTCCTTACATTTATTAGGGATTGACAATTTTGTTAGGTTTTATGGTAGAGTTAAGTTGTGTGAGCTTTGTTTTGCTTAGTATAATTTTGTTCAATGTCTTGCAAGCCTATTAAAAAAAAGTTGAAAAAAAAAAAGATTTTTCATATGAGTTGACTTTTGGTAACTCCAATAAGCACCTCTGTTAATACAGTGTCTAGGAGTTCTATTGGCGACACCTTCGGTGTCTAAGAAGTTTGGGTTTTAAGCGGGACCACTGTGACCTCTCCAAACTTCCCGGATCCCCTGGCTGTGTTTTCTGAGGTTCTTAACTGGTAATCCATGAGTCACTTATATATTCGTGTGTTTTATTCAAAAAAAAAAAAAATTAATAAAATAATAATATAAAAAAATAATAATAATAATAATAATAATAATAATAATAATAAATAAAAAAAATAAAAACCTTCTCTTTCTCTGAAACACTACATTAACCCTAACTCTCTATCTTTCATTTGATCTAGCCGCCCGCTAACCCCTGAAACCAAATCTTCTCTTCCCAAGCCTTCTCCAAATTATTGCTTATTGCAGGGCTCGTCAATGGAGAAACTCAAGGATGCCGTCGGTGGAAAGCTCAAGGAGGAGGAGTCCGAATTGAGCATGGTGAAGGTGCCTAGCCCAATAGTTTTGTTGAACTCACTGCCAGCTATCCCACCAGAAGATCCTTTAGGAGAGGACACCATTATGCAACGGGTGTTTGAGGTGATTGGGGTGCTCGTGGTTGTGTTTGCCATGGATCCCTCAGAAGTTACCATAGATGCCTTTCTGTTTCATAGAGGTAGGGTGATAGGGGAAATTGAAGGCATGATTCCAAATTGGGATCTGGATTGTGGATTGGAAAAGATGCAGCTTGCGGCGCTGGCACATTGTCTATATACTTGGAGGGTATATCTGCTAGATAGGAGGTTTGTGGCAAGAACTGTTGTGTTGAGCAGTCACATGTATAGTACAGGTAACATTCGAGACGAGTTTGGCATTTACTTAAGTGTGCTTGACGAGTTTCACTTCCAATTAGTGTACATGACCACAAGACTCCGAGACTTCATGGAGCAGATGGAGGAGTTGATGATAGATGGAGCCCAATATGATTCTTCTGTTTCAGACCCTTTGGAAAGTGAGTCGGATTGAAAGATGAACCGTCCTAATCGCTTCAAAGGGGAGTTTTTCTAAACTATAACATTTGGTTATGTATTTTCCTTCTCTTCTTTCCTTGCATTTATGAGGCATTGCATGTTCTTACGATCTAAACATTGAGGGCAATGTTTCATTTAAGTTTGGGGGGAAGGATTTGGTTATGTTGTTTTACTGTCAAATTTTAAATTTTTTTTGTGTGTTTAGCGTCTAAAAACGCAGGATTTTATGTGTTGTTTCGTTATCCTTCCAAACACCTATGATAAGACTTGGATTTAATACTAATATGGTTTATCATAAATTGAGAGTCATTTTTTAAGGACTTTGTGTGGTTCTGAGTTAACTCTGTCTTGCATGCCACCCTTGCACTTATTGAGCACTTTGCCAAGTTAGTCCAATTTCTTGTTACTTAGAGACGTTATGCAATTCTACTTATCTCATGATCTTGATTTTGTACTCTAGAACTTATTTGAATATCTCTTGAGACATTTTGTTGCCATACAATGCTTAGGAAGTGATTTAGGCCATGTTTAAACCGTTTGAGCTTTTCTAACCATCCCTCTACATTTATTCATCCCTAGTCAACCCATTTGAGCCTGCATTAAGTCTTTCTTTGTGTAAACCATTCCTACCATAATGAACCTCTGTTTTCTTATTCTTACTTATTCTATGAGCAATTAAAGTTATCTTCAAAAGAGAGTTATAAAGAATGCAAGGTTTTTGGAGCAAAAGTGAATCATTAGTGCCATTACCCAAGTGTTGAAAAGAAATAAGTTTGGGGGTATTGGTAACTAATCAAAAGAGGTAATGAAGTGTGACCAATGTAGTCACGGCCCTAGGGTGTTATAAAAGATAAGAGCATGGTGATCTAGGGTAAAGAGCCACAAAATTAGGCCAAATAAACACATTTGAAGGTGCTGAAATTATGTTGAAAATCTGCTCATGTATGTGTTCCTTGCTTGTTACAAAGTTCAAAAATCTCTTATGCTCTTACCTGTGCTTTAATTGTGCTAAAAATATTGTATATCTCATATCCCTTCTTTCATTCTACCACTACCCTGAACCTCATTACTACCCTTGTAAAGTCCTTTTGATCCTTGGTGTTGCATGGTATTACTGTGGAGAGCAGATTGGATAATGAGCTTATGGGGTTCAGAATTATTGATTTTGCTCTAAGTGTGTGCGCATATACTTATTTGAGTGGCAGGGGTTGTTCTGATTTGGCATTCACACACTACACTTAAGGGTGTCATTGTGAGCTTTGTTTTCTCGTGAATCATGTGTGGAACTTAGATTGTGATTGTTGTGTTTCTTTGGAACCATATACGTTGGTGATTCTTTGAGGATATTGTTTGGAAGGCTAGTTGCTTATTTCCTGTTTCCTAAGTTGTAGTTTTATTTTGTTTTGCTCGATGACTAGCAAAATCTAAGTTTGGGGGTATTTGATCAGTGCATAATTACATATCTTTTCATACCCTTCTAACTTATGATTTGGTTATGTTTTTGAGTTAAACTTGTGCTTTTAATAAAGTTTGTGTATGTTTCAGTGTAATAAGGATGAGACTCATTACATGCATTTTGAAGACAAGTTAGCAAAACAGTGTCTGCAAATCAGTCACATTCACGGATTAACCTGTACTTGCTCAAGAAGAACCAGATAATGAGACACACATCATTGGAAAGATACGGAAGTCTAGTTTCCGTAGCATTTTACGATTCATGATTTGGAGTCTTCTATAGGAAGTTATCCATGATTTAGCAGCTCAAGGTCAAAATTCGGCAGCATCGGCGTTACTGGGCCAAAAATGACATTTGAAGGTCTTTCCTATTTTTCCTTGAGTTGGGCTGCATATGCTTGGAAAGATAAGACAAAGGGCTTGAAGATCCATATTTTTCTAGGATTTTTTGGAGTGAATAACAAGCTGATTGCAATGCAATGTCATGCATGACTATCTAGTGGGATTTGTTGGTGAAGTGCACTAGCCAAAAGAATGAGTTTCTAATTACAAGTGCTATTGGCATAAACCATATTCAATTCAAATATTCCCCTTCCATTCTCCCTATAAATAGCACTCCAATTCTAAACACAAATCATTCAACAATCCATCACTTCACTTCATCCATTACTCATACACATTCAAATAGAGAGAGAGAGAGAGAGAGAGAGAGAGAGAGAGAGCTAGTTGCAAAAGGAGCAAAGCTTGGAGCTGTCTTGGGAATTCCTTGCTGCCATCATCTAGTTCTTTTCTTCTCTTTATCCTATCTTATGTATTTCCATTCTATATTGTTTTTCAATTATTAAATATGAGTAACTGAATTTCTTCTCAGTTAGAGGTGAATTCGAAGTCATGGACATATGTTTTATATGAATTGATCACTTCCAGTTATGATTTCGTAAAGTATGAATGTGATTTACTTTTCTGTTTTATTCAGGACTTATTCTTGCATGTTTATTAAGGATGCATACTTAGTTTGCATGCAGGGATTTGATGCTAGAATATAAGGGAATTTCACCTAATCGTTATGAACTTATATTCACAAGTAGTAAAAGTCACTAGTCATGATTGTGTTAAGTAAATTCCTGGCAGGAGTATCATGCTTTTCATAGTTACAATTGCTTTGTCAAAGCTTATGATTTTCATAGAACTTAATGATCTTTGATATGTATCTCTATCATGCTGTTCATATAGGGAATTTGATAAGAATAATTTGATTGAGTCGCTGAGTCCAATTCAATGAACTTAGGAAAATCTGAGAGTTAATTAGTGCAGTTCACAATTAATTTGGGGCTTTGTCATTCGTACTTTATTAAAAGAGTAACTGGAGATCGATTTGTATGCATATGTTCCATGTGTGGAGAAGAATCCTCTAGCTATCCCTTAATCCATATTTCATTCACATCTTAGTTATTTGCTGCTGTCAATTTTACTTTGGTCTAAATCATCCAACTCCCCCCAATCATTGTTCCCTTAACTTAGTTCTAGTTTAATAAATTTAATTTGTGTTGATTAGCATCCCTCCTAATCCCCGGAATAGAACAATCCCTACTTACTCGTACTACGATTGCATGATTTATAGGGTTTAATTTGTGCGTTAGTTATTTCTCACGCCAGGTTCTGAGGCTCCCAAGCAACTTGGAACCTCCATTTCTTGGCCCATCAATGGGCCTCATGACAACTTATTATCATCCATACCACAACCCACTCAAGCAAGCCCCGGGCATTTGAGTGGCTTGGCCCACTTAGGCTTGTAGTGTGGTAGGGTGTGACATAACTATTTCCCGCTTGGCATGTTTTTTAATTATGATGCTTGACTGGATAATTAGCATGGATTTGTAGAGCTAACGTATTTTTGTAATCTTAATCTTGATTCCTAGCATGACGGATTATTTATTTGGCATGGCACGTGGAGTGTGACTTGTGCGTGGCGGATCTTTGTGTGCTCCAAATTGGGCCTTTTCTGAATAATGTGTCATTTTGGGCCAGGAATTTATTCTGGCCCAACGGTGGATTTTTTGGGTCTCAACAAAATTTATCTAGATTTGAAAGCCATACAAATAGGGGAACTTTTGCAGAACCAGCGTGTGAAGCGCCATTGTCGACGCATGGAGCTTAATCGCCGATGCTGCATCGGCGACAAGGCTGCATGTTCAGGCGAGTCGATAGTTCCAAGTCCTCCGACTCCAATGATGGTTGCGCTGTCTCGAGCTAATGAGAGGAACGTCAGTGGCAACAAAGGAAAGAATTGATGACACTATTAACGGCACGTCGACCACACTCCAGCTTCAAATGGCATCGCCCTTCCGAATTCCTGCAGATCAGAGGCAAACGATCCCTATGGTACCGACATCAACCAAGCTTGGCCGCATTCGTCTTCTTCTCCAAGGCTTCGTCAACAAGCTTTCATCGTCGGGTCATGGAGCTTCGCGTTGGCATCTACAGCTCAGAGGCCTGCGAGTTCCATGGCATGGCTAGTGCGACTAGGCGATGGGCGAAGGCCGTCTTCCCAAGGATGGAAGCCACCAGGCTGGTTTTGTTGCACTCGCCCATCCTGGCATTGGCCACGAACAGTAACTCTGTAAATTTTTTTATAGAGAGAAAAAAAAAATGGCCATGGTGGGTGTCTAGAGAAATTCTTACCAAAATGCAGTAGTTGTTTTCACCTTGTTCCTTGTGGTGGGGCCTCTCACCTTGGTGATTTGAGAACTTTGGATTGATGTCAGAATAGATTGATGAGGGGGGAAATGGATTTCCCTTGATTTGGATTCGAGAGCATCGCGTTAAGCATATCTCGAACCTCTCAATGAAAGCACCAAATATGTTTGAGCAAAATTCCGCACAGGGAATATTCGCAGGCTGATTCCTTGCTCTTCGATCTTCCTTCTCTCTCCTCTTCCTCAATCCCTGTGAAAAATACCAGAGTAAATATACCACACCCAAGGGGTTGTTGGCCAATGACCTTCCAATGCCTAAAGTTAGTTAAATGTTCTTGAAAAAGATACTAAGATAATGGAAAGGATGGAGGTCTTCTCTCACAGGGAGAGCCGAGTGGCCAGAGCCGTGTGTGAGGGTGGCCAAAGTCGTGAAGAAGAGATTGGCGTGAGATGCAGGGCGTTTCAAGGGTAGAATTGGCCAATTAAATGGAGCACAATTATTAATCTAAAAGATATTCTTCTTATTCATGTGGCGCCTTGTGATTGGATGCCAAAATATTTGTTCCCACACCAATCACAAGGTGACACGTGAATAGAGGAAAATTCATTTGGTCAAATAATTGTGTTAATTAAATTAATTAACCAATTATCCTTGATTTAAGATTGTAATATCTCCCTAAATCAAGGATTTGATTCCCAACAAATCTACTTGATATTATCCTGTCATCTCATTTAAGAAAAAAATAATTGTCTTCCATGTCGGAATTATCTCTACAAACCCTAGCCGAGGAGGATTCTCTATATAAAGATTGCATCACACCACATATTGGGTACTTCGAAAAACCCTAGAGAAAACTCTCTCTCTCTCTCTCTCTCTCTCTCTGCCATGCATGCGCCACCCCCCCTTCTCTCTCGTACCGTAAAGAAAGCGTCATCCTTTCAGTTAAAGTTGTATCTTCTTAAGATCATTTAACTGACTTATGCATTGGAGCGCATTTGGCCAACACCCTTCAAGTGTGTTCTGTTAACCGAATCTATTTTGCAGGGATCGAAAAAAAAGAGGATCGAGTGTTAAGAGGATCATCCGCAAATATTCTCCCCATGATGAAATTTGCACAAACAGCCTTGATTCCAACAAAACTTGGATGATGTTCAGCTCTATGTCCTTATAAATTGTGGTGGGAGGGAGTGTTATGGGCGGATCACATCAGAATTCAGAAAGTGTGTAGCTTTTCTTCCATGGAATGCCATATTAATTAGGGATTTGATTTTCGGTGTGATTTGAGTGTTTTGTCATAGTGATGCAAGCACAATAACAATGGAAACATGGTAAAAAACTTTTTCATTTGATATGATAAGTAATATTTAGTGTCCCACACAGGCAGAAAACCAGAGTTTGTTTATCTAGAAGACTAGAAAGAAGATGACCAAAAAGAAAGTGGAATAATGATCAGACAGCTTGCCCAATTATGGCTAATTTGACCAGCTTAAACCTAACTAGACTAGTTAATACTCCAATATTAACATTTAAGTCTCATGATATTATCCGTGAATACGCACTAAAAATTTACCCTTATTTTCGTTTGAAATATTTTAAGTTTGAAATGTGACACAGATGCATATATCGATTTTGCAGACACTTATTTCCCTTATATCAAGAGGCCCTCTCGAATATTTAGTCATCAGCACATTGTGGCTTTTGTTATTATTGACACCATTATAGTGTGTGTGTGAGAAATCCACCTCTTCATGTAGTTTCTCTATTGTTTGTACTCAAAATTAAACTCCATAACGTAATCAATTAAGAATGAACCACGTAAATACCTTGTCTTGTCATATATGTGTATAAACACAAATATCTTACGACAAATGAGACAAAAACACGTGTATAAAATAATATTTGTATTGATTTATCAAGTGTATAGGTTACAATTTTTGTGGATATTTTTTTTACAAAAATAAAAGAATGTCTTCTTATTCGATCTCCAAGTGTGTGTATGATTCACAGATGCCAAGCACTTGATCTTGAATCAGAATTTGAGACTTCTTCGAGGGCCGTCGCGGCTTGATCTCGATCACGTCAGGACCACGAGTAGTGTCACGTGGTGGATAGTTTTCAGCTTTAGCGGTGAAGGAATCGGCATGTGTTTGTTATACTTGGTGATTCTCCATAAGCTTGATGAAGAACTTAAGACTCTAGGTGTTGTTTTGGGGCAGAGAGCTTTCTGGTTTTCCAAAGTGTGTGTGCCTCTTTTTCTGAAGATCCTTTCTCTTAAATGACAGCCTAGTATTTATAGGCCAAAAATTGGATTTTGATTTGGAATCCTCAATCTGAATCCCTTGATTTTGTGGGATTGATTTTTGATTTGATTTAATTCAGCTCTTAGTTAAGTCAAAATCCTTGATTTGAGGAAATTAACTTATAATTTAGGAAAAATTGTCCATTAAGAATAATTTATTCCTTTTTTGCATATGATTTAATTTGATTGATAAAGCTCTCAGATACTAACATGTGTCATCTTTGATGTCCATTTTTGTCTTGATGTGTCACGTGCACGTATATTTGTGTGGGACCCACGACTTTCCCAATCCACTTGAATTAGTCCAATTCCTAATTTTGACCAACGAAATTTTCATGTCTACAGTGTGATCTTGGTCGTATATTAATTTATTCGTCCCTAAATTGAACACATTTTGGGCATCAACACACTTTGCTCTCCTCAAACATAAAGATGAATGTACGTGTCAGCTGAGCTGCTGGGTAAAGCGGAATGATATGTGCATGCTTGTAGAACCAGTTGTAAATTAACTTTTGACATCATAACATTATAGACAACATTCAGGTTCACACCAAATCTTGGTCCTCTCACGACACAAGCCAAGTTTTTAAGACTGTAACTTCTCAATGCCATTATGACATACATATGTACGATAAATCCTGCAAACTTAGAGAAGAAAAAAATTATGAGAATTATGCCAGCACTTTATTTTTTTTTAATCTTTTATCTTTTGGAAAGGAAGTCAGATGGGCTCTATAAACATGATTAGTCATTAACAAGGATGGCCATGATTAGAAATTTCATGTAGCAGTTATGTCCCAATGATGATACGACCGAGCCCTTTGACTGTAAAAAGCAAAGGGAGAAAAAGGCAAAATGATAAAAGCAGAAACCCTAATTGCTTGCAGAGCAAAGAATTCTTTGTCTTAATCATGTCACTTGCCTCCTGTGATATAGCTCATACCAACATTGCCCATCAAAGGATTTGATCCTCCATTGCTTTAAACAATCCAGACCTGAAAGCGCCATGATATAATTATACTGTCCAAATAAGAATTATTTTTAATATATATATATATATATATTCCTTTTCTATTAAGGGATTTCTTAAATAATTTTATTTGAGGGACACCCTTTAAGGTACCATACGATTTTTTTTCCCAATGATCCAAACCATCTATTTTTTAAGTCTACATTCATAAATCATCGTTGCAAAAAATTAGACAAATCGGAAATCGTTTCGACATCCAATTGTGTCCTACAAAATCAATGAACACGGTGCTTCAAGAAAGTACTAAAATTTCATTAACACAATTGAGTGGCCAACGATATCGAATTCAAGTGATTTTTTTTTAAGAGATAATTTTTGAATGATTATCTAAAATATAGACGGTTTGGATTAGTGAAAGACAATGTGGAGTGGGCCCTACGAAGGTGTCCCTCAATAGAAGCTCTACATATATATATATATATGTCATTATAAAATATATAATTAGACATAACAATACAATAATGAAAAGCAGTTCAATCATCAATCGGGTCTAGGTCTAGCTCTGTAGTCTCATGTTCGAATCTCCATGACACCTTGTCAGTGTGTGTGAAAAAATTTCCCCTCTTTCTTTTCTAACTTTGGCAACCAAAAAAAAAAATGCCGTTAAATCTGAATTAATGTTATGCTCTATTTTGCTTACATGCAAGTTGGTGCGCTGTTTGATTCGGGCAAGACTTTAAATTGTTTTCCATGTTAACTGTCTTTTAGGTCGTCTAGCAACTTCACACAACGTTTCTGCATACCTCTCTCTCTTTCTCCCTCCTCTTCTCCTCATCCTCTTCCAACTTCCCAGCCAAAGTCAGTCCAGCCATGGCATGTGCTACAATGAAGGTCTTCTAATTAAAATTTTAAATCAGGGAGAGTAAAATTGTGTGGGCGCGTTAGAGCATTGAGAGGATCTTTCTCTAATACAAGAGGACCGGGAAGGACGCACCTCTAGTGTACCAATTATCGTGCCCACGGTAAAAGGCAAATGGAAGCCTTCTCCCTTCAACCTACAATTTTCGTAGGATATTTTATTTGCATGCCGTGAATAATAGTAATCATTATGTTTGAACAAATACATGTGAATAATATGAGATAATAATCAAATTATATATGTAAAATATTATTTTAGACAAACGCCTTTTTTCTTTTTCTTTTTTCGTTAATAAACTTGCGACTTCCTTCAGAAGGAGTCTGACTTTCTTTCAGGCCTCCAATCTGTCTCACTTTATGAATAGTAAACGTGATACAAAAAGATCTACCTTTCTCTCTCTCATCTTGTAATATTTTCGGTGGTGAAACAGAAAAAAGTATTTGGTGAGCGTTATTGTTTTTAGGGATTAAAAGAAAAGTGAACTTTGTTCTTTTGAAAAGCGAGAAAGTTATGTATACTTCAGGGTATGGTATGAAAGTTCTGGGCCACCTTTCTGTGGGTGGTAAAATAATCGAGTATCCATGACTTTCATACTTTGATCTTTTTCCTCTAAAAATATAAAGTGTCCAAAAACATCATCATTTCCTCTAAGAAAGTGACAACTACAAACATTAAATCTCATACTCGGGTCTGCCCTAGTTATGTCCCACTCCAGCTCCTGTGACCCAAACTTTCAAGAAATTCTCGTAAATTGTTTTATTAACTAACAAATCGGTTTTCATGCCGATTATTGATAATTTAGTAAATAATTTAATGAGAATAAACTTCGTTTTCATTCGAATTCTAGAATACAATTGGTAAACACTTGAACGTGTATGTCTTGAAATGATTCATACTCACTTCGATTCATATTCCTTTCGATTCATTATTGCTTATATTCCAAATTATACACATAATATTTAAATTATTTCAAGAAGCAATACAAACATTCTGTTTTAATACAATAGATCCAAAAACGGATTTAAAAGAAAAGATGAGTGTCACTTCTCGACATTATTAGCTAGCAACAATAAGAATATATAATTATGAACACTATTCTTCATCATCATCCTTCATCAACAACTTATTGATGAGCTAATAATAATCAATTTGGACCATTGTATGGGATGACCATGTTGAGGAGACTGATTTCTACAAGTGCATTTTTGATCTTCCTCAAATTTTACTGCTACATGTCCATGTAGGGTTTGTATGTATCCCTACATGGTTTGATATCATTGTGTTTCATTATCAAAAAGAGTGATGGTTTTTAGTGTGTTTGCATTTGTTAGTAAGTTTTTGAAGTAAAAATGCACCAACTATATACTCTAGAATAAGTCATACTTTAAACAATGAGCGAATAACAACACAAAGTTCCAAAAGAAAGTTTTTGTTTAGTAATTTTCAAATATAATTTAGAATTTACAAGGGATTTACAAAATTTTATGACGTGAAACTGGTCTATTCTTGTAGAATTCAACACCACAAGTGTTTTGTTCCAAATCGTGTACGAACCAAATTAAAATGAATCGTTATGAAAATATTTGTTGTGAAAATATTATTCTAATACGTTTAAGCGCTAACTAGTTAGTAAGTTAATATGCCATGAATCACTTGTTTGGTTCTGCTTCATAATATAATTATATAATCCAAATCGTTCAATTTTAGGTCCTTATTCGAAGTTCATCCATGCAAAATTTCACTGAAATCAAAAAATCACTTAGCAATCAAATTCTTATCAAATAAACAGATAAACAAAATTCCGATAAATAAAGAACATATTCACCATAATATCAAAACAACTACACAACTTCAAATTTTGGAGAATTTTTGTGGGAACAATCCTTGAATGAGGACCTAAAAATCAACAATTCGGATCATGGGATTACATTATGGAGTGGGTCAAACTAAGTGATTAACGATGTATTAACTTAGTACTGGCAAGGGTTGTGTTTGCTTTTTTTAGGCGAGAAGTTCGATCTCCACCAATGTCACATAATAGTTCTGTTTTCCTTTCCAAATAGGAGATGTCTTAAGAGGTTGTTGATGAGTAGCCAGTGGGGTGACATTGACAAGGCCATTCTGATAGTGATGTCGGTTCTCAAAGATGTCGCTTGAGTTGGTTTGGAGGAGGTTGCTGACATAAGAAATGTTACCTAAATAACTTTTCACAGAAAGGCCCATTCTAATATGAAATTTTATAAACAAATAAATAAAACATTTCAAGTCCAATACTTAGAAAAACTTGATGTTGAATTTTCAAGTGAAAAAACTGTAACACATTAAGAACTAATTAGAAAGTGACAAGTGACTAATTGAGGATTTTTTTTCCTCGAAATAAGCTCTTTAAGGGTTTTATATAAAATTTATTATGTTAGAGCAAGTCTATTTATGAAAATCCCTCATGTAAATTGCAGTGTTAGATTTTCATGTAGTATATATCTAAACTAAAATGATATATAGATGCGAATGCAGATTAAGCCAGTTGACCAAGATAGTGAACCTGACTCTCTTGTATTAAAGTTGAAAATGAGATAGTTGGTTAGCATTTAGATAAAGCAAATGACACATTTTTAATCTCAACTATACGAATTATTACCCTTTATTACCAATTTGTCTCATTGCTCGTGGGGAAAACCCCCAAAATAGTATTTTATTTCTAGTTGGGTAAAAGTTAAAATTTCATATCGCAAAACCTTTATTTATCCAAAGAAAGGAAAACCCAAGAAAATGATTAACCTCACATTATCCAAGATCAATAAAAAGCTTGAGCAGAACCCCTTTGCAGCTTTCAGTTTAGGAAATTGAAATTTGAAGCCCATCTCTCTCTCTCTCTCTCTCCTCTCTCTCTCTCTCTGTTGTTGAGCGTTCCCCAGTAAACACTGGGCTCTAAAAATCAGTGGCGAAGAAGTTTCCAATGAGACCCTCTTGCACCAAAATATTTATAGAAGCCAGGCAGCAAATCCTATGCATTTTTCTTTTTATTTTGGGTTCTAAATCCTATGCATTTTGACTCTCACCCCCCCACATTGACTTTTTCCCATTTTTCTTCAAATCCCAACACCTCCAAGCAAAACAAAACCAAATAGTTCCCAAAAAATCCTGAGTCATCTCAATCCATACATCTCTGCCTCAGAAACCATCAACCTTCATCTGTCTAAGACAGACAAAGAGAGCCATCAAGTATTTCCATGCCCTTGCCATGAAATATTTGGTTAAGAGAAGAAAGCAGATGAGCCTGAAAACAGAGCTGGCCTGCTTGTCTTTGCTTGTTCTGATTCTACTTCAGCTGGAGACTCCAAGCTTAGCAGCTGGAAATGAAAAGTCAACCAGAGTCAAAGCTTCTCCAACAACAGCTTCTGAAATCAACCCAGCTAAGCCTCAAGTTGGTGGGTTTAAAAGAAATGCCGAAAAAGATGGAACTGATGAAATTTTTGGTGCTGATAAGAGGACCATCTACACTGGCCCAAATCCTCTGCACAATAGATAAGTTCATTTGTAGCTTACAGAGAAACCCAGCTTTCTCTCTCTCCATCCTTCAATCCTTGAAATTTTTCTTTCTATAACTCTCTCTCTCTCTCTACTTCTTATATTTTCCTTCATCTTGGATATTTTTTTTTGTGGCATTTTTTTTTTATGCATGAGCTAGAATGTGCTAAAACTGTCCAAAGCAAATGTTCTTCAAGTGATCTTACAGATGTATATGAAGGTTTACCTTTGAGATTTTTGGTGAGGAATTATACTTAATTATTTGTTTAAAATTATATAGGAATAAATTTTTTTTTTTAGGTAAAATTATGTATGAACATTAATGCCATTAATGGGGTTGTTGGTGTTATGAATATTTGGTCTGCTGACTCTGCTTTACCTCTTGGTTGGTAGTGTTATTCTATGTAGTTGTTGTTCTTGTTGTTAAAGATAGGATCTTTTTTTCCCAATGGACTTTTGCATATAATCCTTTGAAATCATTTGGTTATCCAAGTCTACTTGTGGATTAGGAACATATCAATTTTGATCTTAAAAAGATTTAATTTACCAATAATTTATGGACTTATTTCCTTTTTAAAAAAAAATTTCTTTTAATATCAAAATAAGTGCATGGTACATAGGGTAGGAGTGTCATGAACTAGCTAGACGGTCATTTCCATGCTTTTATCAAGTTTTTTTTTCTTGTTTTTTTTTTCTTTCATAAATTTTTATTATCAAATTGCCATATCAATTAGTGGTGGGGATTCAAATCGGCAAACCGAAAATCTGAGTCAAATCACATAGAAAAAACCGAGAAAAACCCCTATCAATTGAAGGGTTTTTTTTTCGGGTAAAAATTGAAGAACACTCTTTTTAAAAATAAAAAGGAAAAGGAAATGTACGCATCTGGAAAGTCCCATGAAAGGGGGTTGCGATTTTTATTTTTGATTTTTTCTTTATTTATTGTGCTGAAAAATATTATTGTGATGAGATTATTTTCAGCCATAGATTTAGAGTGATTTGACAATTAATTCTTATCAGAAGTTCTAATGATAACAGAGGTAGACTCGGGTCGAGTTTGTCCAAGGCCATCCGTCATATTAATTTCTTTGTCTAGAATGATTATGGGGCAGGCCCCATGTAGGTTTGATTTTATTCTCCCTTGCCAACCATGTGCCGACTTATGACAATACTTAGACTCAAATGCAAAATGATAAATTTAAATTTGATTGCTTATGTGGCAATTTGATATTTTGGAAAAAATTTAACTCCACCCAAAATGCCAAATATTAGATTATTTTATTATATTTTTAAAAGCAAATGGGATCCATATAATGTATAAAGTTTTTAAATAAAGTAAATGATAGTGGGGTTCATGAATAAAAAATTATTAAAATAATATTTGACATCAAGCTTTTTGATATGTTATTTTTGACATATCTCTTCCAGCCTTCAAATTCATGTAGAATTTGACTACTCGGTTGGAGCACCTTTAATCTTCAATTTTTGTTATTTCATGTCCATGTGGTAATTTGACATATCGGTTGGAGATGCCCTTGGTCGTATTTTTCTTTTCAAAATTTAATGAAATTCAAAGTTTAAATTCTCTCACAGACACGAGTTAGGTCAATTAGTCAAATCATTGAACACGTCCTCTTTTCGCAAAGTTCGAATTCCCATATTGAATAATAAAAGAATTAAGATTTAGTCAATTTCATACTCACGGACTAAAAGAAAAAAAAATTATGTAAGATGAAATGTGATAGAGTAATCCTAATCCCATTTTCCATTAATTTGGAATTAAGGTTTAAAATTCATATTTCTTTTTAAAACGAAGTGGTTTTGTTGGATTTTTGTAGGATAAGCAGTTCAAGAATTACAGGTTAAAACTTTTTAAAGTTAATTTAAATTTAACTAAGTGTTTATGCTTTGGCTCAATTTCATTTTTTATCCGTACAGTTAAAATATGGGAAGTTCCACATATAAGCCTATAACTATAAATGGGGCTCAAATTATATAAATTTAAAAAAATCTACAATCTAGAAACTCTATAATAATAATAACAAATAACCAATTGAAGCACGATTTTAGTACAAGAAATCCAAGTTGAAATATTGAAAATCACATATTAGAGATGAAGAATAGAGTCAAACCTCGTGAAGCACAAACTAAGCTTTGCTCCTCTCGCTCCAACACCGAAAAAGCATAAAAAATGAGACTAATTAATTTGGAAATTTCGTAATCCAATATTAAACTTTACGAACAATTTGGTTGGAGAAGCCGTTGCTAGGCCTTGAGTGGAACATCTTTTCCACCACATATTAAACTTTAAAAAAGGAAAAAAAAAAATTGAAAGCAAACTTTTTTTATTTTATAAAAAATGTGCTAACAATAACTTGTAAGTTGTGCTTTAACTTTTCACATAGACACGTAGAATGTAAATTGTCCTTAATTGTTACAAAACAATGTTGGCCGTAAAAAAAATGGAATGTAAGTTTATGTGTCATCGAAAAGTATTGAATCTCCAAGCTACTTTTCTTTAATTATATATAAAATTTGCTCCAGTGGATGAAAGTATCCCTCTACGTTAAAGGTGGCCCGATCTATTTAAATTTGTGCCACTATGTTATTCGGGTTAGATTGAACCGGTTGGTTTAATTAATCAAGTTGTACCATACTAGCCCATTTATCCAAATTGTTAATTTTAGCCCAACCCAAAAGCCAAGTCCACATTAATCTGAGTTGTGCTTGTGCTGTGCTTGGGTCGAGTCTGTGCTTGGGCTATTTAACTTGAATTTCTTTTATTTAAAAAAGAAACTCATGTTAGCATATTAAATTTATAGAAGGAAAAAATTATAATATGTTCAGATATGATATTAAAAATTGAGAATTTATTGTAGTGTTTATTTATTGAGGATTTAATACGGAACTAAAAATTGAGGATTTATTGTAGTATTTATTTAATATGAAAAGATACGATTTGTTGGAAAAACAAGCCACCAAATCAAAGTCCATATATGTCGATCTAGGGGTAGGAGGCTAAGAGAGTAGTGTTCTAATATTTTTGTTAAGCATGGGCATTTTCAAGGTTTTCGAATGTTTCACTGTTTGAGGCTTCTGCCCTTATATATGCGTACATCAGAGCCAACACTAGAAACTAAAGCTACCAGCCCACCCGACCGATCAAAATTGACCATTAAGATGAACAAAAAGGAGTGGAGTTAGAACAAGAAGAATCTCGAATGGAATGACTAGGACTTCCTTGTCAATCCTTTTCAAAAAATTATATTCCATAAATCACCAGCATACATCCTTCTCAATCACTTTTACCCATGTCAGTCTTTGGTCTTCATCTAGTCCCCTTCGATTTTCCAAATTTATTCACCTTATTATTTCACCAATGTACTTTGATTTTTACATTTCACATCACCAAAATGTCTCAAAGTAACAGCCCCTCTTGGCTCTTGATTTCAGATATACACTCTATTGCCCCACAACACTTATGCTCAATCAGCTTGTTATATCCTATGAATTGGAGCTCTGGTCCTACATAATGTTACAGAATGGAGAGGTGAGTACCTCATAGCTTAGAAGCATGAGCTGTAACTTTACTCATGGCAACTGCTGTCTTCGAACCAGATGAGCGCCCCAAGTGCTTGCAGATAAAGTCCCCAGCCAACATGAGCTTTTTAAGATCTACGTTCGTCTTCACTCCAAGTCCATTTAGCATGTACACGACATCCTCCGTGGCAACATTTCCAGAAGCACCTTTGGCATATGGACAACCCCCAAGACCTGAGACTGATGAATCCACTGTGCTGATCCCCATCTGCAAAGATGAAAAATTGTCATTGCAATTCTATTGCCTTAAAATATTATGAGATAGTTGGAAATCTGAAATTATGGTCGTTAGAATCACGCATCAACACAAAAGGGAATCAGTTTGGGGATTTCTCATTGCTCAAATTCAAACTCAAACTCTAAACAATTGAATCTTCAGCTATACCTTATTTACAATGTAAGATGTTCAGTTTGCAAATGAAGGATCTTCCCCTCATATAGCAGAACATCATATTTTTCTAGAAGATATTCAGAGTTCAGATCTTTTAAAATTTTGTCTTTTCTCCTTTTTGTATTCCGTATAGGACAATTCTAACATATGTTCTTTCTTGAGAAGCCGACTAGTTCATGCACACAATTTTAAATATCACTTTGTAGCTAACTCCCACCACAGTTCCACAATCAATGTCAGGAGAGCGTCACAAGTATAATCTAGCTCTACCAAATGCCAGAGAGACTCACAGCACTCACATGTAAGGGTGATGAGTCAGGTTGGCTGGCGTATGGTGTTTGTCTGTTTCACAAGCATTCGACATTTCGACTAATTGGGCAACAAGAAGACAACACTGATTACTAATGTATTTAATTTTCGCTAATCTCAACACAACATGATTATTGAACAAACAACAAGGCACAACACATGTAGCATGCAGGTGAGTCAAGTCATAATGAGGTTTGATGATTAAATACCCAACTCAGCACTTTTATTCATTATAATTCACCTGACCAATTTAATGCAAACATCATTTTAGGTACCCGTTTAAACAATACCTATTAATTTGAAATTAGTTTGACATGGTACGCTGGGTCCAATACCTAACCTCATAAAGTCATGTTGTATTTAGGGTCCAATAAAATGTTGTCTTCTAGGCTCTTACTTCAAAATCTTTTTGTCATGGATGTGCACTGAGAAGGTCCACACATCTCCTATGTACTGATGATTTTACTCACTTGGGTATCCTAAGATTAGAGAATCCAAGGCTCCTAAACATTTTAATACCTTTCTTGCATTCCCTAGAGGTTGCTTTGGTTGTTTTTTAAATCTTTTCGAAGTAATTGGGATTAGAGTGACATTATTTTGCAATGTCATTGGGGTTCACTGCCACCAGTCCTGTTGTCACACACTAGAATAAGAATGGTACAGCTGAACTAAAGCTTCGCCATATTACTCGGATAGCTCCTACGTTTCTCAGTTCAGTTTTGTCTTCCTCAATCTTGGTTGAAGCAGTTTCAATTGAAGTCCATGTTATGAATCTCCTCCCCAGTTTGTCTCCCCTTATTGATCTCCGTCCCACAATCGTCTTCCTGTGTTAAAAAACATCCATAGTTAGTTACTCATCTTCACGAGGGGATAAAACGATTGTAGTTTCACACAACTGGCAAGGTATATCATCCCTTATCATGCCTTGGCTGCTTAAATTTCTATATCCTAAGCCAACCACAACCCATACTGTCATTAGTTTGGTAATCAATTTGGGATGATCCTCTACTAGTTATATGAATGCTTCCTCGCATAGCTTCATTAGACTATGTTCATGACTCTGGCTCCTTGTGCCTGGTTTCCATGGTTTAGCTCCTTGATCATCTACTGTGTTTTCACAGAGTCGAGCAGATCACTCCATGTTTCTGTTTTGACATCCATAATAAATGGTCCTTTTCTTGTTTGCCGATGACATTAGGATCACTGTGTACATGGAGACACCCTGTTCACTCTCCTCATTTACCTCCAGTTTTTGATAAAATGATCTTGGCCCTCTTCATTATCTTCTGGGACTAGAGGTGCATTGCCCAAGTTCTGTCCTTTACATCTCCAATCTAAGTATATTGTTGACTTCTTGTGTCGCAATTCCATGATTGAGTGAACAGAAACATCCAGAATACCTTTGAGTGATAACAACTTTCCTCACTAGAGCGTGATCCACTTTTAGATGCTAATGAGTACTGTCACCACCTAGTTGACTCATTGCCTTTACTATTCAAGATGTTGCTCAACTTATGGGCACCTTGAACTCCACATCTTGGCCCTATTAAGCGCATTCTGCAGTATTGCAAAGGAACTACAGATTGACTTCCCTTCCTATATTACATGCTTGCACTAACTTCATTGAGCATGATTATGACTTTATTAATGTGAGCATGTACTCTATGTCAGTCAATCTGTCCAGCGTGTATATCAGACTATCAATTTCTCGACTAAAGGGATTCACAAGCACTACTATGTGCTTTTGCACTCCAAACTCGTCCTCTCTTGACTACTGAGTTGGGAGGGGAGTACTAGCATATTAGGTAGCCTCCTTACTTGTCTCTTGATTAGTGTGCTTCGTTATAGTAATTGCCTTTAGAACTTTTCTTATAGCTATTCCTATAACTAGTATATAATCTCATTTCAGATGAACACAACCACTCATAAATTCCCAAAACCTTACAAACACAAACTGTTTATTGATAGTTTTAATTTGGTCAAATTTCAGCACGAACACAATTGAAGAACACTAACCCTTTAGTTTTGTCTATTTGAGTCGTATCAATAATTGTCACACCTGCCTACGTATGGTTTAATTTTCAAGCTAAATTCAAGATGCAAAGTGTGATTACCTGGAGTGATGCAAGTATGTTTGAAAGAGCTTGCCCATAAGTGTCATGATAATGGACAGCAAGCTTGTCAGTGGGGACCACATCAGTAACAGCTTCAAGCATTGGAATGACAGTACCTGGAGGAAAAAAAAAATTAACAAGCAAATACATAGAAACCCATGACAAAGTTTACAGTAGCTCTGATAGTTGGCCAGAAAACCCACATAGCATGAAAGCTTATACAGTTTAATTTACTTATTTGTTTTATTCATTTTGTTAATGCACTTAGAGAGTAGTTAGGAGGTCATAAAGAGATGCTAAAGGTACATAGGGCTGGAATAGACGTTAAATTCAAGGCACAATCAATTGCCACACTGTGCCTATTCAAAGCTATTTTATAAGTGCATCAGATGCTTTTGTTTGCTTTTCTAGTTGGGAGACTTAGTTCTAGAGTTCGATAGATGCAACATCTTATATGTTTAAATCCAACCAATTGATTGTAAGGTACAGTATAAAAAGGACTAAGTGCATTCTATAACTGTCTGAAAATCAGTTTAGCAAGGAACATGGGAACTACAAGTTTTGGAAGATATATTCAAGATGCAAAACAATTATATCAACAACCAACTAAATGAACAAGATCAAAGGCTTCACTAGAATTACCTGGAGTACCAACACCAATCGTATCACCGAGAGAAATTTCAGAGCAACCCATATCATAAAGTTTTTTGGCCACATATGCTACTTGTGATGGGAGTACTGTTCCTTCCACTGGACACCCCACAACACATGATATGTACCTAACAAGATTAGAGAGTATTACATTGTCGTATTGCTTCTAAACTATATAACGTTACTCCTGCATGATTTAAAAGCAGTGACCATAAATAATTAAAAATGTAAGCATTTGAAACTTAAAAGTTGCCCCCAGAAATATTCATAATATTCACCAATAATATATTATAGACAATACAGACAAAAGAAAGGAGGTTATTAAGTGTGGAATATCATGAAAACTTGCATTTTAATATTTTTGGGTCAGGCTGGAACTGAAATTTTTTTTTGTACCCAGTCTAAAATCATTGTCATAATTCCAGAAACAAAATTGAGTGCTGTAATTTAAAAGGTAGCAATGACTGAAGGGGTTAGAGTTAAAAATCATCCGTGATGACCTTCTACCACTTTACAGAATCATAAGTAATAAGGCCAAGAAGTAGTCCCAGGGGGGCCAAAAAAAATGGAGCCCAGTTCTTAATACTACAAATCTCTTCTTCAAATAGTCTGTTAAAAAGAAACTTCTGTGCTTATTTCAGTCTGTTTATATTAAAGGATTTAAGGAATATACTATTCTGAAAGAAAGTAATTAGTTTTAGTCGGAGTGCACAACACACCCCCGTCCCCCCTATGCACACACACACAAAAGAAAAGGGAAGTTAGAAGATATACCCACGAACAGGAATTGAAAGCTTTGTAGCAGCAGTAGCAACGTCATGGTAACGAATGAGACTATCTTCAATACTGCAATTTATATTTGATTTTGAAAAAGACTCAGAAGCTGCGGCAAAGATGGCAACTTCCTTTGCACCAGCAGCAACAGCCGCCTCAAATCCCTATAAGAAAGCTCTACACAATATGAATAAGTCTCACATCTTATTATTATCAGTTTATAATGTTTTGTTTCGCACCAAAAAGTGCTTACTTTAAGATTAGGAGTTAAGACAGGAAATCTAACACCTTCAACATTCCGAATCGCCTTCATTACATCTTTTGCATCTGCCAGCTGCAATTGAAGTAAAAAAAATATAAAGGTGTGAGAAAACATAGCCAATGAGAATCTAATTTTAAAGATGCTCTAAACTTTTTTTGTACAGATGAAAATTTGATTAGGTTTCACGAAGGCATGACAGAAGTATACAAACAAAAGAAAGAAAATCTAAATATATAGAGGGAGCTAGAAATCAAAGAATTAATTACTGAGAAGTGGCAGACGTGAAACAGCCACAAAAACAAAGTATCTGAAAATTGTCTTACACTAAAAAATTGGAAGCTAAAATCCATAAATGGTCCAGCTCCTTTCCAACCACATGCACCAGATCAAACATAAAGGTATTGTTGCTAACAAACTTTTCATGACACTAAGGTGATGGATCACACATAGACGGCACCATAACCAATGCATCATATACAATCAAAATGATATAGCAAAGGAACCAACAAGATGATTTAAGCCAAATGAAAAGAAAATTGATTATATTTTAGACTTCTTCTTTTCAAGAATGAAGGTGCAATAGCATCTTTGTCAATTCTAGTTTTGAAAATTATTTGACCTATGAATATTAGGAGCAAGAACAAAGATTGCAAACAAGGCCACTACCAGATGTTTTGTAAGATAAGAAATTTGTTCTAATAAAAACTACATTTTGTAAAGGAGAAAAAGATCATATTGAGATCATGTTTAATAACCAGTTCACAACCATTGAAGATCTAGTTACAAGGAGAAACTTTATCACGATCAGCATTTTCTTTAAAAGAAACCACAATTTTACATTAAAAAATAAAACAGAAAGTACATCAGTGAACAGCCTTATCGGTGACAAGAAACCATAATTTTATATCACAATCAGCATTGAACAGCCTTATCTGTGTAATCATTATTTCAATAAACACAAAGAGGAAGGATTGACGACTAATAATTTTATATTTATATGTACTGTCAACCTTCTATAACCCTTCTCCTTTATTATGGCTTAGGACATAGTTGATATTAAATGTATGTGAGAGGGGAGGGGAGGGGAAGGGAGGGGGGCTGTGGTGAGTGTGAGGGTGTTGGTTAGGTAGGAGAGAGAGATTGGCATCTTTATATTATATATTACTCCTTCTTTTACTTAACCTAACAACTCCAAAACACATCCTTTAATAGTACATGATCCATATACGCCCTGCATATTTCAAGTCTATCCTTAGTTCTTAAGTCTCTTGACGTTTTTATAGTGTGACCATCTTCAATTATCCAGGTTAGAACTTTTGCCACATAATTCTAAATGCATTCTAGCTCTTTCGACAACACAAATTCCACCAAAATGACTAGTGAGGCCTTTTTCCTAACTAGTCAAAATGCAATCCTCAATAAAATTTTAGTTCGCTCAATGAATGTCTCGTCATTATCCTTGGGTTCCTTAACTGCTTGGTAACATTTTCTCCAACTACCCTCAGAGGCATGCAACAAGAACATTAGTAATTGAATAGCGACCCAATGCCATTTTATAAACAAAATAGACACAAAAAAAGGAGTACCTGCGGAACCCATTTGGGTGAGACAAAACTTGTAGCCTCAACAACATCCAATCCTGAAGCAACCAGCATTTCAATCAATTTAACCTTCACAGCAGTAGGAACAATGTGCTTCTCATTCTGAAGTCCATCCCTTGGACCAACTTCCACTATCTTCACAAATTCTGGAATGTTTTTCAACAGCTGAGGGATAATACAAATTAACAGATTATCAGAAAAAATTCAATCAAAAACCAAATTTAATCAAATGGATACAACCATAAGACACCAACATTACTGATTGGCACCTCTGTGAAACTTTGATTCCAATTGGAGCTTAAACGACGAATTGACGAATATGAAGCCTCAAGGCCCTCAACATCATTACCAGCTGCCCTAAAAAACCCACCAAATCCTGACACTGCTCCGTTCTTACACACAATCCTCATTTGTCTTGACATCTCATGCAAAGCAAACATTGCATTGAATCTACAACGCTAAACGAAACATGTTAAAAGCTCTAAAACTTTCAAAACACAAACATGAAAGGAAAGAAATTATTTTCGAATTGAATTAAAGCCGCTAACCTCAATTAGACGAGATTCTAGTAGTTTGCTGGGTGCGGCACGGTCATAGGTATGCAATTGGGGACGAAAGAGCTCGTGTGCAAGGAGACGATGTGGATGACGAGGGTAATTTGGTAAAATAATAAGGGATGTAAAAACTATTTTAGGGATAAAAAAAAGTCTAGAGAATTTAAACAGAATGTAATGACCAAATGAATTTAAAATTACAAATTTATAAATAAACCCAATCTTAGACATGTATTTATAAAAAAACCTAATTACTATTTAAACATAGAAATACACCCAAAATCAACCTCAAAGTCAACTTTTTGGGTGTGTTTATAAATGGGTTTTGAGTGTGTGTAATGATGAGTTTTTGATGTATTTATATGTTTAAATAGTGCTTGGGTTTTTTTATAATTTCAGCCCCCATTTTGGGTGTTTTAGTAAAACTCCCTTTTAAAATATTCAAATCGATTTTATGACCAAAAATCATATGATTTTATTTTTAGATTTTTATAATTCAAATTTTTTACTTAAGGATTTTAAAGAATTCAAATCATATGATTTATAAGATTTAGAAGGATAAAATGGATTAACTATCCATCATTTCCACCATGATATTTCCATTTAAAATATGTTATTTGTTTTTTTTTTTTTTTAAATTTGAAGCTATTTGTCATTTTCGGGTTTTACCCTCAGTTTTCTCGTCAACCAAACATAGAATAAAGAACTAGCTCGAAATAAACAATGGATGTAATAACACATTCAGTCAAACTGACCACAAAAGGAGTTAAATATAACAATAAAACATAAAGAATACCTAGCAAGAAGACAAAATCATCATGAATTGAAAATAGATAGTTTTTTTTAGGGAGCTTTAGTTTTAAAACACAATATAGTTTACTAATTTGGAAGATATGAATACAATTTCATCTAATTAACATAAAGCCAAATACCAAAATGTAGTACCTAATTTAGAGGTGGCATTTTAGACCGAAAAACCGCAAAAACTAACCGACATTATACCGCATTGGAACCGCAATAGCTAAAAACCGATCAAAAATTGCGGTTTTAGAAACCGAACCGGAATTGTTGTTGCGGTATGTGATTTTGGCAACTCGCGGTTACTGCAAACCACAAATATATATATTTTTTAAATTGCATTTTAGTAGTTAGATGTTGTGTTTTAATTTGGTTGAGTTTAATCTATTATTAATATGCTTTTATGTTGTTGCTTTTGTGTTGTGTTGTGTTGTGTTATGTTATACATGGAGTCTAGCCACTCTAACACACATAATGCCTCTAATTCCCCAAACACAAACCGATACACCAGAAACACAACCTCCACTCCAACTCATAAAGAAGGGCTTCTTCTTATAATAAAATTCACTCACCACCACCTACACTTGAGTTCTCCTTTTGGTTTGTAACTTTAATTAACTTTGAATTGGATTTTTCTTTAGGTTGTGAATGCTTGAGAAGTTGAGGTTGTGAATTTATTTCTTTAGGTTGTAAATTTATATATGCTTGAGAAGTTGAGGTTGTGAATTTATATTTTTTAGTTAAAGTATGCTAGAACTCAAAAAGCTTCAAAAGAAGCATCAAACCTAGGCTTAAAAGTGTGGAAGATTGAATTTTTATGACACAAAAAGATCACACTTAAAGATCTAAACTTGTCTAATTTAGGCCCAAAATATTCAAATAAGTTTAAACCGTTAATTCACGGTAACCAACCGATTTTTGCGGTTTCAAAAATCACCTTACCACAAATAGTCGATCAGTTTGCAGCTTGAGGAAAAATTCGCGGTTAATGAACCGCAACCACCCCTAACCTAATTTTACAAAAATATCATTAAAAAAATATCAAAATTACACACACACTCCTTCTAAAGCAAGCATACTATGCACATGTCCATATCTAGCCAACCACCATCGCTGGCCACCGTCGACAGCCACCTGCCACCACCACCACCAGCCGCCACCGCTCTTCGCCGGCCTACCACTGTCTGCAGGGGATCAACTCCATTGCCTTTTATTCACCTTTAAAAATAAAATAAAAATTTGTGTCATTAAAGGGACTTGAACCTTGACTATCTAGCCAACCGCCATCGCCGCCACCACTGCCGGCCACCGTCGACGACCACCTACCACCACCACCATTGAACGCCACTATCTGCAGGGGACCAACTCCATTACCTTTTATTCACCTTAGAAAAAAAAAATTTGTGTCATTGAAGGGACTTGAACCTTAACCCTCAAAGGAGGAAGGCTCACTCACAAACCACTACACCAAACTTGATTTTGTAATATTTATTCAATTATACAATATTTATATAAACAATCAACCGTTTAAAAAACAAAAAATTTCATTTCAACACTTATTCACACAAAAACTGCATATAAAAATAGAAACTGCAAAAAAAAAAAAAAAAAACAATGTAAATATCAACTATGTTAAAATAAATAAATAAAACAAAAACAGCTACAAAAACAAATATTAATTTTATTGAAGCAAAATGGAGGACCCAAGATGAAAGTACTAAAATGGAAACTGCGATGCAGAAATGGAAACTGCAATGTAGAAGCGGAAACTACAATGCATAAACGGAAACTGCAATACAAAAATGGAAACTGCAATGCTGAGTTTGGGCAAAAATGCTCAGCTCTAGAGTTAAACAAAACAAAACTATAGTTTTTATTTATTTATTCAAGACATGTTGGTAAAATACATGTTGGTGCAATACTTTGTTTCTGGCAATGCAATTTCCAAAACTGCAATGCAGTTTCCAAAAGTCCAATTTTGAGTTCCCTTACTCTTGGGTAGTTCTACTATTCTCTTGCCCACCCAATTCCTCATCTAGGTAACCTGTACTCTTCAAATTGGTGAGGTTGAAGGCCAAGGAAAGAGCAAAAATCTAATTGTAATTACCAAAGCTGAAATGTAGGTTCCAAAATTGTAATGTAGTTTGTGCAAAACTACAATGCATAACCTGTATAAAATTTCACTGAACTAAAGCTTAAATGCCATTGCAAAATATCATACGACAGTGATGGTATGAACCATTTCCAAATCAAGACAAATGCATAGTAAGTGAGCTTTATAATAAGAAGTTGCAGCTAAATTAGATAATTGCTTGACATACATGCATACATATATTTGATCACAAACTCTCACATACCGAAGATTAAAGTCGTCCTTAGAATTTTGAAAATTAAATTAAATTTCGGTACAGGATGTTACAAAATACATGAATTTGATGGTCCAACAAAAGTATCTATGATTACAGTTCATATTAGACAATTTTCTATTCTCCCCTTATGAAAAGACATGTTGCAACAATAGGAAGCAGCTCCATAAACTAAGAAACAAGTCAATAGTTACCTACATACTATAAGAGTACAGACTAATGAAAAAAAAGGATTTTGAAAAGCAGAATACCTCTCTGGCAATACTCCATACTTTTTCCATATATAGAACTCAAGGTGTAATGAAATTGCAACTGCAACCACAAGGTCATATCCAAATAACTACTAACAAACACAAAAAGCCTAATTTATTAACAAAAAGAAATCTAATTTATTAAGCTACACTAGAGGTTTTAGAGATGTAAAACAAGCCTCTTTCAACCTATTATGTGCTAAAATTAGCTTATTACACAAAAAATTTGGTGGCTTCTTTTAGCTCTTATAATAGAGCATTTCACCCCACATTAATGACAAGGCTGGCCTAACGGATCTATTGTTAGATCCATATAGTCTTAATAAATCAATAGATACATAAATTAAACTTTTGCAAATATCTATTCGGTTTAGAAACTGAACTTTTGCAGATATCTATTGTTAGATCCATATGTCACAGCACTCAGCATCCCATGAGAAGTCCATTTCCATGGCATCCATTATCTTTCTCTTCCACTTCAACGGGTTGTTTCTCTTCACATAGACAAGAGAACAGATTTAAAGAACATTATCACCTTATTAGTAATTTCCTATAAATGGAGAAGAAAATCTGAAAATTTAATGAGCTTGTAAAGAATTACATAAATTTCATCCAGGGCTTGGCTTATAGACATATTTCGAAAAGTAGAGCTAATGAAACGTGATAAGTTAGTGGTCTCATAGTCATGTTCCACAAAGTTCTTGTTAGAAGATATCACCAATAGAGACATATATAAGAATCCTTTAATTGAAAGAATGGTACAAGCAAAAGCATATCCAACAATAGTTCTCATGTGGAAGAAGCAACATTACCTGAACCCGTCATCATTGGAGTTTACTGCAATTGGAGCGGCCCCGTACTTTAAAGCCTTTAGCTACATAAATGAGTACATGGATGGCAATGTTTATAATGGAGATTCAGGCCAATCAAGGAACCTCAGTATAGAAGACCTTGGAGTCGCTGGTGAAGGCGAAAGGGATGAGCCGCGAGTTAATCGATCTTGAACTCAGCAAGATAGCAATCGTAATTGCCCTTCATCTTGAGCTAGAAAACTTTGGAGTCGCCGGTGAAGGCGGAAGGGATAAGCTGTGAATTTAGGTCAGGCTTTTAAACAAAAAGCGTATAATTGTCTTTTCAGTGGTTAACGTAAGGTGGGCCAACGAATCTGGGCCTCCTCTTTGACCAAATCCAAAATAAAATTCAATTCCTATGTATTAAAACCCAAACATAAATATTGTTTGTCTCAAATACTAATTAGTAAGGATAGCTATGTCTAATACCTTTTTTTTTTTAGTGCTGCTAAACGAAACCTAAAATTAACTGAGTGCACAATATGATCTAAGTACACCCTAATATTTAAATCAAAATGTAAAATTAACTAAGTACACCTTACTTAATTACCACAAATATACCTAGTACACCCCCAATACACTCTATCACACAACACCAAACCCATTTGAGAATTGGTTTTATAACAGGTTTGATAGATAAGGCCATCTCCAGCCATGGGCTATATCCCAAATATAGCCCTAAATTGATGCAAAACCCATCTCCAACCGTGAGCTAAATAAAATTTTGGCCAAATTTGGAGGGCCACATTTGGCCCTTTAGCCCTCCAACCGGGCCAAATGTAGCCAAGCTTTGGCCTAGGCCAAATTCATTGTGGACCCCACCATATGCTTTTTCAACCAACAAATATTAAATTACTTCCCACTTGCCTTTTAAAAACTGAATATATATAGATTTTTAAATAATAAATGGAGCACTAGTCTGCCATGTATCACCACAACGCACCTCCAGCTTTTTTAATGTTTCTTCTTCGCAATGATGGCTGGAATCCGTACATACACACTCCCTTTTTATTTTTATTTTTTAAAAATCATATATGTCTTCACATTTTTAAATGTTTTGTTGTTTAAAAAAATTATAAAAAATTCTGGGTCATGACCGTTGGAGGTCAGACCCTTGAACCCTTCCAATATTTTATTTTTTTTTAATTGCCTTTGATGGCTTTATTATTATTTCTTTTAAAAATTTAAAAACTTAAAATTTGTGTATAAATACCGATAGTCGTTCCTAAACTTATTATTTCTTTTTAATTGCCTCTGAAATCTGGATAGTTGTTCCTAGATCGACACATGTCACTCGAAAATGATAGCCCGAAAAAGTATTCATATTCCTTCAGGATAATACGTGCCACGTGGACACAAAATCTTATAAGAAATATTGTTCTTAATACGTGTCATATATGGAATATTATCTCTAAATAGTAGTTTAATTAAATTAAACAATATATAGTTGTTAAATGTATGAGTGTTGTACCATAGTTTTTGTCAAAATAATAAAATATGAATGACCCAAAAATATAGCCCTGCATGGTTGGAGATGGAAAAATTTAGCCCTGCACTATTCTTTAAAAAATTAATATTTTGGAGGGCTAAATTTTTAGCCTTGGACTACATTTAGCCCTATGACTGGAGATGGCCTAAGGAGTCTACAAGTTGTAGTATTCAGAAGGGCTTCAAGTTCATGATCATGCATGTAATAGAATAGAAATTTAGATGTGTAATTCCTGGTAATGGCATGATGTGCTGTGCTAGATATCATATATAAATAGGCATTGCAAACTCGCCGGCATTAATGTAGTCTGGAGAACATGGTTCTAAAAGTCGTCAATTCTATAGGCTGTTATTTTGTTGTCCTTGAGATAAATTTAATATTATTTTGAGAGAAGGGTGTACTTATTAAAATTATATTTGTTTCACAATTCAATATATCTTTTTTGGTCATATTATATTAGGATAAATTAGTAATTCAATAATAGGTTGGTAATAAGATGTACTCAGTTAATTTTAGGGTTCGTTTAACAGTACTTTTTTTTTTTTAATAATCAAGAGATACTTCATCGAAAGCCCAAAAAAGTGAAGAAAAAAACAAGAATGATGATGAAAGCACACTCAAGCCAATGCTGGGAAGTATCTCTTGATTATGAAAACACAGGAGCTTTCTCATCATAGGCTAAGCAAAAATGAAACTATTACAAAGGGAATTAAACTAGTGGGCATGGCAGCCCATCAAAATTCAGTTTCTTTAGAGCTCTCCCTAGTGGTTAGGTTCAAAGCGTGATGATTGGAGGGAGGAAGACAATTCAGATGAGGAAATTGAAGGATTGGAAGGAGGAATAGAACAGAGATAGAACTAGCCCTATTTTGTGTAATCAAATAGTCGAAGAAAAGGATCAAGTGTATCGTGCTCGAAGGGGACAAATTGCTCGCCTATGCATGTCTGTTCATCTTCTCCATCACAGGAAAAAAGAATCCCACATGAAAAATCTAATGGGTTAGTGTGGGATTTGAGATAGGGTTTGGTGTTTATACCTCCCACTAAAAAGTCCCACACAATTCCACATATAAACAAATCCTTCGAAATTAGCAAGTTTTTGAATATTGTAAGACTTTTTGTTACTTGTTTAAAGTCTTGATTGAATACCATTACATTTCGACACTCTCTTTTAAAAATCCTAATAGTTTTAATGGAATACCAGGAGACTTGCTTAGATTATTTAAAAGTCTTAATTGAATACCATAAAACTTATTTATCACAAAAAGTCTTTTAAAATTCCAATTGAATATACCTCCCTAAGGCTTACCGTTTTTCAGGAACCAAAAGGACTAGTGTTTGGAAATGGGCTGGACTGGGTTGGGTTTCCGACTTCTCTTTTTTTTTTCTCTTTTTTATTTTATAAGTGTTTTTGGGAAATAACCTAAATAAAAATTAAACTGGTTCAAAACCAAAAACAGTATTGTAACGGAACCACACCGTCGGTTTCTTTAGCCATTTTGGCAATAACCGACCGCACCACAACGGAAATAATTTTTGGTTCCAAGGAGAAACCGCACCGAACTACACCGCTCCCAGCCCCTAGTAACTTGTTGGAGGATGTCAAGCCTTGACCCGAAAATAAGGAATAGTTTAACTTCTTTTATTGCTCTTGATGTCTGACTACCAAGTTGACTAGGTTCTTATCGAGGCATTTCCTAAGTATATTTCTGGTCAATTTGACACTATATTGCATTGCCAATAATAGAATAGGCCCTTCAATCAGACATAAATCTTTGAGGATTTTGGTGGAATGACAAATCATATAATCTTTTGGTGTGAATAGCATGTTGTGTGTTTTTTAGGAGTGTTTTAAGTATCGATCAAGTTGATAGATGATGCTGAGTCTAAAAGCGGAAGAATAGATGGAAAATATTGGAGGGACAGATCCAACTATGAGCAAATTACAAATTTATCTACTAAGTTTTCATCCCAAATTTCATCGCGATATATAGGGACTTGTTCAAGATATTAAGGTACATTAATTGTGCATTGTTTTGTTTAATTATTTCTATTTATATTTTGTTTATCAAGTTTTACTTTTTTTGCGATATATAAGGACTTGTTGAAGACAAGTACAAGTCCATCCGACCACATGTTAAGTCATTATATTGGATGATTGTTCTCAAAATGGATACGAAATTGACGAAAAAAACAAAGGTAGGTGGATATATGAATTCTTCAAAGGTAGTGAAGGATTTGAACTCTTTTTCAACTGGAAAGCAGTGAAGGATTTGAATGAGTGAGAAGGGTGGATTGGGAGATGATCATGTCACACATCACTCAACTTCAGGTCATACAAGCATTTACCCTTTGACATACTACCATGATCTGCAACATTTCTTCCACAATAAGATAGTGGATGGCATCTTCGTCCACCGTCCACTGTCCTACTTTGAACATGGGACCAGTACAGGTCTATCTGACCACATGTCAAGTCTTGAGGTTGGATAATTATTCTTAGAATTGATACGACATTGCCCAAAAAGATAAATGTAGATGGATCTTATATCAAACTTACAAGTCTCAACTTGATGGGAATGTGTGTATGATTATTCCTAAAGTCGATTGTACTTTATAAAAATGGGTACAAATAAATCCTTTAGCATATGGTAATAGGATGTTAATTGCATAATTATCAAGATATTAGTACAGAAGGCATGGACTTACGAGGGGTACTAACATCACTGCGTATAGTACGAAAGGCACGAACCACAAATTATTAGAGCATTTCCAGCAACTAAGGCTGGACTCAGGCTGGGGGGGTTAGGGCCAAAAAGTGGTTTCCAGCAACAAAAGCTAGCCCGGGCAGGAAGTCAGGGCCACCAAATTGGGCTGGCCCGAGGTGGAGTTCAGCCTGAGCGCGAGCCCGAGGGTTGGTGATGTCATCGATGACGCCAACCTGGCTTCAGCCTTGCGGTTTGAATTTTTTTTATCGTTGGCGCGTGCATTGCACATGCCGACATTTAAAAAAAAATGCACGCTCGCGCTACAGTAGCCGCCAACGGCTAGCGTCCACGTGTCGGCGTCTAGGCTCTCCGATCTAATTTTTTCCTCCAATCTAACAACAACCAATTTTTGTGCAATAAAAAAATGAAAAAAAATCTAATTTTTTTTAAAATTACTGAATTTTTTTCTATAAATACCAACCAATACTCTTCACTTTTAACACCAAATCCTCATACATTTTCTTGTCCTTCTACTATTATTCACTTTCTACTCATATTTGTTTCACTTAAATACCTCCCACATCAGATCTTCTCTACATTTTCATTTCTCATATTTTAGATTTCATTCTCCATTCTCAAATGGTAGACATGCAAAAGTGAGAAACTAGAGAAAGAAGGCGTAGACAAGTTGCAGGCAAAAGGGCGCAGAGAGAACTAGATCAACAAATTGTCATAGCAGTGGCTTTGCTTGATGAAGAAAACCAGAGCCGCCATGGTTCACGAGAAGGCCGTGCCCCAAATGTGGACAAACATAGACATTCTCAGGGTAAGAATCTTATGGAAGATTATTTTATCCCAAATTCTCTATACTCTGATGTTCATTTTCGAGCTCGATGTAGAATGCAGCCCCATTTGTTCAATAAAGTCATGCATGATATTTGCAATTATGATGAATACTTTATTCAAACAAAAAATGCTGCTGGAAATTTGGGACTTCTTATTAAGCAAAAGTTCACAGTTGTTATACGAATGTTGGCGTATGGGTCATCTGCTGATCAGGTAGATGAGATTGCCCGGATGGAAAAGTCCACTGCTTTGGAGAGCTTGGTGAGATTTTGTGATGCAATGGAAACTCTATACACCAAGGACTACCTGCGCAGACCTACGCTCAGGGACCTTCAACGGCTTCTACAAAAAATCGAAGCTCGAGGATTTCCTGGAATGATTGGTAGCATCGACTGCATGCACTGGTAATGGAAGAATTGCCTAACTTCTTGGCAATGAGATTATGGAAATAGGAAAGGGCAGAAAAGTATCATCCTTGAAGCCGTTGCTGGATTTGATACATGGGTTTGGCACGCCTTCTTCGGAGTTGCCGGATCCCAAAATGACTTGAACGTCCTGGGTCAATCCCCGGTGTTCAATGATGTTTTGAGAGGTGAAGCCCCGAATATCACCTATGAAATCAACAATACCGTCTACCATAATGGGTATTATCTAGCTGACAGTATCTACCCGAGGTGGACCACATTTGTGAAATCAATTCCACATCCCCGATCCCAGAAGCAAAAATTATTTGCTGCCTATCAAGAGGGTTACAGAAAAGATATGGAGAGGTGCTTTGGTATCCTCCAAGCCCAGTGGGCTATTATTAGGGGCGCGGCGCGTCTATTTGATGAGGAGGTGCTTAGGAGCATAATGATGACATGCATCATCCTCCATAACATGATTGTGGAGGATGAGTATGATTATGATGCTGCTGACGTGTACGAACCAGATCCCATGAACACGGCCTTGATATGAATTTATGAAAAACTCGTGGGGCCAAATGGAGAACCAGCGTAGCATGAACCGTTGGTTAGGGACGGTAGTTTCATGCCCCGTATGATTGATCGCTACACGAAGATGCAATCGTCGTATATTCATGAACGACGTCAAGTTGACTTGATGGAGCATTTATGGGCGGTGAAAGGCAATGAAGGTGAATGAAGTGAAGTGAAGATGTTTTTTTAATTTATTATGTTTACGTTGTATTTTTAGTTATGCTTTGGTTGTGGTTTGTTTATTTTGTATGCTTTGGTTGTGGTTTGCTTTTTATGTATGAAATGTTTTGAATAAAAAGGTATTTTATTGAATGTTTTCTTTATTCATTAAAAGAAAATCAATAAAACTAATAAAATTAAATCTTATCCGAAAATATTATCCAAATGAATTGTTTATGTAAAAAAGTTGTGAAAAAAACAAAAAAATGAATAGTATTTGCCATGGCAAAGGGCAACTACTAGAAACACACATTGTTTTTTGCAAGGACAGCTACTATTCACATGAATAGTAGATGCCCTAGCCCCCCACCCCCCCTTGCCATGGCAATGGGCAAACTGCTAGAAGTGCTCTTAGTGATTTTAGTTAGATTTTGGAGTTTATCGAATTTTTCTCCTGATTTTTTTTTTCTGAAGGTTATTTTCATATTGAAATCATATTTTGATTATGTTGTTGATTGCTTGAATTTACAATTTTGAGTTTTTTGCTTCAATTCTTTGATTCAAGTCGGAATTTAGTTTAACACATGTAAATCAATGTAGAATCAAACAATTGAGTTTTTTGTTCAATTCTTTGATTATACATGGCACAAGTACAAGAGTATTCGGGCACATGTTAGGTCAAGAGGTTGGATGATAAGTCTCACAATGGATAAGATAATTTTATCCATGAAGTTTTCATCCCAAATTTCATCGCAAATGCATAGGGACTTGTTCAAGATATTAAGGTAAATTAATTTTGGGTTGTTTTGTTTAATTATTTCTATTTGTATTTTGTTTATCAATTTGTCTTTTTTGTGATATATAATTTTTTTATATATAGAAAATATTGTATTTCATTAAACCGAAAGGAACATTACATGATAAGAACTAGCATGTGAACGGCGACCTCGTTAAAACCTTCCTAGAGAAAATAAAACCCCGGAGTATGAAAGAGTACCACCCATGCTATTGACTAAACAAACTTATACGAAACAGATAGACCTAAAACCCAACCACAAAACCTTTAAAACAACATCCCATCACTATGTAGGTACTGTCAAAGAAGTCCTATGATCTAGAGAAAGCATCATAATTCTTCGTATAAAGTCAAAAACGTACTATGGGTATCAGAATAGTGTAAGAATATTTTATAAATATTCTGTGTGGCCCATATGAAGTAACATATGTGGTCAATAAATTGTTTAATTGGTTTAATAAATATTATTCAAAATAATTATATTGGTCAAATAAAGAGAAGTAGTTTCTTATTTTATTACTGTGATGGGTGGTAATTGATTATGGTCTTCACTGGGAAATGGGTCATCTCTCTACCTATAATAGTGCACATACCCATCTTATATGAAAACACGTATTAGGGTTTTCTAACGTGCAAAAAGGCTAGAGAGAGAAATCTATTTCCTCTTACGGCTCGCCTACGGATCGCTCAAGACAAATATCTTGATATTGTAGAAGACTAATCATTCAATGCATGTATGTAATTTAAGTATAATTGAATTTCCGCCTAATGCTATTGTGAAAATCATGAAGTTCAAGATCTTGGGTCATGGATTGTGACTTATGATTTTACCCAATATTAAGTTTACATGTGGTATCAGAGCATGGTTCTAAACTTTCATGATTTTCCCGTATATTTTTGGTTTGTTTTAATCGCTTGATATATGTACTTATGTCATATTCTGATATAAACACGTACACACCTAAAGTATCTGCTCGCCGATTTTGACATTACATGAAAGTATGTGAGATAGATATATGGTAGCAATTATTAGGCATGGTCTAAATGAATATGTACATATATTATGTATATTGTTTTCATGAATGTAAATGTTTGTTGAGGCCCAAAAATCCAAGGGGCTAAACCCAAATTAATTCTTGGCCCAACACAGGTGATTGAATGCAAAATAGGCTCAATCGGGACAAAAGAGAATTTATAAGAGCCGCCAACACAAGCTACAAGCCAAGAATCATGCCAAGCAAGCACGTGCAGGAGGGGCCAAGAGCGTGCCGACATTACAAAATCACGCTCACATGCTCATTTGGTGTTACTTGGCCCAATTATAGCCTATCACGGCATAACAAGACCCCAAGCACGAGCACAGATATCATGCAAGAAGAGCCACTATTCTAACACCAAGCTATGTCACGAGCTTAAGTGGGCCCAAGCCACAAAATTAACCAGGGCTTACTGAGAAGGTTGTGGTATGGAAGGAAATGAGCAATCACAGGGCCCATTGAGGGTTCAAGGGACGCAAGTTTTTAAGCCACTTGGGGGCTTTAAAACTCAAGCCCGTTCCTAGAACCCAAGCACATGGGTTAGCATGAGAGAGAAGAGAAGAGAAAATTACCCCATGCTCTAGGAAGACACCAAGTAACCTACCAAAATACTTAGCCCAACCCACATCAATAGAGTGCCCTAAAGAAATTAGCAAAAGCCCTTTCCAGTAGTTTGGCGAAAATCCACTAGAAATAATAGGCCAGCAACCCAACGTTACGCATAAGCCCAGCCCAGCAGCTTGTAGAAAAGTTGTCATCGCGCTCCACCTCTGATGAGACTCCAAACAAGTCAGACAAAGGGCCAAGGCAAGAACCAGCATAAATTCATGGGTAAAGGGAAAATACCCATCGGACAAAAGGCTCCACCCGTCTCCTTCCCCATTACAAGCTCTATTTTGAAAACATTGAGAAAAAGAAAAGTGGCGCCTCACCCTTGTGGGGAGGTCCAGCTGCATCAAAATCGTTGGAACCACAATGATTCCTTACTCATATGCCTTGATAAGAGAATTTCACCAAAATAGGACTAGGTAGGGAGCTGCCAAGGGAAAAGGAAGAGGAAGACCAGACAAAATTAGGGTTCTTGACGCCTATAAAAGAGGGATTTTGCTACCCAGAAAAACCCAACCATTGATAGCCTGACCAAGCTTTGTCAAGCATCTGAGAATTCACTCAAGACACCCAATCCCCTCTTTCGTTCATTCTTCTTCTCCCCCTTAGGATAGAAGTCGTGCTAATATTCCCCTGTTCACTTCGGGCTCTTGTCCTCTATAAGGAACTCATGCCTCTCTCTCTCTCTCTCTCTCTCTCTCTCTCAAATTGCTAAACTTTCGAAAGCTTAGCTCCCATGCCACAGGCTCCTCAGGTTAAGCCATTAGTGAATTTATCATGCTTATTTGGGTGTTAGTAAAGTGAACCTAAGAGTGTTCTTTTAAAATCTCATCAGATTTTCTAAAAACTCTTTTGGGAGCTTGGTTTCGAACTCAGGCATTTGGGGGATTTTGTTCGTTATCTTCTAACAGCAGCCCAAGCCCATTCGTCAGGCTGCTGGAACAAAAAAACCCCTACAATGTTATACGCTATAATACACATCGCACGGATATCAATTAATTGATTTAGATGGATGGGTTATTGGTTTGAGGTGCAGTATATATTATTAATTATATATGCATCCGTATGAAAAGCATAGTACGAACTTTTAGATTGGTATAATCTCATTTGAATGCTATTTTTGAAACTATACGCACAGACATGATTTTAATATTCTATAGATAGTAAATGAATGTTGTCATATATTACCATGATGAAGCACTAATGAAGCACATACATTATGATCATAATAGCTCATATGTATGCTAGAAATCCTAGAATCATCCAACGGGTGCCTAATGACATGACCCGCCCCCTTAGAAAAGTCCTAAGGCTATTTTAGTACTTTCCAAAGGACGGGATAGTCTCAAAAGATCCGAGCCCATGACCTCTGATTTCAAATCCAAAAGTTCCTAGAGGTCGAACAAGGTCTACTGAACACGTCTTGAAAGTTTGGTTTGAATCGAGAGGTCGGATTTAAACCAATCACACAATCGAATAGTGATCGCTTCGCCTAACCCTAAACTCAAAGATTCGGGGAATCCGGGACTCCGATTCTCGATCCGCAAATTCCTACATGATCCCAGAGGCATGAGGAATGACATATTTGAAGTTGGAACCGATCCAATGGTCCAAACCTATCGAACCTGGATATCGCGTATTGAGCGTAATATCTGTTCGACTATCATACGATAACCAAATTCGAATACGAGCATACCGTCAAGCTCGAGACGATAAAGGGAACATTTTAGAATACAATGGGCTACCACATAGTAGCCCACATGCCCCACCCACCACCGGCAGCGAGTGGGTGACACCTAACAATACTTATACCAACACGTTTAGGCTAACAAGGGTAGCATATTTGATTCTTGGACCACTGCCAAAAACTAGTCGGAACTAGCTGAATCGAAGCCGAAACCGTCCTTAAAAATGGGTATATTGAACGATCTATAAAACCTCAAAATCAACCCAAGATACCAGCATAGATAGATAGAGCACGTGGGCCGGGGGGAGGGGGGGATGAAGATTCATACCTAGATCAACGAAAACAGCCTCCGAAATCGCTGGAAACGGCATCGAAAATCTACTGAATTTTTCAGTCGATACCGTCGACTATCCCGATAGACTTGAGCTACAAAAAGTACTAGGTTGTGTAGAGAAGAGGGAGATGAAAATTTTGGGACCAATTTAGTTTGATTTGGTCACCGAACGACGACGAAATTGCCACCTAAAACGGTGGTGTCGCATGGTGGAGAGAGAGAGTGTCATGTGTAGAGAGAGAGATTGAGAGAGCTTGAGTATTTAAAAATCTGACTTTGGAAAAATTACGGTTGTGCCACTACACTTCCGTTGACCACAACTTCTTTGTTAAAACTTCGATTTGGGCCCACTATGTGTCTACGAACTCATGAGAGCGAGCTCTATGCAATGGTGCCACTAATTTTCCCAAAATCTTTCTTGATTAAAGTACCCCTACTCCCAAGGACAAAATTGTAATTTCGTAAAAGAATTAAATTGGATTGAATCGATTAAATTGGATCAGGGATGTTACACCTAATGTTTCCCTTTTATGCAATATTAATTTAGGGAAAATTGCATAATATTTGCACCGAATTAAGAATTGCGATTATGTTCAACGAAATTTGTAATTGGATGATCTATTTTGTATGACTGCTTGCGAACTTATGCTACAAAGATCTTGGTGTTTACATGTACAGTGAATTAAAGTTATTTAAAATAAATAAATGTAAGCATATTGTATTTCATTGTCACTGTACTTTGTTTTATGAGGCAAGGCAATCTAAAGGTCTATTGCCCACTAATGTGTTAAAGAGTCATGTGAAGCAGTGAAGAATATATTTCAAGCGTATGAGGAGACTTCTGGGCAAAAGATCAATTTCACAAAGTCAGATTTAAGTTTGAGCCCAAATGCTACTGCCGTAGAAAAACAAATAGTTTTGGATTTACTGGAAATTCCGTTGGTGTCTTGCCATGAAAAATATTTAGGTTTGCCTATGGTGACAGGTAGGGGAAGAAAGCAGATTTTCGGGATTGTCAAAGATCGAATCGGAAAAGAATTAGTGGGTAAAAGGAAAAGCTCCTATCTAGAGCTGGTAAAGAGGTCCTGATTAAAGCTGTGTTATAGGCTATGCCCACCTACTCGATGAGCTGCTTTCGAATGCCTAAGGGGATGTGTAAGGAACTTCATGGCTTGATGGCTAAATTCTGGGGGTCTAAAAGTATGAATATGCGGGGTATTCATTGGACTAAATGGGAGACATTATGTGTGAGCAAGCAGATTGGAGGATTGGGATTTAGAGACCTTGAGGCTTTTAATCAAGCTTTTCTGGCAAAACAAAGTTGGAGATTATTTTTTAATTGCAATTCCTTGGCAGCAAGAATTTTCAAGGCCCAATATATTCCGCTTGTAATTTTTTAGAAGCTAGATTGGGGTATCGACCCTCACTTATTTGGAGTTCGTTGATATGGGGGAAGGATTTGTTGAAGGCGTGTTTGCGGTGGAGGGTTGGAAATGGTGAAAATATACATGTTTATCAAGATCGGTGGGTGCCTTTACCAATGAATTTCAAGATTATCTCCATGCCACAATTTGATGTTTCTATGAAAGTATGTGAGTTGTTTAATGCAACTGGACAATGGGATGAAGAGCTATTAAAAGCTAATTTTTGGGAACAGGAAGTGAATGCTATCCTCCAAATTCCATTAGCTTCAACTCATAGAGAGGATAAATTAATTTAGCACTATGATCGCAGCTGATCAGTGCATAATTACATATCTTTTTATATCCTTCTAACTTATGATTTGGTTATGTTTTTGAGTTAAACTTGTGCTTTTAATAAAGTTTGTGTATGTTTCAGTGTAATAAGGATGAGACTCATTACATGCATTTTGAAGACAAGTTAGCAAAACAGTGTCTGCAGATCAGTCACATTCATGGATTAACCTGTACTTGCTCAAGAAGAACCAGATAATGAGCCATACATCATTGGAAAGATACGGAAGTAGAGTTTCCGTAGCATTTTACGGTTCATGATTTGGAGTCTTCTAGAGGAAGTTATCCATGATTTAGCAGCTCAAGGTCAAAATTCGGCAGCATCTGCGTTATTGGGCCAAAAATGACATTTGAAGGTCTTTCCTATTTTTCCTTGAGTTGGGCTGCATATGCTTGGAAAGATAAGACAAAGGGCTTGAAGATCCATATTTTTCCAGGATTTTTTGGAGTGAATAACAAGCCCAAAATCGGCCCACAAGCTGATTGCAATGCAATGTCATGCATGACTATCTAGTGGGATTTGTTGGTGAAGTGCACTAGCCAAAAGAATGAGTTTCTAATCACAATGGGATTTGTTGGTGAAGTGCACTAGCCAAAAGAATGAGTTTCTAATTACAATGGGATTTGTTGGTGAAGTGCACTAGCCAAAAGAATGAGTTTCTAATTACAAGTGCTATTGGCATAAACCATATTCAATTCAAATATTCCCCTTCCATTCTCCCTATAAATAGCACTCCAATTCTAAACACAAATCATTCAACAATCCATCAATTCACTTCATCCATTACTCATACACATTCATATAAGAGAGAGAGAGAGAGAGAGCTAGTTGCAAAAGGAGCAAAGCTTGGAGCTGTCTTGGGAATTCCTTGCTGCCATCATCTAGTTCTTTTCTTCTCTTTATCCTATCCTATGTATTTCTTATTCTATATTACTTTTCAATTATTAAATATGTGTAACTAAATTCCTTCTTAGTTAGAGGTGAATTCGAAGCCATGGACATATGTTTTATATGAATTGATCACTCCCAGTTATGGTTTCGTAAAGTATGAATGTGATTTACTTTTCTGTTTTATTCAGGACTTATTCTTGCATGTTTATTAAGGATGCATACTTAGTTTGCATGCAGGGTTTTGATGCTAGGATATAAGGGAATTTCACCTAATCGTTATGAACTTATATTCACAAGTAGTAAAAATCACTAGTCATGATTGTGTTAAGTAAATTCCTGGCAGGAGTATCATGCTTTTCATAGTTACAAATGCTTTGTCAAAGCTTATGATTTTCATAGAACTTAATGATCTTTGATATGTATCTCTATCATGCTGTTCATATAGGGAACTTGATAAGAATAATTTGATTGAGTCGCTGAGTCCAATTCAATGAACTTAGGAAAATCTGAGAGTTAATTAATGCAGTTCACAATTAATTTGGGGCTTTGACATTCATACTTTATTGAAAGAGTAACTGGAGATCGATTTGTATGCATATGTTCCATGTGTGGAGAAGAATCCTCTAGCTATCCCTTAATCCATATATCATTCACATCTTAGTTATTTGCTGCTGTAAATTTTACTTTGGTCTAAATCATCCAACTTCCCCCCCCCCCCCAATCATTATTCCCTTAACTTAGTTCTAGTTTAATAAATTTAATTTGTGTTGATTAGCATCCCTCCTAATCCCCGGAATAGAACGATCCCTACTTACTCGTACTACGATTGCATGATTTATAGGGTTTAATTTGTGCGTTAGTTATTTCTCACGCCAGCAGCGGCAAATACTCAATCAGAAGTGGTTATATGATTGCATGCATGAAGAAGCAAAGGGAAAATGGCATGGAAGGGTCCTCGACACAAGATGGTACATTGTTATGTAAAAAACTGTGGAGTTTGCAGGTGCCTAATAAAATCAAATTCTTTCTATGGAGATGTATATGGGGTTTTTTGCCTAGCAGACAAAATCTGTACCATAGGAAGATCTTGAATTCTCCAATATGTCCACATTGTGGGAAGAAAGTGAAGTCAGTTATTCATGCAATATGGGCTTGTAATGAAGTGAAAGCAATATGGTCTTTATCACCCTAGAGTGCAAATCGACATGAGTGGAGAATTACATTTTTTCAAGGAACTTTGGCAAGCTGTGATTGTGGTCTCAAGTAAAAAGGAGGTGGATCTTTTTGCTTTTCTATGCTGGGATATTTGGAATGACAGAAACAATCTGTTGTTTCATGGACGAAGTCTTGAGAGTGTATCAGTGTTTAACAAAGCGTTGGCTTATCAAACGGAGTTTTACTCTGTAAATCTTGCCCCTATATGCTCCCATAATAGGGAAGGGCCCAGTCAAAGTTCTGTTAATTGGCATGCCCCATTCGATGGTCAGTACAAAATTAATGTTGATGGGGCAGCCAAACTTGCTAGGTTAGTGCAGGGAGTTGGAGTAGTGATTCACAATGGAAATAAAGAGTTTATGGCTGCTTGTTCTCGACAAGTGGTAGGACATTTTAGTGCACAAGGTATGGAACTAATTGCTGCAAAGGAAGGTCTTCAGTTCGCATATGATCTTGGCTTTCATGACATAGTGCTGGAAATGGATGCGCTGGGGGTGGTAGATAGAATCAACTCTAATGAAGAGTGTTTTGAAGCTGAAGGGAATCTAGTGGAAGACATCAAGGAGATGCAGGGGTGGTTTAGATCTTTCTCTTGTAATTGGCAATGACGAGATGGTAACAAGGTTACCCATGAGCTAGCTCAATATGGCACTCGAAACGCTGTTTTTTTTTCACATGGATTGAGGAGGAGCCATTATGGCTAACTCCCTTTCTTTCTGCAGATCTAGAAGCTAATGGATGATCTTTATGTTTGATGGCAAGTGGGAGGTGCTCTTTTTCCTTTGGCGGATTTTCCTCCTTTTTTGGGGGTTTTTTATGCTAAAGGTTTTTTACAGAGTCCCAAACTTGGACATCCTTTTTGTTTCTTCTCACTGTATTATGCTATCTGGTTATTGAATGAAATTCCTTTTCATTAAAATAATAATAATAATAATAATAAAAATCATTAAAGTGTATCAATTATGTAATCGATTAACTATTATAGTTGTTAATTTAATTTGACATTCATATTATGAATAGTTTGTCAGTCACCAAAGTGGCCAAGCTAGAACGTTCCTTGAATATCAAATTAAATGATAATTAATCAATTACTTGTGATTTAAGGATGCATATAAATTAAGTTGAACCTTATAATGTTTCCAAGGTTTCAGTGTCATGAGTATATTGACTTTCATCATTCATAAGATATAAGGATCACCCAAAGGTGGATCTGCTATTCATATGATTGGTGATGTAAATGAGGTAACTTGTATATGTCTTATTTAGATTTTTTTTTGGATATCCAAAGATAACTTACCTCCTTGCATAGAACGTCTTCGAAATCTCATCTAATCTTTAAGTCTCGAAGTTAGTCATTCATGAGCTTCTTGACATCTTCTGCCTGCATGGTCTACTGTTCACGTTGGTGTCCTCAATGATGCAGGCATCGCTGGTTTACCTCCCTCATTATCTCTTTGGAGCAGATCTTCTCTACTATCCTGCCTGCACGGCATGTTGGTGGATTGAGCTTGTGAGGGACCCTCTATAGCTTGTCATCGTGAGTGGTGGCTCATTGGTGACCATCAGCGATAGAGCAGATCCGGGGGTTTTCTCCCTTTTTCCTCTTTTGTATTGCCTAGAGAAATTCTTATCGGCTCATAGTGAGGCCTTTCACTATGGTGATTTGAGGTTTAGATGAAACCGATGATGGAAAGGAAACGAATTTCCCTTTATTTGGATTCGAGAGCATCGCATTGAGTATATTTCGAAGCTCTCAATATGTTTGAGCAAAATTCCGCACGGGGAATATTCCTAGGTTGATTCCTCGACCTTCGATCTTCCTTCTCTCTCTTCCTCCATCCTTGTGAAATAAATAGTAGTAAATAGACCACACCCGAGGGGTGTTGGCCACAGACCCTCCGATGTCTAAGTTAGTTCAATTAGATCTTGATAAAGATACGACAATAGCTAAAGTGGATGGAGTTTTCTCTCACGAGGAAAGCCGGGTGGGCTTAGCAGTGTGTGGTGGCACTTAGCCGTGTGGGAGAAAGAGGAGAGAGTGGCAGCAAGAAAAAGGGTTTTCGGGTGAAAAAGTGTTACCTTGAATGTCTTGTCTAGTCATGCATTTATAGGCTCCTTGTGTGCTAGAGTTTGAAAAATAATCCTTATTTGGTTAGGATTATTCTTACCCATAAATAGGATATTGGAATTTAATCAAGTCGATTTGATGAAAATCTCATCCTTGATTTGGAGAGATATTTCCATCTTAAATCAAAAATAATTTTCCTAATTAAATATGGTTTAATTAGGGTAATCAATTGACCTAAGGAATATTCATTTTTCCCGTGTTGCCCACCTATTGGCTGCCTAAATATATGTTCCAACAATAGTGTCATGGGGATTCGAACATGAGGTCATTGTCTGCAAATCAAGGCCCTTTTTTACTGAGTTAGACCTCGTTAGTTCAAACCTAGACATTTTCTGTGTGGTTTTCACTCTCATGTACTTAAACCTAAAAATTCCATTATAAAGAAAATGGTTATTCGTAGCAATGGTCCCTCAACTATACCTGAAGCTACATTTTGGTCACTCAACTCAAATATTAGTTGCAGAGGTCACTCAAGTAGGTGTTTTGTTGAATCATGAGTCCCTCTGTCAAACTCTGTTAAATTTTCTGTCAAAAATGAGGGTAAATTCAAAAATTCATCCACAACCCTCCCCTTCCTCCACAATCCTTCATTGCCGCAACCCAACTCTGTTCAGTCAACATTGTTATTTTTATATCTTAATTGGCAAAAACAAACCATCAAAAAAAGAAGCGCAAAAAGAATTAGAGTGGATAAATATTACAGTCTGCATAGAAACTTATAAATAAAAATCTTTAGCTCAAAGGCGCCATCTAAGTCAGACTGCCATAAACATTCTAGTCAAGATGCTCAAAGTGCCGAAGGCTTTTACTACACAGATCGATATGCAGTTTTTGTGGGAAGAAGGGTAGGTGGGGAAGCGATGGGAGGGTGAGAATTGGGTCTAGAGTATTTTGAGGAATACATGCTCGGGATAGGTGCCCAGTGTGACAAAGAGATAGGGATTGGGGTTGGGAGGGATTGTAGGAGGAAGGCGTGGGTTGCGGCAATGGAGGAAGTGGATGGTTGTGGAGGAAGGGGAGGCTTGTGGATGAATTTCCGAATTTACTCTCATTTTTTACAGAAAATTTAATAGAGTTTGACAGAGGGACTAATGGTGCAACAAAACACCTACTTGAGTGACTTTTGCAACTAATATTTGAGTTGAGTGACCAAAATGTAACTTCGGGTATAGTTGAGGGACCATTGCTACAAATCACCCTAAAAAAAAAAAAAAAAAAAAAAAAAAAACAAACACACAAACACAATCCTAAAGAATCCTATGCCTAGCAAGGGTCTTGTAGTTTAATAATTAAAGGGGGTATATTCGATTAGGATTTTAGAGTGTTTAAAAAGATTTTAAAAATCCAGGTGTATTCAATTTGGATTTATACAAACTTTAAAAGAGGTTTTACAAGTCTGGGTGTACTCAATTCAAACTTATATGAACTTTTAAAAAGTCCATACAAATATGGGTGTATTCAATTAGGATTATAAAAAAGTTGAATAAAATCTAGGTGTATTCAAAGAGTCATATATTTGGAAGGATTTTGTTAAGTGATATGCCCTAGCTTTTCTCTCTACAACATAAGACGAATAGCCTTCCTCCTTCTGTGAAGGTATGCTCCCTATTTTTTCTTTGATCAATACCTTGTTGGGTTTTCTTTTTCCATGATTTTTCTTCGTTCGTGTTTTTCTTGTTATTAGGGTATAGTTTGCGGTTACAAGTTTTACTTGTTATTAGGGTTTAGCTTGGGGTTAGGGTTTATGCTTTGTTACTGGAGTTTATGCTTGTTACAAGGGTTTATGCTTATTACTAGGGTTTATGCTTGTTTTTCTTCTGAAATATCTATATACAACTTTATCAAAATTGTTCGTTGAATCACTAGATAGGAAATTGAAATATAGTGATTGACAACCTTTCCATAATCAAACAAAAAAATGACACAAACTAGATAAATAGTAAATAAACGAAAAGCCAAAAATTAACTACAACCTTTAAATGCTGTTTTGGAAGCCTAAACAACCTTAGAAGCCCAAAATCCACCTTAGATCATGCGCCCCAATCATTCCCTTTTCAGAAAGGTATCATGCGCCCCAATTAGAGTTCGGACGCCAAATTTGTAAGAGCTCCCAATAATCTTATTTTTGTGTGTTTGGACAGAGGAATATTTCACAAAATGGGGTGAATCGAAAGGAGAGAAGAGAAATGAAAGGGGAGACTTGGCAAAATCGGAGAGAAACCATTAGGGTTTCTTGGAAAGGAGGAGCTTCCAGCAGCTATAAAAAGGGCCATCTCCTACACATCAAACAACCACACCTACTACTTCACCCCTAGATATAACACGCATCTAGAGAACAAACTTCATCTCTCATCCTTGAAACCTCTGCAATTTCGTGCCCTATTCCTCCATCTCCTCCCATTTTCTCTTCTAGCAAGCCATTCCTGACATAGCTTTTGTCAGGCTGCCGGAAAATTACTCAACACACCCATTGTTCTTCCCATCTCTCTTTCTCTCTTCAACGAATTCTCTCAAAATACCCTTCTCCCCTTACCTTAAACCCATGTTTCTTATAGGAAATCACAAGCCTCTCTCTCTTTAATGCTAAACTCATGACTGCTTTGCTTCCATGTCACAAGCTTCTCATGTCAAGCTAAGAATCTACCTGTAAGCGATTGTTAGTTTTGCTGGTGAAGGTAACCAAGGTGCTTCCTAAGGCTCAGCTTCCCTTTCGAAACATTCTTGGGGTTTGATTCTTAAACTTAGACCCAGGGACAATTTTCACACATTTGGCTCTTTACAGCAGCCCAGGCCCGTAGTAGCTGCGGGAACCAAAAAGCCCGCCACAAACATCAGTGCAATCTTGGTACAAATCATGTAGTTCCATCTGCTTAGAGTTGTAATATTGGTACAAATCAAGTATCAAAACATCTCAACATCAATGCAGAAATTTTCTCATCCCTCAGTGCAGAAATTTTCTCATCTCAACATATATGCTATGAACTAGCCTGCTACATGATGTAGTGCTTCATTTGGGTAAGGATGCCGAAGTTAGCATTCGTTTTTTTTTTTAAATATGTTAAAAAAAATTATAGAAGTCTAGAATAAAAGCCATACAAATCTTCAGAAAGTTTATGAAAAAAAAAAATTATATAGAAGTCTTCTGAAAGTCTATACGAAATCTAAAGCTCCATAAAGTTCCATGAAATCTAGCACTTAAACAAAAAAAAATTTAAATGCTCTAAAATCCTAATTGAATACACCCCCAAAGTAAGTTCGAATTCCCCTCTCTCAACTTGGCTTCTATATTAAAAAAATATGCAAAATTGTAGCAATGGTTCCTCCAATAAGACCCAACTTTACTTTTCATCCCTCACATTCCTAAATTGTAACAGTGCTGTTTCAATTAGATCTCACATTGCATCATTGGTCTTTTCATCAACTAAGTTAAATTTTCTATCAAAATTAAGGGCAAATTGGGAAATTCATCAAAATAAATAAATCAATCAATCAAATGAAAATTATCTCACTCATTCTCTTCATATCTCCATCGTAGCTCGACTGCCTCCTCCCATACCCCAACCAACCTGGTCACCCTAACCTTCAACAAAGCCCCAAAGCACCACCCCAGCCGCCAGAACTACCATCTACTCTCTCTCATTCCCATCACTGTCAAACCACCCAAACCATCATAGTGAATCCGACAACACCCTCACTACAAACCTCGAGCCCATAGATCTGGCTTTCGACCTTGACGAGCTGCTGGAGATGGATGGGTCGGGTGGGGATCGTCTGGCGCTCTCTCACTCTCTGTCAAAGATTACGAGGCAACCCATCATCAAAAATATAAGGCAATAATGGTTGTTTGACTACTGCTTTGAAAACGCCATCAATTTTTCTCCAAATGACTACTGCTCTGTTTGACTACGGCTCTATTTTTCTCCAAATGGGTTATAATGCCATCAAAGTCAATTTCTTTTTTTGTTGCCCACACCATTTTCTCTGTAAAATTCTAAAATTCCTTTGCTTGAGCAGCAAAAACAAAGGGCTGGGAAGAAATCTGGGTGAGAAATCGGGGCTAGGGAGAAGAAATCTGGGTGGATGGGGGGAAGAAGAGAGAGAGGGAGAGGGGATTTATTTTTTAAATTTTTTTGTGTGGAAAGACATTTTGCTCATGCCAAGCAGAACTTGTCTATGTCATGTCATCAAATTAAATGGAAAAGTTGATTAAGATGATGGAAAGGACGGTTTCTGAAATTGGAGACATAATTAAAATACCATGGTAACAATTTAGCGTGAGAGACGAAAAATAAAGTTGAGGCTTATTCCACTATTGCTACAATTTTACCTAAAAAATAATAATAATAATTACCCTGCCCCTCTTCTAGCCTCCTAACCACGTGGTCTGTCATCTGCATGCCACAGCCGAAGAGCTGACACGCCAGTAGACTTCTACTCCATCCCTTCTTCTTTGATTAAACCAAAAACAAAAGTTATTTCTTGGTTAAAAGGAAGACAATAGTACAAGAAAGTAGTCTCACTAAGAGAAATGGCTCTGGGTGGTGATGGTGGTAGAAGGCATACAACAGCATTGATCGTCCGTGTCATTCTGGGTTTGTCTGCAAGCTTTCTCTTCTGTTTCTCCGCAGCCAATCATCCCTGCACCAATCGAAAGTCATCGTCCCCATTGGTTCACTTTATTAAGAAAGTCGTTGTAATTAATGTAGTTCACGCCTTTTTAGAAAGGCTATCCTTGCCTTGTTTTGTGGTTCACGTCTTTTTAGAAAGGCTATCCCAACTTCACGGCTTTTATAGGATTAGGATTAGAATTAGGAATTTGAGTTTACCACTTGTATTTGTATATATATGGGATGCTTAGCCTTTGTTCAATATACAGAAAGTATTCAGCCATATTATTATTTTCATATCTCAATCACAAGAACTACCTAGCTCTTTCTTATTTTGGTATCAGAGCAGGCTCTTCGTTCCACTCCATCAAACCCTAGCAAAACACAAACACCATGACAGACAAACAAACATCCAATTCCAGCAACTCTGGTATGGAATTATCAAATCCATACTATGTTCATCCTTCAGATCACCCTGGCCATGTGCTTGTTTCTGAAAAACTGAATGACACTAATTATTCCTCCTGGAGCAAGTCTATGCTCCATGCCCTACGAGCCAAAAATAAAATTGGGTTCATTGATGGATCCATCAAACCCCCTTCGGAAGATGAAAAACCTGGCGACTATGCCCTATGGGCACAATGCAACAGTATGATACTATCATGGATTTCGAATTCGGTAGAGCCTCATCTCTCCAAAGGAGTTGTCCATGCACAATTTGCATACAAGATTTGGGAGGATTTCAAGCATCAATTCTCACGGCAAAACACACCAACAATTTACCAAATCCAGAAACAGATTGCTTCTCTATCCCAAGGCTCCATGACTGTCTCAGCGTACTTCACAGAACTCAAGCATCTCTGGACTCAACTTGATGCATATGAAGACCCCATCATCTGCAACCTGATGGATAAGCATCATGAGCAGCGAGAAAAATACTGACTTATGCAATTTCTTATGGGCCTCAATGATGTTCATGACACCATTCACACCAACATTCTCATGATGACACCATTGCCCAATATTCATCAAGCTTATTCATTCGTCAGCAATCATGAGCAACAACGCCAGTTGTCGTCGGAACAACACCAACAACTGCCATCCGACAATTTTTCTCTTGCTGCTGCGACACAAACCCGCTCCGACCAGCGCTGCGATCATTGCAACCGCCAGGGACACACCATCGACAATTGCCGCACTCTCAAATACCATTGTAACTTTTGTGACAAAAGAGGACATACAGAGGACAGGTGCAAAATTAAGAATGGAACATGGGTGCCCAATCCCAATGGAGGCCATGGCAACAACACTGGTCGAAAGCACCGCCCTCAAGGGGGCTCTTCTTCTCGTCCTGCTGCCCATGCAGCGGAAACAACTCCAAGCCCTCAAGGGCCATCCATGCCGCAACCAACAAATCCTTCTACATCTGCCAATCGGTTGAGTGCACTCTCTGCAGATTAGATTCAACAATTAACTCATGCTCTATCTTTGCTCTCTTCTGGTAATGGGAACACTTATGCAAATGCCGCAGGTTCGAATTCTTTTTCTGTTCCTTCCATTAATTCTGTGTTTACTAAGCCATGGATCTTGGATAGCGGTGCTACAGATCATATTGTTTCTGATTCCACTTTATTTACTCATCCCAAACCTCCATCTGTACCTGTTGTTAATTTGCCCACTGGTTCTTCAATCCCAATCACTTGCACTGGTACAATACCATTTAATTCTGACATAACTTTAGCTGATGTCTTGTGTGTTCCGTCCTTTAATCTCAATCTCATGTTCGCTAGCAAAGTCACTGACTCTCTCAATTGTTGTGCCATTTTGTTTCCCACCTTTTGTGTTTTGCAGGACTTGGCTTCAGGGAAGATGATTGGTTCGGGTAAGATGCGTGGTGGTCTTTACTACATGTCGCCTATCCATCGGACACCTACCTCTTATCAAGTCTCTCATCCTTCCAATTTATGGCACCAACGACTTGGACATCCGTCTCCTTCTCGTCTTAAATTAGCTTCTTCCTTGTTACTTTCTAATGCTATTTCCCTTAACAATCATTGTAGTGTCTGTCCTTTGGCCAAACAGACTAGACTTCCATTTTCTTTAAGTTCAATATCAACTCATGCACCGTTTGTTTTATTACATTGTGACATATGGGGTCCTTACAAAATTCCCACTCACTCTGGGGCTCGTTTCTTCCTTACAATTGTGGATGATTTTAGTCGCTGTACATGGGTGTTTTTAATGTCTAAAAAATCTGAGACGCAAAATCTCCTCCAGTCTTTTATCACTTTTGCTCACACTCAGTTCCATACTACAGTTAAAACCATTAGAGTAGACAATGGGTCTGAATTTCTCTCTATGCGGGGTTATTTTCAATCTCACGGCATTGAACTTCAACACACTTGTGTTTACACCCCCCCAACAAAATGGGGTTGTTGAACGCAAACATCGCCATATTCTGACGGTGGCTCGTGCTTTACGCTTTCAATCCAACATACCTCTCATTTTTTGGGGCGATTGCGTCCTCACTGCCGTCTATCTCATCAATCATTTACCTTCACCCCTCCTTTCCAACAAAACACCATTTGAAGTACTATACAACCGTCCACCATCCTTTGAACATCTCAGAGTCTTTGGCTGTCTCAGTTATGCTACCGTTGTCCATCCTACCCACAAATTTGAACCTAGAGCTCACCGATGTGTTTTCGTTGGCTATCCCACAGGCCACAAAGGATATAAACTTTATAACTTGGACACTAAACATTTTTTGACTAGTCGCGATGTCAAATTTCATGAAACTTCCTTTCCATTTTCTACTATTTCATCTCATGATTCTCATCTTCCTGCCGTTGACTCCACAAGTCAGGATACGACCTCCCTTTCTCCAATTTCCGATTTAACCCCACATGGTGCTGACCCTAATCATGTCCCCTTAGTGGCCGACCCTCATACTCCACATATCCCACATATTTCCCCTCTCCCAGACCTCCCTCCCCAACCCGTGCCTGCATCACCTTCTCCTACTCATCTCACTGGCTCTCATACCGACCCTGAAATTCCCATTTCTTCCCCACCCACTCTTCCTTCTCTCAGGTAGTCCACTTGTCCAAAAAAAGCCACCAGCATGGACTAAAGACTACTGCATGTCCAACCAAGTCAATCACTCTTCTTTGGCGCCACGTTCTGTGAAAGGTACTCGCTATCCCATCTCTGATTTTCTTTCCAATTCTCATTTCTCTTATGTACATTGCTCTTTTTTAGCTAACATTACAGGTCCATCTGAGCCTACCACCTATGCTGAAGCTATCCTTGATTCAAACTGGCAACAAGCTATGCAAACAGAATTAGATGCGTTACACCATAATCACACTTGGGACTTGGTTCCTCTTCCCGCTGGTCATAAGCCTATCGGCTCAAAATGGGTTTTCAAAAAGAAATACAAGTCTGACGGTTCTCTTGATCGTTACAAGGCTCGTGTTGTTGCCAAAGGATACACACAGGTTGAGGGAGTTGATTACCAGGAAACTTTTTCACCTACTGCTAAACTCACCACTTTGCGTTGTCTCCTTACTATTGCTGCTGCCCGCACTTGGTTCATTCACCAGTTAGACGTTCAAAATGCTTTTCTTCATGGCACTCTTCATGAAGAGGTCTACATGGATCCCCCTCCAGGTCTTCGCCGACAGGGGGAGAATCTTGTATGTCGGCTCAACAAGTCCCTTTACGGACTTAAACAGGCATCCAGAACTTGGTTCACCACCTTCTCAGACGCTATTCAGAATGCCGGATATCATCAATCGAAAGCAGATTATTCTTTATTCACCAAGATCCAAGGTACTTCAATCACTGTCATTCTTATTTATGTGGATGATATACTTATCACAAGAAATAATATCCAAGAGATGGAACAACTCAAAGCATTTCTTCTCAAACTCTTCCGCATCAAAGACCTTGGTGATTTAAAGTATTTTTTGGGTATTGAGTTTGCACGCTCAGAAAAGGGAATTTTTATGTCACAGAGAAAATATGCACTTGATATTTTACAAGACTCAGGGTTACTCGGTGCACGACCAGATTCTTTTCCGATGGAACAAAACTTGGCACTTACATCCATAGATGGAGCATTGTTGAATGACCCAACTAAATATAGAAGGTTAGTTGGGAGATTGATATATCTCACTGTTACTAGACCGGACATCGTTTATCCTGTTGGCACTTTGAGCCAATTTATGCACGAGCCAATGATCAGTGCATAATTACATATCTTTTTATACCCTTCTAACTTATGATTTGGTTATGTTTTTGAGTTAAACTTGTGCTTTTAATAAAGTTTGTGTATGTTTCAGTGTAATAAGGATGAGACTCATTACATGCATTTTGAAGACAAGTTAGCAAAACAGTGTCTGCAAATCAGTCACATTCACGGATTAACCTGTACTTGCTCAAGAAGAACCAGATAATGAGCCATACATCATTGGAAAGATACGGAAGTCTAGTTTCCGTAGCATTTTACGGTTCATGATTTGGAGTCTTCTAGAGGAAGTTATCCATGATTTAGCAGCTCAATGTCAAAATTCGGCAGCATCTGCGTTACTGGGCCAAAAATGACATTTGAAGGTCTTTCCTATTTTTCCTTGAGTTGGGCTGCATATGCTTGGAAAGATAAGACAAAGGGCTTGAAGATCCATATTTTTCTAGGATTTTTTGGAGTGAATAACAAGCCCAAAATCAGCCCACAAGCTGATTGCAATGCAATGTCATGCATGACTATCTAGTGGGATTTGTTGGTGAAGTGCACTAGCAAAAGAATGAGTTTCTAATTACAATGGGAGTTGTTGGTGAAGTGCACTAGCCAAAAGAATGAGTTTCTAATTACAAGTGCTATTGGCATAAACCATATTCAATTCAAATATTCCCCTTCCATTCTCCCTATAAATAGCACTCCAATTCTAAACACAACATCATTCAACAATCCATCACTTCACTTCATCCATTACTCATACACATTCAAATAGAGAGAGAGAGAGAGAGAGAGAGAGAGAGAGAGAGAGCTAGTTGCAAAATGAGCAAAGCTTGGAGCTGTCTTGGGAATTCCTTGCTACCATCATCTAGTTCTTTTCTTTTCTTTATCCTATCTTATGTATTTCCATTCTATATTGTTTTTCAATTATTAAATATGAGTAACTAAATTTCTTCTTAGTTAGAGGTGAATTCGAAGCCATGGACATATGTTTTATATGAATTGATCACTTCCAGTTATGGTTTCATAAAGTATGAATGTGATTTACTTTTCTGTTTTATTCAGGACTTATTCTTGCATGTTTATTAAGGATGCATACTTAGTTTGCATGCAGGGATTTGATGCTAGAATATGAGGGAATTTCACCTAATCGTTATGAACTTATATTCACAAGTAGTAAAAGTCACTAGTCATGATTGTGTTAAGTAAATTCCTGGCACGAGTATCATGCTTTTCATAGTTACAAATGCTTTGTCAAAGCTTATGATTTTCATAAAACTTAATGATCTTTGATATGTATCTCTATCATGCTGTTCGTATAGGGAACTTGATAAGAATAATTTGATTGAGTCGCTGAGTCCAATTCAATGAACTTAGGAAAATCTTAAGAGTTAATTAGTACAGTTCACCATTAATTTGGGGCTTTGACATTCATACTTTATTGAAAGAGTAACTGGAGATCGATTTGTATGCATATGTTCCATGTGTGGAGAAGAATCCTCTAGCTATCCCTTAATCCATATTTCATTCACATCTTAGTTATTTGCTGCTGTCAATTTTACTTTGGTCTAAATCATCCAACTCCCCCCAATCATTGTTCCCTTAACTTAGTTCTAGTTTAATAAATTTAATTTGTGTTGATTAGCATCCCTCCTAATCCCCGGAATAGAACGATCCCTACTTACTCGTACTACGATTGTATGAATTATAGGGTTTAATTTGTGCGTTAGTTATTTCTCACGCCAAATTTTGGCGCCGTTGCCGGGGATTATGTTGAACAAATAGTAACCTAAAAATTAAGCAACTATATGCACGTTTTAACTCGCAAGTGCACAAGATCAGATAAATAGTATAGAAAGCAAATACGAGATCGTTCCCACGAGGATTGGATTAATTTGTGTGCTTAATTTATTTTCCTTAAACTAAATGGCATTCGGTGTAGACAAAGTGTTCAAAATGATGATTTTCTTATGATGGTATTGAAAACTGAAAATTTAAATACTAAATATTGAAAACAGCGTTTGATTAAAAATAGAATTGGATTGAGGTTAAAACAATGAGAAAACTAGTTAGGTTAGACAACAAATGATCAAGTTAGGGAATTAGGAACACAAGGTTAGGACCAGACACCATGGCTTAATCATACTTTAGCTAGAATCAATCCGTTAATCTAAATTGAACTTGGGAACTTATTCGCTTGAGTTAATTTCTTTTCCTTCTTTCTTGTTTGATTTATTTTCTTTCTTCTTTTTCATTTCTGTTTTGTACAGGGAATTGAATTAAATCAATCTATCATCAATCCTCGTGGGATCGACCTCGCACTTACATATGCTAAACTACCAACGGCTCGTGCACTTGCGAGTATCACAAGTTGAGGATGCAGCTGAATCTATTTTGGTGCAGCTGAATCGACGCAACACTACTCTAACTCTTTTCATTCTTAAAGTGTTTAGCATGGTATCTACTAAGTTGTACTTTAAGAATGCATAACACAATGGAAATCGACAAACACACAAATTCTAGAACATGGTATCTATTCTAGTTATTCATGATGATTAATTTCAAGAACTTATAACTAGTTCTTTTGTTACTTTCATAGGTACAAGACTCGGTCATCTAAATTTACCTATGTAACAAACTCAATACATAGCATACATATGATGATCAAGCATAACATAACGTATGTAAAGAGTAAAATATAATCTGAAATTAATCAATAAGCATCACAAAAGTAGTTTATAGCAAAGACATATCGAAATCCTTAAAGAAACATGATTAGGGCTTCAATCGAGTCCTAACTAAAATATTTAGCTATCCATAATTTGAATGGATAGCAAGAACATACAAAACAGAAAATAAAAAGAGAAATAAGAAAAAGATAGCTCTTTGATAAAGAAGACAACTCTTTGATGGTGTAAACAACTCTTTGATGGTAGACAACTCTTTGATGGTGTAGACAACTCTTTGATGGTGTACAATGGAAATGTAATTTATGGAATGATATCCCCCTTTGAATGAGCTGAAACTCTCTATTTATAGGCTTCAAATTCGTCCTCCCCCTTGGCTGGTCTCTTAGCTGCCCATGTGTGGCAGCTCATGCTTTGTCTCCCATGTGTGGCAGCTCATGCTTTGCAGCTGCCACAAGCTTTGCCTCCATGTGTGGTTGCTTTAATCACATGGATCAACAGCTGCCCATGCTTCGCCTCCATGTGTGGCTGCTTTAAGAACATGGCTCAATAGCTGCCCATGCTTTGCCTCCATGTGTGGCTGCTTTAAGCACATGTGACAGCAAAGGTTTGTCTGTGAACCAAATTCGGTTTTTGACATGCTGAGGGCTCCAATCTTATCTAATTGGGCTGAAATTTGGATATGTTATAGTAGACACCCATTGGAACAACTTCTATCAAGGGTGTCGCCCCATCTGACTTGTGAAAGTAGCTGAACTGAAGCCTGCAAACTGACCCATGAAAACTGGACTGAGGCCTGGATTGTCTGTGAACCAGGTTCGGTATTTGACATGCTGAGGGCTCCAGACTTATCCAATGGGGCTGCAATTTGGATATGTTATAGTAGACACCCATTGGAACAACTTCTATCAAGGGTGGCACCCCATTTGACCTGTGCAAGTAGCTGAACGGAGGCCTGCAAAGTGACCCACAGAAATTGGACTGAGGCCCGAATGTTTGACCTTGAGCTACTAAATCATGTATAACTTCCTCTAGAAGACTCCAAATCATGCACCGTAAAATGCTACGGAAACTAGACTTCCGTATCTTTCCAATGATGTATGACGCATTATCTGGTTCTTTTTGAGCAAGTACAGGTTAATCCGTAAATATGACTGATCTGCAGACATTGTTTTGAGCTAACTTGTCTTCAAAATGTAAATAATGAGTCTCAGCCTTATTATACTGAAACATACACAAAACTTTATTAAAAGCACAAGTTTAACTCAAAAACGTACCAAATCATAAGTTAGAATGGTACAAAAAAGATATGTAATTATGCACCGATCAGATTAGCAAAATTGCTAATCTTCCGTGCATTTTCGTTGTTCTTGTGTTTCTGATTTTGTTTTGTTTTGTTTTCTTTGTTTTAGGTACAAGTGTATGACTCGAAGTTCACACCGTGTTCATGCGCACATATTGGACTTTGACGACGATCTCGAACGAACTTTGAGAAGGAAGAGGAAACAGCCAGAACTCAGTCCCTCTAGTTCTTGTTTCGAACCTGAATCTGAAGCAGAAACGGAGTTGGAAGAGGAACAAGACATGGCTCTAGACAATAGATCAATCAAGGAACTTTCAGCCTCTGAATTGGACAATGCAGTCCCTCTTTGCATTCAATACCCCGGGGCTGCGGCAAGCAAGACCGATGTGTTTGAATTGAAGTCAAGTTTGCTACATCACATTCCCAGATACCATGGGCTGTCCATGGAAGATCCAAACAAGCATTTGAAGGAATTTAAAGTAGTATGTTCAAGTATGACACCCATTAACGTGGATGGAAATATTTTGAAGATGAAAGCCTTTCCATTTTCTCTTATGGACAAAGCTAAGGATTGGCTCTATGAACTAGCACCTGGAACCGTTACTTCTTGGGAAAGTATGAAGAAAGCATTCTTAGAGAAATTCTTCCCAACTTCAAGAATCATTGTTTTGAGGAAGAAAATTAGTGGAATTCAACAAGGCCCGGGAGAATCCTTTCCAGTGTACTATGAGCGTTTTAAGACGTTAGTTGCATCCTGCCCACAACATCAAATGAAGGAAGAGCTTTTAATTCAATATTCTATGAAGGGCTACTTCCACTGGAGAGACAAATGCTTGATGCTTCAGCAGGAGGTGCTTTGGTTGACAAAACACCAGTTGCTGCAAAGATATTAATAGCAAACCGAGCTTTGAATGCACAACAATATGAAGGAGTTGGAGGGAGAGATCATGCACAGCCAAGTCAAGTTAATGAGGTAAGTGCTATTTCAGAACTTCAATCTCAAATGGCTAATCTCTCTACTCTTATTTCGCAGGTTGTTGAAGGACCCAAAGTGCAAAGTGCAGCCACTTGTAGCGTATGCTCTTTGCATGGACACCACACTGATTAATGCCCTCAATTAATAGCGAATGGGGGATGGGAAAGTGCCAATGCCATAGGTTATCAAGGACAAACTCAACCTAGGTATGACCCATTTTCAAACACCCACAATCCAGGCTAGAGAGATCATCCAAATTTTAAGTGGAGGGAGCCTCAACAAACTCAACAACAAGGCGGATATAAACAGCCACCTCCGGGGTTCTATCAAAAGCCATTCGCATCACCACAACCTCAACCACAAACTGCCCAATCAAATTCAGGTTCCCCAATGGATAATGATCAAATGCTTAAAGTACTAACTTCTTTGACTTAGGGTTTACAAAATCAAGCCAAAGAGATGAGTGAAGTGAAGAAGCAAATTGGGCAGATGGCGGAATTCATGGGACAGTTTAGAGAAGAAGGCAAACTACCTAGCTCAACCATTGTCAACCCAAAAGGAGGTTTTGAAACGGCTAAAGCTATCATCTTGAGGAGTGGTAAAGAGATTGGAACCAATCCCAAAATGTCCAAACAAAGCCCAACAGAGAATGAAAAGTTGCTCTTCAAAGAGAAGGAGGAGGACAAAGCCACGACAAGGGAGGAACAACCATTGCTGCAGTCCCCCAAAGCTCCTGCACAACCAAACTCAGGTAAGGTTGTTCCAAATTCAACTCATTCTAACCCTATCCCACCAAATGTGCCTTTCCCTCGCAGGTTTATGCAATTTAAGAAAGAAGAGAATGAAAAAGACATCTTAGAGACTTTCAAGAAGGTGCAAATCAACATCCTATTGCTCAATGCCATTGCTCAGATTCCAAAGTATGCAAAAATTTTGAAGGATCTATGCACTAACAAGAGGAGATTCAAAGAGCATGAACAAGTTGCATTGAGTGAAGAGGTAAGTGCAGTGTTACAAAGAAAGCTACCTCCAAAGCTAAAGGATCCAGGTTCATTTTCTATACCTTGCATAGTTGGTGATTTTAAGTTTCAAAAAGCTTTGCTTGATCTTGGTGCTTCTATAAATCTTATGCCATATCATGTGTATGAGAAACTTAACCTTGGTGAGTTGCAAGCCACAACTGTGAGCATTCAATTGGCAGATAGAACTATTCGGTACCCCAAGGGCATTCTAGAAGATGTTTTGGTGAACGTAGAAGGTTTAATCTTGCCAGCTGATTTCTTAGTCTTGGAGATGGAAGAAGCACCAATTCTTGACAATGAATTGCCCCTTATCTTTGGCCGACCCTTCATGGCTACTGCTAAGACCAAGATTGATGTAGAACAAGGCACTCTCACCATGACCGTTAATGGAGAAACTGTTGCCTTCAAAGTGTTTGATGCCCTGAAGCCAAATGTTGTACAAGATTGTTTTCAAATTGAAGTATTTGGTAATCCAGGGAAAGAGAGATTTGATGGCCTTCCATATTCAATAGAATCATGCTTGCCGAAAAGAGGAGACAAGGAGGAGAAGGGGGCAGCCCACATGTTCAATGCTACAATTCCCACACACAAGAAGGGGCTGCCCAAATTTAGAGATGTGAATACAATTCATTGTGATTCTATTCATAAAAAGAAAAGAAAAGCAGCAAGGAAGCGATGGAAAAGGAAAACAAGCTTGGTGAACTCTCTTGCATTGCATGAGGTGTCGATTGAGCCCAAACCTCCCCATTCACTATAACAAGTTGGATGTCCGACTGAAGACATAAAACTTAGCGCTTCTTGGGAGGCAACCCATGTGTTGAAGAATAAGGTGCTTGGTAGCGGTCAACCTAATCGCATCAAGAGGGAGTTTCTCTAATCCTTTGTCTTAAACTTTCCCCTTATTATTTACATGTTCTCACTCATCTTATATACTTTCACATTGAGGACAATGCTCCATTTAAGTTTGGGGGTAGGGATTGACAATGTTGTTAGGTTTTATGGTAGAGTTAAGTTGTGTGAGCTTTGTTTTGCTTAGTATAATTTTGTTCAATGTCTTGCAAGCCTATAAAAAAAAGTTGAAAAAAAAAAAAAAAAAAGATTTTTCATATGAGTTGACTTCTGGTTACTCCAATAAGCACCTCTGTTAATACAGTGTCTAGGAGTTCTATAGGCGACACCTTCGGTGTCTAAGAAGTTTGGGTTTTAAGCGGGACCATTATGACCTCTCCAAACTTCCCGGATCCCCTGGCTGTGTTTTCTAAGGTTCTTAACTGGTAATCCATGAGTCACTTGTATATTCGTGTGTTTTATTCAAAAAAAAAATAATAATAATAATATAATAATAATAATAATAAAATAAAAAAATAAAAAAATAAAAAAATAAAAAAATAAAAAAATAAAAAAATAAAAAAAATAAAAAATAAAAACCTTCTCTTTCTCTGAAACACTACATTAACCCTAACCCTCCATCTTTCATTTGATCTAGCTGCCCGCTAACCCCTGAAACCAAACCTTCTCTTCCCAAGCCTTCTCCAAATTATTGCTTATTGTAGGGCTCGTCAATGGAGAAACTCAAGGATGCCGTCAGTGGAAAGCTCAAGGAGGATGAGTCCGAATTGAGCATGGTGAAGGTGCCTAGCCCGATGGTTTTGTTGAACTCACTGCCAGCTATCCCACCAGAAGATCCTCTGGGAGAGGACACCATTATGCAACGGGTGTTTGAGGTGATTGAGGTGCTCGTGGTTGTGTTTGCCATGGATCCCTCAGAAGTTACCATAGATGCCTTTCTGTTTCATAGAGGTAGGGTGATAGGGGAAATTGAAGGCATGATTCCAAATTGGGATCTGGATTGTGGATTGGAAGAGATGCAGCTTGCGGCGCTGGCACATTGTCTATATACTTGGAGGGTATATCTGCTAGATAGGAGGTTTGTGGCAAGAACTGTTGTGTTGAGCAGTCACATGTATTCTACAGGTAACATTCGAGACGAGTTTGGCATTTACTTAAGTGTGCTTGACGAGTTTCACTTCCAATTAGTGTACATGACCACAAGACTCCGAGACTTCGTGGAGCAGATGGAGGAGTTGATGATAGATGGAGCCCAATATGATTCTTCTGTTTCAGACCCTTCGGAAAGTGAGTCGGATTGAAAGATGAACCGTCCTAATCGCTTCAAAGGGGAGTTTTTCTAAACTCTAACATTTGATTATGTCTTTTTCTTCTCTTCTTTCCTTGCATTTATGAGGCATTGCATGTTCTTACGTTCTAAACATTGAGGGCAATGTTTCATTTAAGTTTGGGGGGAAGGATTTGGTTATGTTGTTTTACTGTCAAATTTTAAATTTTTTTTTTTTTGTGTGTTTAGCGTCTAAAAACGCAGGATTTTGTGTGTTGTTTCGTTATCCTTCCAAACACCTATGATAAGACTTGGATTTAATACTAATATGGTTTATCAGAAATTGAGAGTCATTTTTTTAAGGACTTTTTGTGGTTCTGAGTTAACTCTGTCTTGCATGCCACCCTTGCACTTATTGAGCACTTTGCCAAGTTAGTCCAATTTCTTGTTACTTAGAGACGTTATGCAATTCTACTTATCTCATGATCTTGATTTTGTACTCTAGAACTTATTTGAATATCTCTTGAGACAGTTTGTTGCCATACAATGCTTAGGAAGTGATTTAGGCCATGTTTAAACCGTTTGAGCTTTTCTAACCATCCCTCTACATTTATTCATCCCTAGTCAACCCATTTGAGCCTGCATTAAGCCTTTCTTTGTGTAAACCATTCCTACCATAATGAACCTCTGTTTTCTTATTCTTACTTATTCTATGAGCAATTAAAGTTATCTTCAAAAGAGAGTTATAAAGAATGCAAGGTTTTTGGAGCAAAAGTGAATCATTAGTGCCATTACCCAAGTGTTGAAAAGAAATAAGTTTGGGGGTATTGGTAACTAATCAAAAGAGGTAATGAAGTGTGACCAATGTAGTCACGGCCCTAGGGTGTTATAAAAGAGAAGAGCATGGTGATCTAGGGTAAAGAGCCACAAAATTAGGCCAAATAAACACATTTGAAGGTGCTGAAATTATGTTGAAAATCTGCTCATGTATGTGTTCCTTGCTTGTTACAAAGTTCAAAAATCTCTTATGCTCTTACCTGTGCTTTAATTGTGCTAAAAATATTGTATATCTCATATCCCTTCTTTCATTCTACCACTACCCTGAACCTCATTACTACCCTTGTAAAGTCCTTTTGATCCTTGGTGTTGCATGGTATTACTGTGGAGAGCAGATTGGATAATGAGCTTATGGGGTTCAGAATTATTGATTTTGCTCTAAGTGTGTGCGCATATACTTATTTGAGTGGCAGGGGTTGTTCTGATTTGGCATTCACACACTACACTTAAGGGTGTCATTGTGAGCTTCGCTTTCTCGTGAATCATGTGTGGAACTTAGATTGTGATTGTTGTGTTTCTTTGGAACCATATACGTTGGTGATTCTTTGAGGATATTGTTTGGAAGGCTAGTTGCTTATTTCCTGTTTCCTAAGTTGTAGTTTTATTTTGTTTTGCTCGAGGACTAGCAAAATCTAAGTTTGGGGGTATTTGATCAGTGCATAATTACATATCTTTTTATACCCTTCTAACTTATGATTTGGTTATGTTTTTGAGTTAAACTTGTGCTTTTAATAAAGTTTGTGTATGTTTCAGTGTAATAAGGATGAGACTCATTACATGCATTTTGAAGACAAGTTAGCAAAACAGTGTCTGCAAATCAGTCACATTCACGGATTAACCTGTACTTGCTCAAGAAGAACCAGATAATGAGCCATACATCATTGGAAAGATACGGAAGTCTAGTTTCCGTAGCATTTTACGGTTCATGATTTGGAGTCTTCTAGAGGAAGTTATCCATGATTTAGCAGCTCAAGGTCAAAATTCGGCAGCATCTGCGTTACTGGGCCAAAAATGACATTTGAAGGTCTTCCTATTTTTCCTTGAGTTGGGCTGCATATGCTTGGAAAGATAAGACAAAGGGCTTGAAGATCCATATTTTTCTAGGATTTTTTGGAGTGAATAACAAGCCCAAAATCAGCCCACAAGCTGATTGCAATGCAATGTCATGCATGACTATCTAGTGGGATTTGTTGGTGAAGTGCACTAGCCAAAAGAATGAGTTTCTACTTACAATGGGATTTGTTGGTGAAGTGCACTAGCCAAAAGAATGAGTTTCTAATTACAATGGGAGTAGTTGGTGAAGTGCACTAGCCAAAAGAATGAGTTTCTAATTACAAGTGCTATTGGCATAAACCATATTCAATTCAAATATTCCCCTTCCATTCTCCCTATAAATAGCACTCCAATACTAAACACAACATCATTCAACAATCCATCACTTCACTTCATCCATTACTCATACACATTCAAATAGAGAGAGAGAGAGAGAGAGAGAGAGAGAGAGAGAGAGAGCTAGTTGCAAAAGGAGCAAAGCTTGGAGCTGTCTTGGGAATTCCTTGCCGCCATCATCTAGTTCTTTTCTTCTCTTTATCCTATCTTATGTATTTCCATTCTATATTGTTTTTCAATTATTAAATATGAGTAACTAAATTTCTTCTTAGTTAGGGTGAATTCGAAGCCATGGACATATGTTTTATATGAATTGATCACTTCCAGTTATGGTTTCGTAAAGTATGAATGTGATTTACTTTTCTGTTTTATTCAGGACTTATTCTTGCATGTTTATTAAGGATGCATACTTAGTTTCATGCAGGGATTTGAGCTAGAATTGAGGAATTTCACCTAATCGTTATGAACTTATATTCACAAGTAGTAAAAGTCACTAGTCATGATTGTGTTAAGTAAATTCCTGGCAGGAGTATCATGCTTTTCATAGTTACAAATGCTTTGTCAAAGCTTATGATTTTCATAAAACTTAATGATCTTTGATATGTATCTCTATCATGCTGTTCATATAGGGAACTTGATAAGAATAATTTGATTGAGTCGCTGAGTCCAATTCAATGAACTTAGGAAAATCTAAGAGTTAATTAGTACATTTCACAATTAATTTGGGGCTTTGACATTCATACTTTATTGAAAGAGTAACTGGAGATCGATTTGTATGCATATGTTCCATGTGTGGAGAAGAATCCTCTAGCTATCCCTTAATCCATATTTCATTCACATCTTAGTTATTTGCTGCTGTTAATTTTGCTTTGGTCTAAATCATCCAACTCCCCCCAATCATTGTTCCCTTAACTTAGTTCTAGTTTAATAAATTTAATTTGTGTTGATTAGCATCCCTCCTAATCCCCGGAATAGAACGATCCCTACTTACTCGTACTACGATTGCATGAATTATAGGGTTTAATTTGTGCGTTAGTTATTTCTCACGCCCGCCAAGGAAACCGCATTGGGATGCAGCTATGCGAATGTTAAGCTCATAATTTCATACATTTACATGCCCAATTTACTTAATTATTTTGCTTAAGTTCTTGGAATTCTGAGTTATTTGTCTCTCTTTGTGTGTTTTGTAGGCCCATAGATCAAAAGAGCATAATTCATGCAATTCAAGCATGTTAAGGCCTGATTTGGATGAATGGAAGAAGAGCTTAAAGACAAACTCAATTTGGGCCACAACCCCTTGCCAGTCCAGTTTCGTAGGTCACATTGCAAGATTTGTTTCAGCCAACTACACAGCTCGGATGAGGTCGACTCCTTCATGAAAGTTGTTCCAATGGGTGTCTATTATAACATATCCAAATTGCAGCCCAATTGGTTACGTTTGGAGCCCTCAGCACGTCAAACACAGAACCAGGCTCAGGATTGCAGTTTCCTCTTTGAAGCCTTGGATCCTCTTTTGAGCATTGGATCCTCTTTTGAGCTTTGGATACTCTTTTGGACCTGACATATGGAGCAAATTAAGGAAGCATTTCAGCTAAAGAAGTCAAAAGGAGCAAAACATGGCATAATTAAAGGAAAACATGTTTGCACAAATTAAGGAGCCTTGTTTTCCATGATTTATGGTAGGTTGTCTACACCAACCAAGGGGAGGACGAATTTGAAGTCTATAAATAGAGAGTTGCAGCTCATTCACAAATCATCTTTCATTCCATCATTTTACATATTCATTGTACACAAAGAGAGGGAAGGTTGAGAGTCACAAAGGGAGAGAAGAGGGAAGGCAGCAGCTGGGAGGCTTTGGCCCCCTGGCAGCCATGGAGATGAATCTTTTCCATCTCTAGCATGCTGTCCATTTCTTCTTCTCCTCCCTTTGTCTTTTATTTTCTTCTTTTATTTCCTTTCCTTTACTTTGTTTTTCTGTTGGGAACTACATTGCTTACATGAATATGGGTTTATAAGTTGAAGATTTGAGTTTCAAGTTTGATTTATGATTCATGTTCTTATTCATTATGCTTATCAGTTATTATGCTTGTTTGGATGATTGATCACCATTAGAACTTGTATATTAACTATATTGGTTTGAATCAAGAGTAGACACCATGCTTTGATTTGAATTGAACTATGAATAAGAAGAGTATGTATGGACATTCGACAACAGGGATTAGATACATGCTTGGTTGTTTAAATTGTTCTTCTATGCTTAATGGGTTCCTAATGCTTAATTTAGGTTAGACAACAAATGATCAAGTTAGGGAATTAGGGACACAAGGTTAGAACCAGACACCATGGCCTAATCATACTTTAGCTAGAATCAATCTTTGAATCCAAATTAGACTTGTCACTTGACACCTTATAACCCGGAATTGAACTAATCTCCCAATATGTTTTCCAGCTTACAAAAATAACCTTTGTTACATTTGCTTACTTTGTTTTTGTTTGAAGTTTTGTTTGCCTCTTTTGTTCAATTATTTCTCTGTTTGCTAGCACTCTAAGTAATTCAACTTGGAACCAAGTTACCATTCTCCGTGGGATCGACCTCGTATTTACATAAGCTATATTATAAACGGTTCGTGCACTTGCGAGAATTAAAGTTGCTGTTTTTAATAACTCATTTTAGTTGTTAAGAAAAAAGCTCAACAGCGAATCCTTAGGTATATCAAAGGGACTCCTGGCCAAGGTCTACTATTTTCTGCCAATAATAATCTGGACTTGAAAGCCTTTTGTGATTCTGACTGGGGACGATGTCGTACCACGAGAAGATCAGTTACGGGATATTGTGTTTTTCTTGGCAATTCACTCATTTCATGGAAGTCCAAGAAGCAAGATAATGTGTCCAGGTCATCAGCTGAGGCAGAATACCGTGCTATGGCAAATACTTGCCTGGAAATAACTTGGTTGCGTTACATATTACAAGATTTACGAGTTCCCCAGAAACTCCCGCTTCATTGTTTTGTGATAATCAGGCAGCCTTGTACATCGCAGCAAATCCTGTTTTTCACGAACGTACCAAGCATATTGAGATAGATTGTCATATAGTTCGAGAGAAATTACAAGCTGCCTACGCTTTTTCAATTAGCTGATATATTCACGAAGGCTTTGGGGAAGGATCAGTTTGTGAAGCTGCGAGACAAGTTGGGTGTTCGTAATCTTCACTCTCCAACTTGAGGGGGAGTATTAAGAAAGTCGTTGTAATTAATGTAGTTCACGCCTTTTTAGAAAGGCTATCCTTGCCTTGTTTTGTGGTTCACGCCTTTTTAGAAAGGCTATCCCAACTTCACGGCTTTTATAGGATTAGGATTAGAATTAGGAATTTGAGTTTACCACTTGTATTTGTATATATATGGGCTGCTTAGCCTTTGTTCAATATACAGAAAGTATTCAGCCATATTATTATTTTCATATCTCAATCACAAGAACTACCTAGCTCTTTCTTATTTCACTTGGCTTCTTCGGCTGTTTTTCCCCTTCAAGGCAATGTTTATCCTCTTGGGTAAGTTTTTCTTTTGTTACTTTAATTGGATTATTGCTGTTTGGCTTTGAAACTCTCCTTTTATTGATGCCATTATCAAATTCTTTTTTTGGGTTTTTTCTTTTTCTTTCTTTGTTGCATTTCTATGTGCTGTTTGTTGAAATATGCAAATCATATCACAGATTATGTGGAGACAATTGTGATTTAGTTACCTTGTATAGGTCTTGATTCTTTGTAATTACAGCACTTGCCTTGTATAGCCTAGCCCAGCCCTATATTACTATGTAATGTATTCATCTTTAATATATGAAAATACGGGAGTCTTCTCCTTCATTAAACGTTGCCTAGCCTCTGCTTCTTTTCATGGTATCAGAGCACCATTCCTGGTGACTCACACATCTTTAACACCTTCCGCAAACACTGAGACATGGCTGGCGATGATGAAACACCAAAACCTTCAGGCGTTAAGCCTAACACACAAGATACAGAGACCATTGATGCCTCTGATCCCTTTTACATACACCATGCGGATCAAACAGGTCTGACCCTTGTCACGCAACTTCTGGATGGTGACAATTATGCAACTTGGAGTCGGGCGATGTTGATAAACTTGGAAGCAAAAAACAAACTCGGTTTCGTTGACGGCACAATCAAGGCACCGCCAACAACCAGCACCAAATACCTCTTTTGGAGGAGATGCAATCAGTTGATTAAATCTTGGATTCTCAATTCCATTAGCCCTTCATTGGCTAACACTGTGATTTATGCCAACACCGCCGCTGAGGTTTGGTCAGATCTCAAAGAGCATTTTTCTCAAGGGAATGTGTCTCGTATTTTTCAGATCAAGCAAGAAATTGCTGAAATGCGACAGCACCAGCAGTCTATTTCAACATATTACAACATGCTTAAAGGTCTTTGGGATGAGTTGGGATCATATCTTCCCATGCCATCATGCCAATGTAATCCAGCGTGCAAGTGTGGAGTCATGAAGGAGCTTGCTGATAGAGAGCAACAAGAACAGGTACTTCAATTTCTTATGGGCCTAAATGATACTTATTCGGCTGTTCGTACGCAGATGCTTCTGATGTCTCCTTTACCCACGGTGCGCAAGGCATATGCCATGCTCATGCAAGAAGAAAGACAGCGACAAATAACTGAGAATAGCACAATCAGTTCCGTTCATGCCATGAACACATCAAAGAGTACCAACAAACAGCCTCGCAAAGTGCACGACGATGACAACAAGAATTTACATTGCACACACTGTAATGGTGACACCCATACAGTTGATCGCTGCTACTACCTTAATGGTTTCCCAACATGGCACAAACTACATGGAAAGGCAGTCAAGCCACCCAACAAGAACAAGCTTGTGGGCGCCAACAACACCACCCAGGAACCACAAAAGGGAACTGTTACTCAGACTTTGGATGATCTGAAATTCACCCCTCAAGAAGTTAATCAGATCAAGTCCTTTTTACTAGGTGATGGTAAAATTCAAGCCTTTGCAAATGCTACAGGTATATCACATGACTCTTGGATCATTTTGATAGCGGTGCAACAGACCACATTTCTTCTTCACCCAAATTGATTCCTAAGAAAACCACTTTGTCTAATTCTTCAGTCAACATGCCCAATGGTTCACAGGCACATATCTCTTGTCTTGGTTCTGTTCAAATAACTCCTCATCTAAAATTGGAAGACGTGCTTTGTGTCCCTGGTTTCCGAGTCAATTTAATGTCCGTTAGTAAATTAACTCGTCATCTCCATTGTCTTATCTCATTCTTCCCTACTTTTTGTATCATGCAGGATTTAACAACGAAGAAGATGATTGGGTTGGGGAAGGAGCATGATGGTTTGTACTATTTAGTACCAGTCACCGAAGATCTTCTTTGTGAGCGTGGTCCGAGAATAGCGGCTACTGCGTTGTCCTCCACTTCTGATCTTTGGCATAAACGCTTGGGTCACTTGTCTACTGGTCCAATGCATGTTTTATCTCAAACAGTCCCTTCCATTTCATTTAATTTTCATTCTCAATGTGATGTCTGTCCTCTTGCCAAACAGACCAGATTACCATTTTCTCTAAGTTCAATTTCAACCAATAAACCTTTTGAGTTAATTCATTGCGATATATGGGGTCCTCATCGATTACCCACTAGCTCAGGTGCTCGATATTTTTTGAGTATCGTAGATGACTACTCACGTTTCACATAGTTGTTCCTCATGAATCTTAAATCTGAAACACAAGAAAAGATCAAACTTTTTTTTTGCCTATGTTAAAACTCAATTTCATTGCGACATTCAACAGGTGCTTAGTGACAATGGTGCAGAATTCCTATCCATGCGTTCTTTTTTTGCTCAAATGGGCACCCTATGGCAACATTCTTGCTCACACACCCCCCAACAAAATGGGGTTGTGGAATGCAAACATCGCCATCTTCTCACTGTTGCCCGTGCTTTATGTTTTCAAGCACAAGTTCCCCTCAAGTTTTGGGGAGAGAGTATCCTTACTGCAGCCTATATCATTAATCGTTTGCCCACATTAGTGCTCTCCAAAAGATCACCCCATGTGGTTCTCTATCACACCCCACCTTCCTATCGTCATTTTCGTGTCTTCGGTTGTCTTTGCTACGCCACTCAAACAAATTCCCTACACAAATTTGACGCGCGGGATCGACGTTGTATCTTCGTTGGCTATCCCGCAGGGCAAAAAGCTTATCATTTATATGACCTCGCATCTCACCAATTCTTCTCCAGTCGCGACGTGGTCTTCCACGAACACATATTCCCATTTTCCACAATTTCTCAGCACACCCAAACAGCACTCCCTCACGGCCCAGTTTTGCCATGCCACCCACATGACCCATTTCCTCCTGATGCCACTTTCGAGCAGCCCATCGTCACCTCGGAAACAAATAAACCCTCCTCAGAAACAGTTTCCCTCTCCTCAGATACCCATCACCACCCTTCCGATACACATCCCAACGCCGACCTCAACACTGATCTCGACATCATCTCTGAGTCTATCGCTGATCCACTAGGAACCCTTGCTCCTTTAACATCCTCCGATAATCCCATCTCAACTTCTTCCTCTCCAGCACTTCGACGCAGCACTCGTTCTCGGCAACCCAACGTACGCCTCCTCGACTACGCTTGCTCACTGGTGACTGCTCCTACTCCCACTCCATCATCTTCTTCGGTGTCAGGTACTCGCTATCCTCTCTCCAAATATCTCTCTTCTTCTCATTTATCTTCCTCATATCGCTCTTTTCTGCATAATATTACTACCTGTGTCGAACCCACTTCTTTTGCACAGGCTAACCTTGATCCCAAGTGGCGTGACGCCATGGCAGCTGAATTACAGGCTCTTGAACAAAATCATACATGGACTCTCACCTCACTACCTCCTGGCAAACGTGCTATTGGGAGCCGTTGGGTTTACAAAATCAAGCATAAATCAGATGGCTCTGTTGAGCGCTATAAGGCGCGGTTGGTAGCCAAAGGCTACACCCAAACTGAAGGCTTGGATTATTACGAGACTTTTGCCCCGGTGGCCAAATTGGTCACTGTTCGATGTTTATTAGCAGTGGCTGCTCATCACACTTGGCCTCTTCATCAACTAGACGTCCAAAATGCTTTTCTCCATGGTGATTTGGAGGAAGAGGTTTACATGTTACCCCCACCTGGCCTTCGTCGACAGGGGGAGCACTTGGTTTGTCGACTCCGGAAATCTTTATATGGCTTAAAGCAAGCTTCACGGCAGTGGTTTTCCAAATTTTCCACAGCTATTCAACATGCTGGTTTTCGACAATCAAGGGCTGATTACTCTATGTTCACTCATGTAAAAGGTAAATCCATCACTGTGGTATTGGTCTATGTTGATGATATGATCATAACCGGAAATGATCCTACTGCTATACAACAATTAAAGGACTTTCTTCATCATCAATTTCGAATCAAAGATCTTGGTTTGCTAAAATATTTCCTCGGAATTGAAGTAGCTCGCTCCAAGGAAGGCATCTCCATTTCACAGAGAAAGTATATTTTAGACATATTGGTTGATGTTGGTTTGTTAGGGGCTTGTCCTGTGGATTTTCCCATGGAACAAGACTTAAAATTACAGTCGACAGAAGGAGAATTGTTGAAAGACCCCACTCGTTATAGAAGAATTGTGGGGCGTCTCATCTATCTCACAATAACAAGGCCTGACATTTCATATCCTGTACAAGTCCTCAGTCAGTTCACGAGCCAACCACGCAAACCACACCTTGCAGCAGCCATGCGTGTGTTGAAATATTTGAAGGGGTCAATAGGCCAAGGATTAATATTTCCATCCAACAGTTCTTTGCAGCTACGAGGTTATTGTGATGCCTCGTGGGCGTCGTGTCCTACAACAAGGCGCTCCGTTACGGGATACTGCATCTTCTTAGGTAACTCCTTGATATCTTGGAAGACTAAGAAGCAGCATACAATATCACGATCTTCTGCGGAGGCAGAGTATAGATCAATGGCAGCAATTACCTGTGAACTCACATGGCTACGTTTTCTGCTACAAGATCTTCGGGTCCTTCATACCACACCTGCTCGAGTTCATTGTGATAATCAGGCTGCGCTACACATTGCGGCTAATCCTGTTTTTCATGAACGTACCAAACACATAGAGCTAGACTGTCATCTGATTCGAGAAAAAATTCAAGCTGGGCTTATCACAACTCATTTCACACCATCTAAACATCAGGTTGCAGACTTGTTTACCAAAGTGTTGAGCTTTTTTCTTAACAACTAAAAGGAGTTATTAAAAAAACAGCAACTTTAATTCTCGCAAGTGCACGAACCGTTTATAATATAGCTTATGTAAATACGAGGTCGATCCCACGGAGAATGGTAACTTGGTTCCAAGTTGAATTACTTAGAGTGCTGGTAAACAGAGAAATAATTGAACAAATGAGGCAAACGAAACTTCAAACAAAAACAAAGTAAGCAAATGTAACAAAGGTTATTTTTGTAAGCTGGAAAACAGATTGGGAGATTAGTTCAATTCCGGGTTATAAGGTGTCAAGTGACAAGTCTAATTTGGATTCAAAGATTGATTCTAGCTAAAGTATGATTAGGCCATGGTGTCTGGTTCTAACCTTGTGTCCCTAATTCCCTAACTTGATCATTTGTTGTCTAACCTAAATTAAGCATTAGGAACCCATTAAGCATAGAAGAACAATTTAAACAACCAAGCATGTATCTAATCCCTGTTGTCGAATGTCCATACATACTCTTCTTATCCATAGTTCAATTCAAATCAAAGCATGGTGTCTACTCTTGATTCAAACCAATATAGTTAATATACAAGTTCTAATGGTGATCAATAATCCAAACAAGCAAAATAACTGATAAGCATAATGAATAAGAACATGAATCATAAATCAAACTTGAAACTCAAATCTTCAACTTATAAACCCAGAATATTCATGTAAGCAATATAGTTCCCAATAGAAAAACAAAGTAAAGGAAAGGAAAGGAAATACAAGAAGAAAATAAAAGACAAAGGGAGGATAAGAAGATAAGGACAGCATGCTAGAGATGGAAAAGATTCATCTCCATGGCTGCAAGGAGGCCAAAGCCTCCCAGCTGCTGCCTTCCCTCTTCTCTCCCTTTGTGACTCTCAACCTTCCCTCTCGTTGTGTACAATGAATATGTAAAATGATGGAATGAAAGATCATTTGTGAATGAGCTGCAACTCTCTATTTATAGACTTCAAATTCGTCCTCCCCTTGGTTGGTGTAGACAACCTACCATAAATCATGGAAAACAAGGCTCCTTAATTTGTGCAAACATGTTTTCCTTTAATTATGCCATGTTTTGCTCCTTTTGACTTCTTTAGCTGAAATGCTTCCTTAATTTGCTCCATATGTCAGGTCCAAAAGAGTATCCAAAGCTCAAAAGAGGATCCAATGCTCAAAAGAGGATCCAAGGCTTCAAAGAGGAAACTGCAATCCTGAGCCTGGTTCTGTGTTTGACGTGCTAAGGGCTCCAAACGTAACCAATTGGGCTGCAATTTGGATATGTTATAATAGACACCCATTGGAACAACTTTCATGAAGGAGTCGACCTCATCCGAGCTGTGTAGTTGGCTGAAACAAATCTTGCAATGTGACCTACGAAACTGGACTGGCAAGGGGTTGTGGCCCAAATTGAGTTTGTCTTTAAGCTCTTCTTCCATTCATCCAAATCAGGCCTTAACATGCTTGAATTGCATGAATTATGCTCTTTTGATCTATGGGCCTACAAAACACACTATGGACCTCGTATTTACTTAATTATTTTGCTTAAGTTCTTGGAATTCTGAGTTATTTGTCTCTCTTTGTGTGTTTTGTAGGCCCATAGATCAAAAGAGCATAATTCATGTAATTCAAGCATGTTAAGGCCTGATTTGGATGAATGGAAGAAGAGCTTAAAGACAAACTCAATTTGGGCCACAACCCCTTGCCAGTCCAGTTTCGTAGGTCACATTGCAAGATTTGTTTTAGCCAACTACACAGCTCGGATGAGGTCGACTCCTTCATGAAAGTTGTTCCAATGGGTGTCTATTATAACATATCCAAATTGCAGCCCAATTGGTTACGTTTGGAGCCCTTAGCACGTCAAACACAGAACCAGGCTCAGGATTGCAGTTTCCTCTTTGAAGCCTTGGATCCTCTTTTGAGCATTGGATCCTCTTTTGAGCTTTGGATACTCTTTTGGACCTGACATATGGAGCAAATTAAGGAAGCATTTCAGCTACAGAAGTCAAAAGGAGCAAAACATGGCATAATTAAAGGAAAACATGTTTGCACAAATTAAGGAGCCTTGTTTTCCATGATTTATGGTAGGTTGTCTACACCAACCAAGGGGAGGACGAATTTGAAGTCTATAAATAGAGAGTTGCAGCTCATTCACAAATGATCTTTCATTCCATCATTTTACATATTCATTGTACACAAAGAGAGGGAAGGTTTAGAGTCACAAAGAGAGAGAAGAGGGAAGGCAGCAGCTGGGAGGCTTTGGCCTCCTGGCAGCCATGGAGATGAATCTTTTCCATCTCTAGCATGCTGTCCATATCTTCTTCTCCTCCCTTTGTCTTTTATTTTCTTCTTGTATTTCCTTTCCTTTACTTTGTTTTTCTGTTGGGAACTACATTGCTTACATGAATATTCTGGGTTTATAAGTTGAAAGTTTGAGTTTCAAGTTTGATTCATGATTCATGTTCTTATTCATTATGCTTATCAGTTATTATGCTTGTTTGGATGATTGATCACCATTAGAACTTGTATATTAACTATATTGGTTTGAATCAAGAGTAGACACCATGCTTTGATTTGAATTGAACTATGAATAAGAAGAGTATGTATGGACATTCGACAACAGGGATTAGATACATGCTTGGTTGTTTAAATTGTTCTTCTATGCTTAATGGGTTCCTAATGCTTAATTTAGGTTAGACAACAAATGATCAAGTTAGGGAATTAGGGACACAAGGTTAGAACCAGACACCATGGCCTAATCATACTTTAGCTAGAATCAATCTTTGAATCCAAATTAGAATTGTCACTTGACGCCTTATAAACCGGAATTGAACTAATCTCCCAATCTGTTTTCCAGCTTACAAAAATAACCTTTATTACATTTGCTTACTTTGTTTTTGTTTGAAGTTTTGTTTGCCTCTTTTGTTCAATTATTTCTCTGTTAGCTAGCACTCTAAGTAATTCAACTTGGAACCAAGTTACCATTCTCCGTGGGATCGACCTCGTATTTACATAAGCTATATTATAAACGGTTCGTGCACTTGCGAGAATTAAAGTTGCTGTTTTTAATAACTCCTTTTAGTTGTTAAGAAAAAAGCTCAACAAGTTTTTGCTTTTCTTAACAACTAAAAGGAGTTATTAAAAAAACAGCAACTTTAATTCTCGCAAGTGCACGAACCGTTTATAATATAGCTTATGTAAATACGAGGTCGATCCCACGGAGAATGGTAACTTGGTTCCAAGTTGAATTAATTACTTAGAGTGCTAGCAAACAGAGAAATAATTGAACAAAAGAGGCAAACGAAACTTCAAACAAAAACAAAGTAAGCAAATGTAACAAAGGTTATTTTTGTAAGTTGGAAAACAGATTGGGAGATTAGTTCAATTCCGGGTTATAAGGTGTCAAGTGACAAGTCTAATTTGGATTCAAAGATTGATTCTAGCTAAAGTATGATTAGGCCATGGTGTCTGGTTCTAACCTTGTGTCCCTAATTCCCTAACCTGATCATTTGTTGTCTTACCTAAATTAAGCATTAGGAACCCATTAAGCATAGAAGAACAATTTAAACAACCAAGCATGTATCTAATCCCTGTTGTCGAATGTCCATACATACTCTTCTTATTCATAGTTCAATTCAAATCAAAGCATGGTGTCTACTCTTAATTCAAACCAATATAGTTAATATACAAGTTCTAATGGTGATCAATCATCCAAACAAGCATAATAACTGATAAGCATAATGAATAAGAACATGAATCGTAAATCAAACTTGAAACTCAAATCTTCAACTTATAAACCCAGAATATTCATGTAAGCAATGTAGTTCCCAACAGAAAAACAAAGTAAAGGAAAGGAAATACAAGAAGAAAATAAAAGACAAAGGGAGGATAAGAAGATAAGGACAGCATGCTAGAGATGGAAAAGATTCATCTCCATGGCTGCCAGGAGGCCAAAGCCTCCCAGCTGCTGCCTTCCCTCTTCTCTCCCTTTGTGACTCTCAACCTTCCCTCTCTTTGTGTACAATGAATATGTAAAATGATGGAATGAAAGATGATTTGTGAATGAGCTGCAACTCTCTATTTATAGACTTCAAATACGTCCTCCCCTTGGTTGGTGTAGACAACCTACCATAAATCATGGAAAACAAGGCTCCTTAATTTGTGCAAACATGTTTTCCTTTAATTATGCCATGTTTTGCTCCTTTTGACTTCTTTAGCTGAAATGCTTCCTTAATTTGCTCCATATGTCAGGTCCAAAAGAGTATCCAAAGCTCAAAAGAGGATCCAATGCTCAAAAGAGGATCCAAGGCTTCAAAGAGGAAACTGCAATCCTGAGCCTGGTTCTGTGTTTGACGTGCTGAGGGCTCCAAACGTAACCAATTGGGCTGCAATTTGGATATGTTATAATAGACACCCATTGGAACAACTTTCATGAAGGAGTCGACCTCATCCGAGCTGTGTAGTTGGCTGAAACAAATCTTACAATGTGACCTACGAAACTGGACTGGCAAGGGGTTGTGGCCCAAATTGAGTTTGTCTTTAAGCACTTCTTCCATTCATCCAAATCAGGCCTTAACATGCTTGAATTGCATGAATTATGCTCTTTTGATCTATGGGCCTACAAAACACACAAAGAGAGACAAATAACTCAGAATTCCAAGAACTTAGTGCTAGTTTGGCATTGCTTATTTGGGGTGATAAGTGATTTTTAAAAAATTTTGAGAAGCTCAACCCGTTTGGTAAACTGTGAGAAAATCACCTATTGTTAAAAATTACTGTGAGAGAAAGCTATAAAGGAAAGCAACTAATGAGGTGCTTTCATTTTCTGATTATTTAGGAATCAGTTTCGAAGAGGTGCTGGATTTAATGATTAATGCGGCAATCATTTTCTGATTATGCATAAAATTAATACCAACAACACTTTTAACAAAAATTTTACCAAACGCCAAACTGCTTTCTCTCACAGCTGATTTCTCTCACAACAAATCTGACAACGATTATTTTCACAGCACAGCAATGCCAAACTGGCCCTTAAGCAAAATAATTAAGTAAATTGGGCATGTAAATGTATGAAATTATGAGCTTAACACAAAGCACTTGGTAAACTCATGTTTCAAGCTCATTGCCGCAAGTTGGGCATGCACAATATCCATGCTCCAACTTGAGGGGGAGTGTTGAAATATGCAAATCATATCACAGATTATGTGGAGACAATTGTGATTTAGTTACCTTGTATAGGTCTTGATTCTTTGTAATTACAGCACTTGCCTTGTATAGCCTAGCCCAGCCCTATGTTACTATGTAATGTATTCATCTTTAATATATGAAAATACAGGAGTCTTCTCCTTCATTAAACGTTGCCTAGCCTCTGCTTCTTTTTCACTGTTCGTGGGTCAACAGATTATGGACCCACAATTTCATGTCTAACTGCTCTGCTTTCCTCTTTACTTTGATGCAAGGCTTTCCAATTCTCTCTGTGTTCTTGGGTTTGTTTCTTTAATTTCATTCAGATTTTTTGTAGTTTGGGTGTTCTTGGTTTGTTGAGCACTTCGATTTTTCTTTTTATCTGGCATTAATTCGTTTAGTGAAAGCTCCGTTTCTACTTATCTTTTGAATACTTTACCTAATTTGATTGTTAGTGATGCATGCATATTCAACAAATTCAATCGACCCTTTTCTTCTGTTCTTTTCTTTATTGAATTTGTTTCATCTTCAATTGTCATAGTTAATTTCCTGCACTAGTACATCTTCTTTATGTATTTCGTTTTCCTCAATCTTCATAGTACTTGAACATAATGAAAGAATTGAAGTTGTTCAATTTTGGTCTGTTTATTTATTATATGTATAAAGGTTGGTGCTTTTCTTTTAGCTTAATTCTTTCTAAATATGTGTATTCTTTTTATGTCTAAGATTTGATGGATACTAGGACTTGGTGCTCTGTCTTCTCATTTTGGCTGTCCAACTTTTATCTTTTCTCCCTTTTGATGTGAAGAATGACATTGCAGAAGATTTTATGGTATTACTAAACTCTGCAGGTACTACTCTGTGTCCCTTACATAGGCCGCCCAGCCAAGATTTTCGAACTTGATATTGACTCTGGCAGTGACCTTACTTGGGTCCAGTGTGTTGCACCAAGGTAAAGTTTTCTATTGATAGTGAGACTAATATTCTAATGGTCATGGTCTCGCACAGTGCTTGTGTCCATCACCTGTGCATGTTTATTTGCAGCCTCGCGAGCATCTTTATAGACCCAACAATAATCTTCTGCAGTGCGAAGACCCTCTTTGCACCACATTCCACTCACCAGCAAGTCACCCTTGTGAGACCACAGATGACCAATGTGACTATGAGGTCAAATATGCTGATCATGGATCATCTCTTGGTGTGCTGGTCAAGGATTACTTTCCCCTGAAATTCACCAGTGGCTCTCTCCTCAGTCCCCATTTGGCCTTTGGGTGGGTATTCCATCAGGTGGTTTGATGTGGAAACGTACACGCATCAGCTAAAATTATGTAAACCATCAAGCTTGAACGTTAAAACTTATACCATGTTGAATTAATGTCTTGGAACTAAACTGCCTGTTCACCTTCTAAGTTTGAGTTAATCGTGTTATGTTTTCTGTTCGTGCTGTGTGCAGGTGTGGATATGATCAAAAGTATTTTGGTCCGGTCACACCTGCCACCGCCGGAGTCATTGGCCTTGGTAATCGAAAAGTCAGTATTCTGTCACAACTAAGTCACCTAGGTCTAGCAAGAAATGTTGTCGGCCATTCTCTAAGTGGGCAAGGTGGAGGATTTCTTTTCTTTGGGGATGATCTTGTCCCTTCATTAGGAGTCATATGAGTCATATGGACATCAATGCCTCCCAATTCCATGGGGTGAGTAGTCTATATTTGTCCATCCACCAGCAGAACTTGTGTTTGATGGAAAGGCTACCAGTGTAAAGGGACTTAACATGATTTTTGACAGTGGGAGCTCCTACACTTACTTCAATTCCCAAGCTTATCAGGCAATAGTTACTCTGGTGAGAAGGAAACGACAGAGAGCATTCTACTTTTGATAATTATTACTATCTTTTATAGAAAACTAACCATCAATCAGGTGAGAAATGATTTAAAAGGAAAGCCTCTAAAGGATGCAACTGAGGATCAATCCCTCCCAATCTGCTGGAAAGGCAGAAAACCATTCAAATTTGTTCCTAACGCAAAGAACTATTTTAAGCCCTCAGCACTGAGCTTTACTAATGCCAAGAATGTTCAGCTGCAATTATCACCTGAAGCTTATCTTATAGTTACAGTGAGTGCCCCTATTTTCTCTCATTCTTTCTCTTCATTCATTTACCCCCTTCTGTGAGTATTAGAGAGAATAGAACACTTGAAAAACATATCTAACAAGATCATCATTGTCAGAAACATGGCCTGAAGTAGGACTAGGAAATCTGAATATCATAGGAGGTAACTCATACTAACAGAACAAAAACGTTCTGATTCTTTTTATTTATAATTTCTTTTCTGAGATAGAATTTGATCTTTTACTTCCTTTCTATATACAGATATCACTTCGCAAGATAAAATGTTGATATATGACAATGAGAACCAGCGAATTGGATGGGCTCCTGCAAATTGCAATACGCTTCCCAACTCCCGAACTGTTGCCATAATTGCAAGATAAAATGTCACTTAAGCAGGAAAAAAGAAAAAAGTTCTTTTTGTCTATTGCAGAACTTACAAGGTGGCAAATGTAAGTACTGTATATCCCAATACTCAATAAGTACTTTTTTATCAATAAATTCATGGACTAGTGTTTCCCTGCCTCTAAAGAGGACATATCTACTTCAGTATGGATCCCTGCTTCTAAAGAGGTGTCCCCAATGCAATCATGAAATAGTCATGATGATAATTAAATGGCTATTGAAATAAACAAAGAACAGTGTTTTCGTTGACTATGATCCAAAAAATGGTGTGATCTAACTGTGATCCAAAAAATAAACAAAAAACAGTGCTTTTGTTGTTTTCTGCATTTATTATTCTTGTGTTTTATTTTTCGCAGTCTTAGGCTAATATAGTTTGGTGTGACTTCTTAAATGTATTTCAGATAAAACGACAACTACACAGAGTAAAAAGAATAATGCATTAAACAGTTTATTCAATTGTGAGATCATAATACAGAAAATACAACATAAGGTTAATGTCTTAAGTATCAAATTCAAGAAGAAACCAATTCAAACTAATAATAATCTCCTAAACTAGACTCTCCACGGGACCCTGTTGTAGAAATCAAGACAAACCGGGCACTATGAGACTTGAAAACACCCGATCCCATTCCGACCCTGGTTTTGTCCAATGCCAGTTGCTCCGGCCTACCCCTCATTCTCACCTGAGACTCACACTGAAACATTTAACGAGCATAACTCAGTAACTAACAAATAGACAAAATAAACAAAGACTTCAGTTAAAGGCTTTAAGCACTATGTCTGCTATATGAGAATAATTGTGCTATATGACATGTACGCCTCAATTAAAAAGAAGAAGAAATCAAAATCCTTTTATTCTTTACCCTTTCCTTTTCTTGCTCAAATCCTCGGTACTCGCCTCATGGAAGACAATGCTGTTAACCTCTTGAACAAGTATACATTCCTTTAAACCATGGTCCTTCCACCATGAACTGTTCCTTTTACCTTTCTTTGTATTTTTCTACCATAGGCATTTCCGTAGGTCCTGAAACCATTTTAACAAATTCTAAAGTCATTTCCGAGAATTCCCTATTACGGCGAAGCATTTACTACTTTCTATCAACAAGAAATCCTGTAAAACATCTTTTGTCTAACAAAAACTATGCATTTTACTATGATGTCATGCTCTTAATTTAATCGCTACTTGGAGCAGCCTTAATAACACAATTCAGAAAACACAAACAAATTTTCCAAATCTGTACATAAGCAGCATGCAACTTAGTGATAACCGGTCATTAACATAACACAAAACTTACAAGTCTCCTTGCTATCCCAGACAATGAGTCTAGTTATTTACCTTGAGCGTCCAAAGCTCGCACACCTTTCACAGAGTAAGTTTAACCTATAAAAGTGCACTCATATCATCATATAAGTGCATGATTTTAAGAAACACAAAGATGTTATATGGCCTTTTCAAAACTTTTAAACAAAATCTTTCGGCAATGACCTCTTACTAAACAAATTGTGATGCCCCTTCTACTGAATTAACAATCAAACATAAATACTTTTCCAAAACTGTTGTTAACAATTTCAGAAAGAATCCTAATTATTTCCCAACCGACAATACTACAAGGGTTTCTAGACTCATACCTTCACACTTGCACAAAACTTCTCTGCAATGAAAAATTACCTCTTCTCAGCTTTTACTTACCCTTCTCTCTAGGGTTACTGTCAAAAGTAAGGATGGAGAAGTAACTAGGGTAAAAGGGTGGGGGGAGGTTTTGAGGTCTCTTTTATAGGTGTTTGGTGGAATATGAGGGCTGGCACGGGAGCTCTACCAGGTTAAGCAGAGCTGAAATTGCACTCTGGTTAACCATAAAAGTTCAGTAACTTGGCTAAACTCATGACAAGTAACTTCAAGTTCTCTGAATGGGAGAAAAAGAACTTCAAGTCCTGAACCATACCGAAAAAACGGATCACATTTCCATAATATATATATATATGTATTTTTCCTCTTTCCCAGTTTCATAGAGATAATACCTTGATGATTTTATTCTCAGGAAACACTACTCATCTGGACCAGCAGAACTTGGCTCTGGTAGCAAGCCTACTAGTGTCAAGGGCCTTCACATGGTGGTATTTGATAGTGAGATCTCCTACACTTCAATTCCCAAGTTTACCAGGTGAGAACAATAGAGAGCATTCTTGTATGGTTAATTGATAATAATTTTTGTAGAAAACTAACCATCACCAACTCATGTTGTTGCCCCACGTATATCACTTCGTATAGGGACAGTCTAGGACTTTATCTGGAGGGTTGCTTTGACTGTGACGAAGGTGCTCCCCGAAGGCTGATCTGCACACAGGAATATATCAGGGATAAGGGTGAACTGGGTGGTACCAGCTCAAACCTCTCCGATGGCAAAGTCAGTTATTTCAATGGGGATCATATATGGTATCTCTATTTTCACTGGTTAGACTTTATTACCTTTGTCATAAGATTGGTGAGGGGTATTTATAGGAGAAGGTCCAAGATATTTATAATGGAGATCATTGCTTATTTCTGGGCTCTCATTAAATGTTATCTTTCAGATCACCATGCCCCCTGTCAACTCACCATGCTACCTGCCAGATCACCATGCTGCCTGCCAGGTCATCAGACTGCCTGACAGGTCACCATGCTGTCTAACAGGGGTTCCAGCAGTGGTGTGACAGCTTTGGTCATGATGGGAAGTATGCCCTAAGGTCCATCCCCGTTGTCAGTCTACTCGTTTCGGGGATGAGCTGGCTAGGTGATACCTGGTCAGGTCGGTATGTAGATGATCTGTCTCCTGGTGGGCTCGTGTTGTTAGAAATGTTAACTCGCAATTGTACGGGCCAATTAGTAGTATAGCAAGACAAGTACGAGGTCGTACCCACAAGGATTGAGAAATTAAAACTAGTTATGTGCTTAGATTACCAAATTCAAGAAAGTAGGAAGTTAAGTCTAAAAAGAAACATAATTTAAAACAAGAGTGATTGTAATTGTTGAACAAATGAGGCAAAACGAAATTTCAAACAAAAACAAAGTGAGCAAAAGTAACAAAGAGTATTTTTGTAGGCTGGAAAATAGATTGAGAGACTAGGGCATTCGATTCACCATAACAATTCAATTCTGAGTTATAAATTAGTTAAGTGACAAGTCTAATTCAGATTCAAAGATTGATTCTAGCTAAAGTATGATTAGGCCATGGTGTCTGGTCCTAACCTTATGTTCCTAATTCCCTAACTTGATCATTTGTTGTCTAACCTAAATTAAGCATTAGGAACCCATTAAGCATAGAAGAACAATTTAAACAACCAAGCATGTATCTAATCCCTGTTGTCGAATGTCCATACATACTTTTCTTATTCATAGTTCAATTCGAATCAAAGCATGGTGTCTAGTCTTGATTCAAACCAAGATAGCTAATAAACAAGTTCTAATGGTGATCAATCATCCAAACAAGCATATTAACTGATAAGCATAATGAATAAGAACATAAATCATGAATCAAACTTGAAACTCAAAACTTCAACTTATAAACCCAGAATATTCATGTTAGGTTACATCGAAGCCCTAGTTATGAATTTAGCTACTCATAATGGAAATGAAATTTAAACAGAAATGAGAAAACATAATGAATGCAATAAGAGTGGAAAAACCCATTTCTGAAGTTGCTTGTGGTGTCCCAAACCTTCTCCAAGTGCTTCTCCACGTCTAATGCTACTCCAAGAGCTTCCTCACATCTAGAGTATGGCAGCTAAGTGATTTGGGATGAGTTGGGTGAGTGGTGATGGCAAAGAAAGAGGAAATCCGTAGAGAATTGGAATGGAGGCTTTGTGGAGTTGTTTTGGTGATTTTGGATAGAATGGAGTGTTTGGGGAAGGGTGGAAGTGTTAGAAGATGGCTGAATGGAGTGAGATGATCTTGAAGGAGTGTGAAGCTCTCTATTTATAGAGTGTAAAGCTCTCCTTTGGCTGATCAAGCACACCCATGTGTGAGCTGCCCATGTGTGAGTGAGCTGTCCATGTGTGAGTGAGCTGTCCATGTGTGAGTGAGCTGCCCATGTGTGAGTGAGCTGTGAGTGAGCTGCCCATGTGTGAGTGAGCTGTGAGTGAGCTGCCCATGGCTCTTTATCTCCCCTTTTGTGGCTGTTTTTCTGTGTAACACAAGGCTCTAGGAATAACAAACCAAAATATATTAAAAGCACAAGTCTTTCTTAAAAACATAAGCAAATCATAAACTAGAAGGGTACAAAATGATATACATTTTGTGAACTGATCAAATACCCTCAGACCTAGATTTTGCTAGTCCTCGAGCAAAACAAAAGAAAACAAAGTAAAAACGAAACAAAACAAGAAGTTAACTAAACCACTTCTGTAGGTAACACAATTGTATTGAGCATATGCAACAAGCCTTTAAACCTCTAGGCATCCCTAGTAGGAGGAGTTGTGTCTCCTGAGGGTTTAACAGAAACGATACCCACAAACGCTTTACTGACTCTACAAAACGAAAGGTTAGAAAACTAACTTTGAAAACAACTAATGAAAGAAAATTTTAATCATACCTCCAACACCATAGATTTGCCAAGATAGATGATCAATAAGTGTGTAAAGTGGAAGCTATAGCTCAAAGGCACACAGCTTCAAAGTACACATACTCAAATCTTGAAGGAAGAACATGCTTCAACTCTAATTCTCACATATAACACTCAATCACTCAAAACCTATGGCTTTATTCTCTCAAAAAGCATATGAGTATATGAAATAGAAGCACATATTTGGTTAGATCTCAAGAAGGGAATCAAATATACTAAGAATACAGATACACTCATACATACCAACACCCATCAATACATCCTCAAAGATCAGCTAGGTCTTTCACAAGGTTGTAATGAAAGGCTAAGGTTAGGGGAAATGGAAGAATTGGAAGGAACATGATTAACTTAAGAACATACCAAGGTTGCATTCTTCGTTGATCTGCAAGTTATCATAGATTTAGAATGGTATGGCTGCAACTTCATAACATCATCTGGCATAGACCTTATATTTCACAGTTAGATCAAATCGAAACACTTTCTCTTTATCTTTTTTTTTTCATTTTTTTTGTTTTTTGACTTGATCTACTTCTTCTTAAACTTTATTGCACAGATTCACAACAATTTACATTTAGGCATGGGGCAGCACCTTCCTTGCTCAAACTTTATCTTGGCATACCTTGGTATATTTCTAAGCTATAGGGTATGGCTATAATAGGTTTAAATATCTCAGATTGAGATACAAAGTTAGGGAAATTATAAGGGTGATAGAAGAAAATGGTTTGAAGTGTTTGGCTGCGACAGAGCTGATGGAACACACAAATGGGTAGGGTGAAAAGAAAGCACAAAGAATGGTTATACACACATAGCCTAGCATCACTTCAATGAGTTCATTCATGAGTGAAAGCATGCACCTGATATCTGCAAAGAGAATCATCCTTAGTATTCAATCAAAATGGAACAATGAGATCATTTAGAGTGAATTGAAGAAAATAAGTAGAGATGAGGAATAGAAACACTTTAAACCCTCTCAAGAAGGCAATTAGGCTCGAAATAGCTCACTAGGGTAGTCTCCACTATTCTCCTTCAAGAATCTGAGCATGGTACTTTAACCACCAGAATTCTAAGAGCAAAAGCTTTGTGAAGTGTAAAATGTTTGATATGAAAATCTCAAGGGCAGCTCCATAGCATTGGTTGTATGACATTCTAAAAATTGAAATACAAGTGAACAAAAATTGAAAACACAAATCAAATAACGAAAAAAAATAAAAAAAAATGAAAACCTCCATTAATACCCCCAGACCTAAATTGGACATTGTCCACAATGTGAAAGCATATAATAAAACAGAAAACAGGGGTTAAGGGTAACCTGACACTGCATGGTTCATCCTTCAAACATAGCATTTCTCAAAATGCTATCGATGGCTGAGCTCACCCATGGCTCTTCTTCCGACTCACTTTCCGAAGGGTCTGAAACAGACGAATCATATAGGGCTTCATCTATCATCAACTCATCCATCTGCTCCACGAAGTCTCGGAGCCTTGTGGTTATATACCCTAACTGGAAGTCAAACTCGTTAAGCACACTTAAGTAAATATCAAACTCAACTCGGATGTTACCTGTACAATACAAGTGACTGCTCAACACAACAGTTCTTGCCACAAACCTCCTATCTAGCAGATATTCCCTCCAAGTATCTAGACAACGTGCCAGCACTGCAAGCTGCATCTCTTCCAATCCACAGTTCAGATCCCAATTTGGAATCATGTCTTCAATTTCCTCTATCACCCTACCTCTATGAAACAGAAAGGCATCTATGGTAACTTCTGAGGGATCCATGGCAAACACAACCACGAGCACCTCAATCACCTCCAACACTGGTTGCATAATGGTGTCCTTTCCCAAAAGATCTTCTGGTGGGATAGCTGGCAGTGAGTTCAACAGAACCATTGGGCTAGGCACCTTCACCATGCTCAATTCGGACTCCTCCACTTTGAGCTTTCCACCGACGAACTCCTGGAGTTTCTCCATTGGCGAGATCTGTTGAGCTTTTTTCTTAACAACTAAAAGGAGTTATTAAAAAACAGCAACTTTAATTCTCGCAAGTGCACGAACCGTTTATAATATAGCTTATGTAAATACGAGGTCGATCCCACGGAGAATGGTAACTTGGTTCCAAGTTGAATTACTTAGAGTGCTAGCAAACAGAGAAAGAATTGAACAAAAGAGGCAAACGAAACTTCAAACAAAAACAAAGTAAGCAAAAGTAACAAAGGTTATTTTGTAAGCTGGAAAACAGATTGGGAAATTAGTTCAATTCCGGGTTATAAGGCGTCAAGTGACAAGTCTAATTTGGATTCAAAGATTGATTCTAAACTAAAGTATGATTAGGCCATGGTGTCTGGTTCTAACCTTGTGTCCCTAATTCCCTAACTTGATCATTTGTTGTCTAACCTAAATTAAGCATTAGGAACCCATTAAGCATAGAAGAACAATTTAAACAACCAAGCATGTATCTAATCCCTGTTGTCGAATGTCCATACATACTCTTCTTATTCATAGTTCAATTCAAATCAAAGCATGGTGTCTACTCTTGATTCAAACCAATATAGTTAATATACAAGTTCTAATGGTGATCAATCATCCAAACAAGCATAATAACTGATAAGCATAATGAATAAGAACATGAATCATAAATCAAACTTGAAACTCAAATCTTCAACTTATAAACCCAGAATATTCATGTAAGCAATATAGTTCCCAATAGAAAAACAAAGTAAAGGAAAGGAAAGGAAATACAAGAAGAAAATAAAAGACAAAGGGAGGAGAAGAAGATAAGGACAGCATGCTAGAGATGGAAAAGATTCATCTCCATGGCTGCCAGGAGGCCAAAGCCTCCCAGCTGCTGCCTTCCCTCTTCTCTCCCTTTGTGACTCTCAACCTTCCCTCTCTTTGTGTACAATGAATATGTAAAATGATGGAATGAAAGATGATTTGTGAATGAGCTGCAACTCTCTATTTATAGAGTGCAAATTCGTCCTCCCCTTGGTTGGTGTAGACAACCTACCATAAATCATGGAAAACAAGGCTCCTTAATTTGTGCAAACATGTTTTCCATTAATTATGCCATGTTTTGCTCCTTTTGACTTCTTTAGCTGAAATGCTTCCTTAATTTGCTCCATATTTCAGGTCCAAAAGAGTATCCAAAGCTCAAAAGAGGATCCAATGCTCAAAAGAGGATCCAAGGCTTCAAAGAGGAAATTGCAATCCTGAGCCTGGTTCTGTGTTTGACGTGCTGAGGGCTCCAAACGTAACCAATTGGGCTGCAATTTGGATATGTTATATAGACACCCATTGGAACAACTTTCATGAAGGAGTCGACCTCATCCGAGCTGTGTAGGTGGCCGAAATGAGGCCTGCAAGATGACCTACGAAACTGGACTGGCAAGGGGTTGTGGCCCAAATTGAGTTTGTCTTTAAGCTCTTCTTCCATTCATCCAAATCAGGCCTTAACATGCTTGAATTGCATGAATTATGCTCTTTTGATCTATGGGCCTACAAAACACACAAAGAGAGACAAATAACTCAGAATTCCAAGAACTTAAGCAAAATAATTAAGTAAATTGGGCATGTAAATGTATGAAATTATGAGCTTAACACACCCCCAAACTTAGATTTTTGCTAGTCCTCGAGCAAAAGAAAAAAAACAAGAACAAAACAAGAAGATAACTAAACCACTTCTGTAGGTAACACAATTGCATTGAGCATATGCAACAAGCCTTTAAACCTCTAGGCATCCCTAGTAGGAGGAGTTGTGTCTCCTGAGGGTTTAACAGAAACGATACCCACAAACGCTTTACTGACTCAAAACGAGCAAACAAAATAAAACTACAAACAAAAATGTTAACCTTCCAACCGGACAGAAATTTTAAACTTCATAGACATGGCTCAACAAGGAACAAAACAAGCACTAAGGAAGTTCTAAACATTATTCAAGTGCTACCACAATCTCACACAAATCATGCTCAAGGTGTGTGTGTGAAATAGCCATGAAGATACAACTCATGCTTCTCAAACAACGATATGAATTCCTGCAAGAATGAACACAAGTTTGCCAAGCTAAACAAAAATCAATAGGACTTTACTCATGGATGTAATGGAGTTATGGTAGTGGTTAGACGAGAATGGATATTGAAACGAAAAGTCTAAGGAACAAGGTAGAGCATGTCATGTAAACAAGATCATTGACATTTGAAATGTAAGGCACACAATTTGAATAGCTCACAATACCAGATTTTGCAATCGAATCACTTCACAATTTGATTTTGACGTTTACACACTTTGTACAATATTGGCCCAATTTTGCGGCTCTTTACCCTAGATCACCTTGATTTCTCCTTATATCACCCTAGGGTCGTGACTACATTGGCCACACTTCTTTTCTCTTTTGATTTTCTTTTTTAAGCTCATTTGTTGCCTTGAGAACTTTAAAATCTGAAATACAATCACACTCTACATGTCCCTTAGATTGTAGGATGTTTAATGGATGATAAGATAATGGAAAGAAATGGTTAAGTGTTTGGGCACAAAAACATTTATTGTGTGGGTTCATGGAGACTTAACAAAGATGGCCTAAATCATATCTTAGTTATAACTTAACATTCCAGTGAATCACAAGAGCAAAAATGCATACAATTGGGTAAGACATGCAAGAGGTGTATAGTCATGGCTTAGGTGCATCAAATGCTCAAGAATAGTCATGTGAGACTTAGCTAGCAAAAGAATAAGATTCAGACCTAACACAATGCTTATCAAAATTCCTAAGAGCCATATTAGAAGTTAGACTCATGATTTATCATTGGTGTGGGAAGGAAAACTGAAAATGACTCAAAGAAAAAGAAACAGAAAAGAAAAACGTGAGGTTCCAAATTGCTGTTTTGCTCAATTTCAACATATAATCTGTTTTGACATGTAACTTTCAAACCACTTGGTCAAATTTAACGCTCTTCATGTTGTTGGATTCAGCATGAAAAAATGAAGAACACAACGTGGACCAAACTTTCAAAACAGTAGCAGAAAATAAAATTTTGTAGCAATGAAGAAGCCTACGTTTTCAGACACTAAACACAAAAACTAACAAATGTCCCTGTACCCCCAAACTTAAATGAAACATTGTCCTCAATATTTAAATATATGGAAAGCATGCAATGCACATGAAATCCAGGGTAAAGGAATGAAATGAAAGAAATAAAGAAGTAGAGTTTAGAACTCCCCCTTGAAGACAATGAGAGGGTAATGCTCATAGTATGGCAGCACATGTTCTTCCTTGAGTATTTGGGTCTGCTGCTCATCATGTTGTCCCACATCAAGGAGAAGAAAAACCCTAACAAAAAAAACAAAAAAACAAAAAGAAACAAAAGAAACAAAAGAAACAAACAAAAACAAAACACTCCAAGTAATCAAACTATAGCACCATCGTTACCGGTTCCCCGGCAACGGCGCCAAAAACTTGTTGAGCTTTTTTCTTAACAACTAAAAGGAGTTATTAAAAACAGCAACTTTAATTCTCGCAAGTGCACGAACCGTTTATAATATAGCTTATGTAAATACGAGGTCGATCCCACGGAGAATGGTAACTTGGTTCCAAGTTGAATTACTTAGAGTGCTAGCAAACAGAGAAATAATTGAACAAAAGAGGCAAACGAAACTTCAAACAAAAACAAAGTAAGCAAATGTAACAAAGGTTATTTTGTAAGCTGGAAAACAGATTGGGAAATTAGTTCAATTCCGGGTTATAAGGCGTCAAGTGACAAGTCTAATTTGGATTCAAAGATTGATTCTAGCTAAAGTATGATTAGGCCATGGTGTCTGGTTCTAACCTTGTGTCCCTAATTCCCTAACTTGATCATTTGTTGTCTAACCTAAATTAAGCATTAGGAACCCATTAAGCATAGAAGAACAATTTAAACAACCAAGCATGTATCTAATCCCTGTTGTCGAATGTCCATACATACTCTTCTTATTCATAGTTCAATTCAAATCAAAGCATGGTGTCTACTCTTGATTCAAACCAATATAGTTAATATACAAGTTCTAATGGTGATCAATCATCCAAACAAGCATAATAACTGATAAGCATAATGAATAAGAACATGAATCATAAATCAAACTTGAAACTCAAATCTTCAACTTATAAACCCAGAATATTCATGTAAGCAATATAGTTCCCAATAGAAAAACAAAGTAAAGGAAAGGAAAGGAAATACAAGAAGAAAATAAAAGACAAAGGGAGGAGAAGAAGATAAGGACAGCATGCTAGAGATGGAAAAGATTCATCTCCATGGCTGCCAGGAGGCCAAAGCCTCCCAGCTGCTGCCTTCCCTCTTCTCTCCCTTTGTGACTCTCAACCTTCCCTCTCTTTGTGTACAATGAATATGTAAAATGATGGAATGAAAGATGATTTGTGAATGAGCTGCAACTCTCTATTTATAGAGTGCAAATTCGTCCTCCCCTTGGTTGGTGTAGACAACCTACCATAATCATGGAAAACAAGGCTCCTTAACTTGTGCAAACATGTTTTCCATTAATTATGCCATGTTTTGCTCCTTTTGACTTCTTTAGCTGAAATGCTTCCTTAATTTGCTCCATATTTCAGGTCCAAAAGAGTATCCAAAGCTCAAAAGAGGATCCAATGCTCAAAAGAGGATCCAAGGCTTCAAAGAGGAAATTGCAATCCTGAGCCTGGTTCTGTGTTTGACGTGCTGAGGGCTCCAAACGTAACCAATTGGGCTGCAATTTGGATATGTTATAATAGACACCCATTGGAACAACTTTCATGAAGGAGTCGACCTCATCCGAGCTGTGTAGGTGGCCGAAATGAGGCCTGCAAGATGACCTACGAAACTGGACTGGCAAGGGGTTGTGGCCCAAATTGAGTTTGTCTTTAAGCTCTTCTTCAATTCATCCAAATCAGGCCTTAACATGCTTGAATTGCATGAATTATGCTCTTTTGATCTATGGGCCTACAAAACACACAAAGAGAGACAAATAACTCAGAATTCCAAGAACTTAAGAAAAATAATTAAGTAAATTGGGCATGTAAATGTATGAAATTATGAGCTTAACAAGATCTACAATAAACAACAATTTGGAGAAGGTTTGGTTCGGGAGGAAGAGGAAGTTGAGATGTTCAGGGGTTAGAGGGCGGCTGGATAAATGGAGAGTTAATTTTAGGGTTAATGTGGGTAGTGTTTCAGTGTTTGGCAGTCCACAATAACGTAATATCTAGCCACTAATAAACATTCACATATAAAAGAAACATAAACTTCAAATAATAAAAAAGAAAGAGAAAAATTTATTTTAAAAACACACGAATATACAAGTGACTCACGGATTACCAATTAAGAACCTCAGAAAACACAGCCAGGGGGATCCGGGAAGTTTGGAGAGGTCACAATGGTCCTGCTTAAAACCCAAAACTTCTTAGACACCCAAGGTGTCGCCTATAGAACTCCTAGACATTGTATTAACAGGGATGCTCATTGGAGTTACCATAAGTCAACTCATATGAAAAATCTTTCTTTTTGTTTTTTTTTTTTTTCATAAGCTTGCAAGACATTGAACAAAATTATACTAAGCAAAACAAAGCTCACACAACTTAACTCTACCACAAAACCTAACAAAATTGTCAATCCCTACCCCCAAACTTAAATGAAGCATTGTCCTCAATGTGAAAGCATATAAGATGAGTGAGAACATGTAAATAATAAGGGGAAAGTTTAAGACAAAGGATTAGAGAAACTCCCTCTTGATGCGATTAGGTCGACCGCTACCAAGCACCTTATTCTTCAACACATGGGTTGCCTCCCAAGAAGCACCTTAGTTAATGTCTTGGCAAGACATTATGCCATTTAGCTAACTTGATTGTACGAAGGGAAGATGATCCACCACATGACCAGTTTGAATTCCAGCTGACACTCCCTCATAGAATGACTTTAAACGTTGTCCATTTACTTTGAAAGTCGAGCCATCTTTGGGGTTTTGAATCTCCACAGCTCCATAGGGAGAAACATTTACCACGGTGAATGGGCCAAGCCACCTAGACTTCAATTTTCCTGGAAAGAGACGCAAACGTGAGTTAAACAAAAGAACTGACATACCTTTGGTGAACTCTTTCCGTTGAATGTTCCTGTCATGGTAACTCTTGGTACGTTCTTTGTAAAGCTTTGCATTCTCATAGGACTCATGTCTAATTTCTTCCAATTCATTGAGTTGAAACTTTCTAACATGGCCTGCCTTGTCCAGATCAAAATTCAACTTCTTGATGGCCCAAAAAGCATTGTGTTCAAGCTCCATTGGCAAGTGACAGGCTTTCCCAAACACAAGACGGTAAGGGCTCATTCCGATGGGAGTCTTATATGCAGTCCTATAAGCCCACAATGCATCATTGAGCTTGGCAGCCCAATCTTTCCTTGTACTATTCACCACCTTCTCTAGGATCTGCTTAATTTCTCTGTTGCTTATCTCTACTTGACCAGAAGTTTGAGGATGATATGGTGTAGAGACACGGTGGGTGATGTTGTACTTCTTCATGAGTGCTTCAAATGGCTTGTTGCAGAAGTGGCTGCCTCCATCACTAATGACAGCCCTTGGAGTACCAAACCTTGTGAAAATATAGTCCCTCAAGAACTTCAGTACCACCTTATGATCATTGGTTTTGGTGGCTATGGCTTCCACCCACTTAGACACATAATCAACAGCAACAAGTATGTAGGTATGACCAAGGGAAGATGGGAATGGTCCCATGAAATCAATACCCCATACATCGAAGAGTTCCACAAAGAGTATGTTCTTCAATGGCATTTCGTTCCTGCGGCTTATGTTTCCCATCCTTTGACACCTGTCACACTTAACACAAAAATTAAATGCATCTTTGAATAGAGTAGGCCAAAAGAAACCTGATTGCAAAATTTTAAGTGCTGTTTTCCTAGCTCCAAAGTGGCCTCCACAAGCCAATTCGTGGCTATGCTTAAGGATATGTTAAGCTCATAATTTCATACATTTACATGCCCAATTTACTTAATTATTTTGCTTAAGTTCTTGGAATTCTGAGTTATTTGTCTCTCTTTGTGTGTTTTGCAGGCCCATAGATCAAAAGAGCATAATTCATGCAATTCAAGCATGTTAAGGCCTGATTTGGATGAATGGAAGAAGAGCTTAAAGACAAACTCAATTTGGGCCACAACCCCTTGCCAGTCCAGTTTCGTGGGTCATGTTGCAGGCCTCATTTCGGCCACCTACACAGCTCGGATGAGGTCGACTCCTTCATGAAAGTTGTTCCAATGGGTGTCTATTATAACATATCCAAATTGCAGCCCAATTGGTTACGTTTGGAGCCCTCAGCACGTCAAACACAGAACCAGGCTCAGGATTGCAATTTCCTCTTTGAAGCCTTGGATCCTCTTTTGAGCATTGGATCCTCTTTTGAGCTTTGGATACTCTTTTGGACCTGAAATATGGAGCAAATTAAGGAAGCATTTCAGCTAAAGAAGTCAAAAGGAGCAAAACATGGCATAATTAATGGAAAACATGTTTGCACAAATTAAGGAGCCTTGTTTTCCATGATTTATGGTAGGTTGTCTACACCAACCAAGGGGAGGACGAATTTGCACTCTATAAATAGAGAGTTGCAGCTCATTCACAAATCATCTTTCATTCCATCATTTTACATATTCATTGTACACAAAGAGAGGGAAGGTTGAGAGTCACAAAGGGAGAGAAGAGAGAAGGCAGCAGCTGGGAGGCTTTGGCCTCCTGGCAGCCATGGAGATGAATCTTTTCCATCTCTAGCATGCTGTCCTTATCTTCTTCTCCTCCCTTTGTCTTTTATTTTCTTCTTGTATTTCCTTTCCTTTCCTTTACTTTGTTTTTCTATTGGGAACTATATTGCTTACATGAATATTCTGGGTTTATAAGTTGAAGATTTGAGTTTCAAGTTTGATTTATGATTCATGTTCTTATTCATTATGCTTATAAGTTATTATGCTTGTTTGGATGATTGATCACCATTAGAACTTGTATATTAACTATATTGGTTTGAATCAAGAGTAGACACCATGCTTTGATTTGAATTGAACTATGAATAAGAAGAGTATGTATGGACATTCGACAACAGGGATTAGATACATGCTTGGTTGTTTAAATTGTTCTTCTATGCTTAATGGGTTCCTAATGCTTAATTTAGGTTAGACAACAAATGATCAAGTTAGGGAATTAGGGACACAAGGTTAGGACCAGACACCATGGCCTAATCATACTTTAGCTAGAATCAATCTTTGAATCCAAATTAGACTTGTCACTTTACGCCTTATAAACCGGAATTGAACTAATCTCCCAATCTGTTTTCTAGCCCACAAAAACACTTTTGTTACATTTGCTTACTTTGTTTTTGTTTGAAGTTTCGTTTGCCTCTTTTGTTCAATTATTTCTCTGTTTGCTAGCACTCTAAGTAATTCAACTTGGAACCAAGTTACCATTCTCCGTGGGATCGACCTCGTATTTACATAAGCTATATTATAAACGGTTCGTGCACTTGCGAGAATTAAAAGTTGCTGTTTTTAATAACTCATTTTAGTTGTTAAGAAAAAGCTCAACAAGTTTTTGGCGCCGTTGCCGGGGAACCGGTAACGATGGTGCTATAGTTTGATTACTTGGAGTGTTTTGTTTTTGTTTGTTTCTTTTGTTTCTGTTTTGTTTTTTGTTTTTTGTTTTCTTTTGTTAGGGTTTTTCTTCTCCTTGATGTGGGACAAACATGATGAGCAGCAGACCCAAATACTCAAGGAAGAACATGTGCTGCCATACTATGAGCATTACCCTCTCATTGTCTTCAAGGGGGAGTTCTAAACTCTACTTCTTTATTTCTTTCATTTCATTCCTTTACCCTGGATTTCATGTGCATTGCATGCTTTCCATATATTTAAATATTGAGGACAATGTTTCATTTAAGTTTGGGGGTACAAGGACATTTGTTAGTTTTTGTGTTTAGTGTCTGAAAACGTAGGCTTCTTCATTGCTACAAAATTTTATTTTCTGCTACTGTTTTGAAAGTTTGGTCCACGTTGTGTTCTTCATTTTTTCATGCTGAATCCAACAACATGAAGAGCGTTAAATTTGACCAAGTGGTTTGAAAGTTACATGTCAAAACAGATTATATGTTAAAATTGAGCAAAACAGCAATTTGGAACCTCACGTTTTTCTTTTCTGTTTCTTTTTCTTTGAGTCATTTTCAGTTTTCCTTCCCACACCAATGATGAATCATGAGTCTAACTTCTAATATGGCTCTTAGGAATTTTGATAAGCATTGTGTTAGGTCTGAATCTTATTCTTTTGCTAGCTAAGTCTCACATGACTATTCTTGAGCACTTGATGCACCTAAGCCATGACTATACACCTCTTGCATGTCTTACCCAATTGTATGCATTTTTGCTCTTGTGATTCACTGGAATGTTAAGTTATAACTAAGATATGATTTAGGCCATCTTTGTTAAGTCTCCATGAACCCACACAATAAATGTTCCATTGTAAACCCTTTTGTGCCCAAACACTTAACCATTTCTTTCCATTATCTTATCATCCATTAAACATCCTACAATCTAAGGGACATGTAGAGTGTGATTGTATTTCAGATTTTAAAGTTCTCAAGGCAACAAATGAGCTTAAAAAAAGAAAATCAAAAGAGAAAAGAAGTGTGGCCAATGTAGTCACGACCCTAGGGTGATATAAGGAGAAATCAAGGTGATCTAGGGTAAAGAGCCGCAAAATTGGGCCAATATTGTACAAAGTGTGTAAACGTCAAAATCAAATTGTGAAGTGATTCGATTGCAAAATCTGGTATTGTGAGCTATTCAAATTGTGTGCCTTACATTTCAAATGTCAATGATCTTGTTTACATGACATGCTCTACCTTGTTCCTTAGACTTTTCGTTTCAATATCCATTCTCGTCTAACCACTACCATAACTCCATTACATCCATGAGTAAAGTCCTATTGATTTTTGTTTAGCTTGGCAAACTTGTGACCATTCTTGCAGGAATTCATATCGTTGTTTGAGAAGCATGAGTTGTATCTTCATGGCTATTTCACACACACACCTTGAGCATGATTTGTGTGAGATTGTGGTAGCACTTGAATAATGTTTAGAACTTCCTTAGTGCTTGTTTTGTTCCTTGTTGAGCCATGTCTATGAAGTTTAAAATTTTTGTCCTGTTGGAAGGTTAACATTTTTGTTTGTAGTTTTATTTTGCTCGTTGTAGAGTTAGTAAAGCGTTTGTGGGTATCGTTTCTGTTAAACCCTCAGGAGACACAACTCCTCCTACTAGGGATGCCTAGAGGTTTAAAGGCTTGTTGCATATGCTCAATGCAATTGTGTTACCTACAGAAGTGGTTTAGTTATCTTCTTGTTTTGTTCTTGTTTTTTTCTTTTGCTCGAGGACTAGCAAAAATCTAAGTTTGGGGGTGTGTTAAGCTCATAATTTCATACATTTACATGCCCAATTTACTTAATTATTTTGCTTAAGTTCTTGGAATTCTGAGTTATTTGTCTCTCTTTGTGTGTTTTGCAGGCCCATAGATCAAAAGAGCATAATTCATGCAATTCAAGCATGTTAAGGCCTGATTTGGATGAATGGAAGAAGAGCTTAAAGACAAACTCAATTTGGGCCACAACCCCTTGCCAGTCCAGTTTCGTGGGTCATGTTGCAGGCCTCATTTCGGCCACCTACACAGCTCGGATGAGGTCGACTCCTTCATGAAAGTTGTTCCAATGGGTGTCTATTATAACATATCCAAATTGCAGCCCAATTGGTTACGTTTGGAGCCCTCAGCACGTCAAACACAGAACCAGGCTCAGGATTGCAATTTCCTCTTTGAAGCCTTGGATCCTCTTTTGAGCATTGGATCCTCTTTTGAGCTTTGGATACTCTTTTGGACCTGAAATATGGAGCAAATTAAGGAAGCATTTCAGCTAAAGAAGTCAAAAGGAGCAAAACATGGCATAATTAATGGAAAACATGTTTGCAACAAATTAAGGAGCCTTGTTTTCCATGATTTATGGTAGGTTGTCTACACCAACCAAGGGGAGGACGAATTTGCACTCTATAAATAGAGAGTTGCAGCTCATTCACAAATCATCTTTCATTCCATCATTTTACATATTCATTGTACACAAAGAGAGGGAAGGTTGAGAGTCACAAAGGGAGAGAAGAGAGAAGGCAGCAGCTGGGAGGCTTTGGCCTCCTGGCAGCCATGGAGATGAATCTTTTCCATCTCTAGCATGCTGTCCTTATCTTCTTCTCCTCCCTTTGTCTTTTATTTTCTTCTTGTATTTCCTTTCCTTTCCTTTACTTTGTTTTTCTATTGGGAACTATATTGCTTACATGAATATTCTGGGTTTATAAGTTGAAGATTTGAGTTTCAAGTTTGATTTATGATTCATGTTCTTATTCATTATGCTTATAAGTTATTATGCTTGTTTGGATGATTGATCACCATTAGAACTTGTATATTAACTATATTGGTTTGAATCAAGAGTAGACACCATGCTTTGATTTGAATTGAACTATGAATAAGAAGAGTATGTATGGACATTCGACAACAGGGATTAGATACATGCTTGGTTGTTTAAATTGTTCTTCTATGCTTAATGGGTTCCTAATGCTTAATTTAGGTTAGACAACAAATGATCAAGTTAGGGAATTAGGGACACAAGGTTAGGACCAGACACCATGGCCTAATCATACTTTAGCTAGAATCAATCTTTGAATCCAAATTAGACTTGTCACTTTACGCCTTATAAACCGGAATTGAACTAATCTCCCAATCTGTTTTCTAGCCCACAAAAACACTTTTGTTACATTGCTTACTTTGTTTTTGTTTGAAGTTTCGTTTGCCTCTTTTGTTCAATTATTTCTCTGTTTGCTAGCACTCTAAGTAATTCAACTTGGAACCAAGTTACCATTCTCCGTGGGATCGACCTCGTATTTACATAAGCTATATTATAAACGGTTCGTGCACTTGCGAGAATTAAAAGTTGCTGTTTTTAATAACTCATTTTAGTTGTTAAGAAAAAGCTCAACAAGTTTTTGGCGCCGTTGCCGGGGAACCGGTAACGATGGTGCTATAGTTTGATTACTTGGAGTGTTTTGTTTTTGTTTGTTTCTTTTGTTTCTGTTTTGTTTTTTGTTTTTTGTTTTCTTTTGTTAGGGTTTTTCTTCTCCTTGATGTGGGACAAACATGATGAGCAGCAGACCCAAATACTCAAGGAAGAACATGTGCTGCCATACTATGAGCATTACCCTCTCATTGTCTTCAAGGGGGAGTTCTAAACTCTACTTCTTTATTTCTTTCATTTCATTCCTTTACCCTGGATTTCATGTGCATTGCATGCTTTCCATATATTTAAATATTGAGGACAATGTTTCATTTAAGTTTGGGTACAAGGACATTTGTTAGTTTTTGTGTTTAGTGTCTGAAAACGTAGGCTTCTTCATTGCTACAAAATTTTATTTTCTGCTACTGTTTTGAAAGTTTGGTCCACGTTGTGTTCTTCATTTTTTCATGCTGAATCCAACAACATGAAGAGCGTTAAATTTGACCAAGTGGTTTGAAAGTTACATGTCAAAACAGATTATATGTTGAAATTGAGCAAAACAGCAATTTGGAACCTCACGTTTTTCTTTTCTGTTTCTTTTTCTTTGAGTCATTTTCAGTTTTCCTTCCCACACCAATGATAAATCATGAGTCTAACTTCTAATATGGCTCTTAGGAATTTTGATAAGCATTGTGTTAGGTCTGAATCTTATTCTTTTGCTAGCTAAGTCTCACATGACTATTCTTGAGCACTTGATGCACCTAAGCCATGACTATACACCTCTTGCATGTCTTACCCAATTGTATGCATTTTTGCTCTTGTGATTCACTGGAATGTTAAGTTATAACTAAGATATGATTTAGGCCATCTTTGTTAAGTCTCCATGAACCCACAGAATAAATGTTCCATTGTAAACCCTTTTGTGCCCAAACACTTAACCATTTCTTTCCATTATCTTATCATCCATTAAACATCCTACAATCTAAGGGACATGTAGAGTGTGATTGTATTTCAGATTTTAAAGTTCTCAAGGCAACAAATGAGCTTAAAAAAAGAAAATCAAAAGAGAAAAGAAGTGTGGCCAATGTAGTCACGACCCTAGGGTGATATAAGGAGAAATCAAGGTGATCTAGGGTAAAGAGCCGCAAAATTGGGCCAATATTGTACAAAGTGTGTAAACGTCAAAATCAAATTGTGAAGTGATTCGATTGCAAAATCTGGTATTGTGAGCTATTCAAATTGTGTGCCTTACATTTCAAATGTCAATGATCTTGTTTATATGACATGCTCTACCTTGTTCCTTAGACTTTTCGTTTCAATATCCATTCTCGTCTAACCACTACCATAACTCCATTACATCCATGAGTAAAGTCCTATTGATTTTTGTTTAGCTTGGCAAACTTGTGACCATTCTTGCAGGAATTCATATCGTTGTTTGAGAAGCATGAGTTGTATCTTCATGGCTATTTCACACACACACCTTGAGCATGATTTGTGTGAGATTGTGGTAGCACTTGAATAATGTTTAGAACTTCCTTAGTGCTTGTTTTGTTCCTTGTTGAGCCATGTCTATGAAGTTTAAAATTTTTGTCCTGTTGGAAGGTTAACATTTTTGTTTGTAGTTTTATTTTGCTCGTTGTAGAGTTAGTAAAGCGTTTGTGGGTATCGTTTCGTTAAACCCTCAGGAGACACAACTCCTCCTACTAGGGATGCCTAGAGGTTTAAAGGCTTGTTGCATATGCTCAATGCAATTGTGTTACCTACAGAAGTGGTTTAGTTATCTTCTTGTTTTGTTCTTGTTTTTTTTCTTTTGCTCGAGGACTAGCAAAAATCTAAGTTTGGGGTGTGTTAAGCTCATAATTTCATACATTTACATGCCCAATTTACTTAATTATTTTGCTTAAGTTCTTGGAATTCTGAGTTATTTGTCTCTCTTTGTGTGTTTTGCAGGCCCATAGATCAAAAGAGCATAATTCATGCAATTCAAGCATGTTAAGGCCTGATTTGGATGAATGGAAGAAGAGCTTAAAGACAAACTCAATTTGGGCCACAACCCCTTGCCAGTCCAGTTTCGTGGGTCATGTTGCAGGCCTCATTTCGGCCACCTACACAGCTCGGATGAGGTCGACTCCTTCATGAAAGTTGTTCCAATGGGTGTCTATTATAACATATCCAAATTGCAGCCCAATTGGTTACGTTTGGAGCCCTCAGCACGTCAAACACAGAACCAGGCTCAGGATTGCAATTTCCTCTTTGAAGCCTTGGATCCTCTTTTGAGCATTGGATCCTCTTTTGAGCTTTGGATACTCTTTTGGACCTGAAATATGGAGCAAATTAAGGAAGCATTTCAGCTAAAGAAGTCAAAAGGAGCAAAACATGGCATAATTAATGGAAAACATGTTTGCACAAATTAAGGAGCCTTGTTTTCCATGATTTATGGTAGGTTGTCTACACCAACCAAGGGGAGGACGAATTTGCACTCTATAAATAGAGAGTTGCAGCTCATTCACAAATCATCTTTCATTCCATCATTTTACATATTCATTGTACACAAAGAGAGGGAAGGTTGAGAGTCACAAAGGGAGAGAAGAGAGAAGGCAGCAGCTGGGAGGCTTTGGCCTCCTGGCAGCCATGGAGATGAATCTTTTCCATCTCTAGCATGCTGTCCTTATCTTCTTCTCCTCCCTTTGTCTTTTATTTTCTTCTTGTATTTCCTTTCCTTTCCTTTACTTTGTTTTTCTATTGGGAACTATATTGCTTACATGAATATTCTGGGTTTATAAGTTGAAGATTTGAGTTTCAAGTTTGATTTATGATTCATGTTCTTATTCATTATGCTTATAAGTTATTATGCTTGTTTGGATGATTGATCACCATTAGAACTTGTATATTAACTATATTGGTTTGAATCAAGAGTAGACACCATGCTTTGATTTGAATTGAACTATGAATAAGAAGAGTATGTATGGACATTCGACAACAGGGATTAGATACATGCTTGGTTGTTTAAATTGTTCTTCTATGCTTAATGGGTTCCTAATGCTTAATTTAGGTTAGACAACAAATGATCAAGTTAGGGAATTAGGGACACAAGGTTAGGACCAGACACCATGGCCTAATCATACTTTAGCTAGAATCAATCTTTGAATCCAAATTAGACTTGTCACTTTACGCCTTATAAACCGGAATTGAACTAATCTCCCAATCTGTTTTCTAGCCCACAAAAACACTTTTGTTACATTTGCTTACTTTGTTTTTGTTTGAAGTTTCGTTTGCCTCTTTTGTTCAATTATTTCTCTGTTTGCTAGCACTCTAAGTAATTCAACTTGGAACCAAGTTACCATTCTCCGTGGGATCGACCTCGTATTTACATAAGCTATATTATAAACGGTTCGTGCACTTGCGAGAATTAAAAGTTGCTGTTTTTAATAACTCATTTTAGTTGTTAAGAAAAAGCTCAACAGGATACTTTCTTGTTCTTCTTCTGGAACACATCTTCTAATGAGGTGGTCTGGGCAATGCTTGAATAAGAAAGGTTCATCCCAGACATAATGTTTCACCATGGAAAAGAACTTCTTTTTGTCTTGATAAGTTAGATCATTTCTAAGAACACCACAAGCAAGATAATTAACAAAATCAGCATACCATGGTTCTTTGACTTGGGCAACATATAGTTGTTCATCTGGGAAAGTCTCATTCAATGGTAGCACAGCTTCTCCTTGCTCTTCAACCACAATTCTGCTCAAATGGTCAGCCACCACATTTTCACATCCCTTCTTATCTCGAATCTCCAAATCGAACTCTTGCAGCAAGAATCCATCTGATCAAGCGTGGTTTGGCGTCCTTCTTAGTGAGCAAGTATCTAAGAGCAGCATGGTCAGAATAAACAATTACTTTAGAACCAACAAGGTAAGAACGAAATTTTTCTAAAGCAAAAACAACAGCAAGCAACTCTTTCTCTGTTGTGGAGTAATTGAGTTGGGCATCATTCAAGGTCCGGCTTGCATAATGAATCACATGGGAAGCTTGTTCTTCTTTTGACCTAAAACTGCACCAATAGCAAAGTCAGAGGCATCACACATTATTTCAAATGGTAAAGACCAATCTGGAGCTATGATAATAGGGGCTGAAGTTAGCTCTTTCTTCAAGGTCGTAAAAGCTTCCATGCAAGTTTTGTCAAACTCAAAAACAGCATCCTTAGCAAGGAGATTGCACAATGGTCTTGAGATGCTTGAAAAGTTTTTGATGAACCTTCTATAGAATCCGGCATGGCCAAGAAAGCTTTTAACTCCTTTAACAGAGGAAGGGGGTGGTAGATTTGAGATGATATTTATCTTGGCTTTGTCCACTTCAATTCCCTTGCTTGAAACAACATGGCCTAGCACAATTCCTTGTTTTACCATGAAGTGACACTTCTCCCAATTCAAAATCAGATTTGTTTCCTGACATCTTTTAAGCACTAGAGACAAGTGCTTAAGACAATCATCAAAAGATGAACCAAAAACTGAAAAATCATCCATAAATACCTCCATGAATCGTTCCACCATATCAGAAAAGATTGCCATCATGCATCTTTGGAAAGTTGCTGGAGCATTGCACAAACCAAATGGCATCCTTCTATAAGCAAACGTACCAAATGGGCATGTGAACGTAGTTTTCTCCTGGTCTTCCGGAGCAATGGGAATTTGATTATAACCTGAAAATCCATCAAGAAAACAGTAGTAAGCATGGCCAGATAAACGGTCAAGCATTTGATCAATGAAAGGCAAGGGAAAATGATCTTTTCTCGTGGATGTGTTCAACTTCCTGTAATCAATGCAAACTCTCCACCCGATGATAGTTCGTGTTGGAACTAGCTCATTCTTCTCATTCTTAACAACGGTGATTCCGGACTTCTTTGGAACAACTTGCACAGGACTTACCCACTTAGAATCTGAAATTGGGTAGATGATTCCCACATCAAGTAGCTTTAAAACTTCAGCCCTAACCACCTCTTTCATGTTGGGATTCAGCCTCCTTTGTGCATCACGAGATGGTTTGCTCTTCTTCCATTAAAATTCGGTGCATGCACATGCTTGGACTAATTCCTTTGATGTCTGCTATGGTCCATCCAAGGGCTGTTTTATGCTCTTTTAGAACTTCAATTAAGCTGTCCTCTTCATGTAAGGTGAGATCTGCAGCAATTATAACAAGGAGAGTTTCATTAGCACCCAAATAAGTATATTTAAGATGATTGGGTAGAGGTTTTAAGTTCTAGCTTTGGTGGGGTGATAACGGATGGGTCCAATTTTGTGGAGGATGGTCCAAGATGCTCGAGTGGTGGCCTAAATGATGGTGGGTATGCTGAAACACTTCTAAGGCAGCCATCACTTCTTGGAACTCTGATTCATAGAGATCTTCCTCCTCTGTGTTAGCACCGCTTCTAGAACATCATTAGACTTTTCCTGCACAATTTTAGAAGAACCTTATGATCCACACATCAATTGAAAAACAAGTATCATGAGTGATAGAAGGTTGAGAGAGAGCATCAAACACTTTAAATTCAACAGTTTCACCCAAAACAGTCATGGAGAGGGTGCCATCTTTCACTTTGATGATTGTGTCCGCAGTGGCCATGAATGGTCACCCGAGGAGAATGGGATCAACACGGTCTCCATATGGGTTATCCTCCATATCCATCACTACAAAATCAGCCCTGAAGAATGAGTGTATTAACTTGAACTAAAATATCTTCTACAATACCTTTTGGATATTTGATAGAATGATCAGCTAGTTCAAGACGAATTGTGGTTTTCTTCATTCCTTCTAAGCCAAGCTCCTGATAAACTGAATATGGCATTACATTGATGCTTGCTCCCAAGTCCAACATGGCTCTCCCAACCTTCTTATCTCCGATGTTAATGGGAATGTCAAAACTTCCAGGATCTTCTAGTTTTGGTGGAAGCTTCCTTTGCAACACAGCACTCACATTCTTGTTGAGTTTTACTTCTTCACTTGGAGCAAAATTGAGTTTGTGAGTCATCAAGTGCTTGATGAACTTTCCATATGCAGGAATCTGTTTAACAACATCAAGCAAGGGCAAATTGATATTAACTTTACTCAAAATATCATAAATCTCTTTAAACGCCTTATCTTGATTTTCTTTCTTCAAACGGCCTGGAAATGGAATCGGTGGAGTATATGGAGGAGGTGGGATGTATCTATCTTGATGAAGATGTGATGAAACAAATTTGTCATCTCTTTTATGCAATTGGAATGGATTGGGTTCCTGAGAATCAGATTTGGCCTTAGGAGCAGATTGGGACATTTTGGGTTGTTCTCCTTCCATAGCTGTGATTTCCTCTTCATTTTCCTCCTCTACAATCACAACATCATTAGATAGATCAGAACCAACTTTAGTATCAACACTCTTACCTGATCTACGCACATAAAAGGCCTTGGCCTCTTGATTTTTTGGATTGATCACGGTTTGGCTTGGCCATTTCCCAGGCTCTCTTTGAGCTATTTCAGCAGCTATCTGGCCTAATTGGACTTCCAACTTGGAGATGGCAGCTTGTGTAGTTTGCTGGAAATTGGATTGGTTGATTGCCATTTGCTTCACTATATCCTCCAACGATGATGATTATTGTGGCCTTTGGAGTGAAGGGGGATTTGCTTGATTCTGTGTGTTCCTCTATGAAAAGTTTGGATGATTCCTCCAACATGGATTATAACTTTGAGAATATGGATCATTTATTGGAACTCGGTTGTAGGAATTTACCAACTTAGCTTGCTCTTGCACAAATTCTGGATATGCTGCCTCAAAGGGACAAGAGATGGTAGGATGATCATGAGTTTCACAGATGCAACACACTTCCTTTGAAGGGTTTCTTGAGCTCAATGCAAGGAGGGCATCTAACTTTTGTTCCAATTTGGAAATCTGCACACTAGAATAATCATTAGAACCACCAGCAACACGTTTACCTCTTGTATCGGTATGTTGAGTCTCCATTGCTATCTCCTCAAAGAGTTCATATGTTTCTTCTGGAGTCTTAATCTTATAAGAGCCACCTGCAAAATTAGTGACAATATTATGGCTAGAGGGGGTTAGTCCTTTATAAAACATACGTATCTGAAGCTTCAATGGTATCCCATGATGTGGACATTGATTGAGCAGCCCATTGAATCTCTCCCATGCTTCACAAAACGACTCATCATCTTGTTGTGCAAATAGCAAGATCTTGTCCCTAAGCATGTCGGTTTTTTGCGTGGAGAAGTATTTCTCCAAGAACTTCTTTTGAATGGCTCCCCAAGTAGTGAGTGAACCAGACTTCAAAGAATTCAACCAATATTTTGCCTTATCTTTCAAAGTGTAAGGAAACACTCTCATTCGAAGTTGATCTTCCGTCACACCTGTCAAGGGAAAAGAGCTCACAGCATTAAAAATATCCTTTATATGGGTTAATGGATCTTCATTAGGTAAACCATAAAAAGAAGGCAACATATTAAGATGAGAAGATTTAAGCTCATAGTTTCGAGCTGCGCTGGGCAGCAAGATGCTTGAAGGAGATGCTGGAATTGTTGGGATATCAAGGTCTCCCATGAACTCATTGGCAGCCATCTCTTCTTCTTCTTCTTGGTCTGAACTTGATTCCGAATTTGAAGGTGAAGAGCCTGGGAGGTCAGTGTGAATAGCAAGACCTTCAAATGTGGCAATGGCTTGCTCTTTTGCAGTTGCCAACTCTCTTTCTAGACGATTCTGAATTTCAGAGATCACCCGGTTTGGTTGCAAAGATGGTCCTGCGTTCAAAGGTTTCGAACGTTGGAATGAAGACCTCACTTGATCAAGGAAGGGATTTCTAGACATAAACAACCTGAAACAGAAAATAACTTGAGCTAATTAGGACTACTAAATGAATATGGTAACCTTGGGCACATAACCAGGGAAGAACTTTCATTCAATCCCCGGCAACGGCCCCAAAATTTGTTGTTAGAAATGTTAACTTGCAATTGTACGGGCCAATTAGTAGTATAGCAAGACAAGTACGAGGTCGTACCCACAAGGATTGAGAAATTAAAACTAGTTATGTGCTTAGATTACCAAATTCAAGAAAGTAGGAAGTTAAGTCTAAAAAGAAACATAATTTAAAACAAGAGTGATTGTAATTGTTGAACAAATGAGGCAAAACGAAATTTCAAACAAAAACAAAGTGAGCAAAAGTAACAAAGAGTATTTTTGTAGGCTGGAAAATAGATTGAGAGACTAGGGCATTCGATTCACCATAACAATTCAATTCTGAGTTATAAATTAGTTAAGTGACAAGTCTAATTCAGATTCAAAGATTGATTCTAGCTAAAGTATGATTAGGCCATGGTGTCTGGTCCTAACCTTATGTTCCTAATTCCCTAACTTGATCATTTGTTGTCTAACCTAAATTAAGCATTAGGAACCCATTAAGCATAGAAGAACAATTTAAACAACCAAGCATGTATCTAATCCCTGTTGTCGAATGTCCATACATACTTTTCTTATTCATAGTTCAATTCGAATCAAAGCATGGTGTCTAGTCTTGATTCAAACCAAGATAGCTAATAAACAAGTTCTAATGGTGATCAATCATCCAAACAAGCATATTAACTGATAAGCATAATGAATAAGAACATAAATCATGAATCAAACTTGAAACTCAAAACTTCAACTTATAAACCCAGAATATTCATGTTAGGTTACATCGAAGCCCTAGTTATGAATTTAGCTACTCATAATGGAAATGAAATTTAAACAGAAATGAGAAAACATAATGAATGCAATAAGAGTGGAAAAACCCATTTCTGAAGTTGCTTGTGGTGTCCCAAACCTTCTCCAAGTGCTTCTCCACGTCTAATGCTACTCCAAGAGCTTCCTCACATCTAGAGTATGGCAGCTAAGTGATTTGGGATGAGTTGGGTGAGTGGTGATGGCAAAGAAAGAGGAAATCCGTAGAGAATTGGAATGGAGGCTTTGTGGAGTTGTTTTGGTGATTTTGGATAGAATGGAGTGTTTGGGGAAGGGTGGAAGTGTTAGAAGATGGCTGAATGGAGTGAGATGATCTTGAAGGAGTGTGAAGCTCTCTATTTATAGAGTGTAAAGCTCTCCTTTGGCTGATCAAGCACACCCATGTGTGAGCTGCCCATGTGTGAGTGAGCTGTGAGTGAGCTGCCCATGGCTCTTTATCTCCCCTTTTGTGGCTGTTTTTCTGTGTAACACAAGGCTCTAGGAATAACAAACCAAAATATATTAAAAGCACAAGTTTTTCTTAAAAACATAAGCAAATCATAAACTAGAAGGGTACAAAATGATATACATTTTGTGAACTGATTAGCTCGGTATGTAGATGATCTGTTTCCTGGTGGGCTCGGCTCATAGAAGTGGCGAGAGCTATTAACACATGTTATCAGTGGTAAATGATTTAAATGGAAAGCCTCTAAAGGATGCAACTGAGGATCAATCCCTCCCAATCTGTTGGAAAGGCAACAAACCGTTCAAATTTGTTCGCGATGCAAAGTACTACTTCAAGACCTTGCACTGAGCTTTACAAACATCAGGAATGGTCAGCTGCAATGCATGCTTGGGGATTTTCAATGGCATGGAAGTAGGACTGGCAAATCTGAATACCATAGGAGGTAAAAATACTAACATAAGAAAAATCTTCCCACTCTTTGGTTTTTTGGTGGATAAAGTCTCATCTTTTACTTTCTTTTTATGGACATTACACGATGTTGGCATATGACAACGAAAACCGGCAAACTGTATGAGCTCCTGTGAATGCAATAAGCTTCCCAAGGCCTGAACCATTCTGTCATATTTGGAAGATGAAATGTTACCTCAGCAGGAAAAATGTTACAAGGTGGCAAATGCGAGCATCTCCCAAAACCAGATAAGACATACCGTCCGTGATCCATCTCTGAATCTACATCAGTAGTAGGGAGCCCTAAATAATTCTTTGGCTTTCGTTTGGTGTTGTTCCTAAGCGGTATGGCTCCCCACCGGCATGTTTTTGTAATTTTCTTTCAACATCAAATATTTAGAATTTTAATAATAAAAAATCAGAGTGTTATCAAAGCCAAAACCAATTTTCACAACATAATTCTGCCTCTTATTAGATGTAGCCTGCTCTGAGTATTGCCATGAGAACAGGCTTGGAGGAAGCTACACATATTGGAATGATGCATTCAATTTCTCAACTGGCAACAATGCGCACGAAATATTGGAATGATCAATTACTCTGTTTTTAATTAGAAGATAAAGTCAAACAAATAAACACGATCAAGTTTGGGATATTTTGTTGTCCAAACACAAATAACATAGTGATGTTAAGTTAAATTACAGAAAGTGATTTATGTAACAGAGACATTTGATTTCTAAAGCAAATTGCATCACCCTTGTGTAGGAGCAAAATTTACTCCTCAAGTAAGCAATCAAGCAACACGTCTTCCTAATTTTCAACAAAATAGCTAGACTTGATGGCCAAACCATACATAATAACCCCCACTACCATGTCCATTATGGAATGCTTGCAGATCATAAGAGAAAAACAAGGAACACGGAACATAGAGACAATACTTAAAATGACATTATTACTGTTCTACTACCATCTACTTGAACACTCACTAGCTCGAGTGTCAGAGTGTTTTCTTGCAAGTAGTCCACTTTCCTTATTGTTGGCAAGCAAAAAAGTGTCCAGCTTCTCAACATTGATTACAATATTACTTGTTGGAGGACCCGAAACTTCAGCCCCAATACCCTAACAAAGTTCTGTTATATTGAGATACACATTAAGCGCATAAAAAATCTAATAGGAAGTTGACCAAACCACTTAAGCTAAACATTCTATTATTCTTGAATCTTGAACTTGTAGGGCTGGTACCATATCCGTTCTTCCTTCGTTTATTTGCTTCTGTACTCTTTTCTGCTCCTCATGAGTATAATCGACATAAAATCTCAAAGGGCAGAGAAAATAGGGACACCTGGCAATGTGGCTCCTGCATCAACAATGTAGACGTTGCCTGATACATATTCAGAGGAGTCGTGTACTAAATAACGAACTAGTGATGTCAATGCTGGATCCGAAGTGCCATATGTTCTTAAAGGGACAGTTTTCATAGCCACATTGTGTAGCCAGTCTTTTTTCATAAGACCCTCCGTGATTTCAGATCTGAAAAGTCCCGGCGATATTGCATTCACTCTGATTTTGTGTACTCCCAATTCCATAGCCATAACCTGTTAAACTTAATAATAATTAGAATCCTTCACTTACACTACCATGTGCAGAGACAACAAAAGCAAAAACGAGATAGGTGTGGTAACACACTGGTCAACCAGTTGTCAATGTGACAAATGGCTATTTAACAATAAGCAGGTGCTTATCATCAAGTTTAGCTAAGAATTTGAAGTGGAAAAACTAAAAATATTTATTCTGCCTTTTGTGTGCCTATGATTCTTATTTCTTATTAACTACAGTTCTCTAATTCTTAAGTTTTTTCCTCTCCACAAGAATAACATTTGATACATCTTCAAATTGCTCCCGGACATTGAATCTTTTTGCTTTTTTCCCCCTTTTTATCAATTGCAATGCCATTTCGACAACATTGTCCTATAAACCATAATTCACAAAGCACAATATTTGGCAAGAACAAGTCATAATTAAAACCATGATGAATCTACAATATCTCAAACAATGCCAAGGCAAAGTTTCGAAAAATATAGAGTGAAATTGTATGTGTTTGCCCAGCACGAACTCGAACTGCGGGCCATGAGTTGTGATACCCATAGACCTGCTTAGATTCATTTGGTTGATTGACCATAACCCATGATCTGAACTTTAACCCAACAAGGAACTCATGCAATTGGGGTGAGCCAAAGCTCAAATTGGACTCTGATTAAGCTTCGGTAAAAGCTCAGTAACTTGGCTCAGCCTAAGCCAAATAGCTTCAAGTCATTAACCATTCCCATACAAAAGATAGACCATATTAAGATGACTAGTTTTCTAGCATTTAAAACAGTGGCGATTAATGAACTAAAAAGACAAAGAATCAAAAGCTTCCTTGAACCAGGAAGGAGAATAGAAGGAAATTTAGAGGGTGTCCCATAGGCCTAATAACAATATTCCTTTAGTAGACTGAAAAAGAATTGAAATACTTCTAGGCTAATTTCTGTCCTTAAGTCTATTTTTTCTTATTAAATCCACCCCTTCCTTATTCAAAGACTTTGTAATGGTCTTCTTTATTGCTTGTGTTGAGCAACACCCACCACCCCCAAGAGGCAGTGCATTCCTTCAAGTATTTATAATTCAATTATAGGCCAAAAGCCATGCTAAGCCAAGCGGATAAAAAAAAAAGTACGCTTCCTTTCTCTTAAGCTATTAACAAAATTATGTTAAGTCAATGGAGATACCTTTGCCAAGGTGTTTACACCAGCCTTTGAACAATTGTATGCTACAGCTCCAGGCAAATATCCACGATGAAGACCTGCAATGGAAGATACATTGATGATTGATCCTCCCTGATCAGCGTCGCGCATGCGTATAGAAACATATTTTGACACCAACCAGGACCCTGTCAAATTTGTCTTGAATACATTATTCCATTCCTCCTCAGACAATTCGAGCACGGAACTCACATTACCTAAGGAACACAGATGGAAATGAGCGATTATGATACACCAACAGTGGCATGCCACAGAGGTACAATATGATACCCAAACAGTGAGTCTGTGATAAAGGTCAAACTCTAAATATTAAGACACTAAATTTGGGAGCATGAAATTAATCACTATCTAATGTTTTATAGTGCCTAATGCATATTTTTATCTTTGTTTTCTTATAGAACCTTTGTATGTTAAAATATGAAAACAACCACCGCTTAAAATCAAATTTTATCCATTTCAAATCATGCATGAAATGACTCCCCAGACATATGCCGACTCAGGTCTTGCAAGAGTGTCTAAGAGTGTGGAAGACGCACATTGTTCTTTGTCATGGACACACACAGAACGTGCTGGACTAAACATAACCACACAGATAAGCAAAGGTTTCCCTTGTTTGCATTTGTCATCAACACCTAACTACACTTTCACCTACTTGACTCATCTCATTTGACAAAGAATAGAATCGACATCTTAAACTACCAAAGAACATCAGCATGTGATCATCTCAAACATATCACATTTTACAATACTCAATTATCACATTTTACTATCTATATTGTCCATGGAACTCTGTTTGCAATGAAGACCCAGCCAGCTGATACTTGTAGCACTCAAATGGATTCAAGCTCACAAATAACATATTAAAAATCAGCAATTTTTTATTGTCTGCCCGCTTCCCATCATTCTAGAGTTCAAAAACTGGTCAACCAATGATAATGCAAGAAAAGAATACAGATAAATAAACTTAACGAGTCAAAGCATCAGGGAAATCCCAGAACTTGAATTTACTTCGAATTTTAAAAATGGAAGTTTCTGGTTTTCCTATACAGCCTAAATCTTATTGTTGGTTCTAGTACCTCAATTTATCTTTCTCCAAAAACCCAAGTACAATATACCACATATGTTAAACTTAACACACACAAAACAAGAAAATGCAAAATTTTCTCAGGAACCAAAAACAGAAAGCAAAATCCTAAACAACAATCAAAGCTCACCTCTAACACCGGCATTGTTAACGAGGGCGTCGATGCGCCCAAACGCGTCCCAAGCCTTGTTTACAGACTTCTCAATAGCTAGCCCGTCGGCGCTGATATCGAGCTCCACAGCCACGGCCCTGGAGCTTCCAGGCCCATTCACAGAAGAAGATGAAGAAGATGAAGAAGGCGCGGTAATGGTTAGCTGGTTGATTTCATCACAGACGGATTGAAGGCGGTCGATGCGGCGAGCCGCGGCGACGATCCTGCATCCAGCTTTAGCCAAGTCCAAGCAGAACTCGCGGCCGAGGCCAGACGAAGCGCCGGTGACCATGACGACCTTGCCGTGGAGGTCGCGCCATGGCTCGAGATGGTCCGCGACTTGGTTCGCCATACTTACTCTCAAGTCTGTATTTGATTTGTTTGGTGGATGAGTCTGGGGTGACAAAATGCCCAGGAGGAAAGAGAAGATCCAGGGGGTTTGCTGTGGTTTTTACACGTGGAAGTTTTGTTGCGAAATCTGGACCGTTTGTGGGTTCTGTATGGACGGTCGAGATGTGGGTCAACTATCTGCTTCATGACAAAACAAAAAGGATATTTGGTAAGGTCGGAGGAGGTGGACTCTTTCGTTTTTGTAGATATTCGTTACACGAAAATAAAATACTAACCGTTTTTGTATATGTAAGTATTTTTCTGGTTTCAAATAGATGTGTTGGTTTATATATAGCTCACATTAACACATGTAGAAATGAAGGTGCACATGGACTTCCTAAGAAATGAAGGTGCACATGGACTTCCTAAGAAATGAAGGTGTATTGATAAGAAATATTTTTGGGAGACAATATAAACTTGGTGATTATTTTAACGTGTGGTTTTGTGGTGAGCTTGAATCCATTTTATTGGGACAAGTGTCGGCTTGAATCCATTTTATTGATGATTATTTTAAGGTGTATTGATAAGAAATACACTTCATTCATTTAATTGATGTGGCATACGATATGGACATGTCATATCATGTGGTAAAGAAATGTGGTATACAAATGTGGTAAGAGTAGCATTATTCATAAGCCAACATTATATAACCATTCTGGTTCAGCTGTTAAGTGACAAAAACCAAGAATTGAACCGGTTCAACCCAAAATCGGTTACCGGTTCAAACGTCCACACCTAACAATGCTTCTCGGAGAAAGTAAAAATTGGAGATGGGCTTGATTGGGTTGAAAAAGTAAAACATGCAAACGACCAGACAGTCCACTAGAAGCCCAAAGTTTTAGTTCAAATACATGCAAGCCCACTTCTCCATTAACCAGCAGAAGAGGAGGAAGAACATTTTGGGGTATTAAACCCTAAACCTCATTGTCCAATTAACTTGGTGGCCGTCTCTCTTCTCCTTTTTTTTTTATTCTCTTTCTTTTCCTTCTCTCTTCTTTCTCATCTCTCTCTTTTTTTTTTCTTCTTTCTTTTCCATCTCTCTTCTCTCTTCTTTTTTCTTCTTCTTTCTTTTACTTCTCTTTAGTTTTCTCTCCTCTCTCTTTTTTTTTTTCTTTCTTTCCTTCTCTCTTCTCTCTTCTCTCATCTCTCTCTATTTTTTTTCTTTCTTTTCCTTCTCTCTATCTTTTTTTTCTTTCTTTGCCTTATATTTTCTCTCCTCTCTCTGTTTTTTTAATTTAAAATTTTTTCAATTGTGAGTTTCATAACATGCATGTTATTATTTATGAACTCGTTACACGACTCGAAACCCGCACGATAAAAGACGACACGACGCGTTTATTAAATGGGTTGGGTTCGAGTTGAGCATTCTTGACACGTTTATTATTCCGACACGACATGAACCCGACACGACACCCAATCAACATTTGTTTATACAAGTAAGAATATGACACATTATTTTAATGATCATTAACATTTAATGAACCCGACAGACCCCTGGTTCTTAGACTGCCATGAAATTGGATTGGAACCCAAGAAGACAACAAATCCTGTGGTTGATCGTCGAGTGGTAATATCCCTAGCCCAATCTGCATCACTATATGCAGACACGGAAACTGGAACAGACGAAGAGTAAGTAAGACCATAGTGCAAAGTGCCTTGAATGTAACGCAAAATCCTTTTAACCAACTGAAAATGAACCTCTGTGGGATTGTTCATAAATTGGCAGACAATGTTGACGGAATAGGCGAGATCTGGTCTTGTAAAAGTTAGGTACTAAAGAGCGCCCACTATACTTCGGTATACTGATGGCTCCTTTAAAGGTTCACCATCTGTGGGAAGAACCTGTGTGTGAGGTTTAGATGGAGTTGGACAGGGCCTACATGATTCCATCCCAGCCTTGACTAAAAGATCTTTGGCATACTTCTGTTGACTGAGAAAAAGGTCACCATTCGACTTATACGAAATCTATAAGCCAAGAAAGAAGGTAAGAGGACCCAAGTCCTTGAGATCAAACACTGAACCAAGATCTGTAATAACCTCTTGAATAACATGAGAGTTTGAACCTGTGAGAATAATATCATCGACATAGAGCAACAATACAACGATAGCTAAATCTGAAATCTTCACAAACAGACTTGGATCACTAAGTGACATTTTGAAACCAAGAGAAGGTAAGTAGCCCGTGAACTTTGCATTCCAAGCCCTTGGAGCCTGTTTTAAACCGTATAAAGACTTCTGTAATTTACACACATAGTCATGATGAGAAGAGTCTTCAAACCCCTGTGGTTGTTTCATGTAAACCTCCTCGTCAAGATCGCCATGGAGAAAGGCGTTCTTGACATCAAGCTGCCGCAAAGACCAGCCATTAATAGCAGCTAAACTGAGAATAAGACGAACTGTGGTATGACGTACCACTGGGCTGAAGGTTTCATCGTAGTCAAAGCCGGCCTCTTGACTAAACCCCTCTGCCACCAGTCGAGCTTTATAGCGAGAAGCTGTCCCATCTGAATTTCTTTTGATCTTGTAAATCCACTTGGAGCCAACAATATTTGTATTAGCAGGGCGAGGGACCAGACACCATGTACCCTGCATTGTTAAGGCAGAAATCTCTTCCTCCATAGTCTTAATCTAGGCAGGAGAGAAAGAAACCACACGAAATGTAGAAGGCTCATCAAGAGTAGTAGAGTCATGCATAGAAGTAAAACACTGATAATCCTCAAAAGACTTCTTCTGACACAGACCAGATTTCGACCTGGTAGTTATTGGATGGATGTTGCGAGAAGAAGTAAGACTAGAAGAAGAACCAGAATTGACATGTTCAATAGGAGACACATGGTGATATGACGAAACAGGAAAAGAACCCTCCAGAGGCTGAATGGAAGAAGAAGATGCCTCTGTAACAATGAGAGGCAATGGTACAGCAAGAGAGAACTCGGCTCGATAGGGAGAGGAAGAGGGATGATTGACATGTGAATCAAGGTTCTCAGATAAAATGACACGAGTGGAAGGGAGATTAATGGACAGAGACGGAGACGAAGAGGACATAATATTGGAGTGTAGAGTGCTAGGATGCTTGAAAGGATAAACTAACTTATCATGGATGACATGATGAGAGATGACAAATCTGTGAGTAGTACAATTATAGCACAAAACACCCTTATAGCCCATAAGATATCCCATGAACACACAAGACGCAGTACGAGGTTGCAATTTATGGGAATTGGTCTCTCTTAAGCATGGATAAACAGCAGTCCCAAACACACGCAAATATCTTATATCAGGTAGTTTTTGCATAAGCCGAAAATAAGGAGATTGATTGGCAAGAACCTTACTAGGCATCCGATTAATGAGGTAAGCTGAATGTGCCATTGCATGAAACCAAAATATGTCAGGCATAGAAGCTTCAATGAAGAGAGTAATGGTTCACAATGCCATGAGTAGATAAAAAATCCTGAAACTGATGACTCATATATTCTCCCCCTCTATCACTTTGAAAATACTTTACTGAGGCATGAAAGTGATTGGTAATAAAGGCAAAAAACTTGCGAAACAGAGAGAACACCTCAGATTTGACACAAAGAGGGTATAGCCACAGAAAACTAGTATATCGATAACCATCAACCGATTTACAATGTGCAGGCCCCCAAACATCACTATGAATCCTATAGAAAGGAAGAAGTGCCTTATCATGCCTTGCAGAAAAAGGTAAATGATGCATTTTACCATTCAAGTAGTAAGAACATATCTGAGATATGGAATCTGAAACTACTGGGAGTTGTGCTTCCTTAAGCATGAGTTGAACAACCTCATTAGTAGGATGACCCAATCGCCTATGCCACAACGAGGAATGAATTTGTTGTCCAAGAAAAGCCATCTTTGGCTGCTTATTGTCTACACGTATTGAAGAAGGAACAGAGCATAGGATGGGATACAAGTCGTGATCACTCTTGCCGTGGAACAGAACCCTGTTGGTGACTTTGTCCTGTATAGAAAATCCAAATTGATCAAAAATCATATGGCAATTATTATCCCAGCACAAGTGATACACAGACAAAAGATTGGCCGTAAGCTGAGGCACATGAAAAACTGAAGATAAAGATAGAGAAGAAGTTGTAGTGGGAATATGAGCTGAGCCAATATGATCAATGCACAAACCTTCCCCATTTCCCACTCTAACTTGATCGGAAGAGGTGCAAGGTGAAGCAGAATCCATTGTTGTCATATGAGGCACCATGTGTTGACATGAAAACATCATGATGAAAGCAAACATCATGATGGAAGTGCCATGATGAAAGCAAGCATCATGATGAAAGCAAACATCATGATGGAAGTGCCATGATGAAAGCAAGTGCCATGATGAAAGAAACATCATCATGACGAGGAGACATCATCATGATGTCTATTGTAATCATGAAGACTATTGTAATATTCTTTTTGTAAAGCTATATATGTATATGTGTGTGTGAAATGAAAGAATGGAAGAGAACATTTCTATTCTCTAGTTTCTACAAAACAATTTTATTCTCTAGTTTCTACATGGTATCAGAGCTTTAAGATCTCTGTGAAATTTTTTTTTTCTCTAAACTACTGACAGTTTCAGCAGCTCTACCATGGGTGATTCTAAAAAAATTAGGAGCTCTCAATCGACCTCCAGTTCTGTCACCCAAAATGACATGACATTGCAGATCACTCCAGATAAATTGGATGGTTCCAATTACTCATCTTGGTCCCGTAGTATCAAACTTTATATTCTTGGAAGAGGAAAATGGGGATATATCACTGGCACAAAGGTGATACCAACAGAAGCTGATGTTCTGTATTCTACCTGGGAAGAAGAGAACGCCATGGTTCAGTGTTGGCTTCTCAATTCTATGACCAGAAATTTAAGGGCTATTTTTCTTAGCCTTTCTACTGCGAAAGAAGTGTGGGATGCTGTTACCCAGACCTATTCTATTGGTAAAGACGCATCAAAACTATATGAGCTTCGGTGTAAGGCACTCGCAACTCGTCAAAATGGTACGTCTTTATCTGATTATTATGGTACCTTACGGTTAATTTGGCAAGAAATCGATGTCTTGCGACCAAGCAAAATGAAGTGTTCCGCTGATATTGCTACCCGCACAAAGGAAATTTTGGATGAACGATTATATGACTTCTTGGCTGGACTTGACCATCATTTGGATAGAATCCGAGGTCAAGTTCTAGCTAAAGATCCTCTTCTGAGTGTGCAAGCCACATATGCACAGGTGTGTTCCGAAGCCAACAGGCAAGCAACCATGTTAGCTGGCTCACATGTTGACGGATCAACTATGACAACAACTTTACATCGCCCTGCACCTAGAAGTGGTCATCCTCGGCCAGGACAAAAGGAGCCTGACACACGCCAATGTACCCACTGTGGGAAGAAAAAACACACTCAGGAAACTTGTTTTGAATTGGTTGGATATCCAGACTGGTGGGTAGACAAACAAAACAACGAAAAAGAGAAGAAAAAGAGTGTTGCGAATTTGACTGCATAACCTACTTCCACTTCCTCACCACATCCAGGTACAAGTCACTATGGTTTAGCAATGAGCACACCCTTTAGTGCTAGTGATAAACTCTGGATCATTGATTCAGGAGCTTCCGATCATATGACTAATAATAATGCTTGTTTTGTTTCCCACAGTCATCCATATACAAAAACTGTTAAAGTTGCTAACGGTATTTCCACTCCGGTTTTAGGAGCAGGATCCGTTTCCCTAACTCCATCCTTGTCTTTGTCCTCCGTTTTACATGTCCCTTCTCTCTCCCACAATTTGCTTTCTATTAGTCAAATTACTAAAAATCTCAATTGTTTGGCTATTTTCTCTCCTACCTCGTGTTTATTTCAGGATCTTCAGACAAAGGAGCAGATTGGTCATGGTAAGGAAAGTGGAGGATTGTACTACTTGGACTCAACACCACCTAATCCTCAAATAAAAAGTGGTTATCAAGTTAGTACAGAAAAGGCTGAGGCCGAAATTTGGTTATGGCACAAAAGATTGGGTCACCCATCCTTTCAATATTTACAGATTCTATTTCCTTCTTTATTTGCTAAAGTTCATGTGTCTGACTTTCATTGCGAAACCTGTATTTTTGCAAAAAGTCATCGTGCTTCATTTCCTATAAGCTCCAATAGAAGTCATGTTCCATTCTCTCTTATTCACTCTGATGTGTGGGGTCCATTTCATGTTCCTACTTATACTGGTGCTAAGTACTTTGTCTCCTTCATTGATGATTGTACTCGTGTCTCTTGGGTTTATTTGTTGAAAAATAAAAGTGATGTCTCATCCATTTTTCCTATCTTTCATAATATGATTCAAACACAGTTTCATGTACCAGTGCAAGTAGTCCGATCTGACAATGGGGGTGAATATTTGAATTCTGAACTTAGAACCTTTTTTGAGCAAAATGGCATCATACACCAAACTTCCAGTCCATATACTCCTCAACAGAACGGTATAGCAAAACGTAAAAATCGTCATCTTTTGGAAGTGGCTCGTTCTTTATGCTTTGCTATGCATGTTCCAAAACATTTTTGGGGAGATGCCATTTGCACAGCCGTGTACCTTATAAATCGTGTACCATCTCGGGTTCTCTAGTACCAGACACCTATTCAGACCCTTTCTCAGTATCATTCTATTCCTTCAGTTCTTCATATTCAACCTAAAGTGTTTGGGTGTGTTAGCTATGTTCATGTTTACCAACACAGTCGTGACAAACTAGATCCCCGTGCCCTCAAATGTGTGTTTGTCAGTTATTCTATCTCACAAAAGGGATACAAATGTTACTATCCCCCATCTGGGAAAATTTTTGTTTCTATGGATGTTACATTCTGTGAGCAAGAGACCTATTTTTCGGTCACTCCTCGTCAGGGGGAGATTGATGGAGAGGAAGAGCAGTTCCCTGATATTGGATATATACCATCACCTAATGATGATACACATGATACACATGAAAAAGAGTTGCAAGTGTACCAAAGAAGGAAGAGAAATGAGGGAGTAACAGATTCTCTACTTCCTAACCATGTTCCAGATCAACCTGCTACTTTGCATGAAGATCATTATGAGGTAATTCCACAATCCCCTTCATCTTCCATACATACTGATAATGTTGTTAACCATGATATTTCAGCTAGGGATAATCTAGATGACTCAAATGAGTCTATAGATGTCTCTAATTCTCCTCATTTTCCAATTCGTAAAAATCGTGGGATACCTCCAGAAAGGTTTGGCTACCCTACAGTGAAAACTGTTCAATATCCAATATCTGATTATGTGTCTAACCATCGTTTATCCAGTACTTATATTGCTTTTACAAACCACATATCTTCTGTATCTACACCTAGTAGCTTACAGGATGCTCTTGGTGACCCAAAGTGGAAGATTGCTATGATTGAGGAGATCGAGGCACTACAGAAAAATTGTACCTGGGAACTTGTTGACTTGCCTAAAGGCAAGAGACCTGTTGGTTGTAAATGGGTGTTTACTGTAAAACAGAAAGCAGATGGATCAGTTGAGAGATACAAGGCAAGATTGGTAGCAAAAGGCTACACTCAAATTTATGGTGTTGATTACTCAGAAACTTTTGCGCCAGTAGCTAAAATCAACACTATTCGAGTCCTTTTATCTCTGGCTGCCAACCTAGATTGGCCGCTACATCAATTTGATGTAAAAAATGCTTTCCTACATGGTGATTTAAAAGATGAGGTGTATATGAATCTTCCACCTGGGTTTGCTACGGAGACTGATGTTGGTAAGGTGTGCAAACTGAAGAAATCTTTATATGGACTGAAACAATCACCAAGGGCTTGGTTTGGGAGATTCAGTTTGTCTATGAAAATATTCGGGTACAAACAGAGTAATTCTAATCATACACTGTTTCTGAAACACAGGAAAGGACAAGTAACAGCCTTGATTATTTATGTGGATGATATGGTTGTTACAGGTAATGATGAAGAAGGAATCACAGAACTTCATAATTACTTGGCTCAAGAATTTGAGATGAAGAACCTTGGGTTACTAAAATACTTTCTTGGAATTGAGGTGGCAAGATCTAAGCATGGCATCTCTTTGTCTCAAAGAAAGTATATCCTAGATTTGTTAAGTGAGACTGGTATGCTTGCTTGCAAGCCAGCAGCCAGCAGCCACTCCAATGGAGCAAAATCACAAATTGGGAGAAAATCTTGATCAAATTCCAACAAATAAGGAAAGGTATCAGAAGTTGGTTGGAAAACTAATCTACTTGTCACATACACGACTTGATATAGCCTATGCTGTTAGTGTGGTTAGTCAATTCATGCATGCCCCTAGTGAAAGTCATATGGAAGCTGTTCTTCGAATACTTAGATACTTGAAGTCAGCACCAGGAAAAGGATTGATGTTTACTAAACATGGTCATCTAGATGTTCAAGCCTATACAGATGCTGATTATGCTGGGTCCATTGTTGATAGAAGATCCACATCTGGACACTTCACCTTTGTTGGGGGGAATTTGGTTACATGGCGTAGCAAGAAACAAAAGGTGGTATCTAGGTCAAGCGCTGAAGCCGAATACAAAGGCATGTCTCATGGTGTGTGTGAACTCATGTGGTTGCGAAAATTATTGAAAGACTTGGGTTGCAAATCCAAGAAGGCTATGAATCTACATTGTGATAACAAAGCTGCCATTAGCATTGCCCACAATCCCGTTCAACATGATCGTACTAAACACGTTGAAGTGGATAGACACTTTATTAAGGAGAAGTTGGATGCTGGAATTGTTGACTTTCCATTTGTTAAAAGTGAAGATCAATTGGCCGACATCTTGACAAAAGCTGTATCAAATAGAAGTTTTCATTCATGCCTCGACAAGTTGGGCATTCGAAACATTTATGCACCAACTTGAGGGGAAGTGTTGACATGAAAACATCATGATGAAAGCAAACATTATGATGGAAGTGCCATGATGAAAGCAACATCATCATGACGAGGAGACATCATCATGATGTCTATTGTAATCATGAAGACTAGTGTAATATTCTTTTTGTAAAGCTATATATGTATATGTGTGTGTGAAATGAAAGAACGGAAGAGAACATTTCTATTCTCTAGTTTCTACAAAACAATTTTATTCTCTAGTTTCTACACCATGTGATGACTTGCCCCACTATTTGCAATCCAAACTGCATAAGGAGAGAAAGAAGTCTGAGCCGCCATCGCAGTAATGGAGGCAAGAGGTGGAGAACCTTGATAAACATAGTTGGAGCAATGGTAACAATCTAGAGCCCCATGACCCTTTTTTTCACAAACCTGACATTCAATTGTGGAAGAGGACCCGTGATAAGAGGGATTCGAATTGCGAAAATAGCAATTGACCGCAGTGTGACCTCGCTTGCTGCAGATCTAACACTCAGGAACAACTCCACCACCAGACTTAGGAGGACCGTGAAACCTGCCTTGAAAACCACGACCAAAAGGTCTAGAACCAGATAATTTGCCTCGGCCACCAGAAGCATGAGAAGAAGAACGACCAAAAGGTTGCGAACTCATATAGGCAGTAGGAGGCATTAGAGGAGTTGGAAGGAGACCATCACCATGGCCAGAACCAGAGAAGGCATGGGAAGAACCAGAAGAAGAGGAATGACTTAGCATGCCAACCATAGGTGCATGAGAAGACAGCACGCGTGCCTCTGTGGCTTGTTCAACCGCCAGTAGTTTGATTGCGAAAGTCGTTGAAGGAAAGCGAAGTGTCACGAGCAACCAGGACTGTCCTAATCATATCAAACTCAGAAGTAAGGCCATTCAAGGTTGCAATCATCATATCATCATCGGAGACCGAAACACCGACGATAGCAAGGTGATCGCGAATATGTTTGAGGCGAAGCAAGAACTTCTCAATTGAGTCAGAGCCTTTCTATGCAGTCTGAAGCTCGATTTTGAGATGATTGATACGAGCACGAGAGACGGTGGCATAATGATCCTTCAAATTCATCCACGCATCATGCGCCGTCTTGCAACCGATGACATATTCGAGCGCATCATCAGAAAGCGTGGCGATCAACAAGCTAAGAAGTGCTTTGTCGACCTGCACCCAGTCCTTGTAGGCTGCAGTGAGTTCAGAGGTGACACCTTCCTCATCCAAAATTGCGAATTTTGGAGGTGCAACGTTTAAGCCATCAAAATGGCCAAAGAGATCGTAGCCGTCCAAAACAGACTCAAGTTGATATCGCCACTTCAAGAAGTTATCATCTTTCAACCGGATTGAGATAAGACCGAGAATACCGTCAATTTTGACATGTGAAGTCGCCATGAAAGCAGAAGAGAGAGGAAGCATCGAATTGCAGATCAAAGAAATTGAAGGAACGAAGAAACCGAAGAAAATGCAGAAATTTAGGTCATATACGAAGAAGAAGTTGCAGAAATTGCAAGAAATCGAAGACAAAATCAGATTGCAGAAATTTGCAGAAATCGCAAGAAATCGAAGACAGAATCGGAATGCAGAATCAACAAAGGTGAAGGAAGGGCAAGAAATCAAGGGAAAGGAGAAAAGAGAGAAAGGAATACGGTAGCAGAAGCAAGAAATCGGGATCGGACTATGGCGATTATACCATGCTAACTATGGTAAAAGAGATAGAGAGGAAAGTGTTTGTTTAGAAGTTTCTGAGAGCAGATGAGAAAACTAAATGATATATTTTCTTACTAAATCGTTTTGTTATAGTACAGTATATATATACATAACCATGCTAACAGCTGACAGCTAAGCTAACCAACTTGCTAATAGTTGACAGCTAAGCTAACCAACCTCCTAACAATGTTAACAGCTCTAACCAACTCTAACCATTGGGTAAACACATATTTGTTCACTGTAGAATATTTTATAGAAACAAAATAAATTAATTAATAAATAAGATGAGGCAAATGGAAAGGGGTAGATTTGACAAATCACCCTAGGGTGTCAAATTTGTAAAATAGGAAGCAGAACATGGCCCTTTCTAAAACCCCACCAGTTTAAAAGCAGCCCCATTGGTTTTCCAATTGCCCCATCTGGCAATCTCCATTCTTCTTCAACATACAAGTCCAAGGAGTTTCAACTTTCCACACCAAAATCCCGTCTCTCTCAAAAAATCCCATTTTGAAGAGTTAGAGAGGCCTTCCAACCTCTCTCTGGAAACTCCTAAACAACACAGGATTTAATCCACATTAAGAGAGAGAGAGAGAGAGAGAGAGAGAGAGAGAGAGAGAGAGAGAGGGGAAGATGGGTGGGAAGAAATTTGCTCTGCTTTTGTGTGTAGAGGACTGGGAGTACGTGAAGAAGATGTATGGGGGGTACTTTGGGGTTTTTCTGAAATTGCTGGCTGAGGAAGGGGAGGCCTGGGACCTGTACAGAGTGGTGTGTGGGGAGTTCCCATTGGATGAGGAGATTGATGGCTATGACGGGTTTGTGATATCTGGCAGCAGCAGAGATGCCCATGGCAATGATGCTTGGATCTGCAGGCTCTTGGCGCTCCTGAAGAAATTGGATGACATGAAGAAGAAGGTCCTGGGCATTTGCTTTGGCCACCAGGTAAGTTCATTTTCACACCCCCACCCCCCTCAAAGGTTTACAAGGGCATCATGGTCATTTCAGTTTAATTTGCTTAAATAGGTTCCCAGTTTATCCATGAAGAAAAAAGTTCAAGGCAATTTTTGGCTTTTAAAAGTGAGGACATTTTAGACATTTTAATGCTATAAGGGTATAAGGGTCATTTCGGGGGTGAGGAATTAATTGAGATTAAAATAAGTCCATCCAATAGGCGTCGAAGAAAACGAAACGCTTAAAATGGGAAGTTTTTTTTTTTGGGTCGAATGGGAAGTTTAAGGCAGTTGTCATGTTGTTCTTGTGAAAGGGAGGGGCCCCCCGAGTACGTGGTGCCCACTAATAACATTACCCAGTAGCGCACTAGACTAAATGCTTCACCTAAAGGAGTTGATATTATTTACATAAAAATGAATAATTCATACTAAATAATTGTAATATTTGGCCATATTGATATAGATTACATTATTGAGAGGACAAATAACTTTGTTTTTATTAGACATAGAGAAACAATAGCAATTGTCAATGTCAAAACCCTAAATTGCGTAAACTTTGTCAATACACATATAGAATGTGGTTTAAATTTCTTGAGTAGCATCACGAATCTTAGTCCATTTTGATATACAATTTAAAATTGCCTCAAATTAACTAAACTTGATCTTTTAACTGAAATATTATACCGCTGTATGTACTTTGTCACATAAATCATGTATAAAAGATTCATTATAATGAATATATTACACATGTAACACGTTTTGAATGGAGATTATTCTCATATATACGTATGTGGGTTCTCTTGATCATTGATGACTGGGTTAGGATAAACTTCCACATCCACATACGATTGAGAGGCACACAAAAAGCTGAAAACCCATGTCACTGAAAGCTAATTCAATTGACGTAGGCCAGACTTCAATTATAATATGTATGAAAGTTTCATTGCATTTGCATGCTCGATCTATCCAACAGTCTAATGTGGACAAAAGGGTAGTGTGTGGAAGTCCTTTTTAGGCTCATGTTGTCTGTTTTTCACATTGAAAATAGTCTCTCTCTCTCTCTCTCTATATATATATATAACTTTTGGAAAAAAATGTGGACCTTTGCCATTGTTTTTATTAAATTTGGATTTCTCATGGCTTTTACCTTCACCAATTGGGTGCTTTCTCTCTCTCTCTCTCTCTCTCTATATATATATATAACTTGTGGAAAAAAATGTGGACCGTTGCCATTGTTTTTAGGGTGCTCTCTCTCTCTCTCTCTCTCTCTCTCTCTCTCTCTCTCTCTCTCTATATATATATAACTTGTGGAAAAAAATGTGGACCGTTGCCATTGTTTTTAGGGTGCTCTCTCTCTCTCTCTCTCTATATATATATATAACTTGTGGAAAAAAAATGGGGACCTTTGCCATTGTTTTTAGGGAGATTCACTATAATACCCAATATAAATACCCAAATTATAAAAATACCCTATATGAAATGGACTTTAGAAACACACTCATAGCTCATTTACAACATAACAAAAAAGCTTTTAACTTCTTATAAATTAAAAAACTGCCATCAATTTCTTAAAACAAGCCCAACCCCAAAATCTCATAAAAATACCCAAAACACTCAATAGGGCATCAAAGTAATTTCATAATAAATATTAAATTTAATAAGGTCAGCTGTCATTTTTTGGGTTTTTTTTGGTTATGTTTATAGAAATTCAATTGTGTAGAGTTTATTTATAATATTAGTGCTAAGAATGGGTATATCACTAAATATCTCTTATTTTTATTAAATTTGGATTTCTCATGTCTTTTACCTTCACCAGTTGGGTGCTTGGTGCAAGGTCTTGCATTGTCCCCCATTATGAACATTAAGATAAAGTTGTGTAACATCAAATGCACAAGTTAGAATATCATTTTTTTTCTTTTATCTTTTTGAATTGTAATGGAATCTGTGATATTGTAGAATTTATGTAGGATCAATGGAGGTGAAAAGATTGAGCTCAATGGTTATTATTATTATTATTATTTTTTGGAAGGCATTGACCTTTTGGTTATATGTCAATTCTTTGAATAAAATAATAAGATATTTCTTTATGTTATATGAAAATGGTTGAGCTGCCAACCCCTTATCCACCCCATAAATTATTGCCTTTCCCTATCTTGAACCCCTTATATATATATATGATGTAATTGATATTGTTTTTTATGGTTTGATTAGATTTTGAGCCGTGCGTTGGGAGGAAAATCCGGCAGGGCCATCACCGGGGGGGACATAGGAATCCGGACCGTCCACTTGTCAGCATCTTCCAAGGCTTTCTCATCCCTCAAAATTCCAGCTCTTCTCTCCATATATGAAGTCCATCGAGATGAGGTATGTATCTCCGGAAATGCACTGCTAATAGACCTAGTAAGTTTTGCTTACTGGAATTAAAAATTAAAAATGAATTAGGTGTGGGAGCTTCCTCCTAAGGCTGAGTTGATTGCATGGTCGGAGAAGACTGGGGTGGAGATGTTCAAGTATGGAGATCACATGATGGGCATCCAAGGCCACCCTGAGTTCACCAAGGACATCCTTCTCAACCTTATTGATCGTCTTGTGAAACTCGAATCCATCGTGGTATGAGTATTTATTGTGCTAGAAGCTGAACTGAGAGTGCTATTTTTATTTCGCAACGTAATTTCTTTACTGTTAATTTGGTTTTAGGACACTGAAGCTGAGGAGTTGAAGGCCAAGCTGGAGGCGAGTGAGCCAGACCAAGAGGCATGGAAGAGTGTCTGCAGAAGCTTTCTCAAGGGTGAATTATGATGATAAATTTCCAATGTATGGGAAAGAAATAAAATAAGACGTGTAAATATGGTGTGTTTTGAGGAGAGGCTAAGAAAGGGTTGGGCGGGTTGGGCAGTTTTCAGTGTGATAGGCAGAAGAAGCTTAGGTGGGTAACTGTGTTTAGGTTGTAAACTTAAGATGTTGTCTAGTGTATTCCCAAGGGAATTTGCAAGGTTGGCTACTCTAATAAAATCTGTGTTCTTTTTAATATTCCCACTAACATTATATTGAGATAAATATGGCACCAAGCACCCAACTGGTGAATGATAGAGTACCAAACTTAGCCAATCAATGATTTACTTGTTCCAGCTTGCAAAGAGCCTGATATGGATTCTGGCATCCCTTTTAAAGCTCCCCCAAGCATATGGTTAGCCCTCGTGTGGGTAATGGAATCTTACTGGATTGTATAGCTTCAATTATTTTAGAATTTGGGTTTCTGCATCTTTTCAATGTTTTGTCATTCCATGTTAATGATGCTCCGCAAGCTCTCCCCCTTCAACATGTAGTCAGAGGCCTTATTGATCTCGGAGAAAGGAACTCGATGAGTTATGAACTTCTCCAACTCCAACTTCTTCAGGTAAGTTAAAAGGGGAAATGTTTAGTTGGTTAGAATCGATGACAAAAGAATTGAACACCTCAACTTCTTGAAGTAAGTTTTAGAAGAAAACTAATAATGTTATGTTACCTTGCTCATGTTCACCCAAATTTTGGCCCAAACGCATGTGCAACAAGTACAATATGACTAGGGGTAAACCAAATATGGACTTTCGTGATAGTAAAGCCTTACTGTGACCAGATTCCCACTGTAAGCAGGAGTCAAAAACAAAGCTAGGCCTTTTACTTGGTGTCATTGGTGGTGTTGTGTGTGCTGCTGCAGTCATTGGGTTGCTGATTTTGGTCATTATCAAAAGGGCAGGGCAGAGGAACAGAGGAGATAAATTTGACAGATCCATGGTTGAGAAAATTTCTGTTCGAAGCTCCCCAAAGCCGAACATCGATGCACAACTAAAGAGCTTTGGGGCAATTGTACGAAGCTTGGCATTTCAGAGGCTTCTAGGGCCAAGTTAAACCATTTGTTTGTTCCACGTGTTGACAACGTGGCTTACTCTCTGGTGCTTGGCTTTTACATGACATGGAGATCATGGACACCGAGTACGTGGTGCCCACTAATAACATTACCCAGTAGGGCACTAGACTAAATGCTTCACCTAAAGGAGTTGATATTATTTACGTAAAAATGAATAATTCATACTAAATAATTGTAATATTTGGCCATATCGATATAGATTACATTATTGAGAGGACAAATAACTTTGTTTTTATTAGACATAGAGAAACAATAGCAATTGTCAATATCAGAACCCCAAATTGCGTAAACTTCGTCAATACACATATAGAATGTGGTTTAAATTTGTTGAGTAGCATCACGAATCTTAGTCCGTTTTGATATACAATCTAAAATTGCCTCAAATTAACTAAACTTGATCTTAGTCCGTTTTGATATACAGTCGAAAAGAGGGAAACATAAGGTATAAAAATTGCATCTTTTAGGTTGATTGTTAATTATTAGTTGACATTAAATGATGATTATTTCTTCTAAATTCTTCAGGTTGAGTGTCCACCAAGCCCAAGAGTGCTTCTATAGTGAGTGGAAAGTTATAAGGGGTTTTTTTGAGGGGTATGTAAGAGCCGTTGGATTTCATCCAACGGTGAGTTTTTAAAAGAGGGTGCATGTAGAACCGGGTTGAAATCTGACCCGTTTGGAAACCCAACTTCAACTGAAGATTTTTCCCTCTCTGTGAAAAACTCAAGAACACAATCCTCTTTTTTTTTAATGTAATGCAAATCCACAATTAGAAAGATCCGAAGCTCCCAAACTCTATAGTCGCTCCATTGTCATCAGCTCATTGGGAGGCCTGCGATCTACGGTATCCTCGGTATGACGATTAATGGCTTTTACCTAGCTATTGCCCTGTTTTGATTCTATGATTCAAGTGAAAACCCCTTCTCTTTTTCATTCAGCAGAAGAGATTCCAGATGAAAGCAAAGTAGCATATCTCTTTTTCGTGCTGCTGCAGTTGTTCCTCGATTTTGGTAGAGATGGAGTCTCCACTACGAAAGAATCCTCTCTAATGTCCACCACATTCTCTCAAGCTAACTGACTTCGAAGCTCCGGATTGACTTTGAGAGGTAAGTTCACTCTTGCTGGATTGATTTTGTTGGGTTTGATTTGTTTTTTGTGAGGGTGAGAAATTTGTCATTTGTGGCATCAATAATGCGTCATTTGCTCTGCTATCAATAATGCGTCATTTCCTTATGAATATTCAATATACTTAGTTGATTATTTTTTTTTGGAGGGGGGTTGGAAAATTATGAAATGTAGGTAAAAGATCCTAAACTTAGGCTTAATGGCATTAGGAGTAAGCATTTGGAGAGGATATTGGGTGAAGTTCTGTAATTGCTGGTTTGAATTACATTTGAGTTCTTAGTTGAACATGTTGGTTCTAATGTTATTTTTTCCAGATTATTTCACAAGAGATGACGTAACTATTATTAAATTTTGCTTGTGTTTTGTGTAATCAGAATCCAACAAGCTAGGCTATGCGTGTATTGTGTCAATTTGGGCAATGTTTTGTGTAAGTGGAATGCATTGATAAGTTGTGATGCAGTAATGATTGATTAATGAATTAACATTTGCGATTAATGAATTAACATTTGCTATGCAGTAATATAGAAGTAGATCAATAATATACGTGGATAAAATGGCTGGGGGCTCAGAGAGTGATGACTCTGTAACAGCTAATGGGAGGGTTTACATTCCTGAAGTAAGAAATGAGGAAACACCAGCTGTTGGGATGAAGTTCGACTCGCTTGACCTCGTTTATAATTTCTATAATAGATATGCATTCTTGGCTGGCTTTGGTATTCGACTTCATTCCAGCTTTTGGGGGAAAAATAAGAAAGAGATTCTGAGAAAAGAATTTGTATGTTGCAAACAAGGTGCATACCGGAAGGATGAAACTCGGGAGAGAAAAAGACAGCGGGGAATAAGTAGATGCAATTGCAAAGCTAAGATTGTGGTTGTGAAGACACATGGGAGCAAGAAGTATACCATCTCTCTTTTTGCAGAGGGACACAATCATAAGATGACACCCTCAGGAAGAATGCATTTACTGAGATCACACCGTCGTATTTCAGATTCTACAAAAGTACTCACAAAACAGTTGGGTTCGGTTAATATTCCCATTAATCAGAAGGTAAGTATTTTCGAGGTGCAATCCGGAGGAATGGATAAAATCGGTTTTATGAAAAAGGATATGTACAATCTTGAATGTAGTGTGAATGAGAAGCTGAGGAACCACGATGTTGAACTAGTGACCGAGTATTTTATGGCTGAACAGAAAAAAAATGAGGCTTTTTATTTCAGGATTGAGGGAGATGGCGATAACAGGTTTAGTCGATGTTTTTGGGCAGATGCAACTTCTAGACGGGCATACGGGTTTTATGGGGATGTTGTTGTATTCGATACCACATTCAACACGAATAGATACGACTTGACATTTGCACCAATGTTGGGAGTTAATAACCATGGTCAAACAATTGTCCTAGCATGCGCATTTTTGAGCAAGGAAACGACTGAGTCGTTTATTTGGATGTTTGAGGAGTTTAAGAAAGCCATGCCAGGTGGCGAACCTAAAACGATCATTACAGATCAAGATGCGGCAATGAGCAGAGCGATTTCAATAGCCTTCCCGACTACATTTCATCGACTTTGCATATGGCACATCACATCAAAGTTCTCTGTTAAGTTACCACATTCTGCTTATAAGGAGTATTGGCGTGAATTCCAGAAAGCCATATGGGATACTGACAATAAGGATGAGTTTGATGCAAAATGGAATATTGTGGTTACAAAGGCTGGTTTGACTGACCATCCATGGCTAAGTTCAATGTTTGATTTAAGGAAATCTTGGGTTCCAGCCTACGCACGACACTTTTTTGCCGCTGGAATGTCAAGCAGCCAAAGAGCGGAATGTTCTCATGGTTTCTTCAAGCAATACATATCAAGGAGAAATTCGTTGATGGATTTCATAATAAGATTTGAGAGGGCACTTTCTCATCAACGTCAAAAAGAGTTAGTTGCTGATCACGTAGATGCATTTGAAGCGGTTCAATGTATTCTACCGATGCCAATGAACAAACAAATGGCTACCTTGTACACAAGGACAATGTTTAAAAAGTTTGAGCAAGAACTAATACAAAGTACAGCATGTTTCCTAGAGCTGAAAACAGAGGATGCTTCTAAAGTTGTGTTTAATGTGAGCGAAAGGAAAAATTGGGAAACAAGAGTGGCAGAAGTCGTATATGTCAAAGATTCTGACCACGCATCGTGTAGCTGCAAAAGATTTGAATTTGTTGGAATTATTTGCAAGCACATCCTAGCATTGTTCAGAAGGGACCAGATTGAATATATGCCCGATAAATACATTTTGAAGAGGTGGAAGAAAACTGCGAAATCTGGATTGGTGTCAGATGCAAATGGCAACGAAATTAAAGACTCTGCAGATCCTGGTCTTTTAATAAAGCGAGTACAATGTCCCGACTTGCTTCAGATGTGGTTGAGGATGCATTAATGTGTGAAGAAGGATGTGAGCTACTGTCAGAGACTCTAAAAAGTTTGCGGGTGAAGTTGAAGTTGTTGAAGGATGGACCAAGTAATAACGAAGTTGGAGGGTCCAGCTCTCAAACACAATATATGAAAGACCCTAAGAGAGTCAGGTGCAATGGAGGGTCGAAACGAGTAACGGGAGCAAAGGAAAAGGCAATGAAGCGAGGGATTAGACACTGTCGGGAGTGTGGACACATTGGTCATGATAGAAGACAATGCCCAAGAAATTTAAACACACCGTAAGATGTTAACACAATTTATAATAAGACCTAAAATTTGAATAGGTAAAGTTCTTATGTGCTTTTGTTTGATGTTTATGCAGGACATCACCGTCGAACAATGACGAATCAACTCCAATAGATCTTAGTGACCCATTTTTCGACGAATTTTACAGGATGCACGGACCAACTCAATGATTTGGGTTTCTATTATACGAAGCCCGGTTATTATGAAGACTAATGATCAGGTGAAGTTTTCTAGATGCAGTTTTATTATTATTATTTTTTTGTTCATGTCCACCGATGAGCTCTTACTATGTCCATTGATAATTGAAATGAAAATTTGCTTGGTTTCATTCTTGCATGAAATTTGGACACATGTTAATTTTACGTCTTCTCCCTATTTAGAAATTTTCATAGACCTTAGATAAAGTATCAAATTTTGATTTATGTGAAGAAGCAATGACTTTTACCTTGTAAAATGGGTAGTTTATGGTGAATTATGTTTGAACAGAGATTCATTGATTATATGACAGGGTAATGCAGCATTTCCAGCAGCCAGCTGTTGTTCCATTACCAGTAATGATTTCCAGCAGCACGCATCATTTCTAGCAGCACCCACTTTTTGCGAATGTTATGTTCTAGGGTTTTACTGGTGATTAAGATCTGAGCTCACTGGTTATTAGGTGCACGATTTTGCAAACATTCGTAAATGAAGGATACTTGAAGCACTTTGTTGGAACAGAAAGATTAGAAAGCAGCGTGTAAAAAAGTACATTGCGGCTAATCACATTTCGAATGGTTGGATAATATTAAAGGGTACACTAACATTTGAAGTACTCATAATTCCACACACAAAAGAAAATTTGATTGCAAAGCATTTTATGTGCTCCCTCTTAGCAATACCACGATCTCCCCAATCAACTGAACAACGGTAGCCACAATCACTAGGTCGTATTGGTCAGCTTCTTCTTAGCAGGTCTCACGTGGTTATGGTCACTCATGTCCCCAGTGATATAGCCAAAATAAATATTCAGCAATATTTGGAATTTTATTATATATACATAAACCACAAACCATTCAGTAAACAATGTATAGCACATGGTATTTTACTTATGACTCACGTGTCATGATAATGGGGCTTTACTGATTCCCAACGTGCTGTGATATTGACTGCTTATTGAATAATATTTCCATATTTGCAAAATATAATGTTAGACAGAAGGAACACATGATGACTTGCAAGACATAGTCCCAATAATTATATATGAAGCAAATGAAACTGATATTTGTATTATTTTATATTAGATAATGACATTAAGGGAATATAGTTCTAATTTGTGCAATACCACGATCACCCCCAACCAACAGAACAGCTGTAGCCGCAATCACTTAGTCGTATCGGTCGGCTTCTTCCGAGCAGCTTTGACGTGCTTATGCTCATTCATGTCACCACCATCGTCTAGTATTTCTCTCACAGCATCAGGGGACACATAGTCCCAATTATAACTTGTATGAGTAGTTGCCGCGAATGCTCGGAATTTTTCGAATCCTTCGTTGAATGCCAACTCCAGTTCACTGTGGTGCTCTTCGCATCGCATATGGTTCATCAAACAACCTTTAATTTCATCATTCATTACTGCATCCAACTCCTCAGCTTTCAGCTTCCTTTTACGACTCAGCTTCAAGTACTTGTTCTTTTGGGAGAACGCTTTGTTCACTCTAATGTTAAGATCAGCCAAAATGGCCTCGTCTTCAACACATTTCTCGTGCCATGAATTGATCAGTCTGGAATTATAATCCAACTTGGTACTGACTGCATCTATTGCCTCTAATGGATCATCGGAGTCCCCCTCACTCCCAAATGATGTTGAAAATGGAAGGGGTCGGCGAGTACAACGTGGAAACGGAACCTGCGACTCCAATTTTTCATCTTCCATTGTGTTGTTGGCGCCTGAAGAGGTTGACATGCTTGAATAACCTATTTGTTTTAGAGGCTGAGGATTGCATATGCAATTTCGTTTGAGAAATGGAACATAGCTTTATAGACCAACATACCAAAGCTTGCGTGTAGTCAACATATGTACTTTATTTCAATTTAAAAAAAAAGGTGTCAGGTTTTGCTTTTCAAGCATGTCAACCTCACACTGTCCTTACACCACTGTTAGTGGTTGAAAGAAACTCAATGGAAGTGACATAGGTAGTGACCCAACCAAACTAACCAAACTAGTTAGGATTAAACTTAGATTGTATGACACCTTTTTAATTTATACATTGTCAACCAAATGTTTTTTTGGCGGGAACCCTTTTTTATTGGTATTACTATCACCCCCTTCATAGAAATTCTCCGTCCACAAAAAACTCACTCCTCCACCGAATCTGTCTCCATCTACTGAAACTCTCCTCCACAGAAACTCTCCCCCCATTGAATGGATTTACTAACCAAGTTTGATGTGAGCATAATAAACACCCCTCCAAACAAAGACCGCCTTCGAAACGCAAGTGAGTCACCAGACAAGCAATGTCACATTCCTAGACAGAATGACCATTTTGTTGGAAGTTTTGAGTCTGAAAGAGTTTTTGCTTTCTGGAAGGAGAGGCATCTTCAACTTGGTGATGAAATCCAAGGGGCAAGGGCACGGTTGGAATTTGTTGAAGGCCAAATTGAAGATGACAAAAGGCAGGCGAATCTGGATAGGGCGAAGTTGCAGTGCATGAAGCGTAGACACAAACGACTTCGGAGTGTAGCTGTTCAAAAATACAAGAACTCATCTAATGCAATGGAGTCAAAGAAGCGTGTGATGCAAGCTAGATTCGACTACTTCTGGTCCTATGCAAAACTCGTCGTACCCAGGTTTGATTGGTCATCTATTACCGTTTCCGACGTTAACAAATATACTCCGCAAGGGAAGTAACCATTTTGGTTATCGTGTTTGAGTAGAGGCAAACCAGAGGAACTGGAATTTTCGTTAAACTCTGCTTCAAACCTATTTTGATGCTTACTACTATAGAATATTTCAACCTTAATATTTTGATGTCTTTAATTATGATAACACGATGCAAAGTGCCCATCTACTTCAGTCATATGTTGCTGCCATGTCCATTTTTTTGTGATCACGTATCAGATTTGGACATAGTTGCATCATATGCAATGTTGCCTTTATGTATTATATGTTAGGGTAAGGTTTATGGAAAACCATGTGTGAGTGCTTTTGTGACAAGGTTATGGCATTATTTTGTACTAGTTATATATTGTTTTTTGTACTGGTTCATCTCCTACTATTGCTTTATTTCTTTATATTATATGTTTATGCGATTGGACATGATAGAAAATATATTACTGATTCCCAATGCGGCGTCAAAAGGACAACTTATTTTAATACCGCGGACGTGTTGAAAACTCTAGGTGCAGGTGCATATGGACAACTTATTGAATATCTCTGACATCTTCAAAGCTCTAGGCGCATGCGCAATTCCAATGATGGCTTCGAAGTAGTGGTGCATTTATTATATATGTACATTATTATAACCAAAACAGATAATTTGACATCCTTATATATGAAAGGAAACTAATTCTTGTATTAGTACAAATTATATAACGAATATTAAGGAAATATACTTGTTAAAGTGACAAACATATATACTTAGGGTTAAGAGGAAAGTGAGTTATGTAAACCAATTTGAATGTTTTCATTACGAAATGGATGATTTATGGGTTCCCCTCGTTTTATAACGTCACAAGGAGGCCGGAGTATTTTTCGGGGCATTTTTAGGATTTTTCTACTATTTATTACCTTTTTTCAAAGAATTTTGCACTAAAAAAGCCAAAATAATTGCCAAATGGACACCTAGCGCGATCTCAGCCCCTCACCTTTCACCCCTTGACAAGTGTGCGTCAGTCAACATGGCCACATCCTTACCTTTTACCCTATATTATTTTTTTATAACTTTTTTTAGAAAATTCATAACTAAATACACAAAAATCAGAAAAATGATCCGAAAATTGCTACGAACTCATTGAGACTCCATCTCCCTTGGTGAACTCCCCGATTCATGGTTACGCATTTTACAAAATAATTCCGAACATTAACGGGAGATGCTTGTTGAAGTAGATTTTTGAAGTTAAAGTTAACAAACATATCTACTTAGGGTTAAGGGGAAAGTGAGTTATGTAAAACAATTTGAATTTTTTCATTGCGAAACGGATGATTTATAGGTTCCCCTAGGTTTATAACGTGACATGGAGGCCGGAGTAATTTTCGGGGCATTTTTGGGATTTTCCTACTATTTATTACCTTTTTTCAAAGAATTTTGCACTAAAAAAGCCAAAATAATTGCCAAATGGACACCTGGCGCGATCTCAGCCCCTCACCTTTCACCCCTTGACAAGTGTGCGTCAGTCAACATGGCCACATCCTTACCTTTTACCCTAAATTATTATTTTATTACTTTTTCTTAGAAAATTCATAACTAAATACACAAAAATCAAAAAAATGATCCGAAAATTGCTACGAACTCATTGAGACTCCATCTCCCTTGCTAAACTCCCCGATTCATGGTTACGCATTTGAAAAAACAATTCCGAACATTAACGGGAGATGCTTGTTGAAGTAGATTTTTGAAGTTAAAGTTAACAAACATATATACTTAGGGTTAAGGGGAAAGTGAGTTATGTAAAATAATTTGAATTTTGTCATTGCGAAACGGATGATTTATAGGTTCCCCTAGGTTTATAACGTGACAAGGAGGCCGGAGTAATTTTCGGGGCATTTTTGTGATTTTCCTACTATTTATTACCTTTTTTCAAAGATTTTTGCACTAAAAAAGCCAAAATAATTGCAAGAGGACACCTGGCGCGATCTCAGCCCATCAACTTTCACCACTTGCACAAGTGTACGTCAGTCAACATGGCCACATCATTGCCTTTTACCCTAAATTATTATTTTATTACTTTTTCTTACAAAATTCATAACTAAATACACAAAAATTAGAAAAATGATCCGAAAATTGCTACGAACTCACTGAGACTCCATCTCCCTTGCTAAATTCCCCGATTCATGGTTACACATTTTACAAAATAATTCCGAACATTAACGGGAGATGCTTGTTGAAGTAGATTTTTGAAGTTAAAGTTAACAAACATATCTACTTAGGGTTAAGGGGAAAGTGAGTTATGTAAAACAATTTGAATTTTTTCATTGCGAAACGGATGATTTATAGGTTCCCCTAGGTTTATAACGTGACAAGGAGGCCGGAGTAATTTTCGGGGCATTTTTGGGATTTTCCTACTATTTATTACCTTTTTTCAAAGATTTTTGCACTAAAAAAGCCAAAATAATTGCAGGAGGACACCTGGCGCGATCTCAGCCCATCAACTTTCACCACTTGCACAAGTGTACATTAGTCAACATGGCCACATCATTGCCTTTTACCCTAAAATTCATAAGTAAATACACAAAAATCACAATAATGTTCCGAAAATTGGTACGAGCTCATTGAGACTTCATCTTCCTCCTGAATTCCCTGTTTCATGGTTACGCTACATTAGTATTTTAATATTATTTATCCAAAATTATTTTTATTATTATTGTTATATTACTTTTTATCTTGTACATTTGTTAATTATATTTACTCCAAATTTTTATTTTTTTTTATTTTCCGTGCGAATAGACCATTTCTGGTGCTAATCAGTTTCTCTCTTCTTCAATTTGTTAATGTTTTTTCCTTTTTAGGTTTAAGGGATGTTTTCAAACATAAAATGGAAATATACAAGCCATCCATTCTACAACATCAGGAACTAATAATTCAAAGTCTTTCACTGTTCAAGTTTTGCTTAAGAAACGTGTAACCAAATCATTTGGGATATGCTAAGTGGGAAAATGTCATTCCCAAGAACTGGTGAAAAGACACATACTCACTTCATGCATGCGTTTTCGTTTACCAAATATTAAGATTGCAGTTTTGCAAAATATCTGTGTAAGTAAAATGTCATTCGTAGCCGTTAATTATGTCAGTAATAGTTCCACTATATAACATATATTATACATTTATATATAAAACGGTTTAGGACAACACAAACACCAAACAAAATAGATAAAAACATGAAATAGAAAACAACATTTGTAGAACATAGACACACATAAAAACCGTAGAAACATACTACAACTAATTATAAGGGTATGGATTCCCTGGCACAACATAGACACGCATCACCTTGAACCAAAAAACACTCTCACGGTGCCATTTGCATCGATTGCAACAAGTCCAGAAGGCAGGATTGATCTTGTCTTCACTGGGCCAGCCTGGAATAACAAAACACCAGTCGTTGTTGTTACAAGCGCTGCACTGATTGAACGTAATCTTCCCATAGTGAAACATATCTACGATATGTCTTCCAACAGAGAAAATTCTGCGTAATCTTCGTCTCAAAGCATCCCTGGTTCCTTTCATATCAATGTTGTTACGTTGATTCAAAGAACACAAGAATTCTAATGCATCCTCTTTTGACTGACCAATTCCGGACATGCCAAGTAGTCCAACTAGATATGCCGCTTCCATATGGCCTGCCGTGGCTGCAACGCGCATCCCAGACAATGCTTCCACATTACCCTGCCTGAAAAACAAGTCAAACGCTTCTCTAAATATCGCCTCAAGGTTCTCGCAAGCCCTGCATTGGTCCACGAAATGCCGGACCTGCGTTGAGGCATAGTACCAGTTAGGATGGTCTTGGTACTTTTCCATTGAAATGGTGTTCCACACTTGTAGAGTGTTTGCCAACGTATTGAACAATGGGCACACAGATGCCATATGAAAGAGATCTTCCGATGATTGGGTTGCCACGTATAACATGGCAACGTAGTCAAAAACTTGTTGCGTCGATTCAGCTGCACCAAAATAGATTCAGCTGCATTCTCAACTTGTGATACTCGCAAGTGCACGAGCCGTTGGTAGTTTAGCATATGTAAGTGCGAGGTCAATCCCACAAGGATTGATGATAGATTGATTTAATTCAATTCCCTGTACAAAACAGAAATGAAAAAAAGAAAGAAAATAAATCAAATAAGGAAGAAAGAAAAGAAATTAACTCAAGCGAATAAGTTCCCAAGTTCAATTTAGATTAACGGATTGATTCTAGCTAAAGTATGATTAAGCCATGGTGTCTGGTCCTAACCTTGTGTTCCTAATTCCCTAACTTGATCATTTGTTGTCTAACCTAAATTAAGCATTAGGAACCCATTAAGCATAGAAGAACATTTTAAACAACCAAGCATGTATCTAATCCCTGTTGTCGAATGTCCATACATACTCTTCCTATTCATAGTTCAATTCGAATTAAAGCATGGTGTCTACTCTTAATTCAAACCAAGATAGCTAACATGCAAGCCTTAATGGTGATCAATCATTCAAACTAGCATATTAACTTATAAGCATAATGAATAAGAACAAAAACCATAATTGAAACTTGGAAACTACTCAAACTTGAATACTTAAAGAAAAGAATTTACATAGCAATGGAAAATTAAGAAGAACTTAGAAAAACTCAAAGAAACATTAGCAAAAGAATTTTATTACAACAATTGAGAACTAGAAAGGAAAACTAAGAGAATTTGAGGGAAAGAAGGGAGGGGAGCTCTAGAGAAATGTTTGAGAGCTCCCCCCCTTGGGGTGTGTTTACAAGCTTGAGAAACCTCACTATTTATAGGCCTAAGGAAGTTGAAAATCTAAATTAAATATTGCTTTCCACTTACTTCATCAACTTCACCTAACACACCATTACATTTGAAAACAATTTTTCTTTCTTTAAACTTAGTGTTGCAACTCCCACTTCAATTATAAGACTTGAATATGCTTCACCTAACCTTCCCACAAGATAGTGCACTTCACCAACAATTCCCACTAGATAGTGCATTTCATCATGCATATGTCATGCATGACAATGCATTGCACTCTTCTTTTGGGTTCGTTTTGGGCTTGTTAATGCATTCATAAAATTCTGGAAAAATATGGATCTTCAAGCCCTTTGTCTTATCTTTCCAAGCATATGTAGCCCAACTCAAGGAAAAATCGGAAAGACCTTCAAATGTCATTTATGGCCCAGTAACGCAGATGCTGCCGAATTTTGACCTTGATCTACTAAATCATGTATAACTTCCTCTAGAAGACTCCGAATCATGAACCGTAAAATGCTACGGAAACTAGACTTCCGTATCTTTCCAATGATGTATAGCTCATTATCTGGTTCTTCTTGAGCAAGTACAGGTTAATCCGTGAAATTGAATGATCTGCAGACACTGTTTTAAGCTAAATTGTCTTCAAAATGCATGTAATGAGTCTCAACCTTATTACACTGAAACATACACAAACTTTATTAAAAGCACAAGTTTAACTCAAAAACATAACCAAATCATAAGTTAGAATGGTATAAAAAGATATGTAATTATGCACCGATCATAACATCACTTTAAACCAAGCTAATTCCGGGATGAAGGCTTGAGGCACGTCCAGATGGAGATGCTTCCTTCTCTTTCCTCCAACTGTAGTGTAATGTTTCGAATTCATTGAAATATTTTTGGAATGGAACGATTTGAGGACTGCAAGAGGGGAGAAATGAGAATATATGGGGTTTTGGGTTTGTTTTAGCCTCTGTTTGCACTGTTTTGAAAAGGTGTTTCCTTGGGGGTTTTTCCAAATTGACCCTTTTTAAAGAAACTGAACCCAACACCCAAAACATAAGACAGGTGAAGGGAAAACGTCATTGAAATGCAAAGGGAGTCAGACCGTCCAAAAGTCAATTAATAACCTATTTCCATAGCCATTGTTAGGCTTTTCCCGCCATTAAATTCATTTGATACAAATGTGATGGATTACTGACTAGTGACAGAAGGTCCCATCAGATACTTTTTCCTTTTCCCACACCACACTACCCCTAGTAAATGACGGATTCTTATCCAACTAGTTGCCTTAATGAAATATAAAGAAAATAATATATTTAAATCAGTGTCCCCTCAATTTTAAGATTAATATTTGGTAGTGAAATAGTATATCGCTTTTCGGAGTAAAAGGTGTCACAATTCTGACGGTACAGGTGTCCAGATCGTGACCAACCCACCCACACACAGAAAAGAAGGATATAAATCGATTTGGGCAGCGATGAGAGAGAGCTGAGTGAGAAGTTTAGGGTTATGAGTGAAGGGGTGTGACTGAGAAGGTATGAGTCCGAAGAGGTTTCAGTGAGAAGATCTGAGTGAGAAGAGGTACAAGTGATAAGATTCAACATGTCTTCGTCTTCATCTCCAGCTCAAACAAAGAGGGTGTCAGTATTGTGGAGTTGTAATGGTGCTTTGGGTTTCAAAATCAGATAAAAATCGAGGGAAGCCATTTTGGAAATGTCTAACCTCCTATGTAAGTTTTCATTTCCAGAATATGTATGTGGGTGAAAAAAAAAAACCTAGTTCTAACTCTGACAGAATTATTTTGCATATATGATGCCTGCAATTAGGGAGCCACCAGTTGCAATGGATTCGAATGGGTTGATGTAACCTCCGCTGAAGCAGATCAGCAAGCTGACATGTATGATGCTACAGTCCTTAATATGCTAAAGTCCATTAAGGACTTGGTATTAGTTTTATTAGTTGTATCAATTGTCATATAATTTGTTCTTTTAATGACCAATTAAGTGCACGGTTTCAAGGATTGTAAAAGTTCTCCCCAAAAACACATGTTGCATGCACCACCAATGACTTTTGAAACCCATTTTGAAATTTTTGTTCTTCAAATAGGTGGATTGGCATTGAGTTTAAATTATTGTTTGAAACAAAAGCATTTATTTGTCTGAAACCTAGTAAAAACTTTCCTACACTTTAAACAAATAAAGTCATACGAAGACGATAAAATGACAATACAAGGCCAATACGATGCAATAATAAGACTACCTTTTTTTTGAAGATTGCATACGTATTCAGTGTATATATATTGTTTATTGACTGTTTACTGCATGTAAATCGCATGATATTGAATGTTTGTTGAAGGTTTATTAAGTGCATGTATTTCGCATGTTATTACTCCGATATTAAGTGTTGATTCAAAGTTTATTGACTGTTTACATGTTTAGTGAAGGTTTAATGATTGTTAACTGCATGTATTTCGAATGTTATTGAATCGATATTGAAGGTTGAATGAGTGTTTACTGCATGTATATCGCATCTTATTGCTCCAATATTGCATGTTTATTGGGGGCAAAAGTAGGACTCAAGTAAGATTTGAGAAGTTAGATTTTAGAGGGGAAACGGTCCTTATTCTTTGTTTTAGTAGGAAGAACAACTGTTTAAGTAGAATTTCCTATTCAATACGACTTCCTTATGGTTGATGTAATTGGGGACTGATGTATATTGCATGTCTATTGCGTGTATATTTCATGTCTATTGCGTGTATATTGCTTGTATGTTGCCTGTGCATTGTATTTATTTCCTTCGTAAGCAATACAAAGCAATACAGAAGCAATAAATGTAAGATATGCACGCAATAGACAAGCAATATAGACCCAACAGACATGCAATATAGACGCACCAATATACATTACTGTTATGCTACTCAGCTGCCCAAAACCAATAAAATAAAGAAAATCAACCAATTTATTAACTGATTATAAAGGAGAGAGAGATGCAAACCCGAGGGGCAGTGCGGAACCAATAGGGAGTTTTTAGAGCATTGCACCTGGGGACATTTTTTCATGTGTTTTTATAAAGAGGGCATGGTTGAATAAAATATTGGAGGCGAGGCCATAGCCGCCTATTCCCCTTACACAATTACCTTATTAAGATGCAACCCATTACAATTAAGTCAAGGCATGTTGAACGGCTTAAAGATTGGGATCTGATATTTGGAATGGTGGCTTGGATAAATGATGACATATCACTTTGCAATGATGTAATACACTTAAAAAGTGATCAGTCCCCATTCACATATGCATTCTTCAAATCCCAATTCACATATGCAGTCTTCAAATCCCAATTCAATGCAGTTTGGTTGAGGTTAGGTAAATGTCGTGAACGAGTTAGGCCAATATTTCACAGATGTTTGTTTCATTACATCCAAAAAAACTTTACACTCCATACGCACATTCTATGTATGGGAATGGCATGTGTCTAACTTCAAAAACGCATCTGCCTATCCATTTAGATTGCTCAGATGCAATAGATTTACAGATCCATTTACTTTTCTCCTCATCAACCCTCAACATCTCCATTTCATATTCTTCATTTTTCTATGCTCTGCATCCAGCTCCATATACATTTCGCACAATATGAGAATAAACATAGCGTAATATCACACTAATCGAAATGAAAGCATCCATCCGCTATAATATTTGCCACTATTTTGGTTCTAATTGTTATTGTCCAATAACTTAAATCTAAATTTCTGTACACAAATACACTAAGATTGAGAAAGACGAAGAAGAATTCAGGAGCAGAGGTAGAATTAGAAAAGGACCTGTGGGTCTCTATTGTGTATTTACATGACTTTGAAATTGGACATTCCCAAAACCTATTTAATCATCATGTGCCTAAACCAAGTTCCACCGATATCATGGCATGTAAGCATCTCCCCGTGCAATTTCTGCAGCCAACTTCAACCGAAAAAATGGCATGTTCTGCGAGGTGCAAGTAACTAAGGGAATCTCAGCACTCAACAGCTCAATGTACTTCAACAAGAACATACCACAATCGCCTCTGAAGCAAAACAAGAACTCGATCAATTCAACTAATGACATTCTAACGTAATTGACAAATTAAAGTAATAAAATTAAATAAAAAGTTGTGCTCACTGATTAGCCTGTTGTGGAACATCCACACGATGTATTGGCCATGGACACCACCAATCTCGGGTGCACTCGTTCGCGTAAACACCTTCTTCATAAAAGTCGAGGGTGTTCAGAAGATTTGGAATCGTAATTGACAGGGGGCCGAGTTCTTCCTTTAAGCTCTGATCTGGAATGAGTGAAACCATTGAATCGTAGACTTTGATTTCACACTGGAACCTTGCCATTTACAACGTTCACTAAACTGCTTCTAATTTTCCACCCAACTTGCTCTTTTTTCCTTTTATTATCCGCAAAGCAAGTATTGATGTGATTCTGTGAAATAGAAAACAATCAATAGTTAAACACCTCCACAAAGCAAGTATGGATAATTTGTAATTATTAATTGCACTTGGTCAAGGCCTATGCCATACTGATGTAGCACAGCCCTGGGTGTGTTAGTTTAAACACTTAGAGCAATAAGACAGAACATATAAGAAAACCTGAAGGGAAGAAAAGGTAGAAGGCAGGCAGAAATTAGAGAGTTTAAAGGAATGTTTAATCAATATACAAATCTGAATTGTAAAGAACTATGTTTATGGCGTGAGAAATAACTAACGCACAAATTAAACCCTATAAATCATGCAATCGTAGTACGAGTAAGTATGGATCGTTCTATTCCGGGGATTAGGAGGGATGCTAATCAACACAAATTAAATTTATTAAACTAGAACTAAGTTAAGGGAACAATGATTGGGGGGAGTTGGATGATTTAGACCAAAGTAAAATTGACAGCAGTAAATAACTAAGTTGTGAATGAAATATGGATTAAGGGATAGCTAGAGGATTCTTCTCCACACATGGAACATATGCATACAAATTGATCTCCAGTTACTCTTTCAATAAAGTATGAATGACAAAGCCCCAAATTAATTGTGAACTGCACTAATTAACTCTCAGATTTTCCTAAGTTCATTGAATTGGACTTAGCGACTCAATCAAATTATTCTTATCAAATTCCCTATATGAACAGCATGATAGAGATACATATCAAAGATCATTAAGTTCTATGAAAATCATAAGCTTTGACAAAGCATTTGTAACTATGAAAAGCATGATACTCCTGCCAGGAATTTACTTAACACAATCATGACTAGTGACTTTTACTACTTGTGAATATAAGTTCATAACGATTAGGTGAAATTCCCTCATATTCTAGCATCAAATCCCTGAAACAGAAGAATCATATTGGGCTCCATCTATCATCAACTCCTCCATCTGCTCCACGAAGTCTCGGAGTCTTGTGGTCATGTACACTAATTGGAAGTGAAACTCGTCAAGCACACTTAAGTAAATGCCAAACTCGTCTCGAATGGTACCTGTACAATACATGTGACTGCTCAACACAACAGTTCTTGCCACAAACCTCCTATCTAGCAGATATACCCTCCAAGTATATAGACAATGTGCCAGCGCCGCAAGCTGCATCTCTTCCAATCCACAATCCAGATCCCAATTTGGAATCATGCCTTCAATTTCCCCTATCACCCTACCTCTATGAAACAGAAAGGCATCTATGGTAATTTCTGAGGGATCCATGGCAAACACAACCACGAGCACCTCAATCACCTCAAACACCCGTTGCATAATGGTGTCCTCTCCCAAAGGATCTTCTGGTGGGATAGCTGGCAGTGAGTTCCACAAAACCATTGGGCTAGGCACCTTCACCATGCTCAATTCGGACTCCTCCTCCTTGAGCTTTCCACCGACGGCATCCTTGAGTTTCTCCATTGACGAGCCCTACAATAAGCAATAATTTGGAGAAGGCTTGGGAAGAGAAGGTTTGGTTTCAGGGGTTAGCGGGCGGCTAGATCGAATGAAAGATGGAGAGTTAGGGTTAATGTAGTGTTTCAGAGAAAGAGAAGGTTTTTATTTTTTTTAATTTTTTAATTTTTTTTTTATTATTATTTTATTATTATTTTTTTTTTTTAATAAAACACACGAATATACAAGTGACTCATGGATTACCAGTTAAGAACCTCAGAAAACACAGCCAGGGGATCCGGGAAGTTTGGAGAGGTCACAATGGTCCCGCTTAAAACCCAAACTTCTTAGACACCGAAGGTGTCGCCTATAGAACTCCTAGACACTGTATTAATAGAGGTGCTTATTGGAGTTACCAGAAGTCAACTCATATGAAAAATCTTTTTTTTTTTTTTTTTTTTTCATAGGCTTGCAAGACATTGAACAAAATTATACTAAGCAAAACAAAGCTCACACAACTTAACTCTACCACAAAACCTAACAAAATTATCAATCCCTACCCCCAAACTTAAATGAAGCATTGTCCTCAATGTGAAAGTATATAAGATGAGTGAGAACATGTAAACAATAAGGGGAAAGTTTAAGACAAAGGATTAGAGAAACTCCCTCTTGATGCGACTAGGTCGACCGCTACCAAGCATCTTATTCTTCAACACATGGGTTGCCTCCCAAGAAGCGCTAAGTTTTATGTCTTCAGCCGGACGATACCTCCCTTTAAGCTTCACTAGGGCCAACGGCATGGAGGGGTACACCCTCCACTACATGCTCTTCAAAACACTCATAGTATGGCTTCAAGCGGTGTCCATTCACTTTGAATTCTTGTCCTGTCTTTAAACTTTGAATTTGGACTGCACCATAGGGAAAAACATTAGTAACAACAAAAGGACCAATCCATTTAGAACGCAACTTACCCGGAAACAAACGAAGCCGAGAGTTGAAAAGTAACACTTTCTGCCCCACAGAAAACATTTTACTACGAATCATCTTATCATGGGCAGCCTTTGTTTTCTCCTTATAAATATGAGCATTCTCATAAGCTTTAGTCCGAATTTCCTCAAGCTCATTCAATTGCAATTTCCTATGAAGTCCAGCTGTATCAATGTTCATGTTGAAAGTCTTGACTGCCCAATGTGCACGATGCTCCAACTCAACTGGAAGATGGCATGGTTTCCCATAAATGAGCCGAAAAGGAGACATTCCAATTGGTGTTTTGTAGGCAGTACGATATGCCCACAATGCATCATTCAAACGCAAGCTCCAATCCTTTCGAGTTGGTCCAACTGTCTTTTCCAAGATCTGCTTGATTTCCCGATTGGAAACTTCGGCTTGTCCACTTGTTTGGGGATGATAAGGTGTTGAAACCTTATGTGTGACATTATACTTCTTAAGCAGTGCCTCTATGGTTCGATTACAAAAGTGAGAGCCCCCATCACTTATAAGTACTCGTGGCATTCCAAATCTTGCAAATATGTTAGTTTTAACAAAATCTGCAACCACTTTGGAATCATTAGTACGGGTGGCTTTTGCTTCTACCCATTTCGAAAAGGGCCCATGAAATCAATACCCCAAACATCAAAAATCTCAACAGAAAAGATAGGAGTTTGTGGCATTTGATCTTTTGCACCTATATTGCCCATTCTTTGACAACGATCACAAGTCATACAAAAAGTTCTAGCATCCTTAAAGATAGTAGGCCAATAAAATCCACATTCTAAAACCTTAAGTGCTGTGCGTTATGTACCAAAGTGACCCCCGCATGCATAAGTGTGACAGAAGTTTAGGATTGAATTAAATTCGGAATCATGCACACATCTACGAATAATTTGATCAGGGCTATATTTCCACAAATAAGGGTCATCCCACACATAAAACCGTGCCATTTTTTTAAGTTTATTGCATTGGTGCCTAGTTATGGTGCTTGGTACTTGTTTAGACACAATATAATTCACAATATCAGCATACCATGGCTCACTTACCTCAATAGTCAGCAATTGTTCATCTGGGAATGCCTCTGGAATAGGTAGAGGGTCTTCTTCATGTACCAAACGGCTCAAGTGGTCAGCCACTACATTTTCACATCCTCTTTTGTCCCTAATTTCCATGTCAAACTCCTGAAGAAGAAGCATCCAGCGAATAAGCCTTGGTTTGGCTTCTTTCTTTGTGAGTAAATACTTCAAAGCTGCATGGTCAGAGTAAATTATTACTTTACTACCAAGTAAATAAGAACGAAACTTATCTAAAGCAAACACAACAGCAAGAAGTTCTTTTTCAGTGGTGGAGTAATTCAATTGAGCATCATTCAAGGTTCGGGATGCGTAGTAGATGAGTGTGGCTTCTTGTCCTTCCGTTGCCCCAAAACAGCCCCTAAAGCATAATCTGAAGCATCACACATAAGCTCAAACGGAAGGCTCCAATCTGGTGGAACAATGATAGGTGCCGAAGTTAACAATTCTTTGAGGTGATCGAACGCCTTCTCACATTCGTCATCAAACACAAACGGCACATCCTTTTGTAGAAGTTGACACATGGGTGTTGAAATCTTTGAGAAATCTTTGATAAAACGTCTATAGAATCCTGCATGTCCAAGGAAAGAACGAACCTCTCTCACCGAAGTGGGAGAGGGTAAGTGGCGTATAAGACCTATTTTTGATTTATCAACTTCAATTCCCTTTTCTGAAATTATATGTCCTAAAACTATGCCTTGTTTTACCATGAAATGACATTTTTCCCAATTTAAAACAAGGTTAGTTTCAATGCAACGTTTTAATATCAACGTGAGATTAGTTAAACAGTCATCAAAGGAGTCACAAAAAACAATAAAATCATCCATAAAAACCTCAATAATCTTCTCAACGAAATCAGAAAAGATACTTACCATGCATCTTTGAAAGGTGGCTGGCGCATTACATAAACCAAATGGCATTCGTCGATAAGCAAAAGTACCAAATGGACAAGTAAAAGTAGTCTTTTCTTGGTCATCTGGGGCTATAACAATCTGATTATATCCCGAATAGCCATCAAGAAAGCAATAAAAAGAATGACCAGCTAACCTTTCAAGCATTTGATCAATGAACGGCAAAGGGAAGTGATCTTTCCTTGTGGTGGCGTTGAGCTTCCTATAGTCAATGCAAACTCTCCAGCCTGTTTGGATACGAGTTGGGACAAGTTCATTCTCTTCGTTTTTTACCACAGTGACTCCTGATTTCTTTGGTACAACTTGAACTGGTGAAACCCAACGACTATCCGAAATTGGGTAAATGACCCCACAATCGAGAAGCTTAATGATCTCCTTTTTCACAACTTCCATCATTGGGGGGTTGAGTCGGCGTTGAGCCTCTCGAGTTGGTTTAGCCCCTTCCTCTAGAAGTATGCGATGCATGCATGTTGTAGGACTAATTCCCTTGATGTCGGCTAAAGTCCATCCAATCGCTGTTTTGTACTTTTGCAACACCCGAACTAGTTTTTCCTCCTCCACTGCCCTGAGTGATGAGGAGACTATGACGGGCAAAGTCTCTTTATCTCCCAAGAGGACATACTTCAAATGATTCGATAATGGTTTAAGCTCAAGAGTGGGTGCCTGAATCACTGAAGGTAACAACTTGTTAGCAGAAACGGGAATTGGAATTGGGATTGGAGGCTTACCAACATATTTTGGCAATGACTCAAGGGTAGCCACCATCTCGCAGATTTCTTCATGATTAGGTTCGGCCCCATTGGTGATGAGTTCAATTCCTTGAACAATGGTGGTTTCAAGGGCATCCCTATCCAGGGATTCGAGATATTCCTGCGCCAAAGAATCAAATGCATCAATAGAAAAACACGAGTGATCATCAATAGGGTACCTTATAGCTTCAGAAATATTGAAATCAATGATATCGCCATCAAATTCCATTGTCAATGTCCCTTTGAACACATCGATCTTGGTTCGGGCTTTTTTTCATGAAAGGTCGTCCAAGTAAGATTTGCAATTGTGTAGAATGGGCCGAATCCTCCATCTCAAGCACATAAAAATCAGTTGGAAATATCAAGTGGTTAACCTGCACCAAAACATCCTCCAAAACTCCTTTCGGATATGCATTAGAACGATCGGCTAATTGAATTATAAGTCCATCATTTTTAAGCTCCCCTAAGTTCATAGATGCATAAATAGAGTATGGCATGACATTAATGGAAGCACCTAAATCTAACATGGCATGTTCAAACTTGGTGTTACCAATAACACAAGGGATTGTGAAACTACCTGGATCTTTGCATTTAGGTGGCAGTTTTCGTTGCAAAACTGCAGAAACATTCTCGCTTACCCTTACCACTTCTTTGTTCAAATTCCTCCTCCTTGTTGTACAAAGCTCTTTCAAGAATTTAGCATACTTGAGAACTTGCTTTATTGCGTCAAGAAGTGGGATATTTACTTGTACCTTCCTGAAAGTCTGTAAGATGTCTTTTTCATTCTCTTCTTTCTTAGACTGCATAAACCTGCGAGGGAAAGGCACATTTGGTGGGATAGGGTTAGAATGAGTTGAATTTGGAACAACCTTACCTGAGTTTGGTTGTGCAGGAGCTTTGGGGGATTGCGGCAAGGGTTGTTCCTCCCTTGCTGTGGCTTTGTCCTCTTCCTTTTCTTTGAAAAGCAACTTTTCGTTCTCTGTTGGGCTTTGTTTGGACATTTTGGGATTGGTTCCAATCTCTTTACCACTCCTCAAGATGATAGCTTTAGCCGTTTCAAAACCTCCTTTTGGGTTGACAATGGTTGAGCTAGGTAGTTTGCCTTCTTCTCTAAACTGTCCCATGAATTCCGCCATCTGCCCAATTTGCTTCTTCACTTCGCTCATCTCTTTGGCTTGATTTTGTAAACCCTGAGTCAAAGAAGTTAGTACTTTAAGCATTTGATCATTATCCATTGGGGAACCTGAATTTGATTGGGCAGTTTGTGGTTGAGGTTGTGGTGGTGTGAAATGGCCTTTGATAGAACCCCGGAGGTGGCTGTTTATATCCGCCTTGTTGTTGAGTTTGTTGAGGCTCCCTCCACTTAAAATTTGGATGATCTCTCCAGCCTGGATTGTAGGTGTTTGAAGATGGGTCATACCTAGGTTGAGTTTGGCCTTGATAACCTATGGCATTGGCACTTTCCCATCCCCCATTCGCTATTAATTGAGGACATTGATCAGTGTGGTGTCCATGCATAGAGCACACGCTACAAGTGGCTGCACTTTGCACTTTGGGTCCTTCAACAACCTACGAAATAAGAGTAGAGAGATTAGCCATTTGAGATTGAAGTTCTGAAATAGCACTTACCTCATTAACTTGACTTGGCTGTGCATGATCTCTCCCTCCAACTCCTTCATATTGTTGTGCATTCAAAGCTCGGTTTGCTATTAAGATCTTTGCAGCAACTGGTGTTTTGTCAACCAAAGCACCTCCTGCTGAAGCATCAAGCATTTGTCTCTCCAGTGGAAGTAGCCCTTCATAGAAATATTGAATTAAAAGCTCTTTCTTCATTTGATGTTGTGGGCAGGATGCAACTAACGTCTTAAAACGCTCATAGTACACTGGAAAGGATTCTCCCGGGCCTTGTTGAATTCCACTAATTTTCTTCCTCAAAACAATGATTCTTGAAGTTGGGAAGAATTGCTCTAAGAATGCTTTCTTCATACTTTCCCAAGAAGTAACGGTTCCAGGTGCTAGTTCATAGAGCCAATCCTTAGCCTTGTCCATAAGAGAAAATGGAAAGGCTTTCATCTTCAAAATATTTCCATCCACGTTAATGGGTGTCATACTTGAACATACTACTTCAAATTCTTTCAAATGCTTGTTTGGATCTTCCATGGACAGCCCATGGTATCTGGGAATGTGATGTAGCAAACTTGACTTCAATTCAAACACATCGGTCTTGCCTGCAGCAGCCTCGGGGTATTGAATGCAAAGAGGGACTGCATTGTCCAATTCAGAGGCTGAAAGTTCCTTGATTGATCTATTCTCTACAGCCATGTCTTGTTCCTCTTCCAACTCCGTTTCTGCTTCAGATTCGGGTTCGGAACCAGAACTAGAGGGACTGAGTTCTGGCTGTTTCCTCTTCCTTCTCAAAGTTCGTTCGAGATCGTCGTCAAAGTCCAATATGTGCGCATGAACACGGTGTGAACTTCGAGTCATACACTTGTACCTAAAACAAAGAAAACAAAACAAAACAAAATCAGAAACACAAGAACAACGAAAACGCACGGAAGATTAGCAATTTTGCTAATCCCCGGCAACGGCGCCAAAATTTGGCGTGAGAAATAACTAACGCACAAATTAAACCCTATAAATCATGCAATCGTAGTACGAGTAAGTAGGGATCGTTCTATTCCGGGGATTAGGAGGGATGCTAATCAACACAAATTAAATTTATTAAACTAGAACTAAGTTAAGGGAACAATGATTGGGGGGGAGTTGGATGATTTAGACCAAAGTAAAATTGACAGCAGTAAATAACTAAGTTGTGAATGAAATATGGATTAAGGGATAGCTAGAGGATTCTTCTCCACACATGGAACATATGCATACAAATCGATCTCCAGTTACTCTTTCAATAAAGTATGAATGACAAAGCCCCAAATTAATTGTGAACTGCACTAATTAACTCTCAGATTTTCCTAAGTTCATTGAATTGGACTCAGCGACTCAATCAAATTATTCTTATCAAGTTCCCTATATGAACAACATGATAGAGATACATATCAAAGATCATTAAGTTCTATGAAAATCATAAGCTTTGACAAAGCATTTGTAACTATGAAAAGCATGATACTCCTGCCAGGAATTTACTTAACGCAATCATGACTAGTGACTTTTACTACTTGTGAATATAAGTTCATAACGATTATGTGAAATTCCCTCATATTCTAGCATCAAATCCCTGCGTGCAAACTAAGTATGCATCCTTAATAAACATGCAAGAATAAGTCCTGAATAAAACAGAAAAGTAAATCACATTCATACTTTACAAAACCATAACTGGAAGTGATCAATTCATATAAAACATATGTCCATGGCTTCGAATTCACCTCTAACTAAGAAGAAATTCAGTTACTCATATTTAATAATTGAAAAACAATATAGAATGGAAATACATAAGATAGGATAAAGAGAAGAAAAGAACTAGATGATGGCAGCAAGGAATTCCCAAGACAGCTCCAAGCTTTGCTCCTTTTGCAACTAGCTCTCTCTCTCTCTCTCTCTCTCTCTCTCTCTCTCTCTCTCTCTCTCTATTTGAATGTGTATGAGTCATGGATGAAGTGAAGTGATGGATTGTTGAATGATGTTGTGTTTAGAATTGGAGTGCTATTTATAGGGAGAATGGAAAGGGAATATTTGAATTGAATATGGTTTATGCCAATAGCACTTGTAATTAGAAACTCATTCTTTTGGCTAGTGCACTTCACCAACAACTCCCACTAGATAGTGCTTGTAATTAGAAAATCATTCTTTTGGCTAGTGCACTTCACCAACAAATCCCACTAGATAGTCATGCATGACATTGCATTGCAGTCAGCTTGTGGGCCGATTTTGGGCTTGTTATTCACTCCAAAAAATCCTGGAAAAATATGGATCTTCAAGCCCTTTGTCTTATCTTTCCAAGCATATGCAGCCCAACACAAGGAAAAATAGGAAAGACCTTCAAATGTCATTTTTGGCCCAGTAACGCAGATGCTGCCAAATTTTGACCTTGAGCTGCTAAATCATGGATAACTTCCTCTAGAAGACTCCAAATCATGAACCGTAAAATGCTACGGAAACTAGACTTCCGTATCTTTCCAATGATGTATGGCTCATTATCTGGTTCTTCTTGAGCAAGTACAGGTTAATCCGTGAATTTGACTGATCTGCAGATACTGTTTTGAGCTAACTTGTCTTCAAAATGCATGTAATGAGTCTCATCCTTATTACACTGAAACATACACAAACTTTATTAAAAGCACAAGTTTAACTCAAAAACATAACCAAATCATAAGTTAGAAGGGTACAAAAAGATATGTAATTATGCACTGATCAGTTTACACCATAATCAACCAAGCATATCTAGCCTCAAAGCGACTAACACCAAAGGCAGACATGCCTTCTCTCACGCCAAAGGAAGACACCCTTCCGAAGTGCCAAGCACCACCACAACGACTTGCACAAAGTCCCACATCGGAAATCTACACAAACCTCCCACTTTCACCTCCCTATAAATAGAGACTTCTCTCAACTTAGAAGGGACTTCTCTCCCCATGTATTAATGTATTCATACATTATCATAATGAGAATATACTTCTCCGTGGACATAGCCCATTCATTAAGGGTGAACCACGTATATCTTGTCTTCTTTACATTTATCGCTTGCCCAAGTCTCTACATACATGCTTAAGGTCCTCATCTTCATCCATCATCCATCACACATCATCACTAAGTTGGACTCAATCTTGGCCTAGCCATTTTGAGCATCAACAAACTACATAGGGGTATTTATAGCAAACTAAAACCTAGAGACAATAGAATTAAAATCTCCAGGTAAAATGTTAAGCTCATAATTTCATACATTTACATGCCCAATTTACTTAATTATTTTGCTTAAGTTCTTGGAATTCTGAGTTATTTGTCTCTCTTTGTGTGTTTTGTAGGCCTATAGATCAAAAGAGCATAATTCATGCAATTCAAGCATGTTAAGGCCTGATTTGGATGAATGGAAGAAAAGCTTAAAGACAAACCCAATTTGGGCCACAACCCCTTGCCAGTCCAGTTTCGTAGGTCACATTGCAAGATTTGTTTCAGCCAACTACACAGCTCGGATGAGGTCGACTCCTTCATGAAAGTTGTTCCAATGGGTGTCTATTATAACATATCCAAATTGCAGCCCAATTGGTTACGTTTGGAGCCCTCAGCACGTCAAACACAGAACCAGGCTCAGGATTGCAGTTTCCTCTTTGAAGCCTTGGATCCTCTTTTGAGCATTGGATCCTCTTTTGAGCTTTGGATACTCTTTTGGACCTGACATATGGAGCAAATTAAGGAAGCATTTCAGCTAAAGAAGTCAAAAGGAGCAAAACATGGCATAATTAAAGGAAAACATGTTTGCACAAATTAAGGAGCCTTGTTTTCCATGATTTATGGTAGGTTGTCTACACCAACCAAGGGGAGGACGAATTTGAAGTCTATAAATAGAGAGTTGCAGCTCATTCACAAATCATCTTTCATTCCATCATTTTACATATTCATTGTACACAAAGAGAGGGAAGGTTGAGAGTCACAAAGGGAGAGAAGAGGGAAGGCAGCAGCTGGGAGGCTTTGGCCTCCTGGCAGCCATGGAGATGAATCTTTTCCAACTCTAGCATGCTATCCTTATCTTCTTCTCCTCCCTTTGTCTTTTATTTTCTTCTTGTATTTCCTTTCCTTTACTTTGTTTTTCTGTTGGGAACTACATTGCTTACATGAATATTCTGGGTTTATAAGTTGAAGATTTGAGTTTCAAGTTTGATTTATGATTCATGTTCTTATTCATTATGCTTATCAGTTATTATGCTTGTTTGGATGATTGATCACCATTAGAACTTGTATATTAACTATATTGGTTTGAATCAAGAGTAGACACCATGCTTTGATTTGAATTGAACTATGAATAAGAAGAGTATGTATGGACATTCGACAACAGGGATTAGATACATGCTTGGTTGTTTAAATTGTTCTTCTATGCTTAATGGGTTCCTAATGCTTAATTTAGATTAGACAACAAATGATCAAGTTAGGGAATTAGGGACACAAGGTTAGAACCAGACACCATGGCCTAATCATACTTTAGCTAGAATCAATCTTTGAATCCAAATTAGACTTGTCACTTGACACCTTATAAACCGGAATTGAACTAATCTCCCAATCTGTTTTCCAGCTTACAAATTAACCTTTGTTACATTTGCTTACTTTGTTTTTGTTTGAAGTTTCGTTTGCCTCTTTTGTTCAATTATTTCTCTGTTTACCAGCACTCTAAGTAATTCAACTTGGAACCAAGTTACCATTCTCCGTGGGATCGACCTCGTATTTACATAAGCTATATTATAAACGGTTCGTGCACTTGCGAGAATTAAAGTTGCTGTTTTTAATAACTCCTTTTAGTTGTTAAGGAAAAAGCTCAACATAAAACAGAAATCCTATTCCTAATAAAATAGGAAACTTAGAAATCCTAATAGGATTTGGAAAACTAACTTAGAAATCCTAATAGAATTTGGAAAACTAAAGAATATAGGAAACTAACAAATCAATTAGGAAACTAAACAATTTAGGTCCTATGCATCCTGCATCACATACCATAAAAAATACATCGGTTGTTGTCCAGTCCGATATTTCTACTTCCTCCAACTACTGTTGTCGCTTCCGGATGAGATACAAGCCCAAATCAATGTGCTGCACATGTTTTCCTTGTCAATCTCATAATCTATGTACATTCAAACAAATGCATAATCAATTAAACTTACATCTCCTTTCAGCCAACCATCAGCTTTGACGAGGGAAGCGAAGAATTCAATCTCAGCTTCAACGTTGCCAAATTGCATCACCAAACTATGAATATAAAAAAGTTTTAGAACACAACAATTAAAAAATATATACACTCATGCCTTCTATCTCAAAAAACAAAGGACTTACCTTGGGTTATGGCGCCATTCCCAACAAAGTTTCAGCAATTTCACCATATCATCATGCGGAATCGCCTTCATTGGGTCTAACGTCCGAAGTCGGGTTGTCTTTGGCAAATTTTTTTGAACCACTTCACTAGCTTCAACGATCTTCCACATAGGAATAATCCTCTTCCTCTTCCGTAATTGGACCCCTCGTTCCACACCTTTATCTTCATCATTCAACCAAACGTTCAACTGAGATAACACAGTTGTAGGTTGATCCAAATCAATGTCCCCGAGAGTAAACTCAACCTTTATCTTTGCACTTCCTTTTCCTCACTTCTCTGTCTTTTCACTTCCTTGCCCTTCCTTCTTTTTTTTTTTGCGGATCCTTTCCCTCATTGCTTTTTCTTTGCAGTTCCTCTCCCTCATTGCTTTTTCTTTTCACTTCCTCTCCCTCAATGCTCTTTCTTTGCACTTCCTCTCCCTTGCTGCTTTTTATTTTCACTTGCTCTCCCTCACTTCTTTTCCTTTGAGCTTCCTCTACCTCCCTTGGTTTTCTTTGCACTTCACCCCCTTCAATGCCCTCCTCTTCCTTTTCCTCTCCCTCATTTGTCTTACTTGCCCCTTCACCCCTTTCAATCCCCTCCTCTTCCTTTTCCTCTCCCTCATTTCTGTTATTTGGCCCTTCACCCCCTTCAATGTCCTCCTCTTCATTTTCCTCTCCCTCATTTCTGTTACTTGGCCCTTCATCCCATTGCATGCCATCCACTTCCTCATATCCTTTAAATAGATGTGACACGACACAACGATTCGTCCTCTCTTTCAGTAAAGCTATGTCCCTTCTCACTTCCTGCTCAAAATGAGGACCTAAACAGTGGTCCAAAATTTTTTCCATCCGTATGACCTTTAACTCAAGGACGTCCTTTTCCCGCTTCACTTGAAACAACTCGGACCTCAACAAGCTTACCGCCTTGTTCAACTCATCAAGGTCAGCACATGAAGAAGGAATTGACTCTGCCAAGACAACAGTAGGGCGATCCTGTGGCCAACCCCAATATGGTTGTCTCATTTCCTCTTCACTCGGACATAGCGCCAGCAACTGAACTGACTGTTTCAGAAAACAGACAACAGTCATATGCAATCATTCTACTTCATAATTTCATTGAATCTTATAAATAGTTCCAAGGGCTGCAAACCAAACCTCTTTGCTCTGGAAAAAATAATTGTTCAACTTTCTCATCTCGGGAACAGACGTAGTAGTTCTCCATCGCAAAATACGCGGGAGAGCTGTCGGATCAACAACCTTGCAGTAATTCAGGTCCGCCATTCTAGGAATTAATTCATATACCCAAATCTACACAATTCACAGGACACAAGTTATTATTTAAGTTTTAAAGTCAACAAAACATAACGACATGAACATTATTACCATGTACCTGGAAAGCATACGTGAAACCTTTAAAACTCCAGCCACCCCTTTGCACTTCACCATGGTTATTCTTCTTGCCCTTCTCATTTCTCCGGCTTGTTCCGGTTACCTTACTTTTCCCCTTCCCTCTTCCCTCTTCATTTTCAAAGCTTTTCACATACTTTGTTGGTGCAGAAAACAGACTGTCTTGGGTTTTGTCAAACGACACCGAACCCCATGGATACCTGTTAAACGCATCCAAGTCCTCTACAAAGGTCAAGTAATTTAGATTGATGTTCAAATGTTTGTCCCTTCCCAAAACCACTAACTCAGCAAAGTAAACAAGAGCTAGCTTGTAGATGTCATCTTCCTCTGTGCACCTCAGAAATGTTTCTTCTAAAGCATTACATGTAATTCCTTCGTCTATAAAATATCTTTTCTGAAGTCTAATTTCATCACTTTCTCCACTGGAAACTTCAGGCACTTCCCCAAAACGAAGCCCTAAGATCAAACAGAAATCCTGACGAGTAAACTGAGCAACGTCGCACCCTATTAAGAAACTCAGTCCATCCAAGTCTTTCACACCTTGCCCCGCTACTCTATGCAACATAACCCCATGCACAATCTACTCGCTAAACTGAATCTTATCTATATTCAGAAGATGGCCAAAGCATGATGTCTTGAATTGTTCTAATTGTTCGGCACTCAACTTCGCTCGAATTGCAGCTACGGATGAATTTGCATGTGAGCAGTTGTTCACCCGTGAGGAATATGCCTCTGACTCTGGCCATACCAGCTCCACGTTGGATCCCATTTCCTGAAATACAAGATGAAATAACGTGAACACATATACTACCACGTATTTGCACAATCACATTGGTATTTACACAACTAGTCAACCAGCACATTACAAATTTTACAAAGTACATGCGCATAGGGATTACTGATCACAGGCTTTAACATCATCAAAGCAATATGACATATTTTGTGCAAATACTTGTTAATGCAATGATTCTGTGAATTACAAGCAATAGCATGTGTTTTAGTTATGGATCCAAACTCCAATCAATGGTTGATGCATGAGTGAGTGTGAGTGCAATCTAGGCAAGTTCTGCACTTCACACACATGACAATTATTGTCATCTCATACACAACACAAAATAAATAAATAAATAAGAAAGATGGTGGAAGGAAGCAAAGCAAAGCATCTGCTCTGCTATCTGCTCGCTAAGCCATTGCCACATCCTTCTTTCTTTCTAGCTTTTTCTTCAGTCAGCCATAATCGTCATAAATCAACCTTTTTTCAAATGCTTTGCACTTTTATTCATGAGTTTATTATTATTTGTTCTCATTTTTCACAGGCAAATTTAGTAACAACGAAATTATATTTATTTCAAAAATTATATATATTCTAGCGCCAGAGAGATAATCTGCAATCTACACTGCTTCAAATGTGGAAGGTTTTGAGGGCCTCCTCCAATTCAACACCATTACCTTATTCATATTATTATTGACATGTTATTGACATGTTATTGACTTTATTTTCATTCATTTTTTAACATATACACAAGCAAAAATTAACATGCAAGTGAAGCACAAAGAAGAGATGCCAAATCTAACAACATTCATGGTACAAATTGGGGAAAACAGTTACTCTAACCCTAAACTCAAATTCCATAAATTACTCACCAAATGCTGGTTATTGAACAATCGCAAGATGTTTGTGCTGGGTCTTTGTGCGGCTTTGCTCCACAAATGGAACCTATCACTTCCAACGAATACGGCTTCTCTCCTTCCCCTTCCACTGCTTCGTCTTTTCACTGTTTCAAAATCCACGCCTTTGCTCCTTCCACTCGAAATAAATACTTTTTCACAGTTTAGATAATGGAGTTGCGTTCAACCGTCGCTAACCTTTACCTTCAACCGTCGTTGCCCATTGCCTTCAACCGTTTCTCAGAGCTTAGCGGTTTGTCTGAGCTATGAGTTTGACATCAATGGGTTTTTTCTGTTCAAACTTCGAACTTGCCTCTCTTTTTTTTTTTGTTGGGACCAACTTCATTGCTGGATATTAAATTCGGGTTTGGGTTCCTCACCTACCCGATTGCACAACTTTATCCCAATTCTCCCCAGCCCTTGGATTGATCCAATGACTATAAAGTGAACCCCTTATAACTTACCCCTTATAACTCACCCCTCATTATAGTCTGAGCGGCCCTTCCTAGCCTAGAGCTACTTGCTCTTTTTGTTGAATCCAGTGGTGATCAATTAACAATTTAGCTATGCTTTGGGTTTTCTGGAATTCATATTTGATAGACATGCATGTGCTTTGTGGTGGCTTTCAATTTCTTAGATATCTTTCAAATAGCCTTTTGTGGCTTGTATGGTATTTGATATTTGACATGATTACTTATGGCTTGTTTTTGGTTTTTGATATTTGACATGATAACTTATGGCTTGCTTCTAGTTTCTTGTATACATACTGCTATAGGGGTTTGTGATATTTTCTTCATAAGTCTGAGTTCGTAAAAGATTCTCATCACTACCTTTATTTTGTTTGGGTTTCTTTGAACCCCCTTGACACACACACACTAAATTCTTCCTCAAAACCAATAAAATAATTTCCACCATCTTCACTCACAACCACCCTTGAGTCTTAGATATCTTGATAAGCAATTGAGAGAGAGAGAGAGAGAGAGAAGAAGAAGAAGAAGAAGAAGAAGATCCTTTCAAATTATAGGTTAGGGAGGGTACAGAGCACATGGCAAGAATTTTGCTACTAGTTTTTGCAAACATGTAGACCCTCTATACAATGTTGGCCAGGGTAAGTATAGGCACATGGCAGGAATTTTGCTCATAGTTTTTGCAAACATTTAGACCCTGCCTATATACAATGGTGGCCAGGGTATACAGGGTATAGACCACATACTGAACTAATGTCATTCCAAACATGATGTAACATCCCACATCGACCAACGGAGAGGGGGTGATGTGCCTTATATGTACATGCTCGCCTCCATCTAGCACGAGGTCTTTTGGGAGCTCATTGGCTTCGGAGTCATGGGAACTCCGAAGTTAAGCGAGTTGGGGGTTGAGTAATCCCAGGATGGGTGACTCACTGGGAAGTTGTTCGTGAGTTCCCAGAAACAAAATCGTGAGGGCAGAGAGGGGGCCCAAAGCAGACAATATCGTGCTACTACATAGCCGATCCCGGGATGTGATAATTTAGTATCAGAGCCACTCTGCCGTATGGTGCAAGTGTGCCGACGAGGACATCTAGCCCCTAAGGGGGTGGATTGTAACATCCCACATCAACCAACGAAGATGAGGTGATGTGCTTTATATGTACATGCCCGCCTCTATCTAGCACAAGGCCTTTTGGGAGCTTACTGGCTTCGGAGTCATGGGAACTCTGAAGTTAAGCGAGTTGGGGCTAGAGCAATCTCAGGATAGGTGACCCACTGGGAAGTTGTTCGTGAGTTCCCAGAAACAAAACCGTGAGGGTAGAGAGGGGGCCCAAAACGGACAATATCGTGATACGACGGAGCCGATCCCAGGATGTGACACTTGTAATATGAAAAAGAGGTTAGAAGAAGAATGAGAAGAAGAAATGGAATAAAAAATGACTTTAAATCGAGTGAAGAAAGATAAAATGAGTTATTTTGTGGGCTGTTACGCATGTTGTAGGACATTTTACAACATCAGGGGAACAAACACATGAAGCTGAGGGTTTGTTGCAGTGACTATTCCATGAGGTTCAACTCAAATGCTGATTACATGGACCATTTGAATGGGGTATATATTTATTTCATTTTTATAATGTGTTTGGCTTGGCTACATATATCTAGATCCATCATTTTGTCGTACCATTTTGTTTAATTTTTTTTGTAGGGTTGTCCACTCAAACTGATGCTCAAGGAGTGAGAAATTGTGCAAGAAGATGAAGATGAGGATTATGAGCAAGGTGAGGATCACCTACTTACTCAATTCTTCAATTTGCCGAGATAAGGTCGATTTTGCCACTTGTTAATGGCTACCTCAACAAGCCGCGGTACATTCTTGATATGCAATGGTACCAAAAATCCACAAAAAACAAATGAGACAATGTTTGCGTTAGAAATCTCAATGTTTTTGAGTTGTTGACAATATTTTATCTCCAAATGTTTCAATGTGATTGAGGGACCAACAACTCTCAAATTAACTAAATTTCGAGCTATAGTTAGAGATACTCGCTCAAGAAGTGGACAGTTGGACAATAAGAACTTGACAAGTTCCCCGGTCACAGGAACATGTCAAAAACGAATAACTTTGAGGGACTTGAAACCAATATTATTATTGTAATATCCACCAGAGCCTAGGCTTGGAAAGCCAGAAAATTGGTGCTTCGAAGCAGATCCCTTTTCCATACCCAATAGTTTGCGGGGAAACGCAAAGTCATATGGACTGTAATTCGCCCATTCTGCCAACAAGTCCAGCTGAAGTACTTGAACTCTCTTTTCCATTGCAAATTGAATCCATTTATCAATGTCACTTGTAAAGCCCTTGTCTAGAAAAAAGATAACCCGAAAACGTTCAATGCTTTGGCCTCTATGCTGCTCCAGCACCCCATTCACCCAATTGATGTACTTACGGCCTTCTTGGTTTAGTATATTTTCATCAAGTCTATAGAAGTAGTCTAAAGTGTTACGGTCCTCAAAGTTAACAGCTTCTAGATTGAGAGTCGTAGTAGATGCCCAGACATACCGCCATCGCCTAGAAAGGGTACTAGTCACTGCTGCTTCCTTTAGGGTCAATAGTGACACTATACTAACAACAACTTCATGTGGCAACTTACTGATTCAGTCCTCCTCCTCCGCCGCCACCAGTTCCAAGTTATGCTCATCTTCCTTGATTATTTTTCTTCTCTTTGTTCCCAATTCCTTCGACTTATTGTACTCACCATCATCCTTATACATTATATGGAGATATCATAAACATTAAAAATAAAAAATAAAAAGAACAAAAAAAGAGAGTAAAGCATTATATGTAGAACTAGTTTTTATGGTTTACCTTGGGTTGGGCAGATTGAGATGTTAGGGTTATTCCTTTTTCCATTAAATCTGGGAGTTTGCTGACGAACGTTGAGGGAAAGAGAAACGCAATTGCAGAGTTGCTGTGGTGCAAATTTATAACTACACTACATACGCATACGGATGTGTTTTCTTTAGAGAGAGAGAGAGAGAGAGAGTAGTTTGAAGCATGCTGTCACGCCCCAACCCTTGGATTTACAAAACCTTGGGTTAAGATGTGATTCACACCTTAATTATAGAATTTAATAAAAACTATAACTAAAATGTGAAGAAATAAATATTTAAATAATAAAATAAATATTTCACATAGAATATTTAGCGAAAACGCGGAACGACAACATCTGAAACTTTAAAAATTTTACATTATTTTACAAGTTAGAACTACTCGAGAGTTCACTAAAGAGTAGCTCATTATTCATCCACAAGCTATAACACACTCTATAGACATGCCAAAATCATCACAAGCTCTAGATTTCAGGTTCGGTACCTGCAAAATCTATTAGGGGGTGAGCGAAACCACAGCTCAGTAGGGACATAAACCTTTTCACGATAAATTGATATAATTAAATGAAGTGATAAATAATCAAGCAGCCAAATTTCACATTATTAGTATTAATGCATGAATGCTCTTCATCTAATCCCGTTAATTCATATAACTGGACAAGCAGACCTGCATGTCCCATACTATGCTTATACCACTTGGTCCCGAATGCCCATTTTTATGAACTAACACCCATTTCAACCATCCCATAATTCCCCTTTTGTTAGTCATCTTGTCTAACTCCTTTTCGCCAGTCTGAATCACCCAATAAAAACCATGTGCACTGTGGGATCCCTGAGACTTGGTACCTGCCAAGAGTTACACTCAACTACACAAAAGACCATTTCCATTACCCTCTTTTCCACCATTATTTTCTCAACCCAAGAACTCCAAATAATTTCCATGACATTATATAGTTCACATATCTCATAAAAACAATGTAATCATTTAAATATCACCAATGTACATATAATCATGCCCACATTGTTCAAACAGTTAAGAGTACGTAAACACCCAATACAAGGAACGTAAATCAAACAATACCATGCATAATATAATGCTCACGAAATTTAATTAAATCAATCTCTATAAAAGGCCTCCCCAAGAAACCCCTACCTTGATACCAAAGCTTTTGCTAGAAATGTAATGTGTTTCCCAATTTTCTACCACCTTCACAAACTTAGTCTTCCACTCTATCTTTTTTTCTCTCTTACTTTCTCCTCTTTCGATTTCTTTTTCTCTTCTCATGCACAACTATGCATGACTACTAGTAGTTAAGGGTCCTATTTATACTAAGAAGAGGCGGCAACTATCCTATACTTTCATTGGCTGCATGTTGATTTGCTTTAGGTGTGGATAACTATTTCTACAATTATAACAGCTCATGGTTAAGTTGCTTAGTCACAATGACACATGTGAGCCTTAGGGCTCGTTTGGTACACCGTATTAGACTCTGGATAGGAGTAAATAGTCTATGTCGGGCGTTTGGTGTCAACTTGTATTATTTAATTACCCGACTATTTTATACGGGTTGGGCTTTTAATACTATCCTAACCTAACTAACTAATACAACCCACACACCCCGGATTAGATAATACACGCTTAATTATACGGCCAGGGAAAAAGAGCACGCGTTCTACCAAAAAAATCAGACGCTCTTTTCATCTTCTTCTCCCTATGGTTCTTCTCTGCTATCTTCTCCACAGGTTATTTTCTTCACTCTTCTCCAGGTATCCATCTCTCACACACTCTCTCTCTTTCATACTCTCTCCAATATGCTTCTTCTTGCTTCTTTTCTATTCTTTATATATTTCAATTTGTTTATTAAATTTTTGTGGAAATTAGGTTATGTGTTTTTCGTTTTTGAAATTAGGTTATGCTTACTTACATGAATGAAAGCTAAATCGTTAAAGGACCTATTTTACAAATGAGAAACATTGGACATGGGATTAATGAATGAATTGCACAGCCTCAGAGACAACAATGCATTATAGTTATGTGAACAGGCATTGGGAAAGTGATCAAATTCCAACGATATTTTTTCCCAAAGACTTTGACCCTTTTATTGATTCTATCTTCAATCCTCCCACCACCTGAAGGCATATGTCCCTTCCTCCTGCGATTTACCTAACCCCCAAATAAATAAATAAGGTCGAAGTACATAATAATATATGAAGCTTTTATATGCAGACATATGCAGTATAATAATATATGAACCTTTTTATATTTCTCCTTCTTGTTGTATATGTAAATTTTGATGTATAGTACAAACATATGCATATCAATATTCACTGTACAATTCTAATAGTTAAACCACATATATTTCTGTATATGCAAGCCGAATGGTATTTTTTAGTCTTCTGTCATGTGTAGAATTCTACTTATTGTTGTATTATTCTAATTTTACATGTAATCTTGTGTAATGCATGATTATTTATATTGCTAAAATTAATTAATGGTTATTTATATTACTTTTACTGAAAAAATTTCCTTTATATTATGCCTAGATATGGATGAAAGAAAGATTGTGGCATACTTTATTATTAGATTGTGGTTCTTGCATATCATGGTTTGGTGCATGATGTGGTTCATGACAAACTACAATTTGGAACAACGACGCCAACAACGGAATGCCATTAGGAGTCAAAGGTTTTTCAGGATTGCAACTCGGTCAAATTATTTAGATAGCATTATAGGAATTGATGACATACAATGTGTGAACCAAATTAGGATGGATAGGAGAACTTTCCATTATTTATGTCAATTGGTCCGTGATGATGGGGGAGTGAGAACAAATGGTTCAGTAACCATAGAAGAGCAAGTGTGTATGTTTTTACATACACTAGCACATCATGTGAAGAATCGTACAATGAGTAGTAGATTTAAGCGATCGGGGGAGACTATTAGTAGGTACTTCAATTCAATCTTGGATGGAGTGATAAGATTACAAGGTATACTTTTGAAGGTGCCGGAACCCATACCTGAAAATTGCACCGATAATAGATGGAGATGGTTTAAGGTACTGTAAAATTAAATTAAGATTGGCCAATTTTATTATTATATTTATATTTTAAGTTTCTAAGGTGCCTTATTTTTTTTAATTGCGTAGAAATGCTTGGGGGCGTCGGATGGGACTTACATTAGGGTTCGTGTTCCTGAACAAGATAAACCAAGATATCGAACACGAAAGGGGAGGTTGCAACCAATGTATTAGGAGTTTGTACTCCTGACATGAAATTTGTATTTGTTTTCCCTGGTTGGGAAGGATCTGCGTCAGATTCTAGGGTGTTACGAGATGCAATTAGTAGACCAACAGGATTAAGAGTTCCTACAGGTAATATTAGATTTTTGTGTTTCATTATGGTAATATTAAGCTTGATTATGTTTTTGGTAAGGTACATAATATTTGTTTAATTTGTTAGGATGTTATTATCTTGTGGATGGTGGGTACACAAATGGTCAAGGATATTTGGCTCCTTATAGGGGTACAAGATATCATTTATCTGAATGGAGGAATAGAAGGGCACCTAATAATCATGAAGAGTATTTCAATATGAAGCATGCTGCTGCAAGAAATGTGATTGAAAGGTGTTTTGGACTTCTTAAGATGCGTTGGGGTATCTTGCGAAGTCCAACATTTTTCCCAATTGAGACACAATGTAAAATCATTACAGCTTGTTGCCTATTACATAATCTTATTCGTGGCGAGATGGTTGTCGATCCATTAGAGAATGAATTGAATGGTACTGAAAATGGGGAAACTAACCAAGACGGTGATGTACTTGGCACTATTGAACCTTCAGATCAATGGACTGCATGGAGGAATAATCTGGCTATGCAAATGTATGATGAGTGGAATAGGAACAGACACTAAGTTGTAGTTCATATAATTTATTTATATTGTCTTGTAGTAGACTATTTGGATGTGCTTGTAATAGACTATTTGTTTTGATAATTAGTATTTATTTTATTTGATCTTCCAACTTTTTTTTCTTAATTATATGTATGCAAATTATATTGTCTATATTGGCTATAGGAATGGAGAGTGGACAATCTAGTCAATCAAAAGGTAGGAGGGTGTGGAAAGCACATGAGGAAGAAGCATTGTTGACCATACTTGAGGATGTAGTCAACCGAGGTTTACGATGTGATAATGGTTCCTTTAAATCTGGAACAATGATCCAAATTGAAAAATCATTGGCTGAGAAATTTCCCAATACTGATTTAAGGGTAGTCCCACATATTGAGTCCAAGATGAGATTTTGGAAAAAACTGTATGGGATAATATTTGACATGATTAACAAAAGTGGTTTTGCTTGGAATGATTCTTTGAAATGCATTGAGGTTGACAGCGATGAAGCATGGAACACTTATGTGCAAGTTAGTACACTTGTTAAGTAATATGTAATTCTTTTTTCCTTTTTTTATACTTATAATTTTATTTATAATTTTTCCATTTTGATACAGCATAACAAGGATGCTGATGGTTGGAGGGGGAAACAATGTCTAATATATGATAGGTTGAAGAATATATTTGGGAAGGACCGAGCAACTGGTAGAGGGTCTGCAACTCCCACTGAAATGATGACTGATCCTGTGCATCACATTGATGTCAATGATGATGATGAGGAAGTTGAGGTTGATCCAGATCATTCTGCCTCTTTGCCAAGATCAAATCAACAAACCTCAGCTGGCTCAAGCAGTCGGCATCGCAAACGAAATGCAGATACTGATATTCAAAAGGAAATGGCTAAAGCATTTGGTGAGATGATTTCTGAGTCTGTTGACCAATTAAAAACTATAACTAATAGTTTGGTGAAAGGATCAGAACCAAGACCTGACATTGCTGCTGAATTGGCAAAGATGGACTTGTCTATTGTTGACCAAATTAAGGCACTACGGCTAATTTTGGAGAAAGCAAGTGATGAGAGAACATTCCTAACATTGGATGGTGCTATGCGAAAAGCATTTGTTCTTCTCTTACTTGGGGCGAGGGAGTTGTGATTCACTCTTTGATGTAGTTCGGTTTATAAACAACTTTCCCTTTTGCTTTTATCACCGTAGTATGTGATCACTTTGAATTATACATTATTTGGTACTGTTTTTATTAACGTATGCAAGTATGTTGGAATTTTTAAGAGATGCTACAATTATGATAATGGGTTATATGAAAAAAAAAACTCTTGGCAAAAACAATTGAAAAACAAATCTTGTCATATGAATCTTACCAAAAAAAATTCATGTCATTTGAATTTCAATTTCCATTAAAATTATCAAAGAATTTTTTATTTATTTTAAAAATAGTCCGATCTGATGTTATCCGGAACATCACTGTTGTTAGAAATGTTAACTCGCAATTGTACGGGCCAATTAGTAGTATAGCAAGACAAGTACGAGGTCGTACCCACGAGGACTGAGAAGTTAAAACTAGTTATGTGCTTAGATTACCAAATTCAAGAAAGTAAGAAGTTAAGTCTAAAACAGAATTTAAAGCAAGAGTGATTGTAGTTGTTGAACAAATGAAGCAACGAAATTGTAAATAAAAGCAAAGTGAGCAAATGTAGTAAAGAATGTTGTGGGCTGGAAAACAGATTGGGAGACTAGGGCATTCGATTCACCATACAATTCAATTCTGGGTTATAAGGAGTCAAGTGACAAGTCTAATTCGGATTCAAAGATTGATTCTTGCTAAAGTATGATTAAGCCATGGTGTTTGGTCCTAACCTTGTGTTCCTAATTCCCTAACTTGATTATTTGTTGTCTAACCTCAATTAAGCATTAGGAACCCATTAAGCATAGAAGAACAATTTAAACAACCAAGCATGTATCTAATTCCTGTTGTTGAAAGTCCCTACATACTTTTCTTATTCATAGTTCAATTCGAATCAAAGCATGGTGTCTACTCTTGATTCAAACCAAGATAGCTAATATACAAGTTCTAATGGTGATCAATCATCCAAACAAGCATATTAACTGATAAGCATAATGTATAAGAACATGAATCATGAATCAAACTTGAAACTCAAATCTTCAACTTATAAACCCAGAATATTCATGTTAGGTTACATCGAAGCCCTAGTTATGAATTTAGCTACTCATACTGGAAATGAAACTTAAACAGAAATGAGAAAACATAATGAATGCAATAAGAGTGGAAAAACCCATTTCTGAAGTTACTTGTGGTGTCCAAGGCTTCTCCAAGTGCTTCTCCAAGTCTTGTGCTGCTCCAAGAGCTTCCTCACATCTAGAGTATGGCAACTAAAGAGGTGATTTGGGATGAGTTTGGGTGAGTGGTGATGGCAGAGGAAGAGGAAATTCGTAGGGAAATGGAAGGGGGCTTGCTGGAGCTGTTTTGGTGATTTTGGATAGAATGGAGTGTTTGGGGAAGGATGGAAGTGTTAGAGGATGGCTGAAGAGAATTCTAGGCTGAATGGAGTGTGTCTTTGAATGAGTGTGAAGCTCTCTATTTATAGAGTGTGAAGCTCCCCTTTGGCTGATCAAGCACACCTATTTCTGAGCTGCCCATATGGTTCCATGTGTGGCTTTTGAAGCACATGGCTCTTTGTCTCCCATGTGGCTGATGAAGCACACCCATTTCTGAGCTGCCCATTAGGTTCCTATCTGATTTGTCTCCCATGTGGCTGATGAAGCACACCTATTTCTGAGCTGCCCATTAGGTTGATGAAGCTTTGTCTCCCCATGTGGCTGATGAAGCTTTGTCTCCCCATGTGGCTGATGAAGCCTTGTCTCCCCATGTGGCTGATGAAGCACATGGCTCAACATGTGGCTGATGAAGCACACCCATTTCTGAGCTGCCTATGTGGTTGATGCAGCTTTGTCTCCCATGTGGCTGATGAAGCACACCCATTTCTGAGCTGCCCATGTGGTTGATGAAGCTTTGTCTCCCCATGTGGCTGATGAAGCCTTGACTCAACAGCTGGAGGTTGCATTCCTGTGCATTTTGATGGGCTCACGAATTAGGGTCGTCTTACTCAATTGATACGTTAGAGTAGTCCATCTTGAAGTTCAGACTCTCATCTTTCCAACCACATATTACTTGGGCCAATCCAAGTTCGGACAAAGAAGTTAAGGCCGAAGTAAGTTGCTAACTCAGTCTGCACGTTTTTGCACCACTTTGCATATTTTCAATTGTGAACTCATCAGGCCGACGGATTGGACTTCCCTTACTCAATTCATGTATGTGAGCAGCCCATCCTCATGTTCAGACTCTTATCTTTCGATCCACATGTTATTTGGGCCAATCTAAGTTCGGACGAAGAAGATAAGTCCGAAATGAATTTGTAACTCAGTCTTCCGTTTTTACACATTGTTTTCACCATTTTACTCCAAATGTCCCAAGTATTACCTAGAGCTCAATGAACTGAATGACAAACACAAAAGAGGTTAAAAGCACAAGTTTTACTTAAAAACATAAGCAAACAATAGGGTAGAGTGCTACAAAAAGATATAGAATTATGCACCGATCAAATACCCCCAAACCTAGATTTTACTAGTCCTCGAGTAAAACAAAATGAAAACAAAGATAAAAACAAAACTAGACCACTTTCGTAGGTAACTCGATTGCATTGAGCGGATGCAACAAGCCTTTAAACCTCTAGGCATCCCTAGTAGGAGGAGTTGTGTCTCCTGAGGGTTTAACAGAAACGATACCCACAAACGCTTATTGACTCTACAAAACAAAAGGTTAGAAAACTGACTTTGAAAACAACTCATGAAAATGAAAGAAAACTTTAGTCATACCTTCAACACCATAGAGTTGCCAAGATAGATGATCAATAAGTGTGTACAATGGAAGCTATAGCTCAAAGGCACACGGCTTCAAAGTAAACATACTCAATTCTTGAAGGGAGAACATGCTTCAACTCTAATTCTCACATATAGTACTCGATCACTCAGAACCTATGGTTTTATTCTCTCAACAAACAAAATGAGTATATGAAATAGAAGCACAATATTTGGTTAGATCTCATGAAGGGAATCAAATACTAAGAATAGAGATACACACATACATACCAGCACTCATGAATACATCCTCAAAGATCAGCTAGGTCTTTCACAAGGTTGTAATGAAAGGCTAAGGTTAGGGGTTATGAAAGAAAGGGAAGGAAATACTAGAACTTGAGACATACCAAGGCTTTTATCATGTTATAAGGCTTGGCTCTTCAAATTTACTTCACAAAGGCGTCCATGATTTATTTATTTTTTTTTTTTTTGATATGCTTCATTTTTTTTCTTTTTTTTTTTTTCTTGAACTTTGAGCACATATTTCATCGGTACACGCCACCTCTTTTGTTGATGTAGAGCTTAACCTTCATCCTTGTCTTCATATGCCATGGCATATCCCAAGTTATAGGGTATGGCCAAAAATAGGGTGAAAAGGGTAAGGAAATATTGTGGGTGATGAAAGAAAAGGCTAAGTGTTTGGCTTCAAAGGGTTGATGGCACACACAATGGGTAGGACATGAGGCTTTATTTATTGGTTAGAACATGCATAGCCTAGCATCACTTCAATGAGTTCACTCATGAGTGAGAGCATGCACCTGATATCTGCAAAGAGAATCATCCTTAGCATTCGATCAAAATGGAACAATGAGATCATTTAGAGTGAATTGAAGAAAATAAGTAGAGATGAGGAATAGAAACACTTTAAACCCTCTCAAGAAAGCAATTAGGCTCGAAATAGCTCACTAGGGTAGTCTCCACTATTCTCCTTCAAGAATCTGAGCATGGTACTTTATTCACCAATTCTAGAGCTACCGCTTTGTGAAGTGTAATATGTCTCATATGAAAATCGAAATGGCCGCTCCATAGCATTGATTGTATGACCTTCTTAAAAATAAAAAATAAAAACACACGAACGAAAATTGGAAACACAAATCAAATGAACAAAAATTGAAAACCTCCCCCCCCCCAGACCTGAATTGAACATTGCCCCCAATGTGAAAACATATAAGAAGACAAAATAGGGATTAAGGGTAACCTGGCACTGCACGGTTCATCCTTCAAACATAGCATTTCTCAAAATGCTATCGATGGCTGAGCTCACCCATGGCTCTTCTTCTGACTCACTTTCCGAAGGGTCGAAACAGAAGAATCATACTGGGCTCCATCTATTATCAACTCATCCATCTGCTCCACGATGTCTCGGAGCCTTGTGGTCATGTACACTAATTGGAAGTGAAACTCGTCAAGCATACTTAAGTAGATGCCAAACTCGTCTCGAATGTTACCTGTACAATACATGACTGCTCACCACAACAGTTCTTGCCACAAACCTCCTATCTAGCAGATATTCCCTCCAATTATCCAGACAACGTGCCAGTGCTGCAAGCTGCATTTCTTCCAATCCACAATTCAGATTCCAATTTGGAATCATGTCTTCAATTTTCTCTATCACCCTACCTCTTTGAAACAGAAAGGCATCTATGGTAACTGCTGAGGGATCCATGGCAAACACTACCACGAGCACCTCAATCACCTCAAACACCCGTTGTACAATGGTATCCTTACCCAAAGGATCTTCTGGTGGGATAGCTGGCAGTGAGTTCAACAAAACCATTGGGCTAGGCACCTTCACCATGCTCAATTCGGACTCCTCCTCCTTGAGCTTTCGACCGACTGCCTCTTGGAGTCTCTCCATTGACGAGATCTACAATAAGCAACAATTTGGAGAAGGTTTGGTTCGGGAAGAAGAGGGGGCTGAGATGTTCAGGGTTAGAGGACGGCTAGGTAAACATTTACATACGAAAAACCGAAACTTCAAATAATAAGAAAAAGAAAGAGAAAAGAAAAAAAAATTTAATTTAATTTTAAATTTTTTTTTTTTAAAAAAAAAACACGAATATACAAGTGACTCACAGATTACCAATTAAGAACCTCAGAAAACACAGCCAGGGGATCCGGGAAGTTTGGAGAGGTCACAATGGTCCTGCTTAAAACCCAAAACTTCTTAGACACCCAAGGTGTCGCCTATAGAACTCCTAGACACTGTATTAACCAAGGTGCTCATTGGAGTTACCATAAGTCAACTCATATGAAAAAACAAAATCTTTTTTTTTATAGGCTTGCAAACTTTGAACAAAATTATACTAATCAAAACAAAGCTCACACAAACTTAACTCTACCACAATATGCATGGAATGGATGCAATGCAATGAAATAGAAATGAATGGCACAATATGCATGGAAAGAAATAAAGTAAAAACTGAAAACTAAAACAAATCAAGGAAAAGAACACAAACTCAGCTAGGTTGCCTCCTAGGAAGCGCTTTATTTAATGTCTGGGCAAGACATGGTGGTGTGTCTAACTCGTCATAAACTCGAGAGAATCTATAACTGCATAAACCTGCTCCTGAGAAACATTCTCCAAATAAGGCTTCAAACGCTGTCCATTGACCTTAAAACGGGTGCCATTCTTGAGGTTTTCTATCTCCATAGCTCCATGGGGAAATACTTGAAGCACTTTGAATGGCCCAACCCATCTAGACTTCAATTTACCTGGAAACAATCTCAAACGTGAGTCATACAAAAGTACTTTCATACCTGGTTGAAATTCCTTCCTAAGAATTGCTTTGTCATGGTAGAGCTTGGTTCGATCTTTGTAGATCCTTGCATTCTCATATGATTCATTTCTGAGCTCTTCCAACTCATTGAGTTGGAGCTTCCTCACTGTACCAGCTCTTTGAGATCGAAATTAAACTTCTTTATGGCCCAATATGCACGGTGCTCTAGCTCCATTGGCAGATGACATGCCTTTCCAAACACTAGTCGATAGGGGCTCATTCCAATTGGGGTCTTGTATGCTGTTCGATATGCCCAAAGTGCATCATTCAACCTTAGTGACCAATCCTTCCTTGTAGGGCTGACGGTTTTCATCAAGATGTTCTTTATTTCTCTATTGCTGATTTCCACTTGTCCGGAGGTTTGAGGATGGTATGGAGTTGCCACTCTATGTGTGATGTTGTATTTCTTCATTAGTGCCTCGAAAGGTTTGTTGCAGAAGTGACTGCCACCATCGCTAATGATAGCTCTCGGAGTTCCAAACCTAGTGAAAATCATATCTCTGAGAAAATTCAAAACAACTTTGTGATCATTAGTTCTTGTAGCTGTTGCCTCAACCCATTTTGATACATAATCCACTGCCACTAGTATGTATATGTATCCAAAAGAAGATGGGAATGGTCCCATGAAGTCAATTCCCCACACATCAAACAGCTCTACCACTAAAATGTTGTTTAATGGCATTTCATTCCTGCGACTGATGTTCCCCATTTTCTGACACCTATCACACTTAGAGCAAAAATCAAAAGCATCTTTAAACAATGTAGGCCAAAAGAAACCAGATTGCAAAACCTTTAAAGCTGTCTTTTTGGCACTGAAATGACCTCCGCATGCCAATGCATGGCTGAATGTTAGTATGCTTTGCTGCTCATTCTCTGGAACACATCTTCGAATGATCTGGTCAGGGCAATACTTGAACAAATAGGGTTCATCCCACATGTAGTGTTTCACCATTGAAAAGAACTTCTTCCTCTCCTGAAAAGTCAAATCATCTCTAATGACACCAGAAGCAAGATAATTGACAAAATCAGCGTACCATGGCTCTTTATCTTGAATGACAAAGAGTTGCTCATCCGGGAATGATTCGTTGAGAGGCAAAATTTTTCCATCTCCATGGTTTTCATCAACAAGGCGTGACAAGTGATCAGCAACAACATTTTCACTCCCTTTCTTGTCTCGAATTTCTAGGTCAAACTCTTGCAGCAAGAGTATCCATCTGATCAAACGTGGTTTAGCATCTTTCTTGGTCAACAAAAACCTAAGAGCTGCATGATCAGAGTAAACAATAACTTTAGACCCAACAAGATATGAACGAAATTTCTCTAAAGCAAAGATAACAGCCAGCAACTCCTTCTCAGTTGTAGAGTAATTGAGTTGCGCATCGTTTAATGTCCGACTTGCATAGTAAATCACGTGGGGCAGCTTATTCACCCTTTGTCCTAAAACAGCACCAATAGCATAGTCAGATGCATCACACATTAGCTCAAAAGGCAAAGACCAATCTGGTGCCATAATGATAGGAGCAGAGGTTAGTTCACGTTTCAAAGTATTAAATGCATTTACACAATCTTTATCAAAGTGAAATACGACATCCTTGGCCAAAAGATTGCACAATGGACGAGTGATCTTGGAAAAATCCTTAATGAAACGACGATAAAAACCAGCATGTCCTAGAAAGCTTCTCACTCCCTTCACTGAAGCAGGGGCTGCCATATTTGAGATGATGTCAATTTTTGCTTTGTCAACTTCAATACCCTTGCTGGATATTACATGCCCTAACACCACACCTCGTTTCACCATAAATTGACACTTTTCCCAATTGAGAATCAAATTTGTTTCCTGACATCTTTGAAGCACTAGAGAGAGATGATTAAGACAATTATCAAAAGAAGAACCAAAAACTGAAAAATCGTCCATGAATACCTCAATAAATCTCTCGATCATATCTGAAAAGATTGCCAGCATACATCTTTGGAATGTTGCGGGGGCATTGCAAAGGCCAAAAGGCATCCTCCTATATGCAAAAGTGCCAAAAGAACAAGTGAATGTAGTCTTCTCTTGATCTTCCGGAGCAATCACAATTTGATTATAACCTGAATATCCATCAAGAAAACAATAATATGTGTGACCAGCTAATCGCTCAAGCATTTGATCAATAAAAGGCATAGGAAAATAATCTTTTCTAGTGTCAGAATTCAACTTCCTGTAATCGGTGCAAACACGCCAACTAGTTGCAGGTCTTGTTTCAACAAGCTCTTTATGCTCATTTTTTACCACCGTGATTCCCCTCCTCTTAGGCACTACGTGAATAGCGCTGACCCATTTGCTATCGGAAATCGGGTATATGACCCCCACATCTAGCAACTTCAACACTTCAGCTCTCACTACTTCCTTCATATTTGGATTGAGCCTCCTTTGTGGTTCTCGAGTTGGTTTTGCTCCCTCCTCCAATAAAATTCGATGCATGCACATGGTAGGGCTTATTCCCTTGATATCTGCAATAGACCAACCAATGGTTGATTTGAACTCTTTTAGCACTCTAATTAGCTTATCTTCTTCCAAAGAGGTGAGGTCAGATGCTATGATAACTGGGAGAGTTTCAAACTCAGCTAGGTAAGCGTATTTTAGATGTGACGGAAGTGGTTTAAGCTCAAGTTCTGGAGGTTTAACAACAGAAGGGATCAGATGTGTGGATGGTCCTAATGGCTCTATAAGAGGCGAGAATGTGGAGGGATAAGGTTTTAAGGCTTCCAAAGCAGCCACTATCTCTATGAGCACTTCTTCATCAAAGTCGTTCTGAGATTGACTCAAAACATATTGTAATGGATCATTGGACTGTGCTAGCAAAAACTCAGAGAAAACAAGTGAGTCAAGCACATCAATCGAACAACAATCAAATGAACTACTAGGGTGAGAAAGAGATTCAAACACTTTGAATTGTACCGTTTCTCCTAGCACAGTCATGGTGAGGAGACCATTTTGCACATCTATGATGGTCTTTGCTGTGGCCATAAAGGGTCTCCCAAGCAAAATGGGTAACTCACGATCATGTATAGGAGCTTCTTCCATGTCCAACACTACAAAATCAGCAGGCAAAATGAGTTTGTCAACTTGAACTAAGATATCTTCCACTATACCTCTTGGATATTTCACCGATCGATCAGCAAGTTGCAATGACATAGTTGTTGCCTTCAACTCCCCCAAACCTAATTGAAGGTACACGGAATAGGGCATTAAGTTGATGCTAGCTCCCAAGTCAAGCATGGCCTTTTCAACTAGCTTGCCTCCAATGGTGATATTGATAGAAAAACTGCCCGGATCCTTGAGTTTGGGTGGGAGTTTTCTTTGAAGCACAGCACTCACATTTTCAGACACCATCACCTTCTCATTAGGTCCATACTTCCTCTTGTAAGTGTTTAGCTCCTTGAAAAATTTCCCATATGCTGGCATATTCCTAATGACATCAAGCAAAGGTAAATTAACATTTACTTTACTTAAAATATCGAAAATTTCTTTAAATGACTTATCCTGCTTGCTTTTGGCAAGTCTTCCAGGAAATGGGATTGGAGGAGTGTAAGGTTTTTCTGCCTTGTGAAGACTTGGAGCTTCATACGAAAAAGTGGCATTACTTGGATCGTCATTTGATTTCTCATTCTCTTCATGAGTGGGACCTGCATTCACATGATCAGATTCATTAGTAACTTCATTGCCAACTCCATTAATAACCTTACCACTTCTAAGTGTTATGACCGCTTTGGCCTGCTCTTGGTTCCTTTGAAGTATCACCGGTTGGCTTGGAAATTTCCCGGGTTCTCTTTGACTCAAAGCATCAGCAATCTGACCTAATTGTGTCTCCATTTTGGTTAGAGCAGCTGAATGTTGTTGGAGAGTACTATTGGTAGTTTGCTGGAATTGAACGGTGTTCTGAGCTAGCATTTTGACAGTATCTTCAAGCGTAGTGGCAGGCTTTGGTTGGAAGTTTTGAAATTGATTGTTATTCTTCCATGAGAAATTGGGATGATCTCTCCAACCAGGGTTATATGTATTAGAGAACGGGTCATTCCTCGGCCTCTGATTGTAAGAATTCATGAGATTCACTTGCTCTTGAACGAATTCGGGATACGCCTCACTTGCTGAGCATTGATAAGTAGGATGACCTGGTATGTTGCAGATGGCACACACCTCAGCTATCTTAGGCACCATATTGAGCATAGAATCAAGCTTCTTTTCCAAACTAGCCACCTGCAAGGCAAGATCATTATTAGAACTTATTTCATACATTCCACTCGTTTACCTCTTGTATCTTTGTGTTGAGCATTAGATCCCAACATTTCATAGATATTATATGACTCTTGAGCATTTTTCTTCTTCAAGCTCCACCTGCTGCATTATCCACAGTTGATTGACATGTTTGGGTTAGTCCATCATAAAAAATTTGCATTTGTAAGTAAGAGTAACCCATGATGTGGACATTGCAGCAACAGGCCCTTGAAACGCTCCCAACATTCATTGAAAGGTTCTCCATCATCTTGTTTATAGTTGAAGATTTGCCCTCTCAGAGTAGCTGTCTTTTGAGTAGAGAAAAACTTCTCCAAAAATTTCTTAGCTACGGCATCCCAAGTGGTGAGTGAACCAGGTGCTAAAGTCATTAGCCAACCCTTTGCTTTATCTTTCAATGTATAAGGAAAAGCCCTCATCCTCAGATTTGCTTCACTCACTCCCTGCAAAGGTAAACCACTCACAACATTGTAAAATTCCTTAATATGGGCTAATGGATCTTCGTTAGGTAAACCATAAAAAGAAGGAAGCATGTGAAAATGTGAAGATTTGAGATCATAGTTTCTAGCTTCAGTAGACAGCAAGATGCATGAAGGTGAATTTGGTATAACCGGTTGAGCATAATCTTCCAAAGCTCGGTTGTCATCGTTATTGGCAGCCATTTCTTCTTCTTCTTCTTGGTCTGAACTTGATTCCGAATTGGAAGGTGAAGAACCTGGGAGGTCAGTGTGGATAGCAAGACCTTCAAATGTGGCAATGGCTTGCTCTTTTGCAGTTGCCAACTCTCTTTCTAGACGATTCTGAATTTCAGAGATCACCCGGCTTGGTTGCAAAGATGATGGCCCTGCGTTCAAAGATCTTGAACGTTCGAATGAAGACCTCACTTGTTCAAGGAAGGGATTTCGAGACATAAACTACCTGAAACAGAAAAGAATTTAAGTTAGTTAGTACTTCTAAAAAGAATAGGGTAACCTTGGGCACATAACCAGGGAAGAACTTTCATTCAATCCCCGGCAACGGCGCCAAAATTTGTTGTTAGAAATGTTAACTCGCAATTGTACGGGCCAATTAGTAGTATAGCAAGACAAGTACGAGGTCGTACCCACGAGGACTGAGAAGTTAAAACTAGTTATGTGCTTAGATTACCAAATTCAAGAAAGTAAGAAGTTAAGTCTAAAACAGAATTTAAAGCAAGAGTGATTGTAGTTGTTGAACAAATGAAGCAACGAAATTGTAAATAAAAGCAAAGTGAGCAAATGTAGTAAAGAATGTTGGGGGCTGGAAAACAGATTGGGAGACTAGGGCATTCGATTCACCATACAATTCAATTCTGGGTTATAAGGAGTCAAGTGACAAGTCTAATTCGGATTCAAAGATTGATTCTTGCTAAAGTATGATTAAGCCATGGTGTTTGGTCCTAACCTTGTGTTCCTAATTCCCTAACTTGATTATTTGTTGTCTAACCTCAATTAAGCATTAGGAACCCATTAAGCATAGAAGAACAATTTAAACAACCAAGCATGTATCTAATTCCTGTTGTTGAAAGTCCCTACATACTTTTCTTATTCATAGTTCAATTCGAATCAAAGCATGGTGTCTACTCTTGATTCAAACCAAGATAGTTAATATACAAGTTCTAATGGTGATCAATCATCCAAACAAGCATATTAACTGATAAGCATAATGTATAAGAACATGAATCATGAATCAAACTTGAAACTCAAATCTTCAACTTATAAACCCAGAATATTCATGTTAGGTTACATCGAAGCCCTAGTTATGAATTTAGCTACTCATACTGGAAATGAAACTTAAACAGAAATGAGAAAACATAATGAATGCAATAAGAGTGGAAAAACCCATTTCTGAAGTTACTTGTGGTGTCCAAGGCTTCTCCAAGTGCTTCTCCAAGTCTTGTGCTGCTCCAAGAGCTTCCTCACATCTAGAGTATGGCAACTAAAGAGGTGATTTGGGATGAGTTTGGGTGAGTGGTGATGGCAGAGGAAGAGGAAATTCGTAGGGAAATAGAAGGGGGGCTTGCTGGAGCTGTTTTGGTGATTTTGGATAGAATGGAGTGTTTGGTGGAAGTGTTAGAGGATGGCTGAAGAGAATTCTAGGCTGAATGGAGTGTGTTGTCTTTGAATGAGTGTGAAGCTCTCTATTTATAGAGTGTGAAGCTCCCCTTTGGCTGATCAAGCACACCTATTTCTGAGCTGCCCATATGGTTCCATGTGTGGCTTTTGAAGCACATGGCTCTTTGTCTCCCATGTGGCTGATGAAGCACACCCATTTCTGAGCTGCCCATTAGGTTCCTATCTGATTTGTCTCCCATGTGGCTGATGAAGCACACCTATTTCTGAGCTGCCCATTAGGTTGATGAAGCTTTGTCTCCCCATGTGGCTGATGAAGCTTTGTCTCCCCATGTGGCTGATGAAGCCTTGTCTCCCCATGTGGCTGATGAAGCACATGGCTCAACATGTGGCTGATGAAGCACACCCATTTCTGAGCTGCCTATGTGGTTGATGCAGCTTTGTCTCCCATGTGGCTGATGAAGCACACCCATTTCTGAGCTGCCCATGTGGTTGATGAAGCTTTGTCTCCCCATGTGGCTGATGAAGCCTTGACTCAACAGCTGGAGGTTGCATTCCTGTGCATTTTGATGGGCTCACGAATTAGGGTCGTCTTACTCAATTGATACGTTAGAGTAGTCCATCTTGAAGTTCAGACTCTCATCTTTCCAACCACATATTACTTGGGCCAATCCAAGTTCGGACAAAGAAGTTAAGGCCGAAGTAAGTTGCTAACTCAGTCTGCACGTTTTTGCACCACTTTGCATATTTTCAATTGTGAACTCATCAGGCCGACGGATTGGACTTCCCTTACTCAATTCATGTATGTGAGCAGCCCATCCTCATGTTCAGACTCTTATCTTTCGATCCACATGTTATTTGGGCCAATCTAAGTTCGGACGAAGAAGATAAGTCCGAAATGAATTTGTAACTCAGTCTTCCGTTTTTACACATTGTTTTCACCATTTTACTCCAAATGTCCCAAGTATTACCTAGAGCTCAATGAACTGAATGACAAACATAAAAGAGGTTAAAAGCACAAGTTTTACTTAAAAACATAAGCAAACAATAGGGTAGAGTGCTACAAAAAGATATAGAATTATGCACCGATCAATCACCAAACACAGTATAACTTAGTCAGATCATTTATCGGGAACAGCACCAAACGCCGTATAATATTATGGATAAATAGTCAGTACTCTCCGGAACAGATTAATACTATCCGATGGAAATTAGTCAGTACAGTCCGACGTACCAAACGAGCAAGCAAGTGTAAATGAGGTCCACGTTTGTTTAGCTAATATGCAAGGAAATGTAAATTTGCCAACTATAATAATTAAAGTCAAGAGGTGTTGCATGCAAGAGGTTACGTTTCCTAGTGCCCAACTCTAACAAGATCATGAACTAATAGTGAAAATTGCACAAATGCTAACTACATGGAGTGTAAAATAACTTTTATGCATGAATATTTTTTAGATAGCTATGCACAAGATGCTATTTAAAAGCAAATGTTTAAGAAAATCATCAAAATTATTGAATTTGCATTAAGTGAAGCAAATAAAATATAGACTTCCATAAAATAATTATAATTATAATTTAATACTTACCAAAATAAAATATTAACATTTTTAAGAATAAGGATTCTCACACATGCAAAACTCTATTTCATCAATGTCACTACTACGAACGAGGATACATGATTCAAAGAGCCGGCTCAGCCAGTATGCATGTTTATTTTGACTTACACGTGTATGACTTGATTAGTCAAAAGCTCAAGATCAGTATGCCAGCTGGTATAATTGTTATGTGAGAGAGAGAGAGAGAGAGAGAGAGAGAGAGAGAGAGAGAGAGAGAGAGAGAGAGAGATGACAAGTAAATAAATGAAAGATAACCATTAAATTAGGTTGTCAATCAAAACTAATTTGGCATCTCCTATATATTTGGGATTGATAAGAGAGAGATGCACTCTAAAAATGGCTTTGAAGTCGATTACCATAGTGATACGCCAATATGCTAAACCCCACAACACAAACACAATGATAAAAATTAATTTAAAAAATCTTGTGCAAATCTATTGACCCAAATTTTCACGTTTCTTTTTCATTTAATAATAAAAATACAGAAGTGGTGCATAATGTTAGAGTGGAGACGCTCAATTCCAATCAATCAAACCCAAATCCTTGACCAAGCCCACTAATAAGATATCGCCCGACAGTCCAACAAATATTGTGCCATCTGGAATTCCACACTTGGCATCGTCACAATCCTTTGATTTTGACAATCCCAAAAGGCACTTCTTGTTGTAATGTTATATAAATGACGTCTTCAAAATCATAAATTATTACTTGTGTTATTTGTTTCGTTTACTCTTTGGACAATAACCTCACATCAAGACAAGGTTGTGTTGATGATTTCCAAGTACTTGAATTGTGAAGGGATTGAGTAGATAATGGGTTCGAGTCTTATTATTCGTGTAGTGTGTGTGCTTAGTATATTATCGTCCCTTTCATTAAGAAATATTTTTATAAAAAAAAAATTGAAAGGATCAATTCCAATTTGAACTAAATAGTTCTTTTTTGGTTTGACAATTCAATAATCTAAGGGCTCGTTTGGTACACCTCCCAGACATGGACTGGATTAGATTAAAATTAGGCCCATGTTTGGTTGACCTAATTCTAGTTTTAAATGGGGACTACTAATGCTGGGCCCACCAAAAACACCTTCTTAGGGGTTCTTAGCTAAGCCCGTCTGGAAGGGGGGACAATTAGTACGCTCACTAATTAGAACGCTCGCGTGTTTTCATCTTTTGCTTCCCAAGCAAACTGAAGTCAATTTTCACTGATTCTCAACAAGTCACCACTCTCTCTATCTTTGAATCTTCCTATTCTCTCAACTTGATTGAATATTGTACTCAATCTTTCTCTTCTCTCTAGTTTATGGTATGAATCTGCAGATGTTTTGAGATTTTTCTCTGTTTTATTTTTAGGTTTTCTGCCAATTTTTTTTGTTCTAGAATATTTCATTCTTTGGCTCCTTCTTGAGATATTTTCTTTGTTCTTTTGAGTGAGATAATTGAAAGTGGGTGTGTAATTTGTATTATAATGCTAGATCTGCTAGTTCAAGGATTAGGTTATGTGAAGAATTGAAAATTTTCCATTAGGTGAAATTTTTATAATAAATAGGTTAAAGAACAGAGTAAGAATGCTTCTTACATAGAATATATTTTTTTTTTTAAAGAAGAAGAAGAAGACTTGGAATAACAAACAGGTGCAAGGTTTTTAGAAATTTTTTTTTTTTTTTTGGGGGTTTTTAATGTGGAGTATAAATGGGGTCATTGTTTTGCTTTTGTTGTGAAAGGGGGAGCATTGAGGAAGAGGTATTAGGAATGCATGAAGAAAAGAAATATGTCAAAGCTTTGGTGTGTCTTTTTTGACCCAAATAGCTGATAACTCAAAACCAATACAGAGCTTTGACATATTTCTTTTTTGCCTCATGCTTCTAGGCTTTACAGCCTTTATTGTTAGCAATGGGTGGTTTGTCTTTTTAAAGGTTTTCTACTCATTTTTCTGCAATTCTTTCAATTTTTCTATATGTTCTTTGCTATGGGTTATTGTTTAGTGTAGGTTTTTTTTATGAAATTTATCTAAGCATATTAATTGGATTGTATGAATGTTATGGGTTTTGTCTTGGGTTTTATTTTTATGTTTTATATGTACATTTTATTTTAATATGACAACTAGCTAAACCAAGATTGTTTTGTTTGTATAACAATTATTAGATATGGATCGAAGAAAGATTTTTTTGATCTTATTGTTGGAGTTGTGGCATTTAGAGACAATGTGTGCTTGCACTATTCTTGTATTGATGATACTTAAATCGAGAAGGAGACATATTGAAAGGCGCTCTTTGAATAATTGTTCATTGGTTAGACTTGAGACTCGTTTGCGTTATCTTGATAGTATAATAGGAAATAGTGACATAAAATGTGTCAACGAACTTAGAATGGATAGAAGGACTTTTGGTCTATTATGCGATTTACTTCGCCAAGATGGAAGGGTAAAAAATGATGGTTTGGTATCTTTGGAGGAGCAAGTATGTGTGTTCTTACATGTACTTGCACATCATGTTAAGAACCGTACCATTGGTAGTAGATTTTTTCGGTCAGGAGAGACCATTAGTAGGTATTTTAATTTCTTCTTGCAAGGACTTTTGCGATTACAAGACATCCTACTAAAAGTCCCGGACCCTGTGCGTGATAATTGTGAGGATTCTAGGTGGAGAAGGTTTAAGGTATGATCCTAATGTCTAACTAGTGATTCTCTTGCTTTTGTGCAACTTAATGAAAGTAACAAGTTCTATTGTTTAGAATTGCTTGGGAGCATTAGATGGGACTTATATTAAAGTGCGTGTAGCCGAAATTGACAAGCCAAGATACCGAACAAGAAAAGATGAAATTGCAACAAATGTGTTGGGTGTGTGTTCAAGAGATATGCAATTCATATTTGTGTTACCGGGTTGGGAGGGCTCCGCATCGAACTTTAGGGTGCTGCGTGATGCCATAACTAGACCCAATGGGTTAAAGGTTCCCAATCGTAAGGCATTAGTTAGTTTTAAATTTACAAAACAAATTTGATTTTGTATGTATACATGCACATACTAATAGGAATTTTCCTTTTGGTTATTAGGATATTATTACCTTGTAGATGGTGGTTACACAAACGGTGAAGGATTCCTTGCACCCTATAGAGGAACAAGGTATCACCTATCCGAATGGAGAGATGGACACACACCTTCCAACCATGAGGAATATTTTAACATGAATCATGCATCGGCGAGGAACGTTATAGAGCGTTGTTTTGGCTTGATAAAAGCTCGGTGGGGCATACTTAGGAGTCCATCTTTCTATCCAATAAAAACCCAATGTCGAATAATCACCGCTTGTTGCCTTCTACATAATCTCATTAAGAGGGAGATGTCCATAGATCCAATAGAGCATGAAATAAATGAACTTGAAGATGGAGAAAACATGGTAGAAGGTGATATGCTTGGCACTATCGGACCATCTGACCAATGGACTGCAAAGAGGAATGATATGGCCTTGCAAATGTATAATGAGTGGAGAACAAATAGGGACCACTAGTTAAAAAACCGTTGTCATTTGTGTTAGAGTCTTGCAGACTACTTGTGTTGGTTTATGAGCTATTGCTATCTGTATTTTCTGTTAATTATAAATTGAACATTTTATCATTGCATTTGTTTAAGTCGAATTGATTTTCTATTTGTCTTTCTCTAGAAAAACTGAATAATGAATGTGTTATGTAATATGCAATATGAAAGCTGAATCTTGTGTTCATGATGATATTTTATTAGTTATGTATTGATCCCTTTTTATATTGAAATATATATATATATATTTTGCCTTATTTATAAACATAGCATGGAATATTGGTTGTATAGGAATAGAAAGTGGTACTGTTCACAATTCTGAATCATCAATGAAGAAAGGAACGAGGCGTAAATGGCTTCCATTTGAAGAAGATGCATTGTTAACTATCCTTGAGGATTTTGTTACTCGAGTTCATCGATGTGATACGGGTAACTTCAAATCTGGTACATTGGTGCAAATGGAGAAAGTTTTGGATGTCTTATGTCCCAATTCAAATATGAAGGCAAATCCGCATATTGAGTCAAAGTTGAAGAAATGGAAAAAAAAAACATATAGCATAATTTATGACATGTCGAATACTAGTGGGTTTGCATGGAATGATGTCAAAAAGTGTATCGAAGTCGATAGTGATGATGCTTGGAAAACTTATGTGCATGTATGTGTTCAACCAAATTTCAATTTTCTACTTTCTTTGAGTTCATGGATGCATATGCTTTATTTGTTTATTATTGAAACATGTTGAAAGTACACTAATACATGTCTTGTTTAATCATAGCACAACAAGGAAGCAGAGGGATGGAGAAACAAATCTTTGCCAATTTATGACAAACTTGCTAACATATTTGGAAAAGACCGTGCTAATGGAAAAGGATCCGAGGTCCCAGTGGAGATGATGGAGGAGCAAAGCCACAATGAGGTTAATCCAAGTGACATTGCAGCTGAGAATGAATCTCCCATGTCCCAAGGTGGCAGTCATTCTGAAAATAGTGAAAGAAAGAGGAAAGGAGGAACTGAAAATTCAAGTAATGGAACCGACAAGATAGTACATGCATTGGAAAAATTATTTGCAGAATTTGGAAAAAGAATGCAAATGGTAACTTAGGCAATAATGAAAGGTAATGAAGATCGTAGTGACATTGCCAAAATGCTCAAGGACATGGGTCTTTCTCCTATGGATCAAATTGATGCATCGACTCTCATTTTGGAGAAACCACAAACTGTGGCAGTGTTTTAGTCATTAGATGATGATGTCAAAGAAGTGTTTGTTCAAAAATTGCTTAATGACCATGCTAGAGGATGACGGTGCTTCTATGGTGTCTTGGTTATGGATGACAATTGTGTCACAAACTACATATGGTCATGGTAACTTGTCTTAGTTTGTGAACACTAACATGTGTACTTTCTTTTGTAATTTTGGTGCTGGAAATCCACTATGGATAATCTTATTTTGTGAATGTTGTTGGATATGCACCATTGATTTTCTTGTTTTGTGAACTTGGTGTTGTATATGCACCATTGATCATCTTATTTTGTGAACTTTGTGTTGGATATTTACCATGAATTAAGAAAAACTTTATGGTTATGAAAATTGGCTTGCTATGATGTTGGGATGGTTTGGAGCTTGTCTCACCGTGTTTGCAGGAAGAAAGGAAGCATAAAACCAAGTGTAGAGGTCATGTGTTCAATGGTTCGGCAATTGACAAACAGATAGTTGGTTTTCGCAAACTGTGATGGCAATTACCTAGTGACAGTTTGGTAATTTGTGTTAGGGAAGTGTTGCGTCGATTCAGCTGCACCAAAATAGATTCAGCTGCATCTTCAACTTGTGATACTCGCAAGTGCACGAGCCGTTGGTAGTTTAGCATATGTAAGTGCGAGGTCGATCCCACGAGGATTGATGATAGATTGATTTAATTCAATTCCCTGTACAAAATAGAAATGAAAAAGAAAGGAAATGAATGAATAAGACAAGAAAGAAGGAAAAGAAATTAACTCAAGCGAATAAGTTCCCAAGTTCAATTTAGATTAGCGGATTGATTCTAGCTAAAGTATGATTAAGCCATGGTGTCTGGTCCTAACCTTGTGTTCCTAATTCCCTAACTTGATCATTTGTTGTCTAACCTAAATTAAGCATTAGGAACCCATTAAGCATAGAAGAACATTTTAAACAACCAAGCATATATCTAATCCCTGTTGTCGAATGTCCATACATACTCTCCCTATTCATAGTTCAATTCGAATTAAAGCATGGTGTCTACTCTTAATTCAAACCAAGATAGCTAACATGCAAGCCTTAATGGTGATCAATCATTCAAACTAGCATATTAACTTATAAGCATAATGAATAAGAACAAAAACCATAATTGAAACTTGGAAACTACTCAAACTTGAATACTTAAAGAAAAGAATTTACATAGCAATGGAAAGTTAAGAACTTAGAAAAACTCAAAGAAACATTTAGCAAAAGGATTTTATTACAACAATTGAGAACTAGAAAGGAAAACTAAGAGAATTTGAGGGAGAGAAGGGAGGGGAGCTCTAGAGAAATGTTTGAGAGCTCCCCCCCTTGGGGTGTGTTTACAAGCTTGGAGAACTCACTATTTATAGGCTTAGGGGAGTTGAAATTCTAAATTAAATATGATCTATGCCAATAGCACTTGTAATTAAAAACTCATCCTTTTGGCTAGTGCACTTCACCAACAAATCCCACTAGATAGTGCATTTCATCATGCATATGTCATGCATGACAATGCATTGCACTCTTCTTTTGGGTTCGTTTTGGGCTTGTTAATACATTCATAAAATTCTGGAAAAATATGGATCTTCAAGCCCTTTGTCTTATCTTTCCAAGCATATGCAGCCCAACTCAAGGAAAATTTGGGAAGACCTTCAAATGTCATTTGTGGCCCAGTAACGCAGATGCTGCCGAATTTTGACCTTGATCTACTAAATCATGTATAACTTCCTCTAGAAGACTCAGAATCATGAACCGTAAAATGCTACGGAAACTAGACTTCCGTATCTTTCCAATAATATATGGCTCATTATCTGGTTCTTATTGAGTAAGTACAGGTTAATCCGTGAAATTGAATGATCTGCAGACACTGTTTTGAGCTAATTTGTCTCCAAAATGCATTTAATGAGTCTCAAGCTTATTACACTGAAACAAACACAAAACTTATTAAAAGCACAAGTTTAACTCAAAAACATAACCAAATCATAAGTTAGAATGATATAAAAAGATATGTAATTATGCACCGATCAGGAAGTTGAGCTTTCACATTTGGGAAATATTCTCATCATATAGGCATGTTCCCAAAGTTTTGGAAAATTTTAATACTAATTTTTTGCTATGGAATTATAGTAAAAGTAATTTATAATTAAAATATTATATCAAATAAAAAAAATATAGTTCCAGTCCACGCATACACCAAACACAAGATAGTACTATTTTCGTTATCCAGCTTCTTAGTCCAATATTACACCAAACGCAAGATAAGTCTTATCCAGCTTATGCCAAGCCAAGCCAATCCAAAACAATCCCAGTATTTAATCCAGTCTATGACAGTTCGCCATACCAAACGAGTCCTAAATTACTCTAGTTTACAAGGAGGGGGTCGAATTCGGATGAAGGGCCGACATAGTGCCTTTTGATTATACACAAGATTTTTTGTTGGAAAGCAAATTATACAAGTCATTGACCACACAACTCTATTAAAAAAAAGTCATTGACCAATGGCCACATAAGATTGTGAGGCGGTGTCCTAAAAATCAAATATGAAGGGATACATGTGGCAAAGATAAACGTCTGAGGCGCAAATCTGTCATTGCAGAGCACCCGCCCAATCAGAAGCTCGCGCTGAACCTGCACCTTAGACTTGGAAGCTGGTTTAGAATTTGTAAAACGTTGCGTTTGAAAATTAAGAGGAAAACTCGGAAGCTTGAAAAAAAAGCAGAAATGGGAGGGGTGAAGAACATCTGGAACGCCATGGAAGTAGCTGAGCAAACTTCAGATTGCTCCACCTCTCAGATCCGTTCTTCTTCTCTGTCCGTCGACCCTTCGCTTCCCCTCTCTCACATCACGCCTCTGATAATGTCAGTTTCTATCTTTTTCTTCATTTCTAGGGCCTCTTATTCATTTTCTGTTGCTTACTTCAGCTCTTCCCTGGCCCTTATCTTTATCTTTTTATTTTGTCTGGAAAAAATTTGTTCGATTTGAAATTCTGTTTGGCAGATGAGAAATTGCGGGAAACGAAGAAAAATGTGATATCCAGGATTCCGATTTTGTGTTGTCTTTCATTTTATTCTGTTTGATCGGAAATCAAAGGGGGGCTGGATCCTTTAAAATTTATCATTATTTTTTAAATTTATGTCTTATGTAATTTGATTTTCAGAGAGTTGTGCAAGGATCTATTTAAGAAATGGTCAAATTTGGAGAATTCTCGCTTCTCTGTTGGGACAGTTTCTGGTGGCATCACAAATCTATGTGAGTGTTTTCTTTTCTTCTTCTTGTGTGCTGTAGTTGGTTTCTATAAGCTAAAACAAAGTACGGGTTCGCAATAAATTGCTCATTATGAGAAATTAACTTTACTTTGATTTCCTTATTATTCAATCGGTTTTTGTGAGTCTTTTAGCTATGGTGCACAACTGAATTAGTGGTCGTTAATACATGCAGTGCTGAAGGTGACTGTAAAGGAAGAGAATGGAAACGATGTGTCTGTAACAGTGGAGACTGTCAGTTTTTCCATAGAAGCCAGACCCTAAAGCAGTTTTTGGATTAGGGTAAGAAGGGTATTTGGGTTATTTGTGCCCAAATTAGTGGTCGTTAATATCGTTTTGGTGAGCCTTAATATGGTTCTAACGAAGCCATAAAATGATTCTAGTGAGTTTTAATATCGTTTTTTACTAAACCCGACCCAAATCCAACTTTGAAATCCGTGTCGAACCCCGTACATGTCCAACACCTGATAGGTGTCGGGCACAAATAACCAAAATACCCTTCTTACTCTAATCCAAAAACTGCTTTAGGGTCTGGCTTCTACCGGAAAACTGACAAAGTCAACACTGAAAAAGATCAAAAACACAGAATTTTACCTGCACAGCAAACTCAAATAATTTCTCAAGCATTCAACAAATTCAACTTTACAAAACTGATCATAACAAACCAATCATAAACTTGCGGCTGCACCTAGGTTTACTAGAAACTAATCATAGTAAGACTCACACTGAAACATTTAATGAGCATAACTGAATAACTAACAAATAGACAAAATAAACAAAGACTTCAGTTAAAGGCTTTAAGCAAGTATGTATGAGAATAATTGTGCTATATGACATGTATGCCTCAATTAAAAAGAAGAAGAAATCAAAATCCTTTTATACTTTACCCTTTCCTTTTCTTGCTCAAATCCTCGGTACTCGCCTCATGGAAGACAATGCTGTTAAACCTCTTGAACAAGTATACATTCCTTTAAACCTTTAAAATTTTGGCATGGTCCTTTCACCATGAACCGTTCCTTTTACCTTTCATTGCATTTTTCTACCATAGGCATTTCCGTAGGTCCTGAAACCATTTTAACAAATTCTAAAGTCATTTCCGAGAATTCCCTATTACGGTGAAACATTTACTACTTTCTATCAACAAGAAATCCTGTAAAACATATTTTGTCTAACAAAAACTATGCATATGCTATGCTCTTAATGTAATCGCTACTTGGAGCAGCCTTAATAACACAATTCAGAAAACACAAACAAACTTTCCAAATCTGTACATAAGCAGCATGCAACTTAGTGATAACCGGTCGTTAACATAACACAGAACTTACAAGTCTCTCAGACAATGAGTCTAGTTACTTACCTTGAGTATTTAACAACATACTCTGAGTATTGCCATGAGAACAGGCTTGGAGGAAGCTACGCATATTGGAATGATGCATTCAATTTCTCAACTGGCAACAATGCGCACGAAATATTGGAATGATCAATTACTCTGTTTTTAATTAGAAGATAAAGTCAAACAAATAAACACGATCAGGTTTGGGATATTTTGTTGTCCAAACACAAATAACATAGTGATGTTATGTTAATTACAGAAAGTGATTTATGTAACAGAGACATTTGATTTCTAAAGCAAATTGCATCACCCTTGTGTTTTCAACAAAATAGCTAGACTTGATGGCCAAGCCATACATAATAACCCCCACTACCATGTCCATTATGGAATTCTTGCTGATCATAAGAGAAAAACAAGGAACACGGAACATAGAGCCAGTACTTAAAATGACATTATTACTGTTCTACTACCATCTACTTGAACACTCACTAGCTCGAGTGTCAGGGTGTTTTCTTGCAAGTAGTCCCCCTTTCCTTATTGTTGGCAAGCGAAAAAGTGTCCAGCTTCTCAACATTGATTCCAAGATTACTTGTTGGAGGACCCGAAATTTCAGCCCCAATACCCTAACAAAGTTCTGTTATATTGAGATACACGTTAAGCACATAAAAAATCTAATAGGAAGTTGACCCAACCACTTAAGCTAAACATTCTATTATTCTTGAATCTTGAACTTATAGGGCTGGTACCATATCCATTCTTCCTACGTTTATTTGCTTCTGTACTCTTTTCTGCTCCTCATGAGTATAATCGACATAAAATCTCAAAGGGCAGAGAAAATAGGGACACCTGGCAATGTGGTTCCTGCATCAACAATGTAGACATTGCCTGATACATATTCAGAGGAGTCGTGTACTAAATAACGAACTAGTGATGTCAATGCTGGATCCGAAGTGCCAAATGTTCTTAAGGGGACAGTTTTCATAGCCACATTGTGTAGCCAGTCTTTTTTCATAAGACCCTCCGTGATTTCAGATCTGAAAAGTCCCGGCGATATTGCATTCACTCTGATTTTGTGTACTCCCAATTCCATAGCCATAACCTGTTAAACTTAATAATAATTAGAACCCTTCACTTACACTACCATGTGCAGAGACAACAAAAGCAAAAACGAGATAGGTGCGGTAACACACTGGTCAACCAGTGGTCAATGTGACAAATGGCTATTTAACAATAAGCAGGTGCTTACCATCAATTTTAGCTAAGAATTTGAAGTGGAAAAACTAAAAATATTTATTCTACCTTTTGTGTGCCTATGATTCTTATTTCTTATTAACTACAGTTCTCTAATTCTTATGTTTTTTCCTTTCCACAAGAAAAACATTTGATACATCTTCAAATTGCTCCCGGACATTGAATCTTTTTACTTTTTTCCCCCTTTTTATCAATTGCAATGCCATTTCGACAACACTGTCCTATAAACCATAATTCACAAAGCACAATATTTGGCAAGAACAAGTCATAATTAAAACCATGATGAATCTACAATATCTCAAACAATGCCAAGGCAAAGTTTCGAAAAATATTGAGGAGTGAAATTGTATGTGTTTGCCCAGCACAAACTCGAACTGCGGGCCATGAGTTATGATACCCATGGACCTGCTTAGATTCATTTGGTTGATTGACCATAACCCATGATCTGAACTTTAACCCAACAAGGAACTCCTGCAATTGGGGTGAGCCAAAGCTCAAATTGGAATCTGATTAAGCTTCAATAAAAGCTCAGTAACTTGGCTCAGCCTAAGCCAAATAGCTTCAAGTCATTAACCATTCCCATACAAAAGATAGACCATATTAAGATGACTAGTTTTCTAGCATTTAAAACAGTGGCGATTAATGAACTAAAAAGACAAAGAATCAAAAGCTTCCTTAAACCAGGAAGGAGAATGGAAGGAAATTTAGAGGGTGTCCCATAGGCCTAATAACAATATTCCTTTAGTAGACTGAAAAAGAATTGAAATACTTCTAGGCTCATTTCTGTACTTAAGTCTATTTTTTCTTATTAAATCCACCCCTTCCTTATTCAAAGACTTTGTAATGGTCTTCTTTATTGCTTGTGTTGAGCAACACCCACCACCCCCAAGAGGCAGTGCATTCCTTCAAGTATTTATAATTCAATTATAGGCCAAAAGCCAAGTTAAGCCAAGCGGATAAAAAAAAGTACGATTCCTTTCTCTTAAGCTATTAACAAAATTATGTTTAGTCAATGGAGATACCTTTGCCAAGGTGTTTACACCAGCCTTTGAACAATTGTATGCTACACCTCCAGGCAAATATCCACGATGAAGACCTGCAATGGAAGATACATTGATGATTGATCCTCCCTGATCAGCATCGCGCATGCGTACAGAAACATATTTTGACACCAACCAGGACCCTGTCAAATTTGTCTTGAATACATTAGTCCATTCCTCCTCAGACAATTCGAGCGCGGAACTCACATTACCTAAGGAACACAGATGGAAATGAGCGATTATGATACACCAACAGTGACATGCCACAGAGGTACAATATGATACCCAAACAGTGAGTGTGTGATAAAGGTCAAACTCTAAATATTAAGACACTAAATTTGGGAGCATGAAATTAATCACTATCTAATGTTTTATAGTGCCTAATGCATATTTTTATCTTTGTTTTTCTTACAGAACCTTTTGTATGTTAAAATATGAAAACAACCACCGCTTAAAATCAAATTTTATCCATTTCAAATCATGCATGAAATGACTCCCCAGACATGCCGACTCAGGTCTTGCGAGAGTGTCTAAGAGTGTGGAAGACGCACATTGTTCTTTGTCATTGACACACACAAAACTTGCTGGACTAAACATAACCACACAGAAAAGCAAAGGTTTCCCTTGTTTGCATTTGTCATCAACACCTAACTACACTTTCACCTACTTGACTCATCTCATTTGACATCAAGTGCAGTAGCATGACAAAGAATAGAATCAACATCTTAAACTACCAAAGAGCATCAGCATGTGATCATCTCAAACATATCACATTTTACTATCTACATTGTCCATGGAACTCTGTTTGCAATGAAGACCCAGCCAGCTGATACTTGTAGCACTCAAATGGATTCAAGCTCACAAATAACATATTAAAAATCAGCAATTTTTTATTGTCTGCCCACTTCCCATCATTCTAGAGTTCAACAACTAGTTAACCAATGATAATGCAAGAAAAGAATACAGATAAACTTAACAAGTCAAAGCATCAGGGAAATCCCAGAACTTGAATTTATCTTCGAATTTTAAAAATGGAAGTTTCTGGTTTTCCTATACAGCCTAAATCTTATTGTTGGTTCTAGTACCTCAATTTATCTTTCTCCAAAAACCCAAGTACAATATACCACATGTTAAACCTAACACACACAAAACAAGAAAATGCAAAATTTTCTCAGGAACCAAAAACAGAAAGCAAAATCCTAAACAACAATCAAAGCTCACCTCTAACACCGGCATTGTTAACGAGGGCGTCGATGCGCCCAAACGCGTCCCAAGCCTTGTTTACAGACTTCTCAATAGCTGGCCCGTCGGCGCTGATATCGAGCTCCACAGCCACGGCCCTGGAGCTTCCAGGCCCATTCACAGGAGAAGATGAAGAAGATGAAGAAGGCGCGGTAATGGTTAGCTGGTTGATTTCATCACAGACGGATTGAAGGCGGTCGATGCGGCGAGCCGCGGCGACGATCCTGCATCCAGCTTTAGCCAAGTCCAAGCAGAACTCGCGGCCGAGGCCAGACGAACCGCCGGTGACCATGACGACCTTGCCGTGGAGGTCGCGCCATGGCTCGAGGTGGTCCGCGACTTGGTTCGCCATACTTACTCTCAGTCTGTATTGGATTTGTTTGGTGGATGAGTCCAGGGTGCCCAGGAGGAAAGAGAAGATCCACGGGGTTTGCGTGGTTTTTACATGTGGAAGTTTTGTTGCGAAATCTGGACCGTTGGTGGGTTCTGTATGGACGGTCGAGATGTGGGTCAACTATCTGCTTCATGACAAAACAAAAAGGAGGTTTGGTAAGGTCGCTGGAGGTGGACTTTTACGTTGAATTGGGAAGGTTGCCTACTACTTTGATTTGATCAATTTAATTTTTTTTGTTTGGTTAATTTCTGGTTTTTCAGGTATTAAATTACATTTTTCAATGCAGGACTCAAGCCGCTCGTAAGTTTTTATTTTCGTTACACAAAAATGATAATACATTTTTGTATATGTATGTATTTTTCTAGTTTCAAATAGATGTGTTGGATTATATATAGGTCACATTAACACATGTAGAAATGAAGGTGCACATGGACTTCCTAAGCATGTGTGTATTGATAAGAAATATTTTTGGGAGACAATATAAACTTGGTGATTTTTGAACATGTGGTTTTGTGGTGAGCTTGAATCCATTTTATTGGTACGAGTGTCGGCTTGCTCGGTCTTCATTGCAAACCATATAAAATAGAACACATGAATCATGATACTAGTGGGAAGACACGTTTTTTCTTTGGTAGATTAGGAAAAAGAGAAAAAGTTTGATTAGTGATTTTTAACATGGGCATACAATATAAAATTAGGAAAAATATGTGCAATTATGGGAAGACACGTGTTATTTACACTAACTACTTTTATATTTTTTAGGTTTTGGAAATTACACTAACACACTATAAGCTTTCAAATTATTTTCACAAAACTCCTTATGTTAATTTTTCACCTAAGAATTGTCGATCTCATCAAACAAATTTCTCCACATGACAATATTAACCTCATAGATTAGATTGCACACCATGAGGTCTAATTGTTGAAGTTAATTTTTTTATTTGAATAAGTATTTTTTTAATGAATCATAAATTTTGACTGAAAATTAAAGAAATGAGATTTTTGTTTAGTTTTTGTTTTGAAAGACTACAAAAATTGAAGAAAAAAAACAAGTTGAGAGATTAAAATGTAAATCGTTGACAAGTTTAAGGACCCATTACTTCAAAAAGATAGTGAATAATGGTATTGGAGGTGTGGACGGACCCTATGAGACCATGAGAGAGATGAGGGAGCTTGAGACTTTGACGAATACGAGGGAGGGTGAGACCATGAGTGGGTTAGGAAAGATGAATAGGCCAACATTATATTCATAAGAAAAATGACTTAGATATCAATATATACAGTCCTGATCTCTTGGACTACATAGGGGTCCAAGAGATTTGTGGTCACTCACCGTTGGATGTAAATTCAATGGTTCACTCACTCTTGCACTCCTTTCAAGAAACTTTTTTTGAACCATTGGATTAATATCCAACGGTAGGTAACCACAATTTTTTGGACTCCTGTGGTCCAAGAGATCGGGACTGTCAATATATAAGCCAACATTATATAACCATTCTGGTTCAGTTGTTAAGTGATAAAAACCGAAAATTGAACCGGTTCAAGCCAAAATCGGTTACCGGTTCAAACGTCCACCCCTATCAATGCTACTCGGAGAAAGTAAAAATTGGAGATGGGCCTGATTGGGTTGAAAAAGTAAAACATGCAAACGACCAGACAGTCCACCAGAAGCCCAAAGTTTTATTTCACATACATGCAAGCCCACTTCTCCATTAACCAGCAGAAGAGGAGGAAGAAGAAGGCACAAGACCCGACCATTCATAATGGGGAGCAGGGAGCAGAGGGCAGAGAGCAGAGATTGGGAGAGGGAGACAGTGAAAAAGACGTTGTTGTCATTTCTTGAGGAATTTTCGGACATAATAGACGCTCCCGAATCTGGATTTCACTTCAAACAAGGCAAACTAAAGTTTTTTATTTTTTATTTTTTGAAAAGAAAAAAGAAAACTGCTTTTCAGGCTTTACTGCTGGCAATGCGTGCCTCAATGTGTTTTCTGAAGCAGAAAGGGAAAGCAAGTATAAATAAATAAATAAAAATTAAACCCCAAAAAGAAGTGAGATTTTTATACTCACTCATTCACTCGCTGACACGTGTTAATGTTCCATTGGCCCTTGCCGTTGTGGCGAATCAGGGACCAGTGTGTTGTGTAAATAATAGAGTGTGAATTGTAAATGCGAGCTTATTTATTACGGCATTGAAGAGCGCCGCCTGAGAGTCTGAGAGCGGAGGAAAACAAGGACTGTGTATTAAATAAATAAACAGTAATAAAATCAATTGCAGCAAGTGAAGGGGCATTAATGGCACACCCCTATGTCACTCGGCATCACCCTCGTACTAGCCTTTGCTACAGAAGCACTATGGTGGTCCCAATTGTCACCTTGGTTACCAAGCAAGGAAAACAAAAACAAGAATAAATCTTTTGCTTCCTTGGGGCTCAAACTTTTCTTGGATTTTAGGGTGGAAAGATTATGGAAATTACAGTGCATAAACCTTTTTTTTTTTCAGTTGAAAGAAAGAATTTAATTTTTCTCATAAAGAGGGAAAAAAAGAACCCATTTTTCATGGGAAAAATGTTACCATGCAGTACAGCATGCAAATTAGGTCTCCATAGTTTTTTTTTTTTTTTTTTCATTTTTCAGTCATTTCACTAGGAAATTGTCCACCTGAAAAAGTGTTTTTGTGTATTTTAACACTTTTGTGTTGATTTTAAGTCAATTGGGCCATAGAGTGGGCTCAATGTGCTTATGCATAGTTTAGTTTTGGGCTGTGGCGGAGTTAGGAATTTATGTGTTGGGAGCCAACACATAAACAAAACAAGACATTAAAAAAATTTCAATTTTTCAACCTTAATAATGTTTGGAAAAATAAAAAGCATAAAATAATTGTTTATCCAATTAGGTATTAAAATAACACTCGTCATTCTTTCATATCTCGAAAACCATCTATGACTGAGTCAATGCTAAACTTTTTTGCAATTTCCCTTTCGATGTACATAATCAAAGAGTCTGTGAGAAATTCGTCTTCCATCTTGTTACGAAGCCTAGTTTTTACTATACGCATAGCAGAAAATTGTCGCTCTGAAGTTGCAATAGAAATAAGAAGAGTAAGCACAAGCACAAGCACTCTATAAACAAGTGGATATGTCGTTGATCTTCTAATTGTTACCATCCATTGAGATAGATCAGAAATTGTTGACAAATTTTCAAACTCTGGAACGACGTCATTCTCAAAATGTTGAAGTTATCTTCTCAAACCTATCTTCTCATGATCTTCAAAGTCTTGTGGGTAGAACTTATCTACCAATTGACAAATATCATCAATTCTAAAAGATTTATTCACTTCACGAGGATCCAAAGTTGACCCCAGAATAAGCAACTCTGTTGTTTGATCACTAAATCTGCTATTTAATTCTTGGAGTTGAGAATCTATTGCAGCATAAAAAAATATCTATCATGTAATAATGCTTAATCGTAAAATCATCTTGTTGATGGCGAGCTCGACCTCGTCTTGCAACATAATGGGCATTCATATCTAGGATATCTATGTTATGTGCTTCACAAAAAGAATTCACCTTGGTAAGAAAAGAATCCCATCCATCATCTCTTAATTCTTGGATGAGTGCTTTAGTGGAAAAAACATGATTCATGGCATTTACGATATCTTGGGATTGACATTGCAAAGCTTGACAAAGATCATTAGTGATCTCCATAAGTTCTTCTTGACAAAGATCATTAGTGATCTCCATAAGTTTTTTCATAAGATGTAAGATAAAGACAAATTCATATGAAGTCATTGCCTCATAAGCTACACCAGCATCTCCTCGTTGAGAATAAGTAGTTCCATTATCAATTATATTAATTAGAATTGTGCATGTTGCACTAAACATATTTACCAAGCTAGTAATTAATTTCAAATGAGAACCCCAACGAGTATCACTAGCACATTGTAAGCTGCCAATTTGGTTAATTCCTTTTTCAATCTCAAGCTCATCAATTGCAATCATGTGCTCAATTTCAGCAGCTTGATCATTTTTTAGTTCCTCATTACGCTTGCATGAAGCACCAACAATACTGACAATAGAAGTCAATTTAGTGCAAAAGTGGAGAACATTAATAACTTCTCTTGATGATGCAATTATTGTCAATTGTAATCGATGTGCTAAACAATGAACATGGTAAGCATATGAGCAATCATTCAAAATCATAGCTTGTAACCCATTCCATTCACCTCGCATGATACTTACACCATCGTATCCATGTCCTCTAATATTTTGAATATTTAGTGAATTATGAGAAAATATAGAGTATATACATTTTTTCAGCAGTAATGCCTCAGTGTCTAACACATGAACAAGCCCAAAAAAAGGCTTCTGAATAAGACCTTTTTTGTCAACAAATTGCAACACTATAGCCATTTGCTCTCTCTTGGATTCATCACGCGCTTCATCAACAATTATACAAAACTTTGATTCCCCAATTTCTTCACAGATTGCTTTCTTCACTTTAGTTGAAAAAATATGTCAAATTTCTTTTTGGATATGTGGTGATGTGTAAGAGGCATTTTCGGGAGCTTTATCTAAGACAACTCTAGCAACTTTTTCATTATATGCGGCCAATATTTCTAACATTTGAAGAAAATTTCCACGACTGGTTGAATTGTTTTTTTCATCATGGTCGCTAAGAGCACATCCTTGGAATGCAAGCCACCTGACTACTTCAATTTTTACCTTAAGTCGTAGTCGATTGTCTGCAATTTGTTGGGAAGAATAATTCTCAACGACTTTCTGTATATGTTGGGATTGATTCATCAAATCCGAACATGATATTTTGGCAATTTTATGAGGGGAGTTAGGATCTTTCCCCTTATGATTTAGAAAAGAACACTTTTTTCCATCTCTAACTTTCTTCCAACTTTCAAATCTCTCAAGAGTGAAAGCATTTTTCCCAGAATGCCCAAATGGTTTGTTAAAAGATAGCACGGTAGATAAAAAGCTACATCTTTCACAGATGAATATTCTAACCACAAAGAAAATAGTTTGAACTATGAACTTTGAAAGCTACGCTGATGAGTTACTGATCCTGATTTGGGATACTTGGAAAGTATAGGTTGGTATGGCCCAGCGTTAATGTAAGCTCGTCGAATTTCGTCATGTTGATTAACAAGATAATTCCATATTTGTGGACATAGCCCTGGATTGCGCTCTAAAGTACTAATATTTTCATATGCTACTGTCTCAATATTAGAATCAGGTATATATGAGGTAACTTCAGTATGTTTTCTTTTGAAAAATCCAACAATTCTAGGTTGTTTCTTCATCTACAAACCAATTACAAAGTTTATTGAGGACATGCTTCATAAATTATTCCACACACTAAAAAAATCATATTCTACGCATAGAACATATAAGACACAAAACATATAACTATAACAATGAAAACTTCAATTTTCACTCATATTATATACAAATATATTCTCATAAAAAGTAAATAAATAAGAAAAAAAAACTATGACTATGTAAAGTTATCTAACCTAAAATTAAATTTTTTGAAGCAGGAGGTTGGAGAGCAAACAACTTAATTCAATTATTATCTTTTGATGTGTGCGGCTGCTTCAAACTAAGTTCATGTTGCTTCATATAAGAACAAAAATTAAAATCCTAATTGCTTTTTATTTGAATAAAAGTCTACTTCCTATTTGATAAATGAGATTTTTTGAAACTTTATTTGATTGGTTGCTTTTATTTTTTATTAATATATTGATGGGGCCCAAAATCACTTAGTCTTTCCATTTGTGAAGAAATCACAGTCCTTTACTTGTAAAGAGAAACACATCTTTTCTTTATTGTGAGGGGTCCATAAGCAATAATTATTATATATACTTCTTAAAATCTGTAGGAATAAAGGACCAAACATAAAATTTTATCAAACTTCCCAGGCCCCTTCAGGCCTTCAAATACCTCCGCCACTGGTTTTAGGTGTGTCACTATTGGGGGAGCTTCTATAATGAGAGGGATTTTGGTGAGAAGGTTGAATGAGGGGTTCAATCGCACCATTCATTCATTAACAAAGTTTAAGTTCAAGGTTTTCTCTCTCTCGTTGGAAGGTGGGATTGAAACCCTAATTCAACTCCCACACCAAAATTTGAAGGTGTAGGACCCTTGGAGTAGCATCATCCCCATCTTCGGAGTTTGATCCATATTCATCACGGTCATCCCCCACAATCATATTACATGCAAAATGATGCATACATTAATGATCCGCTCCAGATCTTCATGATGCCGTAATCGAGTTTGTAGAATACCAAATTCTCGCTCCACATTATTGTAGTACGCCTCCTATTTTCATGCAAATAGTTATTTCTTTTTACCCTCAAGTTGAGAAGATGTTTGCCCATTTTGGGTATATCTCATTTGCAAGATAATACCCCTTGGTGTATTTAGTACCATTGTAAACAAATTAAACTTTTGGTGCACGTCCCTCAAGTACCTGAGCAGATAAGAGTGAAGATTAAAGTACATTAAAGTCGTTATGTGACATTCTGAAATACAAATGCCAAGTCCATGTATCAAAAGATGCTATGGGTTGGCACGATCTGGTTCTCACCCAAATCGAAATCAGTACTATTTATTAGGTCTGGTTTTGACTAAAAAATTATCTGATCCGGTGCAGTCCGGTGTGCACATAAGCAGGTTCGATTTTCGATTTTCGATTTTTCTGGTTTTGGAGGAATCTATTTTTTTTATTTTAAAAATAATTGAATTTTTTTACAAAACTCAACTAAAATTCTATTTTTTGGGCTTAAAAATTCATAAATGGTCAAGTTTCATGCAAATGGATGTGATTGGGCCTAGAAAAGATAAATAATTTGGAGGCTTGGGGAAATATTAGTTATGGGCATAGAAATTTATCATTGTGCTTAAATATTTTATTAAAAAATACACACCCAATTTAGTTCAGCCCGGTCCCATTTTTTCACTATAAGAACCGGAATTAGACCAAACTGGTCCGATCCAATATTAGTAAACTCGATTTTTTGTTTTTTTTTTGTTTTTGCTCAATTCGGCTCGGTTTTCTAGTTGAAATGCGCACTTCTAAAAGACCCTACGGGCTCAAGAATAATAATTGAGGATCATGGTGCCCCACGTATGCTACATGGTGCGAGGTTGAGCATGCAGTCCATGCTGCCAAGCATTCCAGGAAACCCACGAGGTTCGTTGGGAGTCTGTCATTGGAGGTATTGTCTTTCATACCTTGCATGGATTGTATGACATTATCTCTTCGCCATGTCTTGCCTTCCTTGTGACTAGTGGAGGATCCTTGATTTTTATCCCAAGGGATCAACGTGTAAAAGTAAACAAGTTTTTTTTTTATACAACAAATACCTTAAAAAATTAAACAATGCCACTATCATTTACAATTCATAGTTTAAAAAAAAAAAAAAAAAGACTTGTTTATGTTGTTTATGTATAACTATTAGAAAATCTTATTACAAATTCAATACGAGAGATATGAAAAAAATAGAAATAATGTAAGTCAAATATGAGAACTATTAGAAAATATTATAAATAATATAAATAATGTAATTTCAATATGAGATTATGTTGTGCATATTGGCTCTATATTTGCTTCTCTCAAAGAAAAAAAAAAGTCCAAAACATGCTACTTTTAAAAAGAAAAAATCAAAATTTATTGATAGTTTTATTTTCAAAATTAATTAAGTTGAAAAGGATTTAAAAACAAGAAAAGATAAAGATAAATTTGTGGAGGTAAAAAAGGTTTGGCAATATTTGTTGCACCACTTGTTTAAATTTCCACCCTTTGATCCATTTGAGGGTTTACTCAAATGTGTGGACAACCAAAAACGGTTACAAGGCACAGTGGGTAGGGGTGGGCATGGTCTAGATTGGATCGGCCGAATTAATTACAGTATAATGGCTTGATTCGGTTTGATTTTGTCAAAAACCATGAAAGAAGCTGAACCAAACAAAACCATTACATTGCGTTTGGATCAGGAAATTTAAAAGTACAAAGAATTTATTAAATGACAGAAGTTAAAATGACGGAAATTAATGTTCTAAAATTTGTAAAGTTTCTTGTTTGGGTGACGGATTTAAAACACGAAATTTAACCTTTATTTGTAAATTTATCTTTTTTTAAAACTCAATCTCTCTTGGGATTTTAGATGACTTTTAGATAGAATTTAAAGTTGGGATTTATGATCTCCAAATTCCATGTTTTTTCCCACGCGGAATTTCTAAATTTCTATGTTTTTTTTATCCAAACACGGGAATTGGTTCATGTCAATTTAGAAATTCTGAGTTTTGTCAAAATCCCAAGTTTATTTCCCTCATCCAAACGCACTGTTAGTCTTTCCATTTTCAAGGGTATTTTTAACATGGAAAATCATTATTTAAAAATTAAAAAAAAAACAGTGGGTGACCAAGAAAACTTTAGATTCTTCAACACAAATAGAGTGGCGTAAGTTAATGAAACTATGAAGGCAATAAAGGTGGTTGGATTTTGGGTAGGAAGCTTAAGTAGTTTTAAATCAGGTATCTAAAAATTTTAGACATGCTCAATGAACACCATAAAAATGTTTATACATGCTCACAGAGAGAGAGAGAGAGAGAGAGAGAGAGAGAGAGAGAGAGTAGGGAGGAGGGGGGGTCCTGTGCGATGTATTTTGGGTGTGGGAGTGGGTGGGGGAGAAAGGGAGAGAGAGATCTCTTTTTTCTCACTTTTTTTCACTTTTTTTCATTGAAAATGGAAAGACTAAAATACCCTTAAAAATAGATGGAAAATTGGTTGGTGTTAAAGTTAGATGACAAATCATGGATTTTGAAAAATAAAAATGACATTTTTCTTAAATTTTTCTTTAAGGTGACAAATTGAAACTTAGGTATATAAGTTCACGTGATATTTCTAAAAAAATAAAAATAAAAAAAATCAAATTTCAATAACTAATATAACTCAATTCAAATATCCTTATATAGTTATTACCTCATTATAGTATTATAAATGTAAAATAAAATATAAATAAATAAATATACACATAACGGTCCAGTTTGGTTTTGGCCGGTTTAAAAAAACTCAAAACTCAAAACCAAACCATAAATAGTTTGGTTTGTTTTTTAAAATGTTTGACTTTTTCTTGGTCAGTTCGGTCGAATTGATGCCCACCCTACTTGCAGGTTAATGGTAAACCTATAGAAAGCTTTCATCTTTAGGATTTAAGACGACAACCTTTTAATCCATTTCATCTACTACTACTTTAGGTTACGTTTGTGGGTGGTATTGTAGTTTCCAAGTTCCAATGTCCAGTTTGATCTCAAAGGTTCTTTGGGGCATTTCGTTGAACAGTTAGTGGGCAATCAGAGGCCACCACCCAAGCTTTCATGGGGTCATTATAAATGCTGCCATGGAGGTTTTCCGGCATTCAAAGGGTCAAGTGACCCTGTTTATCCCTATGTGAGTCCGCCACTACTTGTGATGGTCATGCCAACCACTGTTTCACATTCGAAAGTCAAACAAGTTTTTTGGCTCATTGTATTATGGTGGAGGAGAAAGATATTCATACAAGAGATGAATAATTCTGAAGGCTTTGACATTTAGAGATAAATGGATGATATCGAGAATAAAAATTCGAGGGTTGTGATGGTGTATGGGTCTTTTTGTTCTAGCAGCCTGACGAATGTGCTTGGGCTGTTGTAAGGAAAAGAAAACAAAATTGCCCATGTGCCTGAGTTCGAGAACCAGGCTCCAAAAGAGTTTTGAAAAGTTTATGAAACCTTAGAAAACACATTGGGTTCCTTTCACCAATAACCAGATGAACGTGATAGACTAGTAATATGGCTTGGCTTGAAAAGGTTGTGGCATGGGAGCTAAGCCTTCACGAGTTTAGCAATAGAGAGAAAAAACACGAATTTCTAATGGAAACGAAGGTTTAAAGTAAAGGGGAGAGAGATTTGGGAAGATTTTGACTAAGGAAGAAAGGGAGAGATAGAAGTAGAGAATGGGGTGTCTTGAGTAAATTTCCAGCTGATCGACAACAGCTTAGTCGTGCTCTAGATGGTGGTGTGTTTGCTGGGTAGAAGGAGTCTCCTTTTATAGGCACTAGAACCTTTAATTTTATCAAGCCTTTCTCCTCTTTCCTTCACTTTCTCCCATTCACTCTTATTTGGTGAAATTTCCCCAACCTAAGCGTAAATGCACCAAGCCTTTTGGGGTTCCAAGATCTTTACGCAGCTGGACCTCTCTATGTGAGTGAGGCGCCACCTTATTTTTATTTTGGTTTTCCTATTAGAGCTTGCAGAAGAAAGAAACAAGGATAAAGGCGTTAGTCTAATGGGTATTCCTCTTGCGCATATGAATCTCCATTGGTTTTTACAGTGGCCCACTATTTGACTTGGTTATGAGGTTTTTGACAAGCTAGATACGATGCTAGGTATTTTATAAGGTATTAGGCTGGGCTTTTCTAAGGTATTGGGTTGTTGGCATTTTTATTTTCAAAGGCCAGCTAATCCTTCATGGTTTCATCAAGTTGCTGGAAGCAAATTATTTGCTTCGTTCTTTGTTAAGGCGCTGGGCATCTTAGCTGGGGCGAGATTTTCCTAAGTGTTGCAGACTATTGGATATCTTCCTAAGGCATTGGGCCATTTTTCTCTCTCTCCCTTGATTACCCATATGCTTGGGCTCAAGAAATGGACTTGAGTTTTGGTGCTCCGAAGTAGCCCAAAACTTCCATCCCTTGAACCTTCAATAGGCCTCATAAATACTTGTAACCATTCATACCACAACCTATTTAGCAAGCCCCAAGCGTTCACGTGGCTTAGGTCCGCTTAAGCTTGCAGTGCGGCTCGATGTCAAACTAACTGTTTTCGCTTGGCAAGTTGAGTGTTTGCTTGGCGTGGCATGTGGCCCACAACTCGTGCAAGTGCATCCGACAAATTCATGCGTATCCTAGTCGGGCTTCTTCCCCGATTAAGCGTTGCGTTGAACTATAAATATGTTTAGGCCCAGCCTTAGATTTTTTGGGCCTTAACAAATGAAGATGAGAGAATCTGTCCAACTATTGAAAATGAAATTTTATAATGTTAGAATCTTGAAATTTGTATACATGAAAATCCAAATGTACATGAAAGTTTAAAATTTCTAATGAAATTCTATGTTATCATAATTTTAAAAAATTAACACAAATAAATTAATACATGAAAATCTAAATACATTTCCTCCATTGTTGCAAAGACTAAATTTGCAAAAACTACATGGAATCTGATTTTTTTACATCCTAAGAGCATCCACAGTTGGGGGAGGGGGGTGTAAAACTACTTTTCATCCATTTTACACCTTCGAGGGGTGTAAATATGTTTTTTGCTCCAGTTGGGGGTGTAAATTCGGGAGTGTAGCCGTGGGTCTCAGCCTTTTATGTTGACTTTTTTTCATTTTTCTTTTCTTTTTTTGGGTGGATCCCGCCTGCAAGGGATGTAAAAATATATGTAAATATACATTTTATTTTATATCCCCATAGTGGTGATGTATATTTACATTCATTTACATTTCCCCATTAAAGACGATTCCAGTGACTCAAGTATATTAAATATACACTCCCCACTGTGAATGCTCTAAATAGGCATCTCCCCACTCTAAACATTCTTATAAAATTATGTAGACATGAAAAAAAACCAAAAACAGTGAAGAGAATCTTTTGAAGTCTTTCCCTTTCCTTTAGCTTTACCTTCCTCTTCATCCCTTTTCTCTCCGATGCTGTTTGGTCTATTCCCTCTCAGTTACTGAATTACTTTCCCTTTGTCTGAGATATGTAGAGATGCCTATTGCCAACTCCTCTACGAAAAGACTTAATAAAGTTTCTCAAAAGCCCTCTGCTTTTATTTCTTTGTCTGCCATTAAAATGCCATAAATATAAACACTTTACTTCTTCTCTCCCATCCCCACTTGCAACCATCTCTCCCTCTCCCTCTCCCTCTCCCTCTCACGCTCTCTCTCTCTCTCTCTCTCTCTCTAGGTAGAGAGAGAATCAAAAACTCTGGTCATTTTCCGGCGGTTGCTCTCGTTTTCACTTTACTTAATATCTCCCATTTTCCATCTTTGTCATTGACTCTTCACCTGAAAATGGGTTGATATTTTGCGTCCAAAGTCACACGAAAACTGGTTTTCGTCTGCTTTATCTCACCTTGGGTTCTGCCATTAATCCCATTTTCACATCTGGGTTTTCCTCAAATCCCAACACAACCCATCAAAAACAGAGAAAGGCGCGACCTTTATTAAGCCAAAAAAAAAAAAAACACACAAACACAAACAAAGAACAAGAAAACATGATCAGTTTCACAGACCTCTACCACGTTCTCACAGCTGTTGTGCCACTCTATGTGGCCATGATCTTAGCCTACGGCTCAGTGAAATGGTGGAAGATCTTCAGCCCTGATCAGTGTTCGGGCATAAACCGCTTTGTGGCTCTGTTTGCAGTTCCTCTGCTCTCTTTCCACTTCATCTCCACCAACAATCCCTATGCCATGAACTACAGGTTCATAGCAGCTGACACTCTTCAGAAAGTCATAGTCTTGGTGGCCCTAGCAGTATGGTCAAGAACCAGCTCAAGAGGCTCTCTAGAATGGTCCATAACTCTCTTTTCTCTCTCCACTCTCCCCAACACTCTGGTCATGGGCATACCCTTGTTAAAGGGCATGTATGGAGATGCCTCAGGCAGCTTGATGGTCCAAATTGTGGTCCTCCAATGCATCATTTGGTACACGCTGATGCTCTTCTTGTTTGAGTACAGAGGAGCTAGGCTCTTGATTGGGGAACAGTTCCCAGACACTGCTGGCTCCATCATTTCCTTCAGGGTTGATTCTGATATCATTTCCTTAGATGGGAAAGAGCCGTTGCAAACTGAAGCTGAGGTTGGTGAAGATGGCAAGCTCCATGTCACTGTCAGAAAATCTACAAGCTCTCGCTCTGAAATCTACTCCAGAAGATCCCACGGACCCAACTCTGGCGTTTCCTTAACTCCAAGGCCTTCTAATCTAACAAATGCTGAGATTTACAGCCTTCAGTCTTCAAGAAACCCAACTCCCAGAGGTTCAAGCTTTAACCACACTGATTTCTACTCCATGGTGAACGGCAAGAACATGAGCAATGCGAGTCCAAGGCAGTCAAATTATGGAAATGTTGGGTTTGATGAAGAGGCAGGAGGAGTTGGGATGAGAGGAGGAGCAAATGGCGTTTATCCGCCGGGGAATTCAGGGTATCCCGCACCTCCTACAGCCGGAATTTTCTCTCCGGTGACAGGGCCCAATGCGAAGAAGAAACCCAATGGGGCTGATGGCGGTAAAGACCTCCACATGTTTGTTTGGAGCTCAAGCGCCTCACCTGTGTCTGAAGGAGGCATTCATGTTTTCAGAGGTGGAGAGTATGGCAACGACATTGGTGGGGTTGCTCACCAAAAGGGTATGCTAATTTGCCAACACTGATCTTTGAGAATATTTGTCACATGGGCGTGCTTGTTTTGGCTCTATTATTAGACTGTTGTGTTTGTGATGTGTAAACTATTTGTTAAGGTTTTGGATCTTTCTGTACGTTTATGCAAACTGTATTTGTCTGGATGAATGTGGGATTTGATTTTTATCTGCTTGTGGGTGAAGAAGTGGGGTTTGTTGGATTTTGTTTGTTATGCCCCATTTTTCTCTTGTTGCTTTTCCAAAACAAAATCCCCTGTTTTTTGTTTCTGGGTCTTATTTTGTCATTACTGGTGACTAGTGGCATTGCTTTTTGTCGTGTCCTTTTTTCTCATGTTTTGATCTGCAACAATTGGTTTTTGCTTTCTTATTTAGATTATGATGAGTTTGGCCGAGATGAGTTCAGCTTTGACAACAGACCAAATTCAAATGGGGTTGACCGGGAAGGTCCTGTGCTTTCCAAGTTGGGTTCAAGCTCCACCACTGAACTCCATCCCAAGACAGCTCATGGTGAACCAAAGGCCACAGCCATGCCACCTGCTAGTGTTATGACCAGACTGATTCTTATCATGGTTTGGCGAAAACTCATTCGGAACCCAAACACTTACTCCAGCCTTATTGGCCTCACCTGGTCTTTAGTCTCATATAAGTAAGCGTAACTAAATTGTGAAATACTTTCTGGGGGTTTTACAATCATAATTGGAAGTTTATAATCTGTGTTGTGATTTTTCAGGTGGCACGTTGTTATGCCCGCAATCGTGGCCCGTTCAATCGCCATTCTGTCAGATGCAGGTCTTGGAATGGCCATGTTTAGTCTTGGTATGTTAAACTTCCAAAGTTAATGCTTTTGTGCTAAATATTATACAACTCTAGTTGGACAACATGTTCTTAGATGGCTAAAATATGTATATTGATGAGCATTATCTTTAATGGGATTGCAGGCTTGTTCATGGCATTACAACCAAAGATGATTGCCTGTGGAAATTCAGTTGCGTCCTTTGCCATGGCAGTTCGTTTCCTCTCTGGTCCGGCTGTCATGGCGGCAGCCTCAATTGCTGTAGGACTGCGAGGTGTTCTGTTGCACATTGCCATTGTACAGGTAATGAAAGTTTGCCTGTGGAAAATTCTTCAAAGGCTTCAATAGGATAACAAATAACCTTTTGTTCTGTGATTTCAGGCAGCTCTTCCACAAGGGATTGTTCCCTTTGTCTTTGCCAAGGAATACAATGTTCATCCTGACATACTAAGCACCGGGTTCGAAACATGAACTTCATCTTGATTTTAATTCCACTTAGTCTTAAACTTGTAGTAATCTGATATAAGCAAGTTTGTTTTTGTGTTGTGCAGGGTAATTTTTGGAATGCTAATTGCTCTGCCTATCACATTGGTTTACTACATCCTGCTTGGACTGTGAAACAGAATCTCTTAACTTGTTGAGCAAACAGTAGTCATAATGTAGTTCTCACCATTTTGGCATTGGGATTTTGCTTTTTGGCTCTCTAACAGAAGAACAGCATAGATTTTCAGAAGAACGTAGACAAGAAGATAGAGATGTGGGAGGAAATATAATGACAAGTTCTCTTCGCACAAGGTAGATAGAGAGAGAGAGAAGAGAGAGAAGAATCAGAGATGGAGAAATGAGCTTTTATGGAAGCTCTGCTACTTTTTTATTCTCATTTTGCCTTTTTCTATGAACCCTTTGTGCCTTTGTTTTTTTGTTCTTTTGATGAAGTGAAGCGTGTTTGTAGTTGGAGATGCCCTCTACTTTCTAACCTTTTATTTTTTCCTAAGGTCAAAAAGGATTTAAACCCAATTGGAATCTCTATGCTAGAAATTTAAAGCCAAACCAAAACTGCTTTTTTCTACAAGAAAAAGTCTGCAGCCAAACAGTGGATGCCTGCTACAGCCCTAACACATCAAATGCGTGCTAGTTGTTTATTTGGTTTTTGTGGTCTTCCTGCCTTTTCCTTGATGTTACCAGCTGTGAGCTGTGACTTGAATAAATATAGCCCAATATAATACATATCTGCTTTTTTCTCAAGCATTTAAATTTAATTTTGGTCATATCTGCTTGGAACTTGAAAATGAGAGGCATGGCAAAAGCTTTGCAGGCAAGCTGCTAGAAAAGATAAAGCAAATGTATAGCAGCAGCCTAGCTGACATGCTGAGGGGAGCCTATCTCCATAGCCAATGTCGGTTGGTATTGATCAAAGTCTTGCTTTAAGGATGTGTTTGGCAGAGCTTGTAAAGCTCTCTGCTGCTGGTCTTTGAATTGGGGAACACTAGGGACCGCTGAGAGAGAAAATTGCTATCCAAGTGAACGAAGAGCTTAAACTTTTAACTTTTGCAGCAAGTTGCCCAATAAAGTTTCTGCTGAGAATATTTATTTTCCATAAGAATGGAAAATATTTTCCACCTTTTTATTGCGTGTGATTTGAACCTCTTTTTGCTCGTTGTGTTGTCTATCGACTAGTAAAAAGCTCTTCAGCATGCTAGTAGGTCGGGATGAGCGGTTGCTTGCTGTCCAGGATTTTTTCTAGGGTTTGTTGCACTTAAGTTGTCACGCTTGGATTTAACCTAAACCAAATCAAAGGGAGTGAAATCCAAATTCACTTGAAAGAGTAGTTAAACCAAGATTGTTTTACTTAATTACTTCATGGATTTGTCAAACTCCCAAAAATGAACATAAGTTATTACATTACAATTACTTGTAATTTACAGAAATGAAAAAAAATATACCGCAAACTCCTTCCTACTCAAGTACATAGTTATAGAACTTACATTGTATATTGTCTTTCAAAAGTACAACATTAACCTTTTAAAAGGATTCTAAAGCTTTTAAGATAACCACAAGATCTTATATTTCGTGGCCAAAACGTCAAAAAGAGCTTAACTTCAAGTCTAATTTTTTCTGAAAGGGATCGGAAATTGTGCGTTATAAAGCTCGGTAAGCAAAAATATTCATGGTCACGAGTGAGGGTGAGGATCACAACTATATAGGAGCTGAAACACAAGTAATATTCCAAATTTGCTATATTTTGGGTTATAACCCGTTTTGGTTTATGGGAAAGGAGGCCTGAGGATGAGAAATCGATTGCTTTATCATGTTTGGTAAGTTCAAGCATGAGAAATTGTTGTTTGACACATAGGAAAGTATGAGAGAAAATGAAGCCCTCCTCCAAACTTGAGTTTTGTTTTCCCTCATTATAGGAAAGTTTGAGAAAATGAGCTAACATTCAATGCACATTTTTCATGACAATTTTGTCCCCATTAATAATTTAGAATTACAATATATCATTAAATGCACTCTTTTTTTATTTGATTTAATATGGGTATAATTGAAAAATTATACAAACTTTGTTTTCCATTCCTACTCAAAACAAATAATGGAAATAAAATAAAGTGAAATATCCCAGTTACTTTCCCGGCATTACTGGGAAATGAATTTTCCATTTCTCATCCCTTAAGAAATAACATGGGAAATAATTTCTTCTTAAATTCGTTCCGTGAACTAAATGAGACCTAAGAGAACAATAAATTTTTGGAGCCCTACTGCGAGAATAATATTCTATTCCAAATGAACTAAAGTTTCAAGTCTTGACCTAAAAGTTTCGAGGTTCTTCTATTTTCACTTTCCAATCTGATTGAAGCCTAACAAAATTCTTTTGCAATAGGAATGAAGTTAATGAGTTCTCTTCCCTCCTCCATGCCACCGTCCATCTAAATCCCATAAAGAGAGAGAAGAGAGCTGGAGAGCAAATCTTGAGGATATAGACTACTTGTCAAAATGTACATCTTCTCATCTCATGACACACACAGCCATCATAATCATCCTTCATCATTTCAATTCATCAAAAGCCGCATCTTCAGTTAAAGCAAGCTAGATTTATGGGTCTGCTATAAAATATGTAGTTTGGGTCCTTCCTTGAGAGAGAGAGAGAGAGAGAGAAAGAGAGACTAGTCAATGATGGTGATAATTAAAGAAAATGGTATTAAGTATTCAAATGTGTGAGTGACAGCAATCTCAATCAAAGTGACTGTCTGGTTTGCTTAAACTTTTTTTTTTCTTAAGTAGTGCTTCCACCTTTTCTCTTCCTTTCTCATGGAAAACCTAATTGAACCAGGAAAAGGTGTATGCAGAGCATGAGATGATTCTACAGAATATAATGATGAAACCCAGCAGCCACCTTGTATTTTTAATCATCTTTCAAGGAATGTGCAGCACGTGTGCCACTTGGGTCACATTGCCCCATTCAAACTTTTCTTTGTTTTATGCCCCATATATTATATAAATATAAATGCATATGTTATTAGTTGTAAAGGCACATGGAAGGGTACTAGTTTTATAAGAAGAGAATGTTTGTGAATACATGGGTTATGTGAGAGTTTGGTGTTAGTGGCGACAAAAAAGCCTGTTTTTTACTTAATAAAATCAAAAGATAAAAGCCAACGGGTTCCAGAAAGAGCTTTAACTTGTAGGCGAGTGATTTTAGGTTTTAATCCTCATGGCATCTTGACATTGTATGTGTAATCTTCTTCTCCAGTATCGTATGTATAAAAAGAAATTAAAAATGGAAAGGAAAACCAAACAAACAAAAGCAGAATGGTGGGGGTGTGTAGGAACTTGATGCATCCAGTGCAGGCTCAAGCTAATTTTGAGTAGCTTTTCTTACTTGAGGCCCAAAATGTATCAGATACCCTACAACTCATTGTATAGCCCAAATAAAAAAGTCCCAAACAAAAAGAGACCACCCAAAATAAAGAAGAGAGCACTATTGAAATTAAGAGCCCGCGAACAATACTTCATGGCCCATCCATATAAAAACATATCCAAACCGCAAGCATATTTGCTTATATGGAGGATAGAATGAGGAGTTATCGTGGGGGATTATAATGAGAGGGTTCTTAATACCCGTTCGATCCAGTGCATAGTTATTATTGAACTGTAGAATTGAACTCCCTCATTGTAACCTCTCAACATATCCCCTCATTATAGAAGCTCCCCCTTTGCTTAAGACAAAGATTGATGTTTGGTTTAAGATTCGATCTAAACTTATGGGTCCTTAGCTCCCATGCCACAAGCTTCTCATGCCAAATATTTTCCACATTATCAACACTTTCTCAAACTCAAGTAACATCCTTCCACTGTTAGACCAGCAATAACATATATTGCTATGTTTTGACATGAAAGAAATTAACTGTTTTTTTTCCCCGACTAAATTGTTTCCATATTCATTTTCTATGCTTACTTATTTCTTAGTGACACCGTCAACATGTCTACATGATTGATTTGTAAAGTGCCAGACATGATATATATATATATATATATAGTCATCTTCTATTGAGGGATTCTTCAAATAATTTTATTTGAAGGACGCCCTTTAGGGTACTCTACAAATTTTTTTTCCAACAATTCAAACCATCTATTTTTTAAGTCTACATTCATAGATCATCCTTACAAAAAATTAGACAAATCGGAAACCGTTTCGACATCCAATTGTAATATACAAAATCAATGAACACAGTGCTTCAAGAAAGTACTAAAATTTCAATAACACAATTGAGTGGTCAAATGATATTGGATTCAAGTACTTTTTTTGTAGAGATGATCTTTGAATGATTATCTAAAACATAGACGGTTTGGATTAATAAAATACAATGCGGAGTAAGCCCTATAAAAGTGTCCCTCAAATAAATTAATTTGAGAAATTCTCAATGAAAGCTATAATATATTCCAAAATGTACGAACGGGCTGTCGTCAAGTGACCTTACCCAGCCAAGACAAATGCTGCTTGTTTTTTGTTTTTGTTTTTGTGGTCCATTACAAAAGTAAATATAATGCTTACAAAAACATGTCAAACTATCAACAAGAATTAAACGACCAGGCATTTACACTCGACAAATAGATTCTGATTTGAATTCCAAACTGGAAAATGTGCAACTTTTGTTTGGAAAAGAGTAAACCAACAACAAAAATGGCTTGACTTTTGCCCCCCGGCCCTCTTTTCTTTCGTACCGTGTTTAATTTGAAACGAAAATATTCACATTGGGAAATAGTAGGCGGGTCGTGTAACACATTGAAACTGAGAAACTTGATCTTAAATAAAATAAAATAAAAAAGTTACTTACGCTAACATTCGCTAAGGTTTTTATTATTATTTTTAAATACTCCTAAGATTTCAGAAATTACAGGAACACCCATTGAGGTTTTAAATTGTTTTCACAAAACCCCTTTTCATTGACTTTTCATTCAAAAATTGATGATTTTTATATAAAATATTTCTTCAAATGATACAGTTAGCCTTTGAGATTAGATTGCACATACATTTATTGTTTGTTATTTGCATAATTTTTATTGTATGAAATCATCAAGCTTTGGATGAAAAATCAATAAAAATGGATTTTGTGAAAACAATTTAAAACCTCAAGGAGTTTTATGAAAAAACCAAAAATCTCAGGAGGTGTTCATGAAATTTCTCCATTTCCTATTTGGATCATTGATTAAAAACAAAATGTTAAAGAAAGAGTAACTATAATCTGGAAACATCCATTCTCAATCCTAGGAGTACTTTAATAATCCCATCCAGAAAAATATGGCAGGATACTCGAAATATGCTTATGCTAGAGATGCTAAAATAAAGTAAAACTATAAAGTTCAAGGCCGCAAATGTGATTATTGTTCAAGTTATGTATGTGAGTGTTTGCGGTACATGCTCTCAAATATTTAAGTTACAAGTCCTTGTTACTATTAAACTTTTTTTAAACAAAAAAATAACATTTAGTTCACACATTGCTTACATGGCTTCCACGTCCACAAAAAATGCATGACCCACGTTATATTCTATATCATTAGTTAACATAATTTTTGATGGCATTTGCCACATTATTGCTACATGGAGCAAAGCCAAGGTGGCTAATTATAAATTTTTTTTTGTTTAGGTGGTACTTGACAAAAGCCTAAAGGCATGTGGTATATAATATTTAGTTCTTTTTCTATGCAGATGTATGGACATTATTATTGCGCATACATCATTGTAAACAATGAGGAAAGCATGGAGGGGTAGTAGCAAATATATGGTGTTCTCACGATAATAATGTCCGGATGTCCGGACTCACAAAATCCCTTTCCATTAATTTTTCTTTCAAAAATTGATGATTCCAAATTATAAAGTTAGCCTTTGAGATTAAATTGCACATACATTCATTGGGTTAATTTTGTTATTTGCATAGGTTTTTATTGTATAACTATAAACACATCAAGCTTTGGATGAAAAATCAATGAAAATGAGTTTTGTGAAAACAATTTAAAACCTTATGGGTGTTCATGTAATTTCTTAAACCTCTAGGGATTTTGTGAAAAAGTTGAAAACCTCATGAGGTGTTCATGTAATTTCTCCATTTTTTAATGAACAATCAACGAAAAGAAATTTTGTAAAAATAATTTGAAACCTCAAAGGGTATTCGTGTAATTTTAAAAGCTAGTTTTTTTGTAAACACTAAAAATCTCAAGAGGTGTTACTTGTAGGAAATTTCATCCCATTATTTTATACCTTTTTTTGGAGACATGCTATGAAGAGTTTTAGTGGCCCTAGAAAATACCGTACAAAAAAACAAATGGAACTGAAAATTGCAGAGCATTTTATCGTCATACTCACATCATCATATAAGAATTCCACTTTTTGTCATCCCTCCCTTTTCCCCAATAAAAATAAATAAAAATATAAAACCCATTTGGACCCCAAAATTCACGGATATATATAAAACCCTAAAGACAAAAAGACTAAACCACCGAAAGTCTCCTACACTTTCATTTCATTTCATTTCAGTACACACACACACACACATATATATATATATATATATATGTATCTCACTCATCTCTCTCACTTGGTCGGTCAAAAAGCAAATCAGAAAACAAGAACAGTATTCAGTGAGAAAAAAAAACTTGACTCAGACAAGAACAAGATATGCAGCCAGCTGATCATCAAAACCAAGAGCTCTATCGTTTTTTGGCCCAAAACGGGTTAATTAACGTGAACAGCAATAATGGTTCATATGTTGGGTTCCCAGGAGGAGCTAGCTGTGATCAGTTTTCAGCTATGCAAAGCTTTTGCAGCTCTTCTTCTTACAATTATTACCCTCTGGAGGTCTCTGGAGTTAGCACTGAACATGAAACCTCACCTCAAGACAGAGCCCTTGCGGCTCTCAAGAATCACAAGGAGGCTGAGAAGAGAAGGAGAGAGAGAATCAACTCCCATCTCGATAAGCTTCGAGGCCTTCTTCCTTGCAATTCCAAGGTACCCTCAGTTCATTAATCATATATATTTGTTTTTTGCAAGGTTAATTTTGAAGTTTGTTTTTGGGTTTGTGTTTGAAAGTTTGAACTTTGCTCTTAATAATTTGTTTTGCTTTGTCTTGGATCGTTTCTCACTTCATCCACATTCATTTTTCTCTTTGTTGACTGATGTTTGGTTGGTGAGAAAAGAAAAAGTTGGCAAGTACTGCTGGAATTGGAATCCTAGACTTTATCTCACTTTTGACCAAGGAATCAAAGATTTTATGTTCATTGACTTGTGCTAAATTACAAGTTTTACTAATTAGAATCAGTACTTAAATTATTTTTTTGGTAATAGTGTAAGGATCAAGTGTTTTCACTAATTCATTCTGAATTAATTAAATTCAGAAAAAAAGTTTCTTCTAGTGAACTGCTTTTACAAGTGAAATTCAAAGATCTTGGATCTATACAAAGCTTAGGTTCTTTTGAAGCTTTTGAATGTTCAAACTCTAAGTACAATCTGAAAAAGAAAAAGGGATCAATGGAATTGTAGTACTCAGACTGGTCTTTATAGTGTACATATACTGTATTTGGGAAAGTTGCTGAGCTTTTTACAATTAGGGTTTCTTATTATTATCTTTCTTCTAATTCTAATTTTTTTTTTTAAACAAAAATATCAGACAGACAAAGCCTCTCTGTTAGCAAAGGTGGTTCAACGAGTGAAAGAGCTGAAACAACAAACTTCAGAGCTCACTGAGCTTGAGAGCTTCCCTTCTGAGACTGATGAAATCACTGTGCTCTCTTCAGATGATTATTCAAGTGATGGAAGAATTATTTTCAAGGCCTCTTTGTGCTGCGAGGACCGGACCGACCTCCTACCTGACCTAATTGAAATTCTAAAATCCCTCCATCTGAAGACACTCAGAGCTGAAATGGCCACCCTGGGAGGAAGAATTCGCAACGTGCTTGTCGTTGCTGCGGATAAAGATCACACCATTGAATCAGTCCATTTCTTGCAGAATGCGTTGAAGTCTTTACTAGAACGCTCAAATGCTAGTGAAAGATCGAAAAGGAGACGCGTATTAGACCGCACATTAGTCCTTTAATTAGTACTAGTACATATTGCTAAAATGGTGATCATAACTATTTTCAAGTTCGTCTTTCATTCTATATATTTTCTCATATATGTAATTTTATTTGATATTAATTGTGTGGGTTTGTTTTTAATTTATATGGAGTTGTTTTTTAGGGCTTTCAATCTCAGACTCAGAGCACTCTTGTTGCAATTCGCATGCATGTGATCCTTTGTCTTCATGTAGCAAAAGAAACCATTTTAATGAATGATTTTATGAAGTAGAAGATCATAGATTCTACTGCACGTGAAGTGTGAATATGGGGTCTGTAAAAGGAACGCTTCTATGAGTTTCCTTTTTTTCATGCATCTGCGAAAGTTTCTCAGAGGCTGAGCTAGCTGCGCTCATGTTCTGAACAAATATATATATATATATATATATATATATTACACTGATTCTCAAGAAAGCATGAAAGAGGAAAGTTATGAAATTCTTAGATTTGAGATGAGATATGATGCTTGCTTTAGTGTTGATGTATATGGTGAGCAGCTGAGACAGGGAGAAGGAGACAGTAAAGGACATGGTTTTTAAGCCCAAGAAACCGAGCGCTGTGCTTCCATTTCCAGCACAGCCTGAAACAAAAAAAAAAAAAAAAAAGAAATTCCAGACTTCAGAAAAGAGAAAACATTCTCACACGTATCAAGGCGGATCCCTGCCTTAGTTTTAGTTTTGAATTAAGAAAAAAGCTACGCTTACCACATTTTTATACCACATTGTGTATACAACCTTAATAATAGAGATGAGCCCCATTGTATTGGTCAGCTTCATCTCTATCAGAAATGTGGTACACAACGTGGTATAAAAATATGGTAAACCTACCATTATCCTTGAATTAATTCACACTAACTATTTTTTCTTTATTATTTTATTCAGAAGATAATAAAAACAGAATGTACTTGCTATTAGGTAGATTCCACTATTTCTGTCCTCATGTGAATCCAAACCCACTACTAGAAAAAGGACTAAAGAAGGCCACAGATTAATTCCTTTTGCACACACTACACAACAATGTCGACATCTAACTACTTGTTTGTACCAAAATTTGCACTTCTCTGATTCGTTTTTGGCGGACGCGTTCATCTAAATTTTAAAGCACGATTTGGGTTAGCTTGAAGTCCAAGTTAGATTGGTTAAGACACCTACAAATATAACGTTTAAGCCATCTGTTGACGTTCATCCCAACTAAAGATTGTTGCAACAATGAGTCCTATATTCCTCTCTCGAAATCGAGTTCAATTGCTTTTTTTTTTTTTTTCTTTTTTCAATTTACTTTGCTTTCTTGTTATCCATTGAGTTCATCATAGTGCTCGCACAAAATATTTTAAAAAGAGATTTACTCATCATTAGAAATTATTATTGAGTCTAATCAAGGCTTGATTGTGTTTGACCAAACAATAGCGGGTACACTTCACAAAATCTTGTTGACCGAACAATGGATCTCTCAGAGCTATTGTATCCAGGTGTCATCACATTATAGGGTTACCTTGAAGTCCAAGTTAGATAGGTTAAGACACCTATAAATATAACCAAAAGTAGTTCACAAATTCTACACATATTTCAATCTCCGTAGAGATTCCTGAGAGATTTCAATTCTTGCTTGTATGATCTCCAATTGACATTCATCCCAACTAAAGATTGTTGCAACAATGACTAAATTCCTTTCTCGAAATCGAGTTCAATTGCTTTTTTCAATTTACTTTGCTTTCTTGTTATCCATCGAGTTCATCATAGTGATGAGGCTCGCACTAAATATACAAAAAAGAGATGTACTCATAATTATCAATTATTATTGAATATATAAAAAAGAGATTTACTCATAATTATCAATTATTATTGAGTATAATCAAGGTTTGATTGTTTTTTACGAAACAATAGTGGTTATTGATGCAATTTTCCTCTCGGGTAGATTTGAGAAGATCCTCACACCTATTCGCTTTTCCAAGATTTCTTGCAAAATAAAAATGATCAATCGGAGAACACTAGTGACGTGTTGGCCAAGAGCCCTCCGATGTCTAAGTTAGAATACGGTCTTAGAGAGATGCATATATTTTTGAAGGAAATGAGTTTTCTCTTAGGGAGAGAGGAGAAGGGGGTGAGAGCCAAAAAGAGAAAGAGAGTTCTCTAGGGCTCTTTGTGATATAAACTTATCTTTATATAGCCTCATCATCTTGTGCCATATTTGATATGATTTATAGGAGAATAATTCTTTTTTTAAGGGAATTATTCATTTCCATAAATAAGGAGATCAAGGAGATTTAATGCAATCTGAATCTTTGACTTATGGAGATATTTCCCATTTTAAATCAAATTAATAGGCCAATTAAATGGGGATTTAATTAGCATAATCAAGATGACCTAGAACATATTCCAATTTCCACGTGGCGTCACCCGAGTGGTTGCCAAAATTCCTTGTTCCTGCGGTGGCTACACTTCACTATTTGCCATAGTCACAGAATCTTTGTCTAGACTGGCGGTGTTAGGTTGTAGCGTACTGCGGTCCATCGTAACCATTGACAATCTGTGCCACTTGGGTGGGCACAACAATCCATTATATATATATATATATATATATAAAATCACATTGACGATAAATTTCTACAAAAGTACTAAAAAGGGTTATTGGGCTTAAACCATTATTTACGGATTCTAGTTCATTAATATGTAAGGATAAGAGTGAACCCGTTGAATCTAATTGCAATGGGACTCCAATTGTTCTAGTTGAATCTAAACGTGATGTGCAAGATTTAAGTTATCTTGTATGGGTAGGAAACTATATATAGGCATGACATTTATATTCCGATTGTAGCCTTACAAGGTCCGATTCCGGAGAATTCATGGCTTCAGGTTAGTCTTTTTAGTTATTTATGTTTTTAAGTTTTAACATGTGGTATCAGAGCATACGGTAATATAAATACTTGATAAACTATAAACTATGACATGTCTTTAGGATTTCGTATCAATTTTGGTATTAATTTTCTGAACTTTGCTTATGAATTGCCGTGACCCATTATGTGTGTATATGTATATGTATGAGTCAGAAAATTAAATATATATTTTTCATGATGGCGATAATATATAAATTAGGGTTTTCAGTGGTATGATGTTGTTACTATTGTGTCTTGAAATTGTTAAGCATGATTATTTCAATTGTTATAAAGAACTTATAAACCCTAATTTGAAAACTGTAAATTAGTGCATAGAATTGCATATATAATAATTCATGTCGAGTTAAGTCTCTCTGCTCAAAAGTGTTAGCCTTAGTTTGAGTAATTTATTGTGGCACAGGATCATGGTGTTAGTTTTTTTTTTTTTCAAACAGTTTATACTGGTCCAGATTTGAGTTCAATAGAAACTTTGAATGGACCAAATTATGAGAAGTGGAAACTAGACGTAGAGGTAGTAGTTTAGGCCTAATGGATTTGGATTTGGCTTTGATTGAAGACAAGCCTGCAGCTCTCACTGCTTCCAGTACATCTGAACAGAAACTGAAGTTCAAGAATTGGGAAACATCGAATCGAATGTCCCTCCTTGTTATGGAGAAGACAATTTCTGCATCTGTGCTTGAGGAAATACCTGCTTCGGAGAATGCAAAAGAGTTTTTGGCAACTATAGTTCGGAAGTATAAGCCAGAAGACAAGGCACAAGTTGGAAAATTGATCACTGCTCTCACTTCTGCTAAGTTTGATGGTGTTGGGTCTGTAAGAGAGTATATTATGGGATTGGCTGGCATTGCAAATAAGCTGAAAGCGCTCAAGGTCCCCATAGATGAGACCTTCTTGGTGCATATTGCCGTAAGCTCTCTTCCAAGCTCTTATGGGCAATTGGTAAGAGTATACAGCATTATGAAGGAGATGTGGACAGTGAATGAGCTTATTTACGTGTGTGTTCTAGAAGAACAGAGGCAAAAGAATGAGAAGGGAAAGCGAGCTTAAGTGTCAAATCAAAAGGGTTCGTTAATTAGTCTCGCCCTAAAATTTTAGCTTTGTCCTAGATTTGATAGATGTTGTTTATGTACCTTCTATGCGATAAAATACTTTGCGAAGTTTTGTAAAGAATTACTACCTAGATCAATGTTTTATCAATTTTCTCATAACTCCCTCTTCCTCTAGTCTATTTTTCTCCTTGCTATGTCATTATGACGTGTATAAAGTTGTTAAACTGGTTTAGATTTAACAACTAAATGAGAAGTTTATTTGGTAAAACATAAATCTTGACCGACTTATATCAAAATGGGAGGGCTAGATAGATAGAGGCAGTGAAGCGTGCAAAAAGGAGGCTGACAAAAAGCATCAAGATTTCTCTTTTGTTTGAATATAATTTTAATTTTCTGGCATGACAAAAAAGCGACAATGATGATGATGATAGTTATTTGCATGTAGTGATAGATACAAGGGGGAGAGAGAGAGAGAGAGAGAGAGAGAGAGGGGGGGGGGGGGGGGGGGGGGGGGGGGGGAGGGTGGGTTGTTGTGGGGGCTTGTTTGGATGGTGGGGAAAGTGGGGACTATGGTTACTCTTCTGCATATTCAAAGGCCTTTTGCAACTGGCAGCAGCAGCAGACAAATGCATTGCGCTGTGGGATGGCCCCCTGTCCCTTGTCGGGGACGTGCTCTCTCTGTCTCTGCCAGCCCCCCTTCCTTTCCAACTGGCGTGCGTTTTTATTCTCACCCTCTCTCAGTTCTCAGCTTAATTGCCTCCTCCTCCTAAACCCTAATGCCTATGCAATGCTCTTTGTCTATGCTTGCATGCATAAAATCTCTCTCTCTCTCTCTCTCTCTCTCTCTCTCAATCATTACTACTCCACTCTCCCTCTCTCCATTCGTTCCCAAATTCTATCTCCAATGTTGTATTCTACATATATAGGTGAAGTCACTTTAGTGTCTGGTTTGTCCGTTTTATCATTTTAGTTCCTGCAGTAATTTATTTTTGTGAATTTTATCATATAATTTTAAATCTTAAAAAATTCAAAGACACGTAATAAATTATATCAAATTCCTTTCAATTACGTTAGGTTTTTTTAGTATGTGATTTGACACAATTAGAAGGAATTTAACAAAATTTGTAATATGTTATTGAATTGCTCGAAGTTAATACCATAAGAATAAAATTTACAAAACTGAAATTGTGGGGATCAAAGTAATAAAATCGACAAATTACATGAACCAAAAATAAATTTTTGTCAAATTGATGAGAGAGACAGCAAGAGTATTCATGATCATGATGTGAACACCTTCTTGGCCAGTGGCGCATTCTCCAACATTCCACACCCCACCATAAGACTTAGGGTACATTTTTGTTTTTATTGCTGTGTTTGTAAATTTTTTGGCCAAAGGGTCGGTCTATATGCCTCTAGCTACCACCTTCTTCTCACCTATATTCTTACCATCCAAAGGGAACAACAATCTTTCCCAATAAAAATTTATTTTAATTGGCTAGCCCAAATATGGCTTCTAAAAAGTATATGATTGACTGAATTTTCGTACTACTAGGCAATTTTTTAATGTATTTATTTATAGAAGTTGTGATGATTTAGCCATGCCATGCGACCACTTTGAGGGAGAGCAAGCCAAGATGAGGAAATGCATATTCTATTATTGTCTTGCCTAGGCATGCCTCTGGTCGAGCCACTGCCCATCTCACAATTATTTATCTCTTCAAGAAAATCTCACCTTCCCCTTTGACCGTCACATTTTAGAGACAACAAAAATGAAGCCCAAACTAGGGTTAAAATGATGGAGGTATTGCTACATCCCTGTAAGCCCAATGAATCAGAATTCCAAGCTAAGCCATACCATATGGCCCGTATTTATTCGTGCTTGGATAAATTATGCTACACCATGCAACAAAAGATGTGTTATCTATCATGTCATGTTCAAGCGTTACTTATAATTTTCATTCTATAGTTTCGAGATCGAAACAACACGACACTAACAGCGGCGTCGTTGGGTGAGTCATTCCTTGCTTCCCTAAACTAATCACTTCCGATCCCTTCTTTACGTACCTACTCATCCGTCAAGCCATGATAAACGATAATGCTCAATTTACATGTCATTCTTTACTAAGTATCGATACACATACAAAAGAGCCCTAAGACTAAAAAGAAACCAAAGAGGCCATTCAATTTTTTAATATCTGAATGTTCAAAAGTCCAATAAGGATCGGACCAGGCCCAAGTTGATTGTCACTTTTGGATTACCATTTTGTTTACTGGGTTTCCCCTATTTTTCCTTTTTTTTTGGATGAAAAAAGGGGGGTTAAAACTAGGGGTGGTTGCGGTTCGGTAACCGTGAATTTTTGCCTAAACCGCGAACCGACCGATTATTTGCGGATTGGTGATTTTCCAAACCGCGAACAGACCGCAATTTGCGGTAAACCGCAAATTGCGGTCGGTTACCGCGAATTAGCGGTTTAAAACCGCAAGTTCTCAAGCATTCACAAAAAATATAAATTCACAACCTAAATAAATAAATACACAACCTCAACTTTTCAAACATATTATAAATTCACAATCTCCTCAAGCATATTATAAATTCACAACCTAAAGAAAATTAAAGTTACAATTCAAAGCATTCCAATTAAAGTTAAACTTTTCAAGCATTCCAATTCCAAATCCTTTAAAGTTACAAACCAAAAGCAAAATGCAAAGTAAAATGAATTAAAGTTACAACCAAAAAGAAAAATCCAATTCAAAGTTAATTAAAGTTACAATATAAAAGGAACATGCAATGCACCAATGTTACACACTAAAGTTACAAACTCAAGTGTTGGTGGTGAGTGAATTTGAAGAACCCTGTTGTGTTGTTTGAGCACCAATGCTATCTACAAATAAAACAACATAATTTAGTACATTTTATTATAAGAAGAAACATAAATAACATTAGCATAAATAAATGAATTACTTACAAGTTGTCATATACTTTGCAGTTTGCGGTAACCGCGATATTTGAATATCGAATACCGCAACTGCAACCGCAAATGCGGTTCGGTTCTTAATACCGCGATTGCGGTTCGGTTTACCGCGATTGCGGTTTTATTGCGGTAATTTATCGGTTGGTTTTTGCGGTTTTGCGGTTTTTCGGTCCAAAATGCCACCCCTAGTTAAAACCCAAACAACAGCTACAAAGCAATGGAAATCTGACGAGAGCGAGAGACCCCTAAGAGATCATCAACCAAAACATCAGCAGCCCACACAGGAGTATTATCAAAATAACAAATGCCTAAGTCTAAGTTGTGGCTCCACTTAGCAAGGCAGTCAGCAAGGCAGTTCTTTTCCCTGTAAATATGCTGTAACTGATAGTTCTCAAAATGCCTCAGAAGAGTGCAGCAATCTTGAAACAGACCAGCAAAAGGGCGGAACCGAGAGGCATCAATTTGTTGGATAAGAAGTACACCAAGAGCTGAATCCATTTCAATGATGATCCTATTGATGCCTTTATCCAAAGCCATTTTAAGACCAAAAAATAAACCCCATAGTTCAGCTTCAAGAATTTGGCCCTTGCCCAAGTTTATCGCAAACCCCTTAATCCATTCTGCAGCACAGCCACGAAGAATACCACAAGCACCAATATTCCCAGAGGTGGGGTAGCAAGAACCATCCACGTTCAGTTTTACCACTCCAATACTAGGAGATTCCCAAGCCAGAGAAATCAAAACTTTTTCCCCAGCTAGATTACCCCCACTAGGAACCTTACTCCATGTAGAGATAGCATATAAGATGATTTGCCTAGTGTTAGGAGGGGCAGCCTCATCAATATTAAAGATGGCTTGGTTTCCCCTATTTTTCCTTGAAGCTGAAAAAAACCACAAAGTTTCAATAAGCACTTTCCCAGATTATGAAAAGACCTTAGAACCACCCTAGAAGGACCCATCTTCCACAAGCTAAGGAAAGCACAAAAACCATTTGATTTAATTTCTTACCTAGGTATATTTAGTGCTATAACACATAGTCAAACTCAAGCTTTTAATGCTTAACTAATAGGGATGTAAGCATTTTTATGCCTCATAACCACTTTTAATATTTTTGCCAAACGCTTTTAAAAGCGTTTTTTATTATTAAAAAAAAAAAAACTTTTAACTCTTCTAGAAGCAGTATCACACATGCCCTTAGCCATAATCAAAATGTTTCCTTGTTGTTTTCTTTTTAGGTGTTGAGCACGGAGGTGACAACCTTTAGAAGAACTTACTTTTGGGGTCTAATTTTGTACATAGAGAGAAAACTTGCGGTAGTAGTAAGATAATTTAAGCAAGACATGCTTGATCACCAATGTTCGTATGTTCGAGTGGATGAGCGACTATACCTAGAAAATTCCTTATTCACAAGGATTAGAGTGGTGCTTATAAAGCAAGACCCTCCTCCCATGTTGAGGAGGTTAGAAATAGAACGGACAACAAAATTCTAGGCATATGTATATAACTCAACTCAGCTTACTGGGCCTCTATATTTTTATGTCCCTTTTCTTCATGAAACATCATATTGGGCTTCTAGGCCTAGGAATGTAATTGGCGACATTTCTAATTTTCTTTTGGGCCTTGTGCCTCATTAGCACAAAATTCAACTTTATGTATGGCCCAAAAAGAGAAACTATTATTTAGTTTTTTTAATTTTTTTTTCTAATACAAGTGATATTGAGGGAGGATGAATTATTATTAGGATTTCAAACTAGTCATTGCACGCTTTTTTATCTCATAATTTTTTAATAAAAAAAAGGATTCACGACAACTATTTTGGAGTGGTACTAATAAGTACTAAAAAGAAAGAAAGATATCTCCATTGGCTTAGTATTTGGATTTTAATGTCGATATTGGGAGCTTTCTTTTCTTGTACCTAAATGCACAAACATTCTAAACTGGAGTGAAAACAACATGGCGAATCTTTAAACTTTACATAGGAGCATTTCTAGAATGGGCTTATGCTTGGGCTAAGAATCTGGCTTTTTCATTCGGCCTCCACTTTGGAGAGAGAGAGAGAGAGAGAGAGAGAGAGTAAACGATGCATAATTGAATATTAAAATTTATAAAAAAAATATTTATTTATTTACATTTACTCATCCACTCACGACCCTTTTAATTTTGATGATAATCTAATGGGGTAAATTAATGCTTGTTTTTGTTGGGTTTAAGCTTTAAAATAAGATGCCTCGATAAAGAATCGAACAGTTTATTATTATATAAGAAAGTGGCGGAGGAATACATTTTTGTGGATTGCCAGAGGATCTCCAATCCCTATGATTCTCCATCCAAGCATAATCTTTGTAAGCAAGAATAGTCAGAGAGCCGACCTGCAGATTCTCGACACGTGTCCACCGATGATTTCCCCCACCCAAAAGAAAAAGAAAAAGAAAAAGAAAAGGAAATAAAAATAAAATATTCAGAGAGCCAAATGAATTGGCATTGTCTTCCCAAGCACACACCAAATTCAATGATCAAAAACTCCCAAATGGGTGTCCCTTTCCAAGCCCAAATGGTCAGACCTTCTCAACAAATGAAAAATGGCTTGTAGCGGGTCACCTAACAATGCCACACAAGATAAAGTGGGGTCCACCAAAATAACTTTGTGAATATAATAGTGACGTTTCTCAAGGCATTACCCTAAACCCAAATACCAAAACAAAGTTGGACACCTTATTAGATTATAAAGTTATTCATTGAGATTATTTTTATTATATAATTTTTTTTTTAAAGGCTTAGATTATTATAAGGAAAAAGTATAAACTCGAGGAAATATCATATACTAAGAATTAGGCTAACAAATTTACACATAAAGAGTTTATTAGTCGTACTGATCAGAATCCTGCTCATGTTTTTTTTTTGTACACATGTTAGGCTTCATTTAGATTAGAGGGATTCCAAATCTATGGATTTACATGACATTATAAAGTAAACTAGTTTGTTTAGATTAGTACAATTCATGTATGACAAGATTTGGACTAGAAAGACAGGAAGAACATAAATTGGTTTCAAATAATTCCTCACAAATAGTCATTTTAAATCCTTTTTTTTTATACAGCAATATTGGGAGAGGGGAAATTGAACCTATATACATCTAGTTATTTCAAAATCGAATGTGGTTCTTATTTTTATAACAAATTTAGCTTTGTTTTCTAATTCAAATCTGTTCTTTTAAATCCCTCCATTGAAACGGAACATCAGAGTTCTGTTAAAAATAAATGAGGTTTAGAGTAGGTCCAACTTTGAATAAACAAGAAATCATCGCGTCATTTGGTAAATAAGTTTAATGATTGTAGCAATACTCAACTGACTACTCTTTGATCATAATAGAGAGGAGGATGATTATGAAACCTGGGTCGCCAAATTGCCATAATTAACATAATAATTGCATTTCTCACACACCTCTCCCATAAAAAAGTTTCAATAATCAAAATACCTTTTCTTGGACTTGTGGTGTGTGTGACCAACATATAAACACACACACAAAAGAAATATATATTTATATATTTGTAATAAGCAACACTCTCTATATATATATATCGTGATTTGCGCAAATGACTTAGCATTGGATGCTAATTATAATCAAATATGGGTGCTAACAAACATTTGACCAAAGCTCTACAAGTGTGTCTTCATAGTCAAGCAATCCCCAGCACTGCCTTGGAAAACATCTGTATCCCATGTTCTTGCATGTTCACATGCAATTAAAAAATTTCATACACACACCAACCATCAATCCCTCTCTCTCTCTCTCTCTGGGGGAGAACAACTATACTACTTTTATTCTCCAACATTTTTATATATACCAAACTTTATTCCATAGAAAAAGAAGGGGTAAAGAGGAGGGTATCAAGGAATAAGAATTTTTTTCTGTCTTGCACAAAGCTCCACTCTACAATAAAAGGGGGGCATAATTGGGGTCCTTGTTAACCTTTGCCTAAATATATCATCTTTTATCCAGTGGCCTTTGAAAAAGAGCTTTCCCAATCTGATTTAAATTCTTGTGTCATTTGAGACTTTCATTTTTATTATTTTATTGTGCAAGAATTCGTCTCTACCTGGTTCTGGCCATAAAGGGTTTCTTTCTGGTGTGATTTTGTCTCTGAGTAACCTAACAACCAGCTTGGTTTTTTCTTGGTGGGATTCAACAGAAGGATTAGAAGAAACCATAAAATACCAATCACTAGCTTTTCCACTTCACTTGCTTCAAGGAGCTGCTAAGATATATAATTAATAGTTTGGATGCTTTGTCTATACACTACAATCAATTCGATTATTTTAGATCAAATGAATGATTGGTTCATGACACATGTGTAAATTGTTTGCTTAAATTTGATAAAATTGGGTGTTACTCATACAAATTAAGTGTTTTAAGTGAACGATTATATTTTCTTCTCTTGTAACTTTTTATTTTACTCCTATAAATACTTATGATGTGTTTACTAATCAGGAATTGAATTCTAAGATGGAGGATTCATGCGATCACTTCACATCAAGGAATTAAAAAGTAAGTGAGGCCCACACAAAATTAATTCTTGATTGAGAGGTGGTATTCTAATTCCAGGAGATCTAATCCGTTAGGTATTCATCTTTTTTACCCATTATATCCTCACACAATTTTAAAATTTCCAAAATTTTCATTTATTTTAACCTAACAACGAGGACATTTTAGTAATTACCACCACTCATACAAAAATTCCATAAGGTTTAGTAAACAACTTCAATAGGAATCCAAAATCTAACTCTCTCCAATCCATATGGTTTAATAAACAACTTCAATAGGAATTCGGAATCTAATTTTCCTCAATCCAACTCCTCATCAATTCAATTCCTCATAATCCAATTATGGATTAGTAAACATGCCATTAATATATTGAAATATTTTCCAAACAATTATTTACGATCGTCTCTAGGGAGGTATAGGTGGTATCACCGGAGATGCAACGACATATATGGGTTACAAAGTGGCGGAGCTAGTAACTTGTCTTTGCCGGGGGCCAGTATTGTAATTTCAAGGTTTTGTAGCCTTATATTTCAGGGGAAATTGCAGCAGGTGTTTAAGAGTTATTGGCTTTTTCATAGAGCTTAGGGGCGCCACGGCCCCTGCAGGCCTGCATGATGCGCACACAATTTTTTTGCCCCTAAAGTGTCTAGCCCACAACCCATCATACTAAGTCCTTGATATTGACTTTTTTCTCTAGCAAGTGTTTTTGTTTAAGTTTCTGAAATTTCGTTAAATCTAGCTACAAAAAAAAAAAAAAATTTATTTTTTACTTTGGTCATTTTAGAATGGATTGCTTATGCTTGTGAGTTTTTATTTTGGTTTGTGTTTTAAGATGGATCATGTAGGGGTTTTGATTTAGATTCAAACCTTTTCTTTGGCATTTCCCTTGCAAAATGATGTTGAGTTTTTCCTTTTTGTTACCAAACTCACGATTTGGTTCTAAACATGTAGAATACTGCTTAACTAGGGAAGCAACTTTGCTTCTTGCCATGTACTTGACTTGTGGTGCTTCCATTTATTAGCTCGAAAGGACAATTTTTGATGACCTTTGATGACAAGTCTGTTTATTAAATTGTAAAGGCAACTTTTGATGACAATATCACAAAGAAAATTACGTATATAATAAATTGAAAATATGCTAATATATAATTTTTTAAGAGGCCTAAAATTTGTTTTGTAATTTTAGAGAGGTTCAACTAACACATTCAAACGTCTTGTAAGAGTCACAATTTTTATTTTACTTTAAAATGAAGGAAATTAAAATGTCCCACACTACTAAGCATTAATTTTATGATACGGTATCTCCACAATACACGTGTTTCTCATGTCACAATATGTGTATATGAGACTTTTTATCGTTGTCGCATAGGACTCCTAAATCTTTGAACATAGCTTGCCTTTTATTTAACATGGTATCAGAGCATTGATCTTGAAACTTACGGTTTTTTTACTTTGCCTTGCTAGTTATAAAAGAAGAAGTACGATTGAAAAAGAAATAAACAAAGGATTATAAGAAATTATAAGAAATTATGGCGGATGCTCCACGGGTAGCAAATTAAGCTCCTTAATTCGTAATATCCAGTTTATTCCTCTAAATGTGAAAAAATTCAATTTCAACATGTTTATTTATTTATATTCAACAACCGTCGTTCATATTTTAAACTTGAAGACTTTCTCTTAAACAAAGTAGATATTGTGTGCTACTAAACTAATGGACAAGTTTTTGACGCAAACTTTGTATCTGATACTTTGGCTTCTTCTATCAAGTTTCGCAAACTTGAAATGAAACAACTCCTTGCACTTTCTGTTGTGTAGTTTCTCTTAAAGAAAAACAGAGGAAGAAATTATACATTATTTAGCTTTCAAGTTTTTTCCTTACTCTCTCTTTCAATTATTTTCCCTTCTATGCACTCCACATCTCATCCCACATTCCTCATATTCTTGTTTTTTTTAACCTAACCCAATTACAAATAGGTATTGCATGCATATTATTGTTCACCTAAATTCTTTAGCATTTATCTCATAAATGAAAGTGTATGGAACCATCCAAAGCCAAACAAAAGCTGGTCAAAGCTCAAATACACATACAGACTCTTAACTTGTTATTACAGATACAAGGCAACATATCTATCTTCGTTTTTAGGGATCAAAAAGGACAGGCTGGAAGGATCCAAACCCAAACCCCACTTCCATAATTATGAATTATTATTATCAGAGACCAGAGATGTAGAGAGAGAGAGAGAGAGAGGGAGAGAGAAAAGGCAAATACAAGGAAAGAATTCACAGTGAACAAGAGTAATAGAAGAAACTTCCACCCTCTAAATGAAAGTGATATTGCCACACACAGAAACCATTAACAGAAAAGCTTACATAAAGCAGAAAAAAGGAGGCCTTGGGTTTTCCTTTTCCCTTTCTTTTCTTTTCTTCCTGCCTCTGCTAAGCATCTTTTTCTTCACTTTTTTCACCTCTCCTCTCATTCCTTCCTTCCTCTTGGAATTTTTTTTACTTGAGTTTCCCTTTGCTTTTGCTTCCCACCATCATTTCCTTGTCTTGCTCACCTATAATTTGCTTCATGTTCTGCTGAATTTTTGATGGTTCTCCTCTCTGGCATTGCTTGTTTAATCAGAAAAAGTTGCATTGCTTTTCTTCTTGGTTTCTCAGATTGATTTCCCTAATTGGGTATCTCTCTTTTGCTGTGAAAATCCCTTTGGAATTTGATTCTGGGATTGACTTCATGCAATGATCCTTTCTGGGTTTTTCTTGATCAATTCAGTTCTGCTTTAAGAATTCCCTCCCTTGAATATATTCTGTGTGAATTTTGTTTCATGAGCGCCAAGTTCTTGAATTTAGTCTCACTTTCACCTTCCTAATTGTCTAAAAATTCACTGTTTTTTCTTTTTTCACTCATCATACTTTGTGAGCTGTGTGATCTTCATTGTTAATTCTTGCAAATAAACTTTTTCTTCTGTTTGTTGGGTTTGTGATTCATGGGACTCTGTCATGGAAAACCCACAGAAAACCCAAAAGCCCAATCGCAAGATTCCACAATTCCCAGTGAAAGTGAGCCTTATGCACTCAATTCCCACTCCACCAAATCCTCAAACTTTCCCTTTTACAGCCCAAGTCCATTGCCAAGTCTCTTCAAGAACTCCCCTGCCAACTCCAGCGTGAGTTCGACGCCTCTGCGCATTTTTAAGCGACCTTTCCCTCCTCCCTCTCCGGCGAAACACATTCGGGCATTGCTTGCTCGCAGGCATGGCTCTGTTAAGCCCAATGAAGCCTCAATCCCTGAAGGAAGTGAGTGTGACGTTGCCTTGGATAAGAATTTCGGGTTCTCTAAACAGTTTGTAGCTCATTATGAGCTTGGCGATGAAGTGGGGCGTGGGCATTTTGGGTATACTTGCTCTGCCAAGGCCAAGAAGGGGAGCTTGAAGGGCCAGGATGTGGCTGTCAAGGTTATTCCAAAGTCAAAGGTCTGAATTTCATTTCTTGGTTCTTTGGTGATCTCCTCAATGTTCAACAAGTTCAATTCTTTTTGAGTTATTGTTTGCAAAATCATAATTGAATTGTCCTAGTTTCCGTAGAAGTTTGATTAGATTGCTTAGGTGCATATGCATACATGTTTCATTAACTAGGGACCATATGACCTTAATATCATGTTGGTAATATTCTTAATTCATATCTCCTATAACTCCTCTTGTTGTTATATATTTTAGTGAGCTGTGACGCATCTTTAGCATATCTGATGTTGAGTAACTGTCGTCCGTGTTAGCTTATGCTGGAAATATCAGAAGGATATTGAGGATGTAAAGGTTTTTTTGGACTTTATCTTCAAGAGAATTTTGCATACTCAACTTGTGTGTTGTGTTTGTTAGTCCTTTGGGTGTGATATAGACTGTATGCTTGCCCCTCTAAGTGGCTCGTTATAGATGTTATTTTATATCAAGGTGATAAGTGTATATGTATCAATCTATGCTCAGTGTCGATAGCTTCAGGGCTTTTAAATAGTGAAGGATCATGGCTTAGTCTGAACAAAAGTAGTAAACTAGGATATTGTAATGGCAATGACAATAAATCATAACTGCAACGCAGACAAAATCTTCATAGATTTCTTCTCTGTTGCTATCAACATTTCTTACAATGTGGATCTTTAGATGACCCGTACTTCCTTCCATGTCATACTATTAGACTGTGAACATACACTAATGAAAGATGTTTCTGCAGATGACAACGGCAATTGCTATAGAGGATGTAAGAAGAGAAGTGAAGATCCTACGGGCACTAACACATAAGAACCTCGTGCAGTTCTATGAAGCCTATGAAGATGATGACAATGTTTATGTGGTGATGGAGTAAGTTATTATTGCTATAACTTTCTGAATATGCATCTTACTCTGTGTCATAGGATGCCTTTGGCTTATTTTAGTTCTCTTAATACTGGCTTAAGATGCTGATACGACTTCCTGAATTTCTTCTTCTGCTTGGTTGCATCAGTACCAGGTGTCAAAGTTGCAACTTGTTGAACATGTGACAACGTGCATACATATGAGTCCCCTTAAGAACAATGTATACTTATTTTAGCAAGTGTCGTTTTTGACACCAAAGCCATTAGGATTTAGATGCTATATAATCATGGTGCCTTGAAACATAAGTTTAATCTGGACATGGCTGAGTTACCCGTATGATCAATCTAGATGTGCAATCTACAAAAACAGAGATGGTCGAGCAGAATAATTTTAAAACCTGGTCAGATTTGACCCCAAAAGCATACAATTTTTTTCCGCTCAAAAACAAAAAAAAAGCATACAATTTTTATTGGGGGCGTGATCATTTCTAGTAACAAGTGCTGAATCAATTACGTGATTCATTTTTCCTTTTCAGCTGGATATCATTTAGCATTGAAGGAAAGCACTATATATTGATATATAGATACGTATATATATATATATATCGATATATATTAGTAGTAAAATTATTCTAAGTAGGCCATCAGCAAGGCATTTGTTGCTATAATTTTAGACTTTTAAGATATTGGAGCTTAATCAATGTTATGTTCTCCAGGTTGTGCAAAGGAGGTGAACTATTGGATAGCATACTTTCAAGGTACCTGCTCTTACAATCTTTTCATTTATGTCACAAGGAAGAACGCAACTCTTTCTTTTTTGGAAGTCACTAGCCTGTTCTGTACCTTTCAAACTAGCTGAATTCCCATTTCTCTTCTCTAGGGGTGGCAAATATTCAGAAGATGATGCAAAGGCTGTTATGGTTCAGATTTTAAGTGTAACTGCCTACTGCCATCTCCAAGGCGTGGTTCACCGCGATCTCAAGCCAGAGGTAGTTCATTCACAAATATCTTTCAGTTTTTGAGTATCAATAGACTTAGCCCCTAAATACATGCTACCTTAGAAGTTGCATACTGGTAAAAATTAAACTTGATTTTCTTAGGTCGAGGCATCTGCATATGCTCAAAAATAATTTAAATTAAAAAAAAAATAACAAAGGTGATAATAATAATAATAATATTTTTCCCCTTCTACTGTTTTACTCTTAGATTTGAATGTCACCTATCCTATTGGCACCAGCTGTTTATACCATTGAGCAATATCTTGAATTGCCGAACAGCTTTAGGTTTAACTTGATTAATTTTAGGATTCTTACCTTCCAATTTTTTTGTTGCACTAGATTTTCATACAGGTGGATATTGGATACATAGTGCTTCATTGCCTGCATTAGTGGTTAATCTAAATTATACCTCTCGCTATTGTGGGAGCAACTGTGCATTGATTAATATGAGTTAGAGGCGGTTCACATCCTGCATCACTGACAACTCTGAAGACAAATGATTTTTTTCTAACTGCATCCATGCATTGTTTATTTTCTTTATTTCTGGATAAATGCACCTACGTGTAATCTATTGATTGTTGAATTTCTTTTGTGGTCTGAAATTGGTTATTGATTTAATGATGTGATAGATACAATTCCTTATTTGACTATATTTGTTCTCTTTTGCCTCATTCTCTCTTTTTTTAACCTTGATTTGGTATTTTCTGCTCCAGAATTTCCTTTTCACTTCAAGTGATGAGAAGTCCCCCCTGAAGGCCATTGATTTCGGACTCTCTGACTACGTAAAACCAGGTTTGGACTCAGGACTACTGCCTAAGATAAATCCTGCTCTAGTTAATTTTAAATGCCAGATTGGGCTCTAATACTTAAGTTTGTGCAGATGAGAGATTGAATGATATTGTAGGAAGTGCATACTATGTAGCTCCTGAAGTTCTACACAGGTCATATGGGACAGAGGCAGACATGTGGAGTATTGGTGTAATTGCTTATATCCTTTTGTGTGGAAGCCGACCCTTTTGGGCCCGGACTGAGTCTGGCATCTTCCGAGCTGTACTAAAGGCTGATCCAAGCTTTGATGAAGCTCCTTGGCCTTCTCTATCATCTGATGCGAGAGATTTTGTAAAGAGACTGCTGAACAAGGATTACCGTAAGAGGCTAACCGCGTCTCAGGCTTTGTGTAAGTCACCAAGCTCAGGGCCCTTCTTTTGACACCCACTATAGGATTATGTTTACTAAAGGGTACTTCTGATGAAAACTTGCTCCTATCTCTTTTTTTTTTTTTCCACATTTTGTCAAAGCCTTGTGAAACAAATTCCGGAATGAAAACAGTTAATAATCTGAGAGAAGGGAGATAGCACTCTGGCTTCTTTCTTTGGGAAAGGTTTCTCTCCTTTTGAAGATCAAATGGAGAGGGCCAGTTGCTAATCCTAACTGTGACATGCTTTGGGCTTCTCCTGAATGGCAGCGGGCCTGAGATGCTTGAACTGTGTAGATTAAAACATTTATTCTCCATTTGAACTTTAAATGGAGAGGAGGAAGATCCTCTTTCTTTCAATCTATTCTAAGGGTGGTGTGATGGATTTCATTTTCTGCATCATAAATTCATAAGTTTGTTGGAATTTCGGATACTGACAGCCAATTTTTTTTAATCAGGTCACCCATGGTTAGCCAACTATCACGAGGTCAAGATACCAATGGATATGATAGTGTACAAACTTGTTAAAGCTTATATATGCTCATCTGCTCTACGAAAATCAGCATTAGGGGTATGCAGTAATAAGTTTATTAATCTTTTTTCTCTTTGTTGGTGTCTTGCAACTGACTGAAATTGAAATGTCTTCAAATATTGCAATTAATTGTTTATTCTTAACTAGTGCCTCATTGTTATGTTCTATTTTTATTCTCTATCCTCTTCCTTTTCATCATTTTGGTTTCATGAGTATTATTCAAATTTGTCTCGTGATGTCTCCTATGGCAGTTCTCTAGCTTTTGGTTGAGTTGAAGTGAAGCTTTTCTTTTTTAGCTTTTGGTATAACAGTCGAGTTTGGGAACCTATACATTGTAGTGGTTGTCAGGGCTGATTTTGAAAGAGAAACTGAGGAATAACTAAAAGAATAGAATCTTTGAGAATCGTTTATTGAAATAATTGCTTTGTATCTATCTCAACTTTGTAAAAAAAGTAATGCCTTGGAGTGATGAATATTTTAGGAATACTTTTGCACATTCATTTATCTTATTCAGCACATGTCATTGGTGTAAATATCTGAAATTTTCCTTTAAAGCAATACCAAAATGGAGTGAAAAACTTTTGCCATTTTGACAGACTCTTGCAAAGACATTAAGTATAGCACAGCTGGCTTATCTCCGGGACCAATTTACACTGTTAGGGCCAAATAAAAGTGGATTCATCTCTATGCAGAACTTCAAGACGGTCAGCACTTTTTCCTAACTATTGTATTCTGTTAATAATTTATGAACTCGTTAGAACTGACATTGGCATTCAGCAGGGTGTAATAAGGAACTCAACTGATGCCATGAAAGATTCACGGGTTCTAGATTATGTCAACATGGTAATATCTCTAAGTTCACATATCTTTTAGTTTATCTTAATAAAAAGTCTCTGTATAATAAGAATTACAGCTGAATTTGCAGTTGTATATATGTGTCTTGCAGATCAGCTCTATCCGATATAGAAAGCTGGATTTTGAAGAATTTTGTGCAGCTTCCATAAGTGTGCATCAGCTGGAAGGGATGGAGAGCTGGGAGCAACATGCAAGACGAGCATATGAGCTGTTTGAGAAGGATGGAAACAGACCAATTATGATAGAGGAACTTGCCTCGGTATGCTCTCTCTCAGTGAATAAAAATAGAACATAAAAAACCCTCTTCATGCTAAACATTTTTCCCCGTAAATTTCTATTTTCAGGAATTGGGGCTTAGCCCATCTGTACCAGTTCACGTTGTTCTCCAGGACTGGATAAGACACTCGGATGGAAAACTTAGTTTTCTGGGGTTTGTTAGACTACTACATGGAGTTTCTTCACGCACATTTCAGAAGGCTTAAACTAAAACCGGTCTACATGCAGTTTTGATACCTCCATCCTTACTCTCGAGGACCTGGAATGCCCCAAGGGAGCAAAATGTGTGCTTGATTGGAGAACTTCATTTTGTTTTGGTCCCTAGGAGGGTCTGCAGTGCATGCTCATGTCAATTTTTTTTTAATTACTTTTTTCTCCTCCCTGTTAAGTTATATAAGGTTTTTCCTTCCCTTTCTTCTCTTCTCTCCATGATTGGTGCTGTTGAAGTTTAGAGGATTGTACAGGTGAGAGTAGATCACAGAATGTGTGTAGGATTACCGATTACAGAAGTGTTCTAAACTGGAGTGAGTTTTGTGGGCTCTGGCGTTCATCCCTCATGTAGTTATACTGCGCTTTAATTTTCCTAATAAAATCTTCCTCTGATCTTATTGAAATTATAAAGAAAATATTGATTAGATACTTTGAAACATTTTTTGACAAATCAGTAGTTGATTTTTTCTTTTTTATTAGGTACCAAGCAAAGGCTCATTTGTTTAGAATAAGCAACAAATCATGCTTTTATCTGGACCCAAGTTGTTTTGGGTGCTAATGCAATGTGTGTTGCTAGGCCTTTAGATTTCTATTAAAGTCCTTTTTTCCTGATGAGGATGTGTGAGTGGTTGATATCTTGATAGTTGATTGTTTTGAATCTACAATTGTGCCTCTCCTTTTATCTTTTTCTTCACATTTCATAAGGGTGCACTCTCCTTTGCATTCATATGTTTATTTTTGACATGATATAGAATTTTATTTATTTATAATCAAATACAAACTTCATTAGATAAATTTCAACGGTACAATCAAAGACATTAACAAGATATCTAAAATACCAATCCCAAGAGGGCAACAAACTAACATGCTAAAAAGCAAAACTAACACGGACAAAAGCCGCACTAAAACTATTAGCCCATACCACCACAATTAATCATAAGCCCAAACAAAGCTCACAAACCCAAACCCTAAAACAATCCATGAGCCTAGATGAACCCTATCACCACCACCTAAAGAGGCGCTGTCGCGGCTACACCAACCACCGCATCCGTAACAGATCTGGGGAAAATATAATTTTCAGCGATTTATCTGCGCATAAGAGCGAACAAATAAACGAAACTAATGCGAACATGATATAGAACTTCAGTTGATCTTATTTGAGTAATAACCTTGTGGGCCCACTCGACATTGAATTTCAATTATATGAACCGTCTATCCTTTCGATATTTCCTCAAAGATCATCTTTGCAAAAAAATCACTTGAATTCAAAATCATTTGATCATTTAATTAATGGTAGTTATTCTAGTGTTTTCTTGAAAAACCATGTTCATCTATTTTGTTGATCACAATTAGATGTCTAAATGATTTCAATTTATCTTTTTTTTTTTTTAAGGATGATCTCTTAATAATGACATGAAAAATATATTATTTGAATTGTTGAAAAAAAAAAAAAATTTGTAATGGACCTTGAAAGGTATCCTTATTTGAGGGATCCTGAGGTATCTTTAGGTTTGGTATTTATGTATGTTAGTGATCTTAAAAAGACCCTCAAAGGTATCCCTCAATAAAATTGTACATGTATGTTACATGTTCTTCACTTGTAATATGGATAAAGGTCATTCGGAAAGAAATGTCCTTGAAATCCATGAAATTCAACCCGAAGGTCCCATTGGAAAAAAATCCCTTTGTCCCACCGGAAAAAGGTCCCTTCGGAAGCAAAGAAAACAAGCATCTACACAATCCTGTGCTGAAAGAATAAGGAAAGAGGCACTCATAAGTGTTAGAGTTTGTATAGGAAATGACACTTGCATTTAGTACCACATTGGAAGAGAGTAGTTTCCTTCCATGGTTTATAAGCACCAACACTTTAGAATACTAAATAGAGTATGGGCCTAGTGGAGGCAAATTTGGGCTTCAACATGATTTGAGCTTGGATTATATATATATTTGTGTAATAAATATATATATAATTAATTGTCAAAAGATGGGCCTTGGGCCTCTTGGGCTTTGTTGATTTAATTAATAATTTATTTTTATTAATTGAAAATCATTTTTTCCAGATAAAACCAAAATCTGAAATTCGAATCAATTAAACAGTTAACATAATTGTTGGATGAAGAGGTGTCAAACCTCTATATATTGACAATACGATCAAACCAGAAGGAACACCTTTGAACATCATTATCATTCTCACAATTTTAACACTTCTTGAGAGAATTCATACCATGGTTCACCAGAAATCAAAACCACTGTGCTTTGGCTTTGATTTAAGATAGTTTAATCTTGGTGGACAGACTCCTATCAAACTACAAGCACAAGGGTAGAGGAGAAATACTGTCTAAAGGACATTGCAACTCTACAGGACTCTATCTACAATTGAAGTCAGTATTCTACAATTTATATTACTGTTGTATTGATTCAATTATATTTATATAAAATATATTCGTTGGTTTTTATTATTATGTTATTTTGGTTTTATACTGATTGTTCTACAACAATAAGTTCGTTCGTTCTCTCTCTGGCGTGGCTCTTTTCTTGCTCCATTGCGCAGATACACTATGCCACACTAATTGTGCGAACACATATTTTGCTGGCCAATAAGAAGACGACATGTGGAAAAGGAATAAGTAAATCTCCATTTCTATGTTTCTCTTTCAACTATCTCAGTACTCTAGGTGCAGCATTACCACACTACAGTTTGCTCATTTAATTTCTTGTAAGTTCTTTCATTTATACTATTCTCTTCGTATGCACTTCTGTGTGAGGTCTTTTTTAATCACACGTGTTGCGTCGATTCAGCTGCACCAAAATAGATTCAGCTGCATCCTTAACTTGTGATACTCGCAAGTGCACGAGCCGTTGGTAGTTTAGCGTATGTAAGTGCGAGGTCGATCCCACGAGGATTGATGATAGATTGATTTAATTCAATTCCTTGTACAAAACAGAAATGAAAAAAAGAAAGAAAATAAATCAAACAAGAAAGACAGAAAAGAATTAACTCAAGCGAATAAGTTCCCAAGTTCAATTTAGATTAACGGATTGATTCTAGCTAAAGTATGATTAAGCCATGGTGCAAAATTTGGCGTGAGAAATAACTAACGCACAAATTAAACCCTATATGCAATCGTAGTACGAGTAAGTAGGGATCGTTCTATTCCGGGGATTAGGAGGGATGCTAATCAACACAAATTAAATTTATTAAACTAGAACTAAGTTAAGGGAACAATGATTGGGGGGAGTTGGATGATTTATACCAAAGTAAAATTGACAGCAACAAATAATAAGTTGTGAATGAAATATGGATTAAGGGATAGCTAGAGGATTCTTCTCCACACATGGAACATATGCATACAAATTGATCTCCAGTTACTCTATGAATGACAAAGCCCCAAATTAATTGTGAACTGCACTAATTAACTCTCAGATTTTCTTAAGTTCATTGAATTGGACTCAGCGACTCAATCAAATTATTCTTATCAAGTTCCCTATATGAACAGCATGATAGAGATACATATCAAAGATCATTAAGTTCTATGAAAATCATAAGCTTTGACAAAGCATTTGTAACTATGAAAAGCATGATACTCCTGCCAGGAATTACTTAACACAATCATGACTAGTGACTTTTACTACTTGTGAATATAAGTTCATAACGATTAGGTGAAATTCCCTCATATTCTAGCATCAAGTCCCTGCATGCAAACTAAGTATGCATCCTTAATAAACATGCAAGAATAAGTCCTGAATAAAACAGAAAAGTAAATCACATTCATACTTTACGAAACCATAACTGGAAGTGATCAATTCATATAAAACATATGTCCATGGCTTCAAATTCACCTCTAACTAAGAAGAAATTTAGTTACTCATATTTAATAATTGAAAAACAATATAGAATGGAAATACATAGGATAGGATAAAGAGAAGAAAAGAACTAGATGATGGCAGCAAGGAATTCCAAGACAGCTCCAAGCTTTGCTCCTTTTGCAACTAGCTCTCTCTCTCTCTCTCTCTCTCTCTCTCTCTCTCTATTTGAATGTGTATGAGTAATGGATGAAGTGAGTTGATGGATTGTTGAATGATGTTGTGTTTAGAATTTGAGTGCTATTTATAGGGAGAATGGAAGGGGAATATTTGAATTGAATATGGTTTATGCCAATAGCAATTGTAATTAGAAACTCATTCTTTTGGCTAGTGCACTTCACCAATAACTCCCATTGTAATTAGAAACTCATTCTTTTGGCTAGTGCACTTCACCAACAAATCCCATTGTAATTAGAAACTCATTCTTTTGGCTAGTGCACTTCACCAACAAATCCCACTAGATAGTCATGCATGACATTGCATTGCAATCCGTTTGTGGGCCGATTTTGGGCTTGTTATTCACTCCAAAAAATCCTGGAAAAATATGGATCTTCAAGCCATTTGTCTTATCTTTCCAAGCATATGCAGCCCAACTCAAGGAAAAATAGGAAAGACCTTCAAATGTCATTTTTGGCCCAGTAACGCAGATGCTGCCGAATTTTGACCTTGAGCTGCTAAATCATGGATAACTTCCTCTAGAAGACTCCAAATCATGAACCGTAAAATGCTACGGAAACTAGACTTCCGTATCTTTCCAATGATGTATGGCTCATTATCTGGGTCTTCTTGAGCAAGTACAAGTTAATCCGTGAATGTGACTGATCTGCAGACACTGTTTTGCTAACTTGTCTTTAAAATGCATGTAATGAGTCTCATCCTTATTACACTGAAACATACACAAAATTTATTAAAAGCACAAGTTTAACTCAAAAACATAACCAAATCATAAGTTAGAAGGGTATAAAAAGATATGTAATTATGCACTGATCAGTGTCTGGTCCTAACCTTGTGTTCCTAATTCCCTAACTTGATCATTTGTTGTCTAACCTAAATTAAGCATTAGGAACCCATTAAGCATAGAAGAACATTTTAAACAACCAAGTATGTATCTAATCCCTGTTGTCGAATGTCCATACATACTCTTCCTATTCATAGTTCAATTCGAATTAAAGCATGGTGTCTACTCTTAATTCAAACCAAGATAGCTAACATGCAAGCCTTAATGGTGATCAATCATTCAAACTAGCATATTAACTTATAAGCATAATGAATAAGAACAAAAATCATAATTGAAACTTGGAAACTACTCAAACTTGAATACTAAAGAAAAGAATTTACATTACAATGGAAAATTAAGAAGAACCTAGAAAAACTCAAAGAAACATTTAGCAAAAAAATTTTATTACAACAATTGAGAACTAGAAAGGAAAACTAAGAGAATTTGAGGGAGAGAAAGGAGGGGAGCTCTAAAGAAATGTTTGAGAGCTCCCCCCCTTGGGGTGTGTTTACAAGCTTGGGAAACCTCACTATTTATAGGCCTAAGGAAGTTGAAAATCTAAATTAAATATTGTTTTCCACTCACTTTATCAACTTCACCTAACACACCATTACATTTGAAAACAATTTTTCTTTCTTTAAACTTAGTGTTGCAACTCCCACTTCAATTATAAGACTTGAATATGCTTCACCTAAGCTTCCCACAAGATAGTGCACTTCATCAACAATTCCCACTAGATAGTGCATTTCATCATGCATATGTCATGCATGACAATGCATTGCACTCTTCTTTTGGGTTCGTTTTGGGCTTGTTAATACATTCATAAAATTCTGGAAAAATATGGATCTTCAAGCCCTTTGTCTTATCTTTCCAAGCATATGCAGCCCAACTCAAGGAAAAATCGGAAAGACCTTCAAATGTCATTTATGGCCCAGTAACGCAGATGCTGCCGAATTTTGACCTTGATCTACTAAATCATGTATAACTTCCTCTAGAAGACTCCGAATCGTGAACCGTAAAATGCTACGGAAACTAGACTTCCGTATCTTTCCAATGATGTATGGCTCATTATCTGGTTCTTCTTGAGCAAGTACAGGTTAATCCGTGAAATTGAATGATCTGCAGACACTGTTTTAAGCTAAATTGTCTTCAAAATGCATGTAATGAGTCTCAACCTTATTACACTGAAACATACACAAAACTTATTAAAAGCACAAGTTTAACTAAAAAACATAACCAAATCATAAGTTAGAAGGGTATAAAAAGATATGTAATTATGCACCAATCAACACGAGACTTAAATTTTCCATATATATATATTATGTTTTCTATATTTAAATAATGTTTTAAATAATGTTCAAATTTGTTTCCATCTTTGCAGGGCATCATAAGAAATCAGTCTCGAGGAGGATGAAGATGACAAGCATACAGATTCATCTGTAGCCCGTGTTGAATTTTTCTTCATCCACTAAAATTGGCAAACCACTTTCAGAATTGTTATCAACTTTTATTCATCCACTAAATTTTTTCCAGCACTAACGCAGTGTTGAAGCTTTTCTTTCTCCGATAAGATTTCTTCCTTTTTATGCCCGCTTTTCATAGTTGTTTGAATGGTTTGGTCTTGTCTTGTCCATAGAAAATTTTCCAACACAAATGGAAATGGAGCTTTCTTTCACACTATCACAAGTGGCCTATGAATTTTTGAAACGTTCTCATTTTGAAGTTATTTTCTTTCTTTGATATATATCTTTTGTTTACTTTGTGTTATGGATTAATAGGTTGTGTCATGTATTGTCACGCGACGAATTTTTTCGAAAATTTTGACAAAATGCAATGACAGAGACCAAAATGTGTGAGTCAAAAAATTAATGAGCACATTCATTTGAAGACTTTGGAAAAAAAATAGTCCACAAAACTTTTTCCAACAATGTGAAGCTTTGTCTTCTTTTTTTTTCCCTGTAATGACATCTTCGCCTTTTTATTAACATTCAAAATTGTGTTTAGAGTTTTATACATCCACTACAATTTTTCCAACACCAAGACAATGATGGGTTTTTATTTTTCTCCATGATATGATTTCTTTCTTTTATTCACACTTCCAAAATTGTTTGACCTTTTTCACTCATCCATTATCCAACACTCACAGTGAAGCTTAATTTTTGAAGTGGCTTCTGTATTTGATTCTTCTTTTATGCATTCTTTATATAAACGAAACTCTGTTTCTGATTTTGACAGCAAAAGGAGAAGAAAAAAAACACTTGGTTTCTGATTCCATTGATTTCTGCAGCTGGGTTGGCTTACATGCAACCATTCCACCAAGTGGGCTGTGAGTAAGCTTGTCCCACATCGATCCACTGGGCTGTGAGTAAACTCCTTATAATTCAGCCTCTAACACACTAAGTTCGCCTCGTGGGGAAAAATTCCTTTGTCCCATCGGAAGTGTAAATCCTGAAAAAGGAAAAAGAGTCCCATAGGAAAGTCCCCTTCCCCGAGGAAAAGTCCCATCGGAAAAGATCCCTCTGTCCCGTAAGAATAAAGTCCCTCTCCTTCGGAAGTAAAGAAAACAACAAATATGCTAAGCAGTGAATATTATCGATAGTGCAATATGCCAAATTGCACTATCTGTTTAGAAGATTTCTGAGGAGGAGTACCCGACATGGGACAATTGAATAGATGATTTTTCGCAGGGCGAATTGACTATAAGCTCACTGCTTCACTCGAATCTAAGATACAAGTTGCAACCAAGAAGATTGATTCTATGGAAAGATATATTGGGGTTTGCTAAGAAACAAAATCAAAGTTTCTGGATCCGCCACTGGCTGCGAGTAAACTCCTTATAATTCAGCCTCTAACGCACTAAGTTTGCCTCGTGGGGAAAAATCCCTTTGTCCCATCGGAAGTGTAAATCCTGAAAAAGGATCCGAGTCCCATCGGAAAAGGTCCCTCTGTCCCGTCAGAACAAGAGTCCCTCTCCTTCGGAATCAAAGATAACAATCGGATCCACTGGGCAAAGAAAATAAATTATGAGGGCATTCGGAAGGTCCAATAAATATATGGTCTTTACAACGTGTCCAATAAAAGCATGGGGGTTTGTCCAATAGTTCTGTATATATGATTTCGAGTATATGAATTTGAGTATATTTGGTCATTGAAGTAAGCTTGATCATCCAGGAATAGCAAAACTGCGTTTTTGAGAATCTTATTAATTAAAGCTCTGTTTTTGCAATCGGAAAACAACAGTTATTTGCTCAATCCACAAGTCCTTTGTTCCAACACTCTGAAGCTTTCTCTCTCTTTTTTTCCCTGTATTGACGTCTTCGCCTTTTTATTAACATTGTTTGAGAGTTTTATGCATCCACTACAATTTTTCCAACACCAAGACAATGAAGGTTTTTTATTTTTCTCCGTGATATGATTTCTTTCTTTTATTCACACTTCCAAAATTGTTTTGACCTTTTCATTCATCCATTATCCATTAATATCACGTTGGTAATATTCTTAATTCATATCTCCTATAACTCCTCTTGTTGTTATATATTTTAGTGAGCTGTGACGCATCTTTAGCATATCTGATGTTGAGTAACTGTCGTCCGTGTTAGCTTATGCTGGAAATATCATCAGGATATTGAGGATGTAAAGGTTTTTTAGACTTTATCTTCAAGAGAATTTTGCATACTCAACTTGTGTGTTGTGTTTGTTAGTCCTTTGGGTGTGATATAGACTGTATGCTTGCCCCTCTAAGTGGCTCGTTATAGATGTTATTTTATATCAAGGTGATAAGTGTATATGTATCAATCTATGCTCAGTGTCGATAGCTTCAGGGCTTTTAAATAGTGAAGGATCATGGCTTAGTCTGAACAAAAGTAGTAAACTAGGATATTGTAATGGCAATGACAATAAATCATAACTGCAACGCAGACAAAATCTTCATAGATTTCTTCTCTGTTGCTATCAACATTTCTTACAATGTGGATCTTTAGATGACCCGTACTTCCTTCCATGTCATACTATTAGACTGTGAACATACACTATGAAAGATGTTTCTGCAGATGACAACGGCAATTGCTATAGAGGATGTAAGAAGAGAAGTGAAGATCCTACGGGCACTAACACATAAGAACCTCGTGCAGTTCTATGAAGCCTATGAAGATGATGACAATGTTTATGTGTGGTGATGGAGTAAGTTATTATTGCTATAACTTTCTGAATATGCATCTTACTCTGTGTCATAGGATGCCTTTGGCTTATTTTAGTTCTCTTAATACTGGCTTAAGATGCTGATACGACTTCCTGAATTTCTTCTTCTGCTTGGTTGCATCAGTACCAGGTGTCAAAGTTGCAACTTGTTGAACATGTGACAACGTGCATACATATGAGTCCCCTTAAGAACAATGTATACTTATTTTAGCAAGTGTCTTTTTTGACACCAAAGCCATTAGGATTTAGATGCTATATAATCATGGTGCCTTGAAACATAAGTTTAATCTGGACATGGCTGAGTTACCCGTATGATCAATCTAGATGTGCAATCTACAAAAACAGAGATGGGCGAGCAGAATAATTTTAAAACCGGGTCAGATTTGACCCCAAAAGCATACAATTTTTTTCTGCCCAAAAACAAAAAAAAAGCATACAATTTTTATTGGGGGCGTGATCATTTCTAGTAACAAGTGCTGAATCAATTACGTGATTCATTTTTCCTTTTCAGCTGGATATCATTTAGCACTGAAGGAAAGCACTTTATATAGATATATAGATACGTATATATATCGATATATATTAGTAGTAAAATTATTCTAAGTAGGCCATCAGCAAGGCATTTGTTGCTATAATTTTAGACTTTTAAGATATTGGAGCTTAATCAATGTTATGTTCTCCAGGTTGTGCAAAGGAGGTGAACTATTGGATAGCATACTTTCAAGGTACCTGCTCTTACAATCTTTTCATTTATGTCACAAGGAAGATCGCAACTCTTTCTTTTTTGGAAGTCACTAGCCTGTTCTGTACCTTTCAAACTAGCTGAATTCCCATTTCTCTTCTCTAGGGGTGGCAAATATTCAGAAGATGATGGAAAGGCTGTTATGGTTCAGATTTTAAGTGTAACTGCCTACTGCCATCTCCAAGGCGTGGTTCACCGCGATCTCAAGCCAGAGGTAGTTCATTCACAAATATCTTTCAGTTTTTGAGTATCAACAGACTTAGCCCCTAAATACATGCTACCTTAGGCATACTGGTAAAAATTAAACTTGATTTTCTTAGGTCGAGGCATCTGCATATGCTCAAAAATAATTTAAATTAAAAAAAAAATAACAAAGGTGATAATAATAATAATAATAATAATAATAATATTTTTCCCCTTCTACTGTTTTACTCTTAGATTTGAATGTCACCTATCCTATTGGCACCAGCTGTTTATACCATTGAGCAATATCTTGAATTGCCAAACAGCTTTAGGTTTAACTTGATTAATTTTGGGATTCTTACCTTCCACTTTTTTTGTTGCACTAGATTTTCATACAGGTGGATATTGGATACATAGTGCTTCATTGCCTGCATTAGTGGTTAATCTAAATTATACCTCTCGCTATTGTGGGAGCAACTGTGCATTGATTAATACGAGTTAGAGGCAGCTCACATCCTGCATCACTGACAACTCTGAAGACAAATGATTTTTTTCTAACTGCATCCATGCATTGTTTATTTTCTTTATTTCTGGATAAATGCACCTACGTGTAATCTATTGATTGTTGAATTTCTTTTGTGGTCTGAAATTGGTTATTGATTTAATGATGTGATAGATACAATTCCTTATTTGACTATATTTGTTCTCTTTTGCCTCATTCTCTCTTTTTTTAACCTTGATTTGGTATTTTCTGCTCCAGAATTTCCTTTTCACTTCAAGTGATGAGAAGTCCCCCCTGAAGGCCATTGATTTCGGACTCTCTGACTATGTAAAACCAGGTTTGGACTCAGGACTACTGCCTAAGATAAATCCTGCTCTAGTTAATTTTAAACGCCAGATTGGGCTCTAATACTTAAGTTTGTGCAGATGAGAGATTGAATGATATTGTAGGAAGTGCATACTATGTAGCTCCTGAAGTTCTACACAGGTCATATGGGGCAGAGGCAGACATGTGGAGTATTGGTGTAATTGCTTATATCCTTTTGTGTGGAAGCCGACCCTTTTGGGCCCGGACTGAGTCTGGCATCTTCCGAGCTGTACTAAAGGCTGATCCAAGCTTTGATGAAGCTCCTTGGCCTTCTCTATCAACTGATGCGAGAGATTTTGTAAAGAGACTGCTGAACAAGGATTACCGTAAGAGGCTAACCGCGTCTCAGGCTTTGTGTAAGTCACCAAGCTCAGGGCCCTTCTTTTGACACCCACTATAGGATTATGTTTACTAAAGGGTACTTCTGATGAGAACTTGCTCCTATCTCTTTTTTTTTTTTTTTTTTCCACATTTAGTCAAAGCCTTGTGAAACAAATTCCGGAATGAAAACAGTTAATAATCTGAGAGAAGGGAGATAGCACTCTGGCTTCTTTCTTTGGGAAAGGTTTCTCTCCTTTTGAAGATCAAATGGAGAGGGCCAGTTGCTAATCCTAACTGTGACATGCTTTGGGCTTCTCCTGAATGGCAGCGGGCCTGAGATGCTTGAACTGTGTAGATTAAAACATTTATTCTCCATTTGAACTTTAAATGGAGAGGAGGAAGATCCTCTTTCTTTCAATCTATTCTAAGGGTGGTGTGATGGATTTCATTTTCTGCATCATAAATTCATAAGTTTGTTGGAATTTCGGATACTGACAGCCAATTTTTTTTAATCAGGTCACCCATGGTTAGCCAACTATCACGAGGTCAAGATACCGATGGATATGATAGTGTACAAACTTGTTAAAGCTTATATATGCTCATCTGCTCTACGAAAATCAGCATTAGGGGTATGCAGTAATAAGTTTATTAATCTTTTTTCTCTTTGTTGGTGTCTTGCAACTGACTGAAATTGAAATGTCTTCAAATATTGCAATTAATTGTTTATTATTAACTAGTGCCTCATTGTTATGTTCTATTTTTATTCTCTATCCTCTTCCTTTTCATCATTTTGGTTTCATGAGTATTATTCAAATTTGTCTCGTGATGTCTCCTATGGCAGTTCTCTAGCTTTTGGTTGAGTTGAAGTGAAGCTTTTCTTTTTTAGCTTTTGGTATAACAGTCGAGTTTGGGAACCTATACATTGTAGTGGTTGTCAGGGCTGATTTTGAAAGAGAAACTGAGGAATAACTAAAAGAATAAAATCTTTGAGAATCACTTATTGAAATAATTGCTTTGTATCTATCTCAACTTTGTAAAAAAAGCAATGCCTTGGAGTGATGAATATTTTAGGAATACTTTTGCACATTCATTTATCTTATTCAGCACATGTCATTGGTGTAAATATCTGAAATTTTCCTTTAAAGCAATACCAAAATGGAGTGAAAAACTTTTGCCATTTTGACAGACTCTTGCAAAGACATTAAGTATAGCACAGCTGGCTTATCTCCGGGACCAATTTACACTGTTAGGGCCAAATAAAAGTGGATTCATCTCTATGCAGAACTTCAAGACGGTCAGCACTTTTTCCTAACTATTGTATTCTGTTAATAATTTATGAAGTCGTTAGAACTGACATTGGCATTCAGCAGGGTGTAATAAGGAACTCAACTGATGCCATGAAAGATTCACGGGTTCTAGATTATGTCAACATGGTAATATCTCTAAGTTCACATATCTTTTAGTTTATCTTAATAAAAAGTTTCTGTATAATAAGAATTACAGCTGAATTTGCAGTTGTATATATGTGTCTTGCAGATCAGCTCTATCCGATATAGAAAGCTGGATTTTGAAGAATTTTGTGCAGCTGCCATAAGTGTGCATCAGCTGGAAGGGATGGAGAGCTGGGAGCAACATGCAAGACGAGCATATGAGCTGTTTGAGAAGGATGGAAACAGACCAATTATGATAGAGGAACTTGCCTCGGTATGCTCTCTCTCAGTGAATAAAAATAGAACATAAAAAACCCTCTTCATGCTAAACATTTTTCCCCGTAAATTTCTATTTTCAGGAATTGGGGCTTAGCCCATCTGTACCAGTTCACGTTGTTCTCCAGGACTGGATAAGACACTCGGATGGAAAACTTAGTTTTCTGGGGTTTGTTAGACTACTACATGGAGTTTCTTCACGCACATTTCAGAAGGCTTAAACTAAAACTGGTCTACATGCAGTTTTGATACCTCCATCCTTACTCTCGAGGACCTGGAATGCCCCAAGGGAACAAAATGTGTGCTTGATTGGAGAACTTCATTTTGTTTTGGTCCCTAGGAGGGTCTGCAGTGCATGCTCATGTCAATTTTTTTTTAATTACTTTTTTCTCCTCCCTGTTAAGTTATATAAGGTTTTTCCTTCCCTTTCTTCTCTTCTCTCCATGATTGGTGCTGTTGAAGTTTAGAGGATTGTACAGGTGAGAGTAGATCACAGAATGTGTGTAGGATTACCGATTACAGAAGTGTTCTAAACTGGAGTGAGTTTTGTGGTCTCTGGCGTTCATCCCTCATGTAGTTATACTGCGCTTTAATTTTCCTAATAAAATCTTCCGCTGATCTTATTGAAATTATAAAGAAAATATTGATTAGATACCTTGAAACATTTTTTGACAAATCAGTAGTTGATTTTTTCTTTTTTATTAGGTACCAAGCAAAGGCTCATTAGTTTAGAATAAGCCACAAATCATGCTTTTATCTGGACCCAAGTTGTTTTGGGTGCTAATGCAATGTGTGTTGCTAGGCCTTTAGATTTCTATTAAAGTCCTTTTTTCCTTTTTTTCAATATAAAAAAAGTATGAGGATGTGAGTGGTTGATATCTTGATAGTTGATTGTTTTGAATCTACAATTGTGCCTCTCCTTTTATCTTTTTCTTCACATTTCATAAGGGTGCACTCTCCTTTGCATTTATGTTTATTTTTGACACGATATAGAATTTTATTTATTTATAATCAAATACAAACTTTATTAGATAAATTTCAACGGTACAATCAAAGACATTAACAGGACATCTAAAATACCAATCCTAAGATGGTAACAAACTAACATGCTAAAAGCAAAACTAACACGGACAAAAGCTGCACTAAAATTATTAGCCCACATCACCACAATTAACCATAAACTCAAACAAAGCCCACAAACCCAAACCCTAAAACAATCCATAAGCCTAGATGAACCCTATCACCACCACCTAAAGAAGCGCTGTCGCGGCTACACCAACCACCGCATCCATAACAAATATGGGGAAAATATAATTTCTAGTGATTTACCTACGCATAAGAGCGAACAAATAAACGAAACTAACGCGAACATGATATAGAACTTCAGTTGTTTGAGTAATAACCTTGTGGGCCCACTCGGCATTGAATTTCAATTATATGAATCGTCTATCCTTTCGATATTTCCTCAAAGATCATCTCTGCAAAAAAATTACTTGAATTCAAAATCATTTGATCATTTAATTAATGGTAGTTATTTTAGTGTTTTCTTGAAAAACCATGTTCATCTATTTTGTTGATCACAACTAGAAGTCTAAATGATTTCAATTTATCTATTTTTTGTTTTTAAGGATGATCTCTTAATAATGACATGAAAAATATATTATTTGAATTGTTGAAAAAAAAAATTTGTAATGGACCTTGAAAGGTATCCTTATTTGAGGGATCCCCGAGGTATCTTTAGGTTTGGTATTTATGTATGTTAGTGATCTTAAAAAGACCCTTAAAAGTATCCCTCAATAAAATTGTATGTATGTGTATGTTACATGTTCTTCACGTGTAATACGGATAAAAGGTCATTCGGAAAGAAATGTCTTTGAAATCCATGAAATTCAACCCGAAGGTCCCATAGGAAAAAAATCCCTTTGTCCCACTGGAAAAAGGTCCCTTCGGCAGCAAAGAAAACAAGCATCTACACAATCCTGTGTTGAGAGAATAAGGAAAGAGGCACTCATAAGTGTTAGAGTTTGTATAGGAAAAGACACTTGCATTTAGTCCCACATTGGAAGAGAGTAGTTTCCTTCCATGGTTTATAAGCACCAACACTTTAGAAATACCAAATAGAGTATGGGCCTAGTGGAGGCAAATTTGGGCTTCAACATGATTTGAGCTTGGATTATATATATGTTTGTGTAATAAATATATATATAATTAATTGTCAAAAGATGGGCCTCTTGGGCTCTGTTGATTTAATTAATCATTTATTTTTATTAATTGAAAATTCATTTTTTATTTCAGATAAAACCAAAATCTGAAATTCGAATCAATTAAACAATTAACATAACTGTTGGATGAAGATGTGTTAGACCTCTATATATTGACAATACGATCAAACCAGAAGGAACACCTTTGAACAGCATTATCATTCTCACAATTTTAACACTTCTTGAGAGAAGTCATACCACGGTTCGCCATAAATCAAAGCCACTGTGCTTAGGCTTTGATTTAAGATAGTTTAATCATGGTGGACAGACTCCTATCAAACTACAAGCACAAGGGTAGAGGAGAAATACTGTCTAAAGGACATTACAACTCTGCAGGACTCTATCTACAATTCAAGTCAGTATTCTACAATTTATATTACTGTTGTATTGATTCAATTATATTTATATAAAATATATTCATTGGTTTTTATTATTCTGTTATTTTGGTTTTATACTGATTGTTCTACAACAATAAGTTCGTTCGTTCTCTCTTTGGCGTGGCTCTTTTCTTGCTCCATTGTGCAGATACACTATGCCACACTAATTGTGGGAACACATATTTTGCTGGCCAATAAGAAGACGACATGTGGAAAAGGAATAAGTAAATCTCCATTTCTATGTTTCACTTTCAACTATCTCAGTACTCTAGGTGCAGCATTACCACACTACAGTTTGCTCATTTAATTTCTTGTAAGTTCTTTCATTTATACTATTCTCTTCGTATGCACTTCTGTGCGAGGTCTTTTTTAATCACACGAGACTTAAATTTTCCATATATATATATATATATATATTATGTTTTCTATATTTAAATAATGTTCAAATTTGTTTCCATCTTTGCAGGGCATCATAAGAAATCAGTCTCGAGGAGGATGAAGATGACAAGCATACAGATTCATCTGTAGCCCGTGTTGAATTTTTCTTCATCCACTAAAATTGGCAAACCACTTGGAGAATTGTTATCAACTTTTATTCACCACTAAATTTTTTCCAGCACTAACGCAGTGTTGAAGCTTTTCTTTCTCCGATAAGATTTCTTCCTTTTTATGCCCGCTTTTCATAGTTGTTTGAATGGTTTGGTCTTGTCTTGTCCATAGAAAATTTTCCAACACAAACGCAAATGGAGCTTTCTTTCACACTATCACAAGTGGCCTATGAATTTTTGAAACATTCTCATTTTGAAGTTATTTTCTTTCTTCAATATATAGCTTTTGTTTACTTTGTGTCATGGATTAATAGGTTGTGTCATGTATTGTCATGCAATGAATTTTTTCGAAAATTTTGACAAAGTGCAATGACAGACCAAAATGTGAGTCAAAAAATTAATGAGCACATTCATTTGAAGACTTTGGAAAAAAATAGTCCACAAAACTTTTTCCAACAATGTGAAGCTTTGTCTTCTTTTTTTTCCCTGTAATGACATCTTCGCCTTTTTATTAACATTCAAAATTGTGTTTAGAGTTTTATACATCCACTACAATTTTTCCAAGACCAAGACAATGATGGGTTTTTATTTTTCTCCATGATATGATTTCTTTCTTTTATTCACACTTCCAAAATTGTTTGACCTTTTTCACTCATCCATTATCCAACACTCACAGTGAAGCTTAATTTTTGAAGTGGCTTCTGTATTTGATTCTTCTTTTATGCATTCTTTATATAAACGAAACTCTGTTTCTGATTTTGACAGCAAAAGGAGAAGAAAAAAAACACTTGGTTTCTGATTCCATTGATTTCTGCAGCTGGGTTGGCTTACATGCAACCATTCCACCAAGTGGGCTGTGAGTAAGCTTGTCCCACATCGATCCACTGGGCTGTGAGTAAACTCCTTATAATTCAGCCTCTAACACACTAAGTTCGCCTCGTGGGGAAAAATTCCTTTGTCCCATCGGAAGTGTAAATCCTGAAAAAGGAAAAAGAGTCCCATAGGAAAGTCCCCTTCCCCGAGGAAAAGTCCCATCGGAAAAGATCCCTCTGTCCCGTAAGAATAAAGTCCCTCTCCTTCGGAAGTAAAGAAAACAACAAATATGCTAAGCAGTGAATATTATCGATAGTGCAATATGCCAAATTGCACTATCTGTTTAGAAGATTTCTGAGGAGGAGTACCCGACATGGGACAATTGAATAGATGATTTTTTCGCAGGGCGAATTGACTATAAGCTCACTGCTTCACTCGAATCTAAGATACAAGTTGCAACCAAGAAGATTGATTCTATGGAAAGATATATTGGGGTTTGCTAAGAAACAAAATCAAAGTTTCGTCCGGGAAAAGACTAATTATGATGAGCAGCCGGCCTATCAACTTGACAACCTCAGTTCGATTTTGATGTACCTTTTGGCTAGGGATAATATAGCCCTATAATTTTTGTTCACCTTCTGTCAAGGTCTCCTATTTAAGGCCAGAGCTTAGCAATTATTTCATATTTCTCTTCAATATAATTCTGAGGTCCATAAAAATATATGGTCTTTACTACGCGTCCAATATAGTTCTGTCATACATGAGCAGTGAGTAGTTCTTGTATCTCTCTCTGAGGTTGTATGATGAAGCTAAGATTATTCTCTGAGTTGGTATGATTAAATAACGAAACACATCAGTGGACAGGCCCTCTATATGTTGATGAATTGGTGGTAATGTCAATCCAAGGTTACCAGAAACATCACTTCATGTATATTTATTTATTAACTGTATTAATGATTGTGGATATTGGAGAACTTTTTTTCAACGTTAACTTAGTTTGGTGGAGCTGAAAATTATGCTCAAATCAAATGAGTTGAGGTTCATCATCTGATGATTGGGAAGATAATATACAGGTGGGGACTGGTAGGATTTTTAGTACCTGCGCAAACAGGGTTAAAACCACGTAAAATACTTGCAAGAATACAAGGCTATTGTAGTATAGATGCTCATGCAAGGTCGTTTTCCACAAGGACTACTTAGCAATTTATGTGAAAACAATTTCTAATTAACTACCTAAAATTAAAATAGAGAAAGATGAATATGAAGTTGGTTGGTTCTAAAAACAAATAATAAACAAAAAAACAAATACGATTTAAGGAAGAAGTTTTGAGTATCAATTTATAACAGCACTAGGGTTCCACCATCACCTAGCAATCCTATGAATTTTTACCAATTACTTATGATTTGCACATGCCACTTTGAAGGTTAGGTTTTCCTAATTTATATTCTACTTGGAACCTCCAACATAGAACGTATATCTAACATGCAACCCGTCCGGACGTTCGGATCAAATCTGAACATGAAAGACTCATTAAGTTTTGTGAAAACCCTCTGAAAAACCATGCAACCCTTAAGAGCGTGATGTTCGCCTTAAGTGAACTTACAATTATTAATCACAAGAAGCTAGCATCAATTTCAGGGAACCTTCCGACCAAAATTGCATCTAATTACTTTTCTAAAGGTCCTAATGGTGATCAGGCATCAAGACAATCAGATAGTTTAAACCAGTGATTAACAATTCAAAGCATGCATGCACTCAATCATAAGCAATTAAATAAAAATCACATATTCATGCTAAGGCTCAAGGCTTCACCCTAGCAAAAGAGATTTAGTTACGCATACGCATAATTGAAATCCAAGAAAATATCATTAAGAAGAATAAGAATGAAAACACCTGAAAGTCGCGAAAATCCAAAACCCTAGCAATTGCTCCAAAAGCCAAAAAGAAGTAAAAAGGGAGTCCCCTAAATCGCTGTGAAAAGGAGCTTAAATACCTCCTAAAACCTAGCTACCCAATCCCCACAAGGAAACTAAGTTAAAATAAAACAAGACTAGGAAATAAAATCCAAATTAGATTAGGAGAATCTGCCCAAATCTGCCCAGCCACGTTTTGGTCTCAAATCTCCTCCAAATCTGGCCCAAGATAGCTCGTTTTAAAGATAAAAATATTCCGAACACTTCTCCAGAAGGCCACGAACCCATCCGAGGTCATCTTGGGCTCCAAAAACGCAATACAAGCCCAAAACGTCACTATTCCAGCACTGCACATCGCTCCTTCATTTATTCACCAGGAAATCATCGCTTGGTGGAAAAGTCTGATATTTTGATACGATCAAGATAAGTGACTCACGTACGTCCTCCAACTGGAATTACTCCAAAATTCATCCATTTGATTATGTTTTGCTCCAGAGGAAGTCGAAAGCCCTATATTGGAAATATAATTCAAAGTATCAAAATTCTTCCAAAATATTAACCAAAATATACTAAGAATGAGGTTAAATATATAATATAAAATTGACTCATCAGGGACTCAGAACCGACGCCAATCCATAAAAGCTTGTTTTCCTGCTGCTGCTCATCAAGGGAAGGTTGGTTAAGGTTGTTGTGTATGGTTTTGGACAGGTTATGATTATATTCGGTTTGATGGTCATTATAATTGTTTCATATGACGGGACGTTGTTAGTGCTGTGGAAACAGGGGCTGGGAAGAAACTAGCCTTTGGTTTGCCCATTTTGCAATGCTTGTTGGAGGAAGGAGAAAACACTATGAAGATGCTTGAAGAAAAGGGGAAGGAAGAAGAAAAAGTTTGCTCCAAAAGGACTTTTTATGGGCACTTATTATTACTCCCACAAGAGAACTTTCACTTCAGGTAATATAATTGTATTGTAAGTTGCTGCTGGAGGTTGTCAAGTTTGAGTTCAGGGGTTGGTAAGAAGTAAACCAAAGACAGATGGAAAACAATAGTTTGCCTTTTTTGAAAATCTTATTAATTATAGCTCTGTTTTTGTACTTAGAATCAAAAGGAGTAGGAATCAGAATAAAAGGGAATGACAATGGGAAGTAATCAAAACAAGGCATTTCCACTAATCTGAATGAAGGATTTCTTGAGAATGATTCCCATTCCATGTAAGTAAGCATAAAATTACAAATATTATATTAATCAGAAAGAGGTCTTACTTAGAAACCAAATAGAATGATATTTATGTACAGACTCGCTGGCATTATGTGGTAGACTACGCACATGTATTTCATGCCTAATCTCATCTTCAGTATTACAAACAACTGTTTGGTTGAACAGTGCCAACAATCTTTCCATTTGCATTGGCACAATGTGACTGAACCTCTTGATTCCTGCAGGTCAAACTCACATTTTCGAGTCTTATCCCACTACATGGATTTGTTGCGCTACAATCAAATTCTATTGCAATGGCTGTAGCTGATGTTCCTTGAATGTTCCGGTACACGACATCACTGACTCTCACACCTGATACCTATATTATTGAAACAAGATGAAATGTGCAATAGACATTTAGTCAAGACATACGTTTATGAATGAGTACATGCTCAATTACTACGTACATTGTGATTATAGTTGTCATTACCTGAGCAGGGCAGTTGATGTTGTGTGGGCAGTAGTTTTGGTCTATTACGATAGGATTTTGGACATTTAACATTACGACATCAAGGAATTGAACACCTTGAACAAATCCGTTGCTGGGCCTTGCCCAAGACTTAATCCTCAAACCATTTTGAGTACCCTTGAAAATTGCATTTTTAACTGTCACATTTTGGACCCCTTCCTCTTCCAAGTCTTTGGCTAAACTCCCTATGCTGCAATCACCACACCCATGTATGTATAAGCTAACTATAATATTAACTGTTACGAGGTTTTCATATGGAAGCAATGCAATATTCCAAGAGCTATAAAATCTGACCTAATGCCATGGCCAGGACCACAAGTTATTTGCTCGATCCACAAGTCCTTTGTTCCGGGGCCAATCGAGACACAATCATCTCCAGTTTTGATAGAGGTGTTGAAGATTGCAACATTTCTTGACAATTGGACATTGATGCCATCAGTGTTTGGGCTATTTCCAGCTGCATTGACTTTGACCCCTTTGATGCGAACATCTTGGCAGCCGTTTATCACAATGTGGAACATCTGGCTGTTCAATGACATTAGTCCATTGATGTTAATGTTTTTGGAGTTCATAAAACTCAGACTCTGCGTATCAGTGGGAACAAAAATATCAGAACTTAGGAAACAATAGAACATGAAGAGACTGGTAGGGCAAGGTAGACAACAAATTTAAACAAGATTTCACTTGATCGACAAGAAAGCATAAATTACTAACCGTGGCTCCTCCGTTGGGGCAATCAGTGCTTCCAGCTAACTTGCATGCCCACAAGGAGGTACCTTTAGCGTCAAGGGCACCTCCAATAATGGACACACCGGTAACTCCTTCGAAGCTTAGCCAGTTGTTAGCTTGGCCAAGGACTCGGTAATCAGACGAAGCTATCAATGTTCCATCAATTCGAAAAGTAATATCTGTGCTTTTGCAGTTATAACCTTTGAAAACCATAGCATTGCGAAGCAAATACCTCCCTTTTGGTACACGTATAGTAGTGGAATCAGAGGAGGCACATGCTGCAGTCCATACATCCAGAAAAGCTTGTGTAGAATCTATTACACCGTTAGGCTTGGCTCCAAAGCTTAGGACATTGAAAATTAATGTACTCTTAGCAACACATGATTGGTGTAGGATATATAGGATGAGTAGTGCTACTCTGCTAAAACAACTTCTTGTAAACTCAGCCATTTTCTCCTTTTCTATTTTTCCTTTCTGTTTGTGTGTGTGTGTGTGAGAGAGAGAGAGAGAGAGAGAGAGAGAGAGAGAGAGAGAGAGAGAGAGAGAGAGAGATTAAATTAAACCGATGACGTCGACGGTAATGAATGAAGTTGGGAACTGAGAGGTTGATGGAGAGAACTTGAACATTGTAGGGTACTTATACTCTTGATGATACATGCATGCAGTAAGTAATTAGGTTGATATAAGTACAAGGGATGTTTGTATATGATATTGGAAAATGCTAGGCTTACCACATTTTTCATACCACATTCATACCACATCTCTAATAGAGGTGGGCCCGATTGTATTGGTGGGTGGGCCCGATTGTATTGGTGGGCTCCATCTCTATTAGAGATGTGGTATGAATGTGGTATGAAAAATGTGGTATGCATAGCATTACCCTATGATATTATATATACAGAGAGAGAGGTGGTGTAGGTTTAAAGAAAATATGGTTGTGGTATATATGGATGCATATACATATGGCAAGCATATATGTATTAAGAAAGCTGCGCCGGCACCAATTTGGTGGCTACTCTTTTGTGTTTAACTGTATATATAAGTAATATGGATGAATCAATGAATCATATAATATTATATGAATCGATAATAATTCAATTAAAATATTAGTCTGGATATAATTACTTTTGCCGTTGACTTGTTAAGGAATCAATTCATCCGAAGTAGGACACACCTTCCTGTACTTAAATCCCTTCATGGCTACTCATTCCTTGGTGGAGTAACGCGCAAGATAATTTATAATTTCAGTATTGTATAGGTAGTAGATAGATATATGCTAACGAGCAGTGGCGGATCCACGTTGGGACAACAGGGGTCGGACGACCCCTTGGAAGGTTGGAAAATTGGCCTGGGACTCCATTGAAGCCCCCTTGGACAGCTGCTGGAAGCCCCCATGGATGCACGCCAACTGCTCGACGAAAGTCCCAGCAGACAAAGACAACCTGCGCAGCAGCTGCGCTGTGCCTTGCGCGCGCGCTGCGCTCAATTTTTTTTAAAAACAGCCTTGCCAACGACGTCGTTTGGCAAAGGCTCAGTCAATTTTTTTTTAAATGACCTGGCCTCAAAACGACGTCGTTTTGGGCCAGGTAAAAAAAAAAAAAAAAACTGAAGAACCCTTCGAATCTGCACAGCACAGCAGCCCCAAACCCTTCATTTCCAATTTCACACTTCCTCTCCCAACCCTCTCAAACCCTAACCTCTCCCCCAACCTCCCAACCTCCATCATCAAGTCTTCGCTGGGCCACCACCAATCACGTCCTCTTCCACCATATGCATATACTACAAAGAATGATTACCATCACGTAAAATCCAGTAGCCAAACCTGCAACAAAATACTTGATTTGTTGGATTTTTATTTTATGTAGTTACTAGTTAAGCTCCTAGTCATTTTAAACAGTCATTTAAGTTCTAAAACCACTTTGGAGGGCTACCAATTTAACATTCAATCAAGAACTACAATGAAAACAAGTAACGAAGCAGTCAAATACTGTTTTAAAGAAGTGAAATATTACCCATTGCGATATCATTCTTTTTTCCTGAAATAGCCATAAGATAGAGAAATGTTAATCAATTGTTAAAAAAAGACTACCTCAATTGCAACAAAGATATTTGGTAGATTACATCAACAAAAATTAACTTTTTCGTCACTGCTTATTTGCCTTAAATTTGATCATTGTGTCGCTAATTTTACTCAATCAAGTCAATTTTGTGTCACTGGTTAGTTTTTTTTATGCTCAATACTTCAAGAATAAGACTTAGGTCAATGAAAATTTTGGTAACCACAAAAACGCGTCTCTGAAGAAAATGAAGTTTATCAACTTGAACAAAGACCTCAGTAGGTAGGATGCTGGAATTAAATGACTTAAAAATTTTGGAACTTTTACACTAGCCCCCTTGGCCACATAATCCTGGATCCGCCACTGCTAACGAGCATTTTGAAATCACTACTGGGGTATCCTAATGATGGCATAGGCTTATTGTAAAGTCCCACATTGAAAACATACGTAATAATACGAATGCTTATAAAGACTTACATGGCATCTTGTAATTGCCGAGCCTAGTAGCGTGGGCTTGTAACTAAGCAGGGCATTAAAGTGATTGGTTGCTTGAGCAAGCCTTGTTAGGTGAGGTGTGGTGGTCTTGCACTGTTCACCTTGGTGAAGTCGCACAAAGCACGCCCCCTACCCTCGGGTTAGTAGGGCCGCCCATCCTCAATGGGTGGGTAGCAAACCTCAACTTGGTATTAGATTGGGGTGTTAGGTACGAATACTAAACCTCACGGGTCAAGAGCCATCACACCCCAGCGTGCTGCCTAGCTTGGCCTCTCATCACACAATCACTTTTTTGAGAAATTGAAGTGGCCTCTCATTTTTGTTCAATAAAAATTGAGCTAATGTCTATATCTTTTTTAATGCTGCCAAATCATCCTTCTTATTTATTGTTATTTTCCAGCAATATGTAGACTGTGTACAGCACTAATTAGGCTCCATTTGGATTGATTGATATGAAAGAAAAGATTTGGATTTGACAACAATTTGTTAAAAAAACAAGAACTCAATTAGATTAAATGTATACGAACTAACTAGATGATAACGTATATTCAAAATGGATTTGAAATAACTATATACAAAGAATAATTTGAAATTCATTTGTTTTCTTTATTTCTTTATAGTCCCAATCATGTTATTGATGTCCAAACAAACATGAATGGGTGGTCCCATTTGATTCGAGAATTAGGGACTAAACTAACCAGATGATAATTTTGAAGAATACTAGTTTTAAAACAATGTAATACTATAGATTTCTTCCTTTTTATGCCCGCTTTTCATAGTTGTTTGAATGGTTTGGTCTTGTCTTGTCCATATAAAATTTTCCAACACTAATGCAAATGGAACTTTCTTTTACACTATCACAAGTGGCCTCTGAATTTTTGAAACATTCTCATTTTGAAGTTATTTTCTTTCTCCGATATATAGCTTTTGTTTACTTTGTGTCATGGATTAATAGGTTGTGTCATGTGTTCTCACGCGACAAATTTTTACGAAAATTTTGATAAAATGCGATGACAGAGACCAAAATGTGCGAGTCAAAAAATTAATGCGCACATTCATTTGAAGACTTTGGAAAAAAATAGTCCACAAAAACTTTTTCCAACACTGTGAAGCTTTGTCTTCTTTTTTTCCCTGTAATGACATCTTCGCCTTTTTATTAACATTCAAAATTGTGTTTAGAGTTTTATACATCCACTACAATTTTTCCAACACCAAGACAATGATGGGTTTTTATTTTTCTCCGTGATATGATTTCTTTCTTTTATTCACACTTCCAAAATTGTTTGACCTTTTCACTCATCCATTATCCAACACGCACAGTGAAGCTTAATTTTTGAAGTGGCTTCTGTATTTGGTTCTTCTTTTATGCATTCTTTATATAAACGAAACTCTGTTTCTGATTTTGACAGCAAGAAAAAAAACAGAACACTTGGTTTCTGATTCCACTGATTTCTGCAGCTGGGTTGGCTTACATGCAATTATTCCACCAAGTGGGCTGTGAGTAAGCTTGTCCCACATCGATCCACTGGGCTGTGAGTAAACTCCTTATAATTCTGCCTCTAACACACTAGTTCGCCTCGTGAGGAAGAATCCCTTTGTCCCATCGGAAGTGTAAATCCTGAAAAAGGAAAAGAGTCCCATCGGAAAGTCCCATTGGAAAAAGTCCCTCTTATCCCGTCGGAATAAGTTCCTCCCCTTCAGAAGCGAAGAAAACAATCGGATTGTCCCAAATGTCCCTTCGGAGGCAAACTCGACCCAGAAGAGGAGAGGATGGAAATCCCATCGGAAGCAAAGAAAATAAATTGTCCCTTCGGGAGCCAAGAAGGTAAACCAGTCCTATAGAGATAACAACAAATGTGTGCGCATGTTAAGCAGTGAATATCGATAGTGAAATATGCCAAATTGAGCCTCTACTATCTGTTTAATGAAATGCCTCTGTGAGAGTCTCTCTTTTGTCTTTTCTCCTTTTCTTTTAGTCTGCTGGCTGAAAAACAACTGAATTTCAATGACTTGAGTTTTATTGCCCATACATAACATCATTTTAATCTCAGCCTATAGGTCGCCCCTTCTGTGGATTTGGGCTTGCGTGGTGAAACTAGGCTCTGATACCAAATGTTTAGAACATATAGGTAGAAATTGTCCCTAAAAACCAGCTTGTAAGGAAAGGCTGCCCATGAGCTCTTAAACCACTATAGGATATGCTATTTTTCCAATGTGGAATCTTGAGTCCTAACAATGCCTCTCTTAGTTAAGTTGCAAGAGTATTAGAATATTGATTTTGGTTGTTTGAGCAGGATGGCATTTGTATTGTGCAAATGGTTAAAATGGCATAGCTGGAACTTTCTCTTGTCCACGTACTGATGGGAGCAATTGTATTCAAATACTTACCTCATTGTTGTTCTAGTTTGTATGGTATTTGCATTATTTAGCACGTCTGATATTTTATTGCTCTGTGCAGGCTAATAACTGCTATTGTCCTTCCTTATAGCAAAGGGAGCTGAGGACTGGTTATCTCACAATGAAGAGTTCTATAGCTCACGTGATAGATGCATGCAGGAGTCCAGATTCTTGAAAAAAGAAAAAGGTAATGTTTAGCTTGGTGGGGTAGCCCATCTCAAAAAACAATGGCTTTTCCTAGAACCCAAAAGTCCAAACCAGGACCCAGTTCCCCAATCATCTTCCTTGTCATCTCCATAGCTGCCATTGCACTCCTCTTTCTCGCTTCCTCTCTCATTTCCACTAGCGGGTTCTCTTTATCCTCTCCGAAAACCCCAAAGCAGACCCAAAGTAAAGAACATGAACCAGAACCACCAAACTGGCCACGAGAAGTACCTCTACTGGGGTGACAGAGTTGATTGCCCTGGAAAGCACTGCAGTTCCTGTGCGGGTCTGGGCCACCGGGAGTCCAGCCTCAGGTGTGCTCTTGAAGAGGCTATGTTCCTGCAGAGGTACATTCCAAGTTTTTAAATCTCTTGAGTTTTTTTTTTGTTTTCTTATTTCTGTTTTTTGGGATGGTAAACCTACTTGCTTGTTTCAAGGTGTGGTTTCACTCGACTTGTCGACATAACTCTTGTGCATGTATTTTTAAAAGAAATTAAGTTAAGTGACATAGGTTCCAGACCATTTTCAATTTTTATAGATATTTTTTCCACTCCATTCTTTTCTTCTTCAATCAACAACTGCCTCCATCCTCAATTTCCTACAAGTTTCAGAGCTTGACCATCAGCAGCATAGAGAAAATCACATCACATGTGGGGAGAGAGAGAGAGAGAGAGAGAGAGAGAGAGAAGATGATATGACTTGTGCGAGGAAGGATGGGTCTCTCTCTGGTTTGTTTGGGAGGACGGTTCTCTCTGGTTTGTTTGGGAGGATGGGTGTAGGTTTTGTTTTACCCGATTCTACGTGAAACCTTATTAAAAGCCATGTTTTAATGCAGCCGTCCAATTTCATCCAACGGCTGCTATCTGTCCGCGAATAAGTGTCCGCAAGAAAGAGAACGGCTAAACCCTAGGAATGAAAGTAGACGTGGTGGAATAGAAATAGGAAACTGTAGAATATAGACGACGTGTTAATCAAGAATTATATTTTGGGTTTTCCTCATGAAATATGGAAACTACTTTTCTATAAATATTAAAAATTAAATAAAAAACCAGAAAAATTCCCATTTGAATTGAGTTTCCTTAACCGCCTCCTCGTTCCTTCTCTATAAAACTCAATCACAACCCCAACCTTCACTCTCATATTAAGATCTCCGAAAAACCCAAGTCACAGGTACTTTCTTCAACTTGAACAATCCAAGTTATGGTTTTTTGCCCTAGTTTTCTTTTTCTTTTTTCTGTTTTTTGAAACCAAAGTTTTGGAACAAAGCTTCTAGTTGTTCTCAGTCTCTAGATCCAATTAGATCTCTGCTATATATTATTTTCTTGGGTTCTTCTAATCTGAACATCAAAATTTTTGTCTCTGTGTTTTGTGGAATTATAGAAGATATGGTGGCCCCTCGAAGAAGAAGCTTAGAACTCATTCCTAATGAGGGCACGCGGAAGATGACCTTTCGGAAGCGAAAGAAGAGTATATATAAAAAGGCTGACGAGCTTTCGAAGCTTTGTGGTATTGATGTTTGCTTGATCGTCTATGAAGCCGATCAAAAGAAGGGGAGGGCAGTTCAACCGGAGACGTGGCCACGAGATCCAACTCAATTCAAACGCATTCTCAACAAGTACAAGGATTTTAAGGATACGTCCACGCCCGGATTGAAGAGAAACTTTGATATGTCCGATTTTTATGAGGACAAGAAAGATCACGTGGATGATGATGATGAAAAGTTTCAAAATTTAGGGAAGAAGATTTTTGAGGAGGAATACCCTACAAAGTTTCAAAATTTAGGGAAGAAGATTTCTGAGGAGGAGTACCCGACATGGGACGATCGAATAGATGATTTTTCGCAGGACGAATTGACTGAGCTCATTGCTTCACTCGAATCTAAGATACAAGTTGCAACCAAGAAGATTGATTCTATGGAAAGATATATGGGGTTTAATAAGAAACAAAATCAATGTTTTGTCCGGGAAGATACTAATCATGATGAGCAGCCGGCCTATCAAGTCCCTGCTTTGATGTCTCCTCCATCACTTGTGCATTATCCAATGTTGCCAAGTGCATGGGTATCAAGATCAGAATTGGAGAAGAGCTAATCAGAACTTGACAACCTCAGTGTACCTTAAGCCTTTGTAATCGAATTTCTAGTAATGTTTAGTTCGATTTTGATGTACCTTTTGGCTAGGGATTATATAGCCCTACAATTTTTGTTCACCATCCGTCAAGGACAGGCCCTCTATATGTTGATGAATTGGTGGTAATCTGAATCCAAGGTTATCAAGTTTGAGTTGAGAGGTTGGTAAGAAATAAACCAAAGGTATGGAGGAACGACAGTTTGCCTTTTTGGAATATCTTATTAATTAAGCCTTTGATTTTAATTTCTAACCCTCAAAAAGTATGAAAGCTCTGTTTTTGTAATCGGAAGTCAAGTATTTTCCCTAATAGTGGACAAATAATTTGAAAGAGGACTTTAAAAAAAACTTATTGCACTTTTACTTAATAGTGGACAAATCAAATTTTATTGCGATGGGCTGTAGCTGATGTTCCTTGAATGTTCCGGTACATGACATCGCTCACTTTCACATCCGATACCTATAATATTGATACAAGATGAAATGTGCATTAGACATTTAGTCAAGACGAACGTTTATGAATGAGTACATACATGCATGCTTAATTACTACATTGTGATTATAATTTTCATCACCTGAGCAGGGCAGTTGATGTCGTGTGGGCAGTAGTTTTGGTCTATTACAATAGGATTTTGGACACTAAACATTACGACATTAAGGAATTGAACACCCTGAACAAATCGGTTGCTCGGCGTCACCCAAGACTTAGTCCTCAAACCATTTTGAGTACCCTTGAAAATTGCTTTTTTAACTGTCACATTTTGGACCCCTTCCTCTTCCAAGTCTTTGGCTAAACTCCCTACATTGCAATCATCACACCCAAGTATGTATAAGCTAACTACAATAATAACTGTTAGGGGGTTTTCATATGTAAGCAATGCAATGAAAGAGCTATAAAATCTGACCTAATGCCATGGCCAGGAGCACAAGTTATTAGCTCAATCCACAAGTCCTTTGTTCCAGAAAGCAACACACATGCATGCAATGATGAAACAATAGCAGCAGGTAGATTTTTTCTCAACGATCTAAAAACCGATATTATACTATTAAACAGAAGCTTCGTGAATCCGTATCTCTCAGATTCATACTGCTCGTAAATGAAAAACAACATGAAAGCGAACACCAGTGCTGCAAAATATTTCCAGAAAGATTGTTTTTAAAGATACTGAAGAATGCTAAAGAACTAAATTTATGTGAAAGATTCAGGGAAAAAGCCAAACATACATGCTCATACTTCACGCCTCGAGAACAATAATAATTTCCCATATGCTGGGATACATTACTCAACTTTCATATTGAGGTATCTCCAAAATCTGCTACATATTACTTAAGCCATACATATACACTATGAAAAAATGTAATTTCTTTGACACAAATAACAAACTATAAAGCAATGTTTTCAAAGGCGAGGCGTATAGGCGAGGCGTTTTTAGTAGCGCTATGCGAGGCGTAAGCCTTGAGGCATTGAGGCGTAAGCCTTTTGAACATTAAGTTATTTTAATAAGAAAAATTTATGAATAATACAATACGATTAAATTGTACAACTAATTCTTATTCAACTATAACAATCTTTTAAAAAATTATACGAAACTTCAAATTATAGTTTATTACAGTCAAATTATACAAGTATGATGCATGTACGTAAAAAAAAAAAAAAAGAAGACTTACATGAAGTCGAAAGATGAAGAGAATTCTTGAAATTGATGGAGTTATCTGGTAAGGGTAGAAATTAGGATTGTACACGTACTATACAATATATATATATAGTCCATATGTTAATATATTAATTTAGAGAAAGAAAAAAAAAAAAAAAAAAGGTAAGTACAAAGCTACAGCCGGTTGGAGTTAGGAAAGAAAAAGAAAGATATTAAAAATATTAATTCTTGCCTATTACAATAAAGGTAAGGAAAAATAAACTGAAACTTGCGGTTTTTTTTTTTATTTTTTTAAATACACTCCAAGTGAAACGACGTCGTTTCACTATAAGAGTGTTTTTAAAACTTTGCAACCAAAACGACGTCGTTTGATTACAAACCTAAAAAAAAAAAATTGAGTCGTCTTCCTCGCGAGTTCATCTTCCCCAAACAAAATTTGCAGACTTTCAATTTCTTCCGTTTCAGAAAATTCCAGATCTGCAACGCCTTGCAACGCTTTGCTCCGCCTAGCCACGCCTTCGCACGCCTTCCCAGAGCTAAACGTGCAACTCGCGAAACAGCCGGACGCCTCGGGCGTTTTCCTCCCACCTCGCTCCGAAGCGCGCTCCGACGCGCGCGAAGGCATGCCTTTGAAAACACTGCTATAAAGCAAGGACCACTTCGATACTTCAAATACCAAGAGAATTCCAGCAAACCAAAATCACTCTGTTACAAAAATATGCTATGGTTGCGATCATGTCTTTCACTAACATTTCAGAAATCTCAAAACAAGATAAAGATGAACCCGTAACGGCAGTAAGACCCATTCTGTTCAAAGGACATTATGGTCAGTAAATACAGGAGGAATGGATCTCTTTTAGCATTTTAGAGGTTACTCTAGCTCATAAGAATCAATACTTGCATCTTCGGTGGTAGAATTCCATATCCATAAAGGCCAAATGAAACTAACAGCAGAAGCTTGGATACAGATGAGGCAAAAGTTCTTCCACAAAGCAAAAGGAGTAAAACAACAGACTCAAAGCAAGGAAATAAGTAAAAGATTTCTTCTCATCACGCCACAGCAAAATGTCTGCAACTGCAGGCAATACATTTCAAGGTCATTCTACAATCGCAATCGAACATTTTACGGTCGCAATCAAACAATATACAAGCGCATATGATGGATCATGTTTGATCTGACGATGTGTTCTAAAATGCAAATCCTTCCTGGTGCTATACTTAGTGCGTTTGACGTTATACAAAACCCTGTTCAAGAGCCTAAGTAAAGCTGTGGACTAAATTGCGTAGTACTTAGTATGGCACCATGCAAGAACAAACCACCATGATGCGTACCACTTGCACCAAAATCGGGCACAAGGATCCAAGTCAAGAAGCCCAGCCCTACCCAGCTGTTGAGAATGAAGCTACTTACTGAGCTCAATACAAATTGCAGATGACAATCCTGCAGATTAATGCTGAAAGGGATAATTCCTACAACTGTAGATGGGTCCCTTTACCACAAAATTTGGGTGGTTGTTTTCTTTGGCAGCTTTTATTTTCAACTTGAGTATGTCTTTTGCTTTTAGCTTTTTGCTTTGTCAAATAAATGAGCTGCCGGTTGGTTTTAAAAGCATACTTAATATGCTTTTGCTTTGTAATAAATGTCATTAAATGTCATTAAATGTCATGAGTAAAAAAGCTCAATGAAAGAACAAAAAAAGAAGAAGAGAACATTGCTCTCGTTGAATCATTCTTTCTCCTCATTCTTTCTCCTTTCCTCCTCTGCAAAAGCAAAAACGTTTTTCAAGATATCAAAAATCAACACCAGCAAGTACTTTTGAAAATAATGTGTAGCTGATATCAAAATAGCTCACAACATAATATGGTACAACGGAAAACAACCTTCTCCTCCTTTGCCTAGCAGCTTCTCCACTTTTGATTGCTCATTAGAGTCACTGTAACTTGTGAAAGATGAATACTTGGCTAAATGAGATTGATTTAATGGTTAATGTGACACCTTCATATCCTGTACACAGGTAATCAGCACTGACGAACCAGATTTTTATACCTTTAATTAATTTTTCATGCTTTCCAATAAACAGTAACTATATAACAATACATTGTAATGCCTACTTCATATCCAACAAAAACCACTAGAAATCATTTTCAAAACGAAAGGAATAGGAAGCAGCCTTCATTAAGCTTCTGCTATGTGCTAGAAGCAATCAAATATTGGGGCCGACTAGCCTGCCAAGACAACTTTAAAAAAGTTGAGAAGGTTCAATTGGATATCTAACAAAAAGGATGTTATCCATGTAAGAGAGAGGTTTCAAGAGAGAAATGTTAAAATATCAACACCAGCTCAACGCATTAATCAGCCCAAGAAAAATAAAGCCCAACCCATGGAAGTTAGGTAAAACTAGAACTAGATAATTATAGAAAAATCTGGAAAAGTGAAGAGAATACCACCGACTTAGTAACTAGATATTGTATCAGAATAATATAGCTTATTCTAGAAAGTTGCATAAGCGTGGCTCGAAATGAAGAAGCCAAGTCGGTGGGCTTGGACTATGTCGGCTAGGAATTTCTATATATGGGCATGAAGCCTTCATTTATGTAATCAAGAAGATAGAAGAAGAAGAACAAGCAATAAGCTATAGAGCTTAAGCTTGAGTAGTCTTTGTGTGGAGTGTGATTGTTCTTGAGTTTGTCTCTAGAAAGTGAGAAAGAGTGTTAGCTTTTAAAAATTGTGGGCTTTTTTTATAGAGTTGTTTTGTTGGAATATTTTGTGAGTTTAATATAAGTAATTCATTTACTTGTTCTGTCTTCAACAATTAAATATTAGAGTTGTGTACTTTAATTTCTCAACAATTGGTATTGGAGCGGGACGATTAGGAACCGATTCTTCTAGAGGTTTCTTGAGTTGTGAAGAGTTCGTCTTTACAAGTTTGCATCTTTAGATCAAGCTTGTTCGGTCTACCAAAATTCTACAGACACGATGGGTGATCTTCAAGTAGTTGGAGAAATCAAGAAGCTCAACAATAAAAATTACAACACTTGGGCGACATGTATGGAGTCTTATCTACAAGGTGAAGATCTTTGGGATGTCGTCGGAGGTAATGAAGTTACGCAGCCAAAAGAGGACACCAATGGCACTTCGCGTAACTAGAAGATCAAAGCAAATAAAGCTATGTTTGCCCTAAAGACCACAATTGAAGAAGAAATGTTGGAGTACATAAGAAAAGCCAAAACACCAAAAGAAGCATGGGACACATTTGCAACACTCTTTTCAAGGAGGAATGACACAAGACTACGACTTGTAGCACTCTTTTCGAGGAGGAATGACACAAGGTTACAGCTTCTAGAGAATGAGTTGTTATCTGTTGCACAATGCGACATGACGATTGCTCAGTATTTTCAAAAGGTAAAGTCGATATGTAGTGAAATTTCTGAATTAGATCCTACTTCTGCTATTGTGGATTCCAGGATAAAAAGAATAATTATCCATGGTTTGAGACCCGAATACCGAGACTTCGTTGCTGTTGTTCAAGGATGGCTGACTCAACCATCACTTGTTGAGTTTGAAAATTTGCTTGCTGACCAAGAAGCTATGGCTAAGCAAATGGGAGGGGTCTCACCAAAAGGGGAAGAGGAAATGCTCTACACCAACAAAAGTAAAGGTAGATTTCAGCAACACGTCGGTGGTGGATCTAAAAGAAATGGTGACAAAGTGAATGGTCAACAAGAAGAAGGAAGTTCTCAGCCAAGGGGAGCTCGAAAGTATCACGACAACTGTGGTCAGTCCAAAAATAATAAAATATTTGAGAGTAAATGTTACAACTACGGAAAGAAGGGCCACATGGCGAAAGATTGTTTGGTCAAACAAAAGGCCCGCCAAGAGTAATATTGCTACTTCCAACCTAAAGGAGAAAAGTGAAGACGATTGCGACGCTGAAGCATCTCTCGCTATAGAGGAAGATGAGCTCACATTAATGATGCATGAACGGATTGACTACAAGTAGGGTTGGACATTTAAATTGGAAAACCAAAAAACTGAGTTGAATTGGGCCGCAAAAAGCAGGTTGACCCAAAACCAGATTGAAGTGGACCGATTTGGCTTGCTTCCGGTTCTTATAGTGAAAAAACCAAACCAAACCAACTCTATATTTTTTTAATTTAAAAAAACAAATTATTTAAGCCTAATGCTAAATTTCTTAGCCCATAACTAATCTTCCCCAATCCCAACTCTAAATCACCTCTCTTTTCTAGGCCAAATCACCTCCATTTGCATGAAATTAGGCCATTTGTGAATTTTTAAGCCCAAAAAAAATGAAATTTTAGTTGGATTTTGTTTTCTGTTTTTTTTAAAAAAGGAAAAGAGAGAACAAAATAGTAGCCTTTTTTGGAGCTACAATCGCTATTTGCGGATTACCAAAAAAGGCTTTGAGCTCGTCTTCTAGTTCCAATTCAAAAGATTTAAACCCGCCTCTATACTTGTCTAGACTTGTGATCCTCAAAATGCTACCCCACCAGAAAAAATGGAAACTGAACCGACTTATGGACAAACCAAACTAAACCAATTTTATAAATTTTTTTTTGTCAAAACCGAACCTTACCTAACTAGATGAATTGTGTTGGCTCTGGTTCTAATTTGGAGAGAATCAGACTGTGCCCACCCCTAACTACAAGAATGGTTGGATGGTCGACTCAGGCTGCTCAAATCATATGATGGTGATATACATAAGTTACAAAACCTTATTAAGTACAAAGGAAATCGTGTAGTGGTGACAGCCAACAACTCAAGATTATTGATAATCCATATCGGTAAGACAGTATTTGTACTCTGTTACAATCCTAACCATGTGCCGCTTCAAGACCTCTACCATGTTTCAGGCATGAAGAAGAATTTGCTTTCGGGGTGCATCTGACATCGTCAAACCACTATGTCTTGTTCGGCCCAAGAGATGTGAAGGTGCATCAAGAAAATTAAGCAGAGAATACCATGAAGTTAGGAGTTGCATATCCGAAGCCGGAGTTAACCATGGAAGGGGATGAGGAAGATGAAGTGATTGTTTTTAAGCCAATAGTGGCTGAGAAGCGGCCTGATGTGGAAAACACTACTTGGGCAGCCGATGAGGGCCTATAGCATGGTAAAAATGCTTCTCCATGTGATCTAAAAGTTAATGGCACTTATGTTGCAGTGAGTAGTAGTTCTATCTCTCTATGAGGTTGTATGATGAAGCTAAGATTATTCTCTGAGTTGCTTTGGTTAAATAACGAAAAAAATAAACACATCAGTGGATAGGTGAAAGAAGAGTAAGAAGGAGGAGAAATTTAGTGTTTGTAAGAATTGAAATTTTATATTCAATGGTTATGAGATTGTACAGTTTTCTATATATATATACACTTGAAATGGAAATATCCAGACTAACGTTTGATACAGGAAAGATAGAGATATTGACAAGTGTACAATAGTGATGAAGCTTACTGTTTCCTGTTTTCTTTCTAGAACTTATTCCAGGTACAAGTCTGTTGTGCTCAATTCTATTCTTTGTTGCGTGCTCTTGATTTGTTGTTCTAGAAGATAGAGGCTGTATGAGAGTGATCTTTGTGTGTTCTTCATTGCTCTATTTATCATCCCCCCTCAAGTGAAGACGAGGGTGACCAGTAATGAGCTTGGATCGAAGAGTGAAGAAGCGTTCAGCATGGAGGCCCTTTGTAAAAATGTCAGCTATTTGTGAATGAGAAGGAAGATGTTGAATGGCAATGGCTTTGGAGGTCACTAAATTTCGGATAAAGTGATAGTTCACTTCAATGTGCTTTGTCCGGGGTTGAAAAATGGGGTTGGCAACAGGTGCAACGGTTGAGTTGTTGTTGCAGTGAAATAATGGTGGAAGGTTCAAGAAGACATCAATAGTTGTTGTGGCCAATGCGCGATATTCAGCTTTAGTTGATGAGCGAGCCACATTGGTTTGCTTTTAGCAAACCAAAAGATGAGATTATTACCGAGGAATATGCAGGACCCAGTAGTGGACCGATGATCATTAGGATCGCCAGCCCAATCCGCATCACAAAAGGCAGTAAGATGAGGCTTGCCTTTATGAATTGGTGTAAGATAATCTGGAACGGTTTTGAGGCATCGAAAGATTTGCTTGACAGTAGTGAGGTGATTTGTGGTAGGAGCATGGAGAAATTGACAGGCTTGATTGACTGAATATGAGATATCAGGGCGGGTCCAAGTTAAGTATTGAAGAGCGCCAACAATAAGAAGTGGGATTGGAGAGAGGTTCACCAGAATCTGAAGCCAATTTCGCTGTGGTTGCTGAAGAGGGAAATGGTTTGGCGTCAAGCATGTCAGTTTTGGAAAGAAGATCAATAGTGTACTTTGTTTGGCTAAGAAAAAGGCCAGAGGCAGTTCTATGCACTTTGATACCCAAGAAGTAGTGAAGAGCGCCTAAATCCTTGATTGCAAATTGTTGACGTCGCAAATCTCACGGCCTGATGCTCCGGGCCGAAGAGATGTGCGCGAACACGTGACGTCCTTCTTTTGGATACAGTGCGTTTTGTGCGCGGGCGTGCCAGCACGGTCTACCGTGCGTCGAGGTTTTGATAGGTTTTGGGTAGGAGAAGTTTAAATGATGCGCCTGTTTGAACTTGGACTTCTAACCAAACGATTGTGGCCGAGAGAGGAACTTATCTCGGTCGTCAGGTTCACGGCCTGAGCTACAAGGCCGTTTAATGGTGGTGTAGGTGGTGGATTTTGGGCGGTGCTCCGGCGCGTTGCTCGAGGAGCGACGGTCGTATGATATATGGGGTGAGTGAGGCGATAACAGGGATGGTGCTCCGGCGCCTTGAGAAATCAAGGGTCGTATGATATATTGATGAATGGATTTTTCTTACAATCTACCACTACTCCTAGGAAAGCATGTAAAGGTATTGAAAGTGCGTTACAGAAAAATAAGTTGCTCCGTGGGAGGCTTTTGGTTTTGTTGTTGGACCATTTGTACGTGGTCTTGAGCTTGGTATTTATAGGAAGAATCCTGGAGAGCCATTCGAGGCTGAAAAAGATCTTCTAAAAATATCTGCCTAGTGGAGTCTGATTGGGGCAAGCAGGTAGTCCAATCGGCATTTGGGATCGTGAAGCATGGTGGTGTGACCCCCATAAATCTCGGCAAATCTCGGCCACCGCCCTGATCGAGGGTTCTGCACCTCTGGCTGTGGGAACACATTAAATGCCCTGGTCTAGTGGTTGGTGAAGTGACCGCAAGTTGTAAGAACATTTGTGAGAATGTTTGTACCTAACTACTCTGATTACCAAATCCTGACTTCAGTCACTTCTCTTCTGCCCTTGTGCATTAAATGCTTCTTGCCCCAGTGGATTTGCTGTGGTGGACAGAGGCACTACTTCATTAAATGGGGCGTGGGACCCAGGAGCCACGTGGGTTTTCGACCATAATATCTTCGGCCGTACTTTGCATGGCCCTCGGTCTCGGCCCATAAGGCTATGATCGAGAGGCCGAGAAGACCCTGCCTTCGTATTTGCCTTGTGTTTTTTAGGAACGCAAGACACTTTGACAAAAATGCGGTCGTTCTACTCCATGAACAGGTGTCAAGGCCGAGAAGAGGCCCCTTCTTACGGCCGTATTTTATTAGGCACAAACACAAATTGAGACCAAGCTGTGAGATCAACTGAGTACAATAAGAGGGGTTGTTGTCTGTGAGGACAATGTCATCAACATAAAAAAGGATAACTATTGATCTTGAGGAAAAGAGAGGTGTCTGCAACAGATGTTTGAAAACCCCAAGGAAAGTAGAGCATCATGTAATTCTTCGCACTAGGCGCGTGGGGTCTCTTTAAGACCATAGAGAGCATGATGTAATTTACAAACATAGTTTGGCTTTTGTGGATCCTCGAACCCAGTAAGATGACCATGTAATTTACAAACATGGTTGTGTCATGAATACCTCCCCAGTAAGATGACCATGTAGAAAGGTGTTAGTAACGTCAAGTTGGGAAATATGCCAATCATTAAGTACTGCAATTGATAATAGGATACATATGGTAATGGGTTTCGCAACGGGACTAAAGGTCTCAGTGTAGTCAATACCTTCGAGTTGATTAAACCCATTGGGAACAAGGAGAGCCTTATACCTTTCAATGGAGCCATCCGCATGTTGTTTGATCTGAAAAACCCACTTTGAGCCAACTAGATTTTGAGCGGAATGAGAAGGAACTATTATCCATGTGTGAGTCCGTTGTAAGGCAGTGAGCTCATCATGCATTGCTTGAAGCCAGTGAGGATCTTTTGTTGCTTGTTTATAAGTTTTAGGGATTGATGGAGTTGGAGAGGAAGAAAATAAAGCGAGGGAAAAAAGGTGTTTAGGTTTGGTAATGCCTGATTTGGAGCGGGTTTGCATTGGGTGAGTGGGAATAGGAGGGGGAGGAAGAGGTGGAAGGAATATGAGGAGAACTTGAATAAGATGAAGATGAGGGTGAGGAAATTGGGGGATAGGGAATTGGTGAATGAGATGAAAGAGTCTGGGTTAAAAGAGGGAATGGAAGATAAGTTGGTGTGTAGGTGGGCTGTGGTGGTGAGGATGGGGAGGGTGAGAGTGAGGCTTTCTGTGTAAAAGGAAAAATATTTTCATCAAACACCACATGGCGAGAGGTATAAACCCGGTTGGAAACGGGATCAAGGCAACGATACCCTTTTTTATTGACACCATAGCCAAGGAAGACGCAGGCTTTGCTACGGAATTCCAACTTATTGGGAGAGTAAGGACGGAGCCATGGAAAGCAAGCACATCTATGGACTTTGAGAAAGGCATAGTCTGGCTTGCAGTGAAATAACTTCTAGAGGGGACTCAGTTTCTGCAATGATGAAGATGGTAAGCGATTAATGAGATAAATAGATGTTTGAGCAACCTCAACCCAGTATTTGATGGACAGAGATGACTGTGCAAAGAGGGTTCGAGTAAGCTCAATTATATGGCAGTGTTTGCGTTCGGACATTCCATTTTGTTTAGGTGTATGTGGACATGTGAACTATGGAACAATTCCATTACTGGTAAGAAATTGTCGGAATTGAATTCCGGTGTATTCACCGCTGTTGTCGCACCGCTGTGCTTTGATTTTGAGGTCAAATTGTTTTTCAACTAATAATTTAAATTGCTGAAAAGTTGAGAATGCCTGAGATTTATATTGAAGAGGAAATAACCAAGTGAAACATGAGAAGTCATCAATGAAGATGATATAATATCTATTGCCATATACAGAGGATACAGGAGCAGGGCCCCAAATGTCTGTGTGAATTAATTCTAATGGAAAAGAAGAACTACAGATGGATTTATTAAAGGACAACTTGTGACTTTTGCCTAATTGACAATCAACGCAGACACAGTTGGTGATGGATGAGCCTTGAAGAGGTAGAGAATAAGTGGAGAGAAGATGTTGCCGTGAGGTGGGAGGCTCTAATACCATGAAAGAAGAGTAAGGAGGAGGAGAAATTTAGGGTTTGTAAGAATTGAAATTGTATATTCAATGATTATGAGATTGTACAGTTGTCTATATATAAACACTTGAAATGGAAATATCTAGACTAAAGTTTGTTATAGGAAAGATGGAGATATTGACAAGTGTACAATAGTGATGAAGCTTAGCTATTTCCTCCTTTCTTTCTAGAACTTATTCCAGGTACAAGTCTGGTGTGCTCAATTCTATTCTTTGTTACGTGCTCTTGATTTGTTGTTCTAGAAGACAGAGGCTGTATGAGAGTGATCTTTGTGTGTTCTTCATTGCTCTGTTTAGCAACAGGCCCTCTATATGTTGATGAATTGGTGGTAATCTCAATCCAAGGTTACCGGAAACATCACTTCATGTATATATTTTTATTAACTGTATTAATGATTGTGGATATTAGAGAACTTTTTTTCAACGTTAACTTAGTTTGGTGGAGCTGAAAGTTATGCTCAAATCGAATGAGTTTAGGCTCATCATCTGATGATTGGGAAGATAATATACAGGTGGGGACTCAAAACTAATGCCAATCCATAAAGCTTGTTTTCCTGCTGCTGCTCATCGAGGGAAGGTTGGTTAAGGTTGTTGTGTATGGTTTTGGATAGGTTATTATTATATTCGGTTTGATGGTCATTATAAATGTTTCATCTGACAGGAGGTTTGATGGTTATTATAATTGTTTCATATGTCAGGACGTTGCTGGTGCTGTGGAAACAGGATCTGGGAAGAAACAAGCCTTTGGTTTGCCCATTTTTGCAATGCTTGTTGGAGGGAGGAGAAAACACTATGAAGTATGAAAGCTCTGTTTTTGTAATCGGAAGTCAAGTACTTTCCTAAATAGTGTACAAATCATTTGAAAGAGGACTTATAAAATTGAGTGCACATTTCAAAAAATTTATGATATGTTTACTCAGAATCAAAATGAGTAGGAATCAGAATAAAAGGGAATGGCAATGGGAAGTAATCAAAACAAGGCATTTCCAGTAATCTGAATGAGGGATTGCTTGAGAATGATTCCTATTCCATGTAAGTAAGCTTAAAATTACAAATACTATATTAATCTGACTCAAACTCGATTTTTTGTTTGAAACTTGGAATTAGGGTCTAACTTAATGATTATTTCTTTCTTTTTTTTTTCGGTCGAAACTTAATGATTAATTCTATAACATAGAAAGAGGTTGGTTTTCTTGTACAATGATTTTCAGTTATCGTTTTCATTTTCATTTTATGACTTAGATGAGGGGATTTTGAGGAGTGTCTACTATCTTTGTTAGGTGGGCAGCAAACTCCTGTTCCATGGAGTCTTTGTATGATATGGACCTCATATCGGGCATTGTACCAGTAATTTTGGACAATTCAAAAATGTGGTATAGGGTGATGGGAACGAGCATGAAGTTGGGAGATAGAGGAGCTGCCCGTGTGGAAGGAGTTACTCATGTTAATCTCAGCGAGAACAGTAGTTTCTCAAATCTTTTACTCATAAACAGAACTGCAAGACCTCTTGAATGGTAAATTTATGTTTCATTTTCTTTTATTGTTAGAAGCTTTAAGATTGGCTTCTTTGGGATGGTAAAACCTACTTGTTTGTTTCAAGGTGTGGTTATCTAAACATGCAAATTCATTTTCTCGTTTTCATTCTTTGAACATATTCTCTTAAAACATTTTTCAAAAACGTTACCAAATGGGCCCTAAGTTAAGTGAGATATTTGTTTACAGTATCATCTTTGTTTTCATCTTTTACATTGTTTACTTATTCTTATATTACTTGCTTAATTACATTTTCGTCATCTTAATCCTCTTATCGTTTAATTCAAATATAATTAGAAATAAATCACTTTAGTATTTAATAGATTAACTTGATCCTTGCTGGAACGATACTCTATTTACCACTATATTAATTTGAGCAATATTGTCCATTTGCAATTAATCACATCAAATTTTGGCATCCTTACCAGGGACTTAGTCTGTTAATTTTAGTGCGTTTTATTTTCTAGTTATACTTTAAATATTTAATTAGTTAAATTTTGATTTCGGGTACTTTTTAAGTTCAATTTAATTTCGTTAAAAAAAAGGGTCAAGAGAACATGAGAAGCTTCAGACCACAAACAACAAAAACAATACGAAGGAGACAACCCATCTCACGGAAAAGAAAGGAGAAAAAGAAGGAAAAAAAAAAGGAAATAGCAGTGTGTAAAAGAAAAAAAGAAAGAAGGTTTGACGCAGCAACTCCAAGCCCGCTACTTGGACTTGGAGAACTCCTGGAATGCATAATTCCCACTTCACAATAAGATTCCAACTCCTTTCTCAATTAAAGTTTCTTTTTCTAATTGTGTTTGGGTTTTGTTTCCTTGTTCAATTCTATCATCTTCTCTTTATTTAAACAATCCTTTACCCTTGTTTGCGGGTACAACAATTTCGTTTCTGAGCATACAGTGAATGACTAGTACCCACTCTTCAATTAGCCAACTAGTTGAATTGGAACCTGAGATTGAACAAAAGCTTCGAGAAATTTGTAGGAGACAGACAAGATAGAGAAAAGAAGAATAAACAAGGAGAATGAAAGATGGCCCTTGTACCAAATGAAACAATGGGAGACTGTGATATCCCAACAATTCCGACGTCATGTTCGAACATCATTCTCCCTGCAGCTACCAAGAATTATGAATTGAAAATTATTCACTTTAATATGATGCCTTCTTTCCATGGATTAAGTTTTGAAGATCCTTTAGCTCATATTCGAGATATTCTTAACATGGTTTCTAATAGACCTGGCAATATTGCATACGACCCGTTAACACGACACGAATTCGCACAAAATTATCAGTATTTGGGTTGAGCTTATTGGGTCGGGTTGAAAACGGGTGAACCCGTTAGCCACCCGTGAAGCTAACGAGTTGTGTCAATATTATTCACGAATCACCCGTTAACCCGTTAAGAGCAAGGGCATTTTTGTAATTTTCGTTATAAATTTAACCTAGCTTGAATTGAAGCTTTTATTTCGTTCTCACGCCGCTCTCTGTCTCTTTCTCTCACGCCGCTCTCTCTCTTTCTCTCTCAAGAAAAACAAACACTCTGACTTTCTCTCTACATCCAAACCAAACCATCAATATTCAATATCAATCAACTACCTACCTTTCCTCTTCTCCAACGAAAAGGTATGAATATCTCAAGTATTTAAGAGTTTTCATTTTCATTTATGTTAAGATTCATTGATTCTTTGGGTCTTCTGTTATGTGTTTCAAAATAAGGGTTGCAACTCTTCGGAGGTTGCCTTGGGTCTCACTTCGGGTGAGTTTTATGTCTGGCAACAATTAATGCTTTTGTTGGCCAGGATCTGTTTGTGCTCCCTTTGGGAGTTTCGGTGATCTACCCATGCGTTGCTGGTCTAGTACTTTCAGCTAAGATGCTGGCCTGTTACTAGTCCTATGTCCTTGGATGCTAGGTGAGGTCTTTGGGTGGTTCCATAGCAGACATTTTCAGAGTAGTCTGTGATCTGTATAAGCCCTGTAGTGGCTTTGTGTATGGGTTATGTCTACAGGGCCGTTGGGCTCTTGTAAGCTGTATTCTATCTTTCTATCAATGAACTTCCATCTTTTGGCAAAAAAAAAAAAAAAGATTCATTGATTCATTCAGTTCTTAATTGTTTAGTGGGGAATAGATTAAAAAAACAACCGATTCATTCAGTCCTTAATTGTTTAGTGGCTTCTGCCTATTTTATCAACTTGCTGCACTATGTTCTTTGTTTGATTTATTTATTGGTTTAGATGAAGACTTGCTAATTAAAAAAACTAATTAACAATTGCAACTAGAAAACCAAAGAATTAATTCTACTTTTGTCTTGGCAATATTGATATACAAATATGTGTATTATAATAAACTCATTCAATTCAATGGTGTTTATAGGGGACAGTATGTTGCCATTATTTAAATTTATGTCTCAAGATTGAGATATCATAAAATATCTTAGTGGATATGATGGATTTCTATACAAGTATTTTATCTTCTCTTTTTTGTTTTTTTGGATATTCAATGGTTATGATAATGATTGATTAGCTGCACACTAGGCTATTATTTTGATTCTTGAAACACTCCATCCGTGAGTTTTATATTACTGTAATTGATATTGAATTTATGTCCATTTTTTTTTTTCTTTTGAAGCTCATGGATGTTACAGAGAGTACCGAAGGTATGAAACTCACAGATGAGGAGTCTATTGATGTTTCAATGGATGGGGATACAAGTGCTGCAAATGTAGAAGATAAAGAGTCAAGCCCTAGAAGCAAAAAGCTTAGAAGCATCAATATTGGTAAGAGAAAATTGAGATCTTCTGCTTGGGAAACATTTGATTTATTGCTTCTTGGAGAAGATAAAAAAAGGCGTGCTAAATGTAAAAATTGTGAGACAATTTATGTGTGTGATAGTAGATGTGGGACTGGAAATTTGTTGAATCATGCTAAAAATTGCCTTAAGAAACCACATGGTAATGTGAAACAATTACTTATGTCATCATCTGGATTGCGTTCCCCTAAATTTGATCATATCAGATTTCGTAACTTGTTAATAGAGGCAATCATAAAACATAACTTGCCTTTTAGCTTTGTTGAATATGAGGGAGTTAGGGCTTTGTTTGCTTACGTCTCGCCGGATATTAAGTTGCCTTGTAGAAATACTGTTAAGGCATGTGTGTTGAGGATGTTTAAAAGTGAAAGACAAAAACTTCAGAGTTTGTTAAGCTTAGTTCAGGGAAGAATTTGTTTAACATCTGATTTATGGACCTCTCTATGTACTGATGGTTATCTTGCTCTTACTGCCCACTTTGTTGATAAAGATTGGAGATTACAGAAAAGAATTATCAACTTTTGTCATATGCCTCCTCCATATTCTGGTGTTGCATTATCTGAAAAAATCAATACCTTGTTAACTGAGTGGGGGATCGAGAAGAAGTTGTTTTCTATTACTCTTGATAATGCTTCTGCAAATACTGCTTTTGTTGACATTTTGACGAATCAATTGAACTTTACATCTCTTCTATTGATGGGTGGTAAATTTTTTCATGTGCGTTGTTGTGCCCACATTTTAAACTTGATAGTCCAAGATGGACTTAAAGAAATTGATTCTTCAGTGACAAAGATTCGGGAATGTGTCAAGTATATAAAGGGATCCGAGGCGAGGAAACAAAAATTCTACGATTGTGTTGCACAAGTAGGGATTGTGGGTAGTAAGAGAGGATTGAGACAAGATGTCCCTACTAGATGGAATTCAACTTATACCATGCTTGATAATGCACTTTTCTATCATCGTGCATTTATTAATTTAGGGTTCATTGATTCCAATTTTAGTAATTGCCCTTCTCCCCAAGAGTGGATTAAAGTAGAGAAGATTTCCAAGTTTTTGGGGTATTTTTATGAAGTGACATGCTTATTTTCTGGAACAAGGTACCCCACATCAAATTTATTCTTCCCTAAGATCTTCATAATCCAACACCAAATCAAGGCAGCCATTGAAGATGATGATATTTTCATGAACAAGATAGGAACTAATATGAGCATGAAGTTTGAGAAGTATTGGTCAGAGTACAGTTTAATTCTTGCAATTGCAATTATCTTGGATCCTCGTTATAAGTTGCATTTTGTAGAGTGGGCTTATACTAAGCTTCATGGTAAGGATTCTCGAGAATTCAAGTGTGTTATAGACACATTGACTACCCTTTTTCATGTGTACACGGAAACTTTATCTCCTCTTCTTAATTCAAGTTTTCCAATGAATGAGACAACTAGTCACAATGAAGGTGGAGACACCATTCTTGAGGTAAATTCAAATTATTTCTTATTATTTTATTTATGTATTGTTTCATATTGTATATTTGCATGTAACTAATAATTGTGTTTTGATTTTGTATGGTGTAGGATTTTGATAATAGTTACAAAAATGGTTCAAGTTCATGTAAGAAAAATGAATTGCATAAGTATTTGGATGAGGAAAGACTAGATAGAAAGCAAGATATAGATGTTCTTTCTTGGTGGCAAATGGAGCATTTTCATTATCCAATACTTTCACATTTAGCTCGGGATGTGTTAACAATTCCCATTTCTACCGTTGCATCAGAATCGGCTTTTAGTATTGGTGGAAGAGTATTAGATCAATATCATAGTTCATTATTACCTCAAACTGTTCAAGCTTTGTTGTGCACTCGAGATTGGCTTTTTGGAAATGGAGGTAATATTTATATAACTTAATACTAGTAGCTATTTTTTTTTCTTTTATGTTTTTCCATTATGTGAATTCTTTGTGATTTTTATTTTTTCAATGCTTAGCAATAGATGAAGGAAGTGCCGAAGTGGAAAGTCTTGCTAAAGATATCTTCAATCTTACTTGTGAAGAGACTAGATCAGGACAATGTTCCAATACTATTTCCCTTGAAGATTGATGAAAGGTAACAATAAATAATTGATATTTTATTCATATTGTATCCCTCCATAATTTTATTTTTTTCTCATATTTGGCTGCTGTGTTTTTTGTTTCCTTTCAGTGGGATTGCATATTTGGTGAAAGTTGCAATTTTGAGATCATGGAGGACCTCACATTGTTTGAATTGAGATTAATTTGAAACTCACAGTCTAAGAGTTGTTTTGTTTGTCAATGTGTAATGTGTAAGACTTATTTAAAGGATTTCAGCTTTATTTTTATTATATCACTAATTTGAGGTGTTTTCATTTAATAATTTGTTAAAAAATATTGTTATTTTTTAAATGGGTGAAACGGGTTAAGCGGGTGAAACGGGTGGAAAACGACCCATTAGCCATAACGGGTCGTGTCGTGTTATTCGCGAATTTGTGCGGGTCGTGTTTGGGTCTAGTGTTTCTGACCCGTTAAGCTAACGGGTCGTGTTCGTGTCAACCCGTTAAGATAACGGATTGACACGAACACGACCCGTAACCCGCAAAAACGACCCGTTTGCCAGCTCTAGTTTCTAACATGGCTTTCACAAAGGGAGTCACTGAAGAACATCTCAGGATGAAAGTCTTTCCCTACACAGTGCAAGATAAAGCAAAGACGTGGTTGAACTCCTTTAGGCCTGGATTTTTGACTAGCTGGATGGAGGTACAGAACAAGTTCTTGGAGAAGTTATTTTCGACTGAGAAAAACAATGCACTAAGGGATAAATCATGCAATTCAATCAATAGGAAAATGAGTCCTTTTCTGAGGCATGAGAATAGTTCAATAATTTGTTAATATAGTGTCCTCGCCATGGTTTGCCTACTCTAGTTCTCATGCATATTTTTTTATAAGGCATTAATCATTTCAAGTAAGGATGCATTAAATAACTATGCAAGTGGATCTATTAAGAAAAAGAAAAGAACATAATGTCAAACCCCCTAAACTTTGTTTGATACTCTAGCTATCGAAACGCAGCATTCTAAAGCAAGAGGTAAGCATGCCGGAGTTTATGAAATTGGTAATTCTAATTCTTATGCTTCAAAAGAGTAGGTTGATGCTATTACCAATAAATCGGATGCCTTGCTTGCTATAAGTGGGAGAGTTTCAACACAAGAGATTTACTCTATTTGTGTTGTTCCTAGTCACGTCACCATATCGCGTCCTCATGGAGTTGATTTTTCAAAATTTGTGCAAGAACAAGCAAATATGGTGAATACCTATAGACATATCCTAGCAATGATCCATTCTCCGACATGTATAATCCAGAATGGCAAAGGCAGCCCAATTTATCTTGGAGCAATAATCAGAATGTGCAAAGACCACCATCGGGATTTCAACACAAGAGAAGAAAAATAACTTGGAAGACATAATCACACAACTCGCAACAAATACAAATCAATTCATAAGTAGGATGGAGACGACCCTACAAAACCACGTCGCTTCCATTAGAAATTTAGAAGTTCAAATGGGTCAATTGGCTAATGCACTCACGATACGAGAGAGAGGAGTTTTGCCTAGCCAATCAGAAGTTAATTTGAAAATTCAAGAACATGTGAAGGCAATTACTCTTCGAAACGGGAGGCCCATAAAACCCGCTGTAGATTTAGATGCAGAAAAGCAGCAACAACAGCTGAAAGCTATAGAAAAAGCTTTATGAAAGCTGTGCTTTATTTTATTTTATTTTATTTTATTTTATAATTTTTATAATTCCAACAACTATATTTTACATCAACGATAACATGATTAATTTTAGGCAATCTAAACGGTAAAATTTCACATCCCACGGCTCAAATTTAAATCCAATGATCAAAATAATATTTATAATTAATCTAAAGCATATCCAACCCCAAAACTTATTCCAAACTCTATAAATAGCCATTCATTTGGTAAATAATCCACCAAAAATTATTTTTTTACTTTCTCCCTTTGTTATATTTTTTCATTCTACTTTCATTCTCGTTGAGAATGGCCCCAAAACCCCAAATATGTGTGACTTGGAAACCACAAGAAGATGAGGCATTGTGCAAAGGGTGGGTTTCTATCTTTGAAGATGGGGCTATTGGCACCAATCAATCAAACTACTCATTTTGGTTGCATGTGCACCAAAAGTTTTTAGAAAATAATCCGGGCATAAGCGGAGCTGGGGTATGATGACCGTAAGCTATTGCTTCTCAGTTCAAGATTATCAACTAACAATATTCTCTATGGAAAGCATGTATGACAAAGGCCAATGCAAGGCATGTAAGTGGCTCCAATCTTGAAGATGTGGTGAGTACACATTTTTTTTCAATGCTTAAATTTATAATTCTAATTCTTTTCAATTATTAGCTTGATTTTTATTTTATTTCATTGGTAGGTATGAATGCAAAAATACTTTTCTTGAATGACAATAAACCTCCGAATAGGCATTTCAAGTTGTATCATGCTTGGCAAATCTTAAAAGATTGCCCAAAATAGAACGACCTATGTGAATCTCCCACACAAACATTCAAAGATTCTTCTCATAGTGGCAATACAATCAATTTGCAGGAAGATGAAGATGATGTGGTCATGCCCACTCTAAGGCTGTTTGGAAGAGATAAACAGAAGGATGAAAAAAGAAAGGGAAAGGTGTTGAAGGTTATCTCAACCAAAGTGGAAAGTTCTTGTCTGAATTGGTTCAATATTAAGGAAATGAGGCAAAGGAGGTGAAAATTAAAGCTCCTACAAGAGCAACATGCCTATCAAATCCAACAAGATAAGCATGCCAATGAATAGAGGATAATGTCCATGGACCTATCCAAACTTACTCTAAGAAAGAAGAAGTATTGGGGGAATAATTAAGATGAAATTATTGAGGCCCAGATGAATACAAGTTCCCCCTACAATCCAGAAGACAACTCTAGAGACTATTATCCAAGCCCTCCACATAGTGGTTATTAATTTATGTTTATTTGTAATTGTTGTTTATCTTTATTTATAATTATCGTTTATCTTATTTGTAATTGTTGTTTATCTTTATTTATAATTATCGTTTATCTTATTTGTAATTGTTGTTTATCTTTATTTATAATTATCGTTTATCTTTATTTGTAATTATTGTTTATCTTTATTTATAATTGTTGTTTATCTTTATTTATAATTATCATTTATCTTTATTTATGATTGTCGTTTATTTTTCTATAATTAGTCCTTTTTTTTAAATTCAATGATAAACGACATAATTCATTAAAGTCACGCAACCACTTTTATAATTTAAACACACAACATAATTTAAACACACAATGTAGCTCATTGCCCCTCTCCTTTGCATCTCCAAATGTGGTTGATCAAATTAGTTCTTAGATTGCGATGCACTTGCGAAGCACATACTCTATTATGATGGACCATGTAGTCTGAGATAGTTTTTCTATCTCGATTCATATCGTACATGACAGTTGGCTCAAGCTCATAAGCAAGTCTTGCTCTTGCTCTTCTAGATGTTCGTGGACAATTATCATCATCGTTAGATTCTACATCTAGATCCTCATACTCATCCTCAACAATCATGTTGTGCAATATTATGCATGTCATCACGATTGAATGAAGTTGATCTTTACGCCACATACTTGCAGGTCCCATAACAATTGCCCATTGAGCCTGACGTATTCCGAAGGCTCTTTCGACATCCTTCCTATAAGCCTCTTGTTTTTGGGCATATAGTCTTTTTTTTTTTGGAATATCCGATTGGGAAATCGTCTTAACCAATGTAGCCCAACGATGGTAGATACTCTCAGCCAAGTAATAACCCATATTGTGTGGTCAATTCGGTAGAATAACACTTCTTAAATAGACAAGAGAATGAGATGACCTACATGTTTAAAAATAATTGGATGAAGGTAGGAAAAGATAGGGAAATATAAGGTGAATCCAATAAAGTGAGATGAACAAAGATGAGCAATGGTTCAGAACATGATTGAAACAAGACAATAAGAGATGGGAAATAGTTTAGAAAATAATTGAATGAAGATAAGAAAGATAGGGAAAGATAATTAGAGTCCAATAAAGTGAGATGGACAAAATTGAGCAATGGTTCATAACATGTTGAAACAAGACAATAGAGGATGGGAAAAGGTTCAGAACATGTTGAAACAAGACTATAGAGGATGGGAAAAGGTTCAGAAAATAATTGAAGAACACAACACAAGTGGAGGTGGACAAAAGTTCAAAACATTATTGAATGAGGATAAAGGAATGCAATGAAGTAAAAGTAAAAGTAAAAATGGAAGACAATTATGGCAATTGCTTCAATGAAGGGTTCGAATTATTCCGAGCATAAGCAAAAGTAGCAGCTCCAGGGATTGCTACCGCTTTAAAAAAAAATAATGTGGTTCCATTGTTTTTAATATAAATCGTGTGCTACTTGTTTTTACTTTCAAAGTCCATGAAATAAAATGTTGTTGTACTTGTTCTTATTTTTAAATGAAATTCTATTATGTTTTGGAATTTTAATTTTTTTTAGGTTAAAATGTTCAGAGAATTAAATCACGAATGAAACAAAAATAATGTCAAGAAAAATTAACGATAAATTTTTTTTAGGAGTTAATCATTTTTAAACAATTTAATAAAGTTGTGGACTCAAAATATGAGTCTGCAAGGTTGGAGGAAAAAAAAAATTTAAGTCTTAAAAATACATGAATAGTTGTATTTTAGAGGATAAAAATTTAAGTTTAACCCCAACATGGTTGGAGATTGCCTAACAATGGATGTTCGTGAGGGGAAACCATATATGGTTCAGTAACTCTTAAGTTTGAGATGGGCTGGAAGGTGGGCCTTTTAAGTTTGAGATATTGGATCCGACCCGACCCAACAACACAATCCGTGGTGGGCTGAAAATAAAGAGGCACTCACACACGGGTCCTCTCCTCTCGCGTGGCTCTTCTTGCTCTCCATTGCGTTTGCGCAGGTAATTCCCAAGCTTCAACTCCAAGCCTACATTTTCTCCCTTCTCAGTTTTTTTTCTAAGTGAATCAATACTCTCTTCCATTTTCATCATTTAACATAATAAAACAATCAAATTTTAACTTCTAATTTCATTGGTAGTAAAATCCATATGAGCCTACTAACTGTTTGATGAAATGCCTCTGGGAGAATCTCTGTCTTTTCTCTTTTTCTTGTGCCGTCTATATTATAAGGGTTTTTTTTTTCCTACCTTGTTACGACCTCCATTTGAAGCTCAACTATAAATGCCCAACTAGGCATGTTTGAGCTGCTTCTATCCACTGCGTTGTAATTTGTAGCATATGGCTATTGGAAACTTGTTGCATGAATTTTTCTACTGTATGCGTACATGTGTTGCTTTTTGGAATAAGTTTCTGAGCGAGCAGGCCTCTCTCAGATTGTGCCCTTCTCCTTCAGAGGGAGCGTCTTTCACAGCGAGTTCAGAGTTCAAAGCGTGCTCTTTGTATATAATGTTACAGGGGCTCAATTGTTTGAACAATTGGGGTCATCAATTTTGGGATCACAAGTGAAAACTTTTTGCATCTGATCACAAGTGAACACTACTAGCTGCCTGGTTTCCTCATCTTTGTGGTTAGCTGGTTGGTAGGCTCTTTTAACCTCTACGATGGGGACAGTGGCTTTTAGTAATATTTCCTCACCTTTGAAAAACGCATATTGGATCATCTTGTTGTGTATATTATATTTGGCTAGCATACCTTTTAGTCTATGATTTGGAAAGTTTTCAAAAGGCAAGTGCTTGGTATTTAAGTTATAATTCTCTAAAAACTACTAAGCTAAAATAAAACCAAACCATATATGTGATCCGTTTCATTTTGTTAAGCATGAAACTGGAGGTCTTCCTCCTTATCCCTTGTATTAGATTGTTAGACATGGATCTGATATGGGTAATAACCTGATTCCTTCTGTAAATGTGAAAAAACAATTTCAGGAGGAGACAGGTTTGCACTTGGTGAAATCATCTCAGCGTACATCTGATTACTGGCCCATTGATGTCTTTGTCAATCTCTATTAAGCCTCCTGTAAGCAAATTTTAATCCTATTAAGAGCTTAGAGTAAAATATCCAATTGTGCTCTTGTATCCCTTTCACATATACTTTCATGTGACTGATCTTGTTATATGAGTCTTGTATTTCATTATTTAGTTGCTTTGGTTTCTCTGTTTTTTGGTTATTAGTGTAAGATCAGTTAAGTGGTTTCTCTGTTTTTGGTTATTAGTCTAATACTTATTAATATTTGTTAGTAGTCAGTTAAGTGGTTATGATAAGTACAGATACTAATATTGATGTTCTGTTTTGCAGATAAATAATAGGATTGTCAGTAAATAATTGGATTGTCAGAGATTGTACTTCTCTATCGTGGCTCTTTTCTTGCTCCATTGCGCAGGTATTTTCCAAGCTTCAACTCCAAGCCTACATTTTCTCCCTTCTCAGTTTCTTTTTTTAAATTGATAATCAAATTTTTGCTTTTAATTTCGTGTTTTAGTGATTGAGTGGTTGTCTTTGATTGTATTTCGTGTTTTAAATTGATAATCAAATTTTTACTTTTAATTTTTACATTAGCCTACCAACTGTTTGATGAAATGCCTCTGTGAGAACCTCTTTGTCTTTTCTCCTTTTCTTGTGCCTGCTCACTCAAATGGGTCTGTATTATAAGTTTTTTTTTTCCATTGTTACGACCTCCATTTGAAACTCTGAACTATAAAGTCTATCCACTGCATTGTAATTTGTAGCATATGACTATGGGGCAACTTGTTGCATGAATTTTTTTACTTTCTCATCATTGTGTGCATGTGTGTGTTGTTTTCTGGAAAACGTTTCTGAACTGTTATGGTCTTGATTACAGAGCTGAAAAAGAGTCTTGACAGTAAAGAAAATGCCACATAGAACTCGACCTATGACTGCACTCTTGGTGTTTACTGGGCTGAATATTGTACTAGTTTCAACCATTACTCCAGTCTATGATTTTGTCTGCTTCCTTCCATACTGGGAAAGAAGGGTATGTTTTCTGTCACTATTTGTTAAGCAAATTATATTCCAGAGAAAAAAAAAATATGGTATTAAAATTCTTAGAGAACTTTCGTTAGGTTGGCCATACGCTTGCAGGATGCATCTTAAAACTAAGCTTGACCAACTCTTTACTTGTATAACTTTGCTTGCTTCCACATGATGTTATTATATTCACTCACTTACCAACTTAAATCTTGATCTTCCCGGTTTTGTATCGGTGAGGTCAAAGTTGTCAAACATAAACATCATTTTTGTTGTGTTGATTGTATGTTGGTCTTATGGATAATTTTGTTGCTTAAAACTTTCTGGTATGATCACTAAGTTGATATCTATTCCGTAATAGTGCCTTCGGTGGAATGAATTTGAAAGCTTGGAAATGTAAAATTAGACATATTGTTACTGAATTTGATTTCTTCTGTTATTCAGTTTCTAAAATAAAAAACTGTAATCCCTCCAATCCAATGCGATCAGTTCTGGATTGGATTGGATTGAGTCAGTTGGTTGGTCTTTTAGATTTGTTTTGTGCATCCCTACATCTGGTATTTATGTTTCTTTGCAGAGAGAACGACGTCGTCAGGAACGTGAAGCAATTTTATCAAATGGTCCTGAATCAAAATAGAATATTAGTGAGGTCAAACCTCTTGAGTTGCAGGTTTTAAGCTTTTTCTAATATTTAATGTAGTTCTGCTATATGATTTATTGTAAGATTTTAGTAAATTAAGGATAAGAAGGTATACGAAGCTTTTGCATGCCTGCTTATGGTTGTTCTCTCCATATATTGTATAATCTAATTATAAAATATGTTTAAAATAAAACCTTAAAGATTTAGAGGAGATTACAGTTCATGTGATGCAGGACAACACAAGGTGGGGTGTTGCCTATGATTAAGTAGAGAAGAATAGGGAGGAGAAAAGAGATAAAGTGAAGTAGGCGACAATCAAGGCACCAAGCCTTCAATAAGACTTCAATATTTCGTTCATCCAATCTGATTTGCTTTGCAAGGAAGTGCCTTGTTTATAGGCTTCAAATATAACTCTTAGTAACTTCTAGAAATACAAAAATACTCATTAAATAAGAATTGAGTAGTAACACTTTTATTTATTTCATGATTCTTGCACTACCATGTACATTTCATTATAGCATTATCATGAAGAGGAATTTTTTTTTTCTCCAACTATTGCATTATCATGTGTCCCCCAATCAAACAAAGTTCCCCGTTCCATAGGCATTGCAACATCAGTACTTCATGTAAGCTTGCTTCCTCTTGGTTGGCTTGGTTCTATACTAGCTATCTTAGTGGAGAAATATTCTCCCTTAGATTTTGAGAAGTTGCTAGATGATTTGAAAATCATGGAAGTTAAATAAATCCATTTGTTTAACATTATTGTTTTACATTTATTTCTACGCCATTGAAAGGTCTATGATGAAGTTTGTAAGGCTTGTTAAGAAAGGTCTACTGGTGATTGATTTTGGAATCTACAACTTTAGCATCGAGGTTGAGGGTAGCAGTTTGATGTGGGGAAACCAAATGCTAGCTATAGAGAAATTGAGATTAACCAAAATAAGGGTTTCTTTTTTCTTTTTCCAATTCAACTACATCAAGCAATCCGCTTAATTATATCCAAGCACATGGAGGATATAATGAGGGCTTATAGAGGAGGGTTATAATGAGAGGGCCCTTAATAGCTGTGTGATCAAGTGCTGAGTTATATTGGATTGCTGGATTGAACCCCCTCATTATAACCTCTCAACATAGCCCTGCATTATAGAATGAGCATGTTCTCTAGGTATTGGGCTTTTAACTATATGCCACAAGTTTAGGTCTTTCACCATATGCCGCAACAATATTGGGTCCTTGCAAGTGATAGGTCTTAATGTTCTGTGCAAGCAAAGTGTTTTCTTTTTCTTCGTTGGTAAATATACAAGCAAAGTTTCAGAAGTATCATAAGGAACGGTAATGTTCAAGAACATGTAGCGGATAAAGTACTTGATCAAACTACCAACCACCCTCGTTCCTAGATTAATGTCTTATCTCCCATAATAGGGAGCTCTAATTTGTGTAACATATAATCCATGTACTGTTTACAGACTTCCAATTTATTGTTCGTTTATCAATCATAAACTGCCTCTTTGTTTTGGTAACGGTGGCAGCACATCCTCCAAATATATATATGCCCAATGATCATTTTTATCTTTTATACAATCAATATTGGAGGAGGGGGGAATCAAACTTAGGACCTCGGATGTATGGGTAAATGTTCTTAACCACATGAGCTATAAGCCCATTCCACGTCCAATGATTATTAAACCTAAGGATTTATACAACAATGATACTAAAATCACCAAAATATTCTAAGTATTTGCATTTCATATGTTATAACTTATAGCCTCCCATTACATGTTTTAGAACAGTTGTTTTCGTGTGCACGAGTAACTATCAATTATTGATGCATATGAAATTCACAATTTATTAATAGTTGGAAATATCTGTATGAGCAACTCTGCTACTCTTAACCGTTGATACATACTAAACACACAATACATCAATAATTGGAAGTCTTGATGATTCTCCTTTCTCTTGTATACACTATTATTGTCTGCTATTCAAGTGGGAATCAAAACTTGATTTGACCCAACTCAGAAATCGTACAGATGAGCCAAGTGTCAGAGATCGAGGTACCTTGTCTTAATGAGTGACAAATCATTAGGAAGAATGAGATAGATAGATACCAATAAATCAAATTAAATAATTCTGCAACCAATGTATAACTAAATGAATAAACAAATAATATTTAGATAGATAGAGAGATACAAGCTACAAGGAAGGAAGCAAAGAACTCAATTCAAGCTGTCAAAATTGTGATGTGCTTCTCTTGTCTACGCTTTCCCACTTCCCATGGCATGTGCTCTTGTCCCACTTTGTGCCCTCTACAATATTGCTTTGCTTTTCCTCTCAGCATCAATCCACTCCCCTCATTTCCTTCCTTCCTTCCTGCTTTTGACACATCATTGCTTAATGCTTATGCTCTTGTTTTCCCCAACTCAACATTCCTTCTAAATTCACATGTTTGATCACACATCTTCATCATATGCACGCATTTGGGTTTGCTTTCAAAACTCTTTGACTGGATTTGTCTTCCTTTCTCGGGTAATTTTATTTAAGGGGCGTCTTTATAGGTTTTACTTATTATGTACAGTATATTTTTTGGGTATTTCTTTAAATATTATCTTTGTAAAAAGTTTCAAAATTCAAAACTATTTAACCACTCAATTAAATGGTTGTCATTGTTAGTGTTGTATTGAACACAGTGTTGGTAGATTTTGTTGATCACAAGCACAACAAAATGTCTTAATGATTTTCAATTTCTCTAATTGTTTGCAAGGATGATATTTGAATAAAGATTATTGAAGTAAAATTCACAGTGGATTCTAAAACCCCCTCAATAAAATGGATTGTGTGTATATGTATATATTATTGGACACATATATGCATATATTTGGGACCCAAAAAAATGCTTGCAACCCATGAAAACTACTACTTGTGAAAATTTTGATTAAATCTCTATCTACATGAAAGTAGGATTGGTAGAAAGCCACAAATCATCATTCATTCATGTGTCCATTTTTGTTTCCAAATAGAGAAGTAAAGGCAAATTATTCTCCCTTTCTTTTTCTTTGTGTTGTCAATTCACAATTTCCATATTCTCGTTTAGTTAGTTGTCAACTTGGTTAGCATTTCCCTTTCTCATCCAGAAATTTTGATGACCTTGATAAACTAACGTGATGTATGTTGGCTTCTTCCCCCTCAAGCACAGTAAAAGCAAATTGCTGTTTGATAGACCACTTTAATTTATGGCTTAATTACTGTTTCACCTCTTGAAATGAAAGCTTGGTCTCATTTTACCCCTTAAAATTGAAATTTTCTCACTTAACTCCCTGAATTTTTAAAAATTGTTGAAATTTTCTTACTTTACCACTTTCGTCCATTTTCATCTACAAAACTGTTAAGTGTGTTGACATGACATGGCATTTTAGTCATTTTACCTCATCTATCTTCTCTATTCTCTCTGTGCCTCACTCTCACTCTCACTTCCACTACCTCTCTCTTCTCTCCCCTCCCTTACTCAACCACCATCGCACCCCACCTCCTCCCTCTCGTCTCTCTCCTCTCTTCTTTCTTCTATCTGCCTCTCTCTCCCCTCCCCTTCCTGGATCCAACCTCCACCCCAGACCTAACCCTCCTTGGAATTACTCAACACAACCAAACCACCACCACCTAGCACCTCAGCTGACACCACGCACCATGTCTTCTCAAGACACCACCTTGTGAGACATAGACAGAGAGAATGTCGAGAATGGAGGTGAAGACGGTGGTTGCCCAAATTCCGACTTGTACATGCATGAACTTGGTCTCATCTCACAGGCCCAAATTCCGCATTGAATTCCATTTTGCAAGCTTGCTAATGCTTCCATTTGCAAGCTTGCTAATGTGTGAAGAGAAGATGGGGGCTGGCTGTCGATGAGATTTTTTTTTAAAAAAAATTTTGAGTTCAAAGATTTTTTAAAATATATCCAATGTTCTTACTCATCACACACATGAGTTAAAATTACTAAAATGTTTGTGCCACATCAGCACACTTAATGATTTTATGGACCAAAATGGTAAAGTGAGAACATTTTAGCAATTTTTAGAGATTAAGGGGGTTAAGTGAAAAAATTTCTGTTTTAGTGGGTAAAGTGAAATCGAGCATCCGTTCCAAGAGGTGAAACAGTAATTAAGCCTTAATTTAATTTTGTCCATTGCATTTAAATTAAATAACATCATTCTACATGTACATACATGTATGGTCAATAAAAGTGATATGAGAGAGAGAGAGAGAGAGAGATGGTATTAAGGAGATAGAGCGAAATTCTAGACTCAACTGTGTTATGGTTTTTTTAAACTTCTTTTTATTCTGATATTTGTGTTATTTTATGTATTTCAATTTGGTATATTTATTTACATGAATTATTTTCTGAATTTTTTGTAAATAGAGCAATTAAATCTCCTTATTTTTCCAACAAGAAGAGCAGGCAGAGCTTCAATGGCAATACAACCAATTTTAGTGGAGCTTGTTAGTGAGAGTGCATATATACGAGACATAAGATTCCATTACTTGGTCCACATATGATAAGTACAATTTAGTCCCCGTTGTGTACTTCTTTTGCATTGGCATATTCGGGATTAAATTAAGCTTATTGAATCCAACAAAATGTTTTCCTAATTAAGCAATAAAACTCAACCAAATATGGAAATAAGATTTCTCTATTACTTTTGAAAAAAGAGGAAGAAGAGAGAAACAATAGTTATTTTAGAAAATTAATTTAGAAGAGAGAACTCCTAATCTTTGACCTAAAATGCTGAACTCCAAGCTTCGGACTCTAGATTCGTAACTTCATATTGTAAAGTCGTACTCCAAACCCTAACCCTCTAAGCATTGAACTTCAGTCTTTTGGTCAATCTCAAACCTAAACTTGAAACTTGGATTAGAAACCTAGACTCATAACAATGTTATGATAACATATAGTTAAGACCCTAAGGCCCCTTTTGGTTCATAGAGAGTTAAGACCCTAAGGCCCCGTTTGGTTCATAGTAAAGGAAGCTTGGGGATAGGAAATCAATTGCTTTCCTATGTTTGGTAAGTCCAAGAATGAGAAATGGTTGCCTAGCACATGGGAAAGTTTGGGAAAATGAGTCAACATTAAATGCACATTTTTCATGACCATTTTGTTCCCATTAATAATTTAGAATTACAATATATCATTAAATGCATTTTTTTTAATTTGATTTAATATGGGTATAATTGGAAAATTATACGAACTTTGTTTTCCATTCCTACTCAAAACAAACATGGGAAATGAAAATAATTTGATAACTCCCAATTACTTTCCAGTATTACCAAACGTGGGAAATGAATATTCCATTTTCCATTTCTTGGGAAATGACATAAGAAGTGATTTCCCCTCAAATCCATTATGTAACCAAACAGGGTCCTAAACCTCGAACCATAACATTGTATAGGATTTAAATCTTGATCACCATAACTCCTAAACCTTGCACTTTATCTTGCCTTGCCTTACCTTGCCTTGCCTTGAAGTCATAGATCTCATGCCTTGAGCGGAGTTGTGATGCTTGGCCTCATAGCAAACACATTTCATAATTCTTGAATTTGGAAAATTTTTTGTACTGGTATCAAACATATTTTCCACTCATAAGAGTATTGATATAAGCCACACTTTTTGAATTCTATTTTAGGCTTAAATAAATTATGACATCACATTATATTTTATAGACATTCAATAAGACTACGCTCATGCGAAAATTCCTTAGCATAGTTGATCAGTGACATTGTGCCTTATAATTGATTCATTACTTCTTTTTATATAAGTGATATATTGAATGAAGAAAGATTTCGAACACAGAATTTCCCATGCATAAATAACTACTTTTAATCACTTGAGTTAAACCTCTTGAGACAATAGAAGAATTAATTTTAGAAACACTTTCAACATTGGAACGAAAATTCCACAACCAAAAAAAGTCCATTGTAATAAATTCTGTAATATCATAAAAGTATACAATCCCTTCAATCAAATCATAGGAAAAATATTTTCTATGTTAACTTTTAACAAGAAAATTCATTTGGAGACACGAACTGAGTTTTGTCTTGAGCAAAAAAAAAAAAAAAAAAAAATCATTTGACGACAAAGAATTGAGTGTTGTCAGGTTTAGCTATTTGGACTTCGTTCTTATCGAACAGCCCCCTTCCTTTGATAGATAGACTCCAAGTTCCAACCAAATACGGATGCAGCTTACAAAGCGTACACAGCACCACACAGTATAACTGCCTCCATCCTCAATCCTACGTCGTCGTTTCAATTCTCTCTCTTGCATTTAAACCCCGCCTAAACCCCCAACTTAGATTCTTAATCCCTTTCCTTAAACAAAGAATAAATAAAACAAAATAAGACAAAACTCACTCACTAACACTGAGAACAGAGTAAATTATAGACTCTCTCTCAATCTCTCTCTCTGTGGAGCTCTCTGTTCTTGTATTTTAGGGCTCAGGGGGTGTTGTGTGAGCACGGCAGCAGCGGATCTTTCTCCCCAGCTCCTCCAATGGCCAGCGCTACCGCTCACATTAGCAACGGCGACCACGAGCAGCCGCCGACGAAGCCGGCTGGGCTCACGGCCTCGGCGTCGTTCAGGGCCCGCAGGAAAACCAACTCCTCCGCCGGAATCCCCAGAGCCGGCTCCGAAGTCGATGACATCATCACCCTAATGCACGGCTCCGATCCAGTCCGAGTTGAGCTCAACCGCCTCGAGAACGATCTCCGAGGTCTCTCTCTTCTTCTTTCCTTCTCCGCTCTCCATTTTCCCGGCAAAATTTGGAGCTCACATCTTCTTTGTACATAGGGAGAAATGATATTCTTATTTCATCAAATTGACCAATTCGTCGTATTTTCTGGAAACCAATTTGTTCTAAATTCGGAGCCGCATTTTCTTGCTAAGGAAAGAAACGATATTTCAAATTTGTTAGAGCTTTGATTTTTTTTTTTTCCTAAAAAAAATTTCTTATTTATAATTATAATTTATAAGGTCAAATTTGACTGATATATACGGTTTTTAATTTATGAAATGAAATAACAGATAAAGATAGGGAATTGGGAGATGCTGTTGGGGAAATAAAGTCTTTGAGGAATTCAGAGCGCCTTAAAGAGAAGGCGGTGGAAGAGGTACTCTATTTTGCTTATAAAGCCGAAGTTGTGCTTCCATTTGCATTAGCAATTGGATTGATTTTTATTTTCTTATAACAATTTGCGTAGCGCGGTGTTGTCAAATTTTGGTACTTTGTAGTATGTTATTAGCAAGTTTTGAGCTAGATAGGCTTGTGAAGTTGTGATTTTTGTCATTGATTGTTGTTGCATGATCAAAGAAAGGAATCTTAATTGTTTTTTTAATGGTGGAATTAGCAATATACTAGAATATATGAATGAGACAGATTTTGTCTGACTTTTATTTACCAACTCTTTCTAAAGCTGTTTTTTTTCTTTCTATCTAACAATGTTTTACACCTTCTATTAGATGCAACAGTTATTTTGGAGAACATTTGCTTAAAAAAATACCCTTCCACTTCTTAAAATTAAAGAGCAATCTATTTCCATGCAAAACATATATTGTACTTGTTTGAAATACTGCATACAATTTAGTATATGCATTTCATTTGAGTTAGGCAGGAATTTTTTTTTGGACTGATTGTGAGTCTACATAATGAGGTGTGCAATGCTGTTTGATATCTATAAAAAAATTTCTGTAAGTGGAACTTCTGTACAACCAAGATGAGATTTGATAGTCTGCTATGTTAATATTCAGTCCATTTATACTTAAAAGCTGAAACCTTCAGTCTGCTATATTACCTAGTGGTTACTGGGTTTTAAGTATTATTGCCTTTTGGATTAATGGTTTTATTCTATTCTAACATTTATTTATCTAAAATTTATCAAGATAACCCTACTTATTCAATTGCCACGTTGTGAATGGATGTTTTGAGCTTCTAATGTTTTAGTCTATTTTTTATATTTTTATAATCATTTTCTTCTATTGTGATGGATTAACATTTTATTGCTTTAAAATCTTGACTATTATATCCAGCAGCTTGACTTAACAAACAGGTGGATGACTAGAACACCCACCTTTTGGGACATAGACATGGTGAAAATTTTATAATGCCGCTTTCCAATGAAAGACTTGAAACCTAAATAAATGATTACAAAAGTCTTAGCAATGGTGTTAAAGCTGTGTCAGTTTTAAGCAAAGCTTTTAAGCAAAATTTCCAATTGGACTCTTTTAACCTTTACCCCCACAAAAAAAAAGAACTTGAAATGTAATAGGTTATACTTTTTTTGTTTTTTTTTTTGGTTTTGTTTTTTTTAACTGACAGTGAGTAGCTAATTTTGAAAAATCCCTGCAACTTGGAGGAGATATATTTTATTAAAAAAATTAAGAAAATATCTCCTTTACCACATGATTTAGCCATATTGTTATTCTCAGTTTTGTTGTGTTCTATTTTTTATTGATATCTTCTTCTGAGTGAGATAATTGTAGGTTTACAAAATTATCAAGATTTTAAGAACCATGTTGAATTTATCAATGTTTTACTCTTTATTACAAAGGAGAAACTTTAAGTTCAATCAGAAATGGGACTATCTGATTATTTTTCTGTTGGTTAATGATTCCAGTTGACAGATGAACTAAACAGGGTGGATGAAAAGCTGAAAGCAACTGAAGCCCTTCTGGAAAGCAAGGTACTAGTTGTATTTTCCTTTGCTGCCTCATTGTACTATCTTCTGTAACCAACAAATGCATTTCTGTTTGCAATATAACGAGTGTACTATGATTTGCAGAATCTTGAGATTAAGAAAATAAATGATGAGAAAAAAGCAGCTTTGGCTGCACAATTTGCAGCGGAAGCCACACTTAGAAGAGTTCATGCTGCACAAAAAGATGATGAAATGCCCCCCATTGAAGCCATCATCGCTCCACTGGAAGCAGAGCTTAAGCTTGCTAGGCAGGAGGTATATACTTTCCTTCTGCAATACTATGACCTCAATTTGTATTTTCATCTATTCTTTTATTCAACATTCTTAAGACAGACAGGATTGTTGTAAAACTTTTAATGTAGTAATGTTCTTTGTCAATTTTCACTGTCTATTTTGGTTTCCATATTGGTTTATACATGTGAAGTTTTGAATGTTCATAATGTATTGGGTTTCCATATTCTTACTGTTTTTATGGGTCTTTTGAATCACGCACATGAAAAGAAAAATAACGTGTTAATTTTTTATTTTTTTTAATACCTTTTCATGTCTTGGTTTTTTAGGTAGCAAAGTTGCAGGATGACAACAGAGCACTTGATCGGCTTACTAAATCCAAGGAGGCTGCTCTAGTTGAGGCCGAGAGAACTGTTCAGATTGCTATGGTAAAAGCATCCTTGGTTGACGATCTGCAAAACAAAAATCAAGAGCTGATGAAACAGATTGAAATATGCCAGGTATGTATGTTCTCTGAGTTTTCCTGCCAGGCAATGTGTGTGATTGAGGAAATGTACTGTGGGTTTTGTACTAGCATTAGACACTATTTTTTGTAACATATACTAGTGGATTATCAGGAGGAGAACAAAATTCTTGACAAAATGCACCGGCAAAAGGTAGCTGAGGTTGAGAAGCTAACACAAACCGTTCGCGAGCTTGAGGAGGCTGTTTTAGCCGGTGGAGCTGCTGCCAATGCTGTGCGTGATTACCAGCGTAAAGTGCAGGAGATGAATGTAATAAACATTTCTTGGAACTCCAGTTCTTGCAAATCACTTCGTAGTTGTTCTGAGTCTGTCACAAATGCAAACTGCCTCTAACCTTCAAGCTTGCGTAGGAGGAGAAAAAACTGTTGGAACGAGAGGTGGCTCGTGCAAAGGTCTCTGCAAATAGGGTTGCCACTGTTGTTGCAAATGAGTGGAAAGATTCCAGTGACAAAGTGATGCCCGTAAAACAATGGCTTGAAGAAAGGAGATTTTTTCAGGCATGTTACAACTTCAATGCCACCTCATCATTTCTGCATGCAATTCCTTTAATTTGTACAAATAGTCATTTCGTTTCATTGTCTCAAGTTGCATCCTTAACCCAAGAGGTTGGCATTATGGCAATTGAATGGGGCTTAGGCGCTTCATGCTGGATGAGGCAACTGCATGGACCTAGTAATTATCAATTAACATGTGGACCAGATGCCTCGTCAGCCCAAAAAGAAAGCATGAATTGGATTTTTTTTTCTTTAAATCGTTCTAAAAGTATTTAATGATTATCTATGTTAACCCAAGAGGTTTAACATATGGAATTATCATCTAGTACCATAGATGACCTGCAATGATTATTGTTGGCCTACTGTCAAGATGCATATAGGATAGTGATAGAGACTACCCTGTATCCAGGACCTTAAAACAGATAACCCATCTGGAAAATGGTTCTTTATTGCATAGACCACATATAATGCTTTCCCCAAATATTTGCAAATTGAGTAGTTGCTAGAAAACGGGATATATATGTGTGTAAATGTGCGCGCGCGTGCTCGTGCCGGTGTTATAAGATGGTTTATTTTGCCTTAAGAAGTGGTGGTGGAAGTGAAAACAGATCAAGAAAGGAACAGTTAATTTTATTTGAGATTTACAATGAAATATTTGACATGATTTTTGTAGGGAGAAATGCAACAACTTCGAGACAAACTGGCAGTAGCTGAGCGTACTGCAAAGGCAGAAGCACAATTAAAGGTATGCTAACTGTTTTGAATTTAGTCTGCTCTGACAAGTAAGGGTAACTGTTTCTTATTATGTGTTGAAGCCTCTTCTTAACAGTTGAGCATTAATTGATTTCCTAGGATAAATACCAACTAAGATTCAAGGTTTTGGAGGAAAAGTTTAAAGCATCGAATGGAAAATCCCGCCCATCCCCAGATGCAAGAATCATCAGCAATGGGCCTTCAAGGCGTCAGTCTCTTGGTGGAGCTGAGAACTTCTCTAGAGCGTCCTCTAATGGCTATCTATCTAGGACAAAATCGAATTTACAATCTGGTTTCAACCGTTCCAACACTGCTACTGCAATATTGAAACACGCCAAGAGTTCATCTAGATCGTTTGATGGTGGTAGTAGATTGCTAGACAGAGATAAGCTAGTACCAGATGCAACTGGGAAAGATAACACAAACAGTGCCAGTGATCAGACTCAGATGGATGAGACAATTGGTAGACATGAGGAGAGGGCAAATGGATCTTTGGCTGAACAATCCAGGACAGAGCATGAAGATTATGTTTCTGGAGTTCTGTATGATATGTTGCAGAAAGAGGTTGTATCTTTGAGGAAAGCTTGCCATGAGAAAGATCAAACCCTCAAGGACAAGGATGATGCAATTGAGGTTAGCTAGTAGGACCTATCTCATTAATTTTGCAACCTCTCTCCACTTTTGTTTTGCTCTTAATTTGTTTCTTGTGTGGAATCAAGTAGATGTTGGCAAAGAAGGTGGATACACTTAACAAAGCAATGGAGGTTGAGGCCAAAAAGATGCGGAGAGAAGTAGCTGCCATGGAAAAAGAAGTCTCTGCTATGCGTGTCACCAAGGAGCCTGATCAGAGGGCACGGCGCTCAAGTGCTCCCCGAGGGGTTGTAAATAGCTCTCATACACTTTCTTCTAGGTAAATAGTTGTGTATAATCTTTAATGGTCTAAAACTGATGCACACTAGTTGTGGAACAGGCCGTCATTCTTGTTCCTGCTAAGTTCTTGATTATATAAAACAAACAAAAATGCATGGCGCGATATCTTTTTTTTTTTTTTTTCCTTTCTTGGTCATCACATGGTGTAATATCAAATGCTGTAAGTTGATAACTTTTGAGCTCCTTCGAGTAGAAGACCATTGATCAATCTGAACAAAGTTTTCTTCTTTCTTTCAGGAATGCACACAAGTCTAGGTGATTGACATGGCTGTGACACATGGCCACATCAAGGGCGCCACACCAATTCTTCGGATCTGCAATCAATATAATTGTACGGTTTTGTCATGATTTTTTTGCTCGTCTCCATCTATTTAAGTTGTCTTGTCCAGGTAGGCAATTTGTAAAGAACTGACTTGAGGTTTCTCTGGTCACCCTGCCTTGTATATTTCTTTTGTACTAATATTTCCCGGAAATATACCACCGTGGGTGGCATGAAAGTTATGAAAGAGATGTGGCTTGTTCGATGCTTTTCAAGGAAACTGCAGACATGATAAAACTCTGTATACCATAAATGTATATTGGTAAGGAAGTTCACGTTAATTCAATACAGCTTTTAGGCTATACCTTTTCCAAAAATGGATTTACTGGGTTGATGGGATAAAAGGTTTTATGCGGACAAAGGCTAGAGTTAACTCATGCTCTCGTTTTGCCCCCAGTCTCTTGATATAATTTCCTAGAGATAAGCTACCTCGCAAGGATCTGCTATCTAACCTTTGTATAAATATTCTTCCTCATCATTCGAAGAATATACCGTTATCGAAAACAAAATTTTGTCTTTTATTTGAATTAATCTGATAGACTACTGAGGGCCACTACTAATCTGGTCGGACACCATTATTGTTCTCAACTTAACAATTTAGGTCTAATATTGTGAGCAAAATTAGGCTCAATGGGCTCATCCAGGTTGTCCAGGTATTGGTCTGGGGAAATTGGCTCGGGTTGGAGGTTGATAGGGTGGTGGGTTGTTGGAGAGAGAGAAGAGAGAAGGGTGGTAGAGATTAGTGCATGTGGTAGATTGATCTTATAATATTACATAAACAGCATTGGCTTATGCATACTGCTTGATTTGTAAATTATAAACAATTTTCATTCTTGATAATGTCCTCATAAGAAATTCATAGGATATATATTTAGCATGAACTCTTGTTTCATAATTATGGCGAGTTATTTACACTAATACCTTATGAGGTTTCTTATGTTTTCACAAAACCCTTTCAGGTCTCAAAAATTATATGAGCATCCCTTGAGGTTTCAGTTTGTTTTCATAAAACCCTTTTCATTGATTGTTTGTCCAAAAATTGATGATTTTTTTGAATTTTTTTTAATGCAAATGACAAAATTAACCTCAGAGCATCCACACTCATGCTCTCTATTTTTTAGTTAAATTTTAGCTAAAAACATATAAAAGTTATTTTAGGAGCTCTCTATAAAATTTGAACTCCAATCACGCTCTCTAGTTTAGGGGGTCATAAATGCTATAACTCTTTTTAATTGGTCCATCTCTATTAAAAAAATAATATAAAAATATTTAGCATTAATCAAAGGTTTGAAATACTCATTAAATAAAGCAGCATTAAATTATAGGGAGTCATCAGAAGTCCTTTCTCTTTTCTCAAATTTAGGAGCTCCTAGAGGTCTCTGTATTTTAGGAGGTGGATAGGGAGCTTGGTTGGAATTGTATTTTTCCAATTCCTCCCTAAAATTTGTCTAAGGAGGTGGTTTAGGGAGCCCATTGTGGATGCTCTCAATGAAGTATATGCAATCTAATCTCAAAGGACAATTGTCATTTGGAGAATTTTTTTGGTACAAAATCATCAATTTTTAGATGAAAAATAAATGAAAATGAGTTTTGTGAAAAAAAAAATATTTTAACCTCAAGAGGTGTTCGTGTAATTTCTAAAACCTCAAAGAGTTTTGTGAAAAAGCCGAAAATCTCAAGGGGTGTTAGGGTAAATAACCCCTCTATGACTACCTCTAATAGTTTATTTGAAAAATATGCGATGTAAGTATTCTTTTGGATATTATTTGTCTGACTTTGGGCTCGTCAATGGGCCGCCTGGCCCAAATTTAATGGGCTTGGGCCGGGCCAGGCTGGGCTTTAAAGAGGCCCGGCACACAACTTAATAAGATTTTCCACAAAAATAATAAAACCACGTATTATTTTTTAGGTTATTACATAATTAGACCGTAATACGTTTTAAAAAAATAATAAGTATCAAAAAAATATTTTTTTTAAAGGATGGTATGAATAAATATGCAAATATTTGGTGATGTGTTCAAGAAAAGCATGATTATATTTGGTGGTACGATTATATTTCGTGATATGATTATATTTGGTGATGTGATATGTTGTACATCTTATATATATATATATATAATTGTTGAATTAATAATTGACACAAATTAATGTGCTAATCATCCAATTATAAACTAAAATTGAGTAAAGAAAAGTAAATGAAATGAAACAAATTATATATGTGATTTAAGTGATATAATTATACATGTATGTGCCTAATGGGCCGGGCTTTTGTGGGCGGGCCGGGCCGGGCTTTCTTGGGCTCAATCGGGTCGGGCTTATGTGCTGGGCCGGGCTTTAGACACCCAAGCCAAAGCCTAGCCCAGCCCAAGGAGGGCCGAGCCATTTCAAGGCTCGTAACGGGCCGGGCCGGGCTTTTTTTTCAATGGGACGGGCGGGCCCCCATTGGCCCATGAGCCCGTGGGCCAAATGATGAGGCCTAGTCTGACTTGTACTCCATATTTGGGGTCTTAAATATCCCATTGATTGATATTGATACTTTAAACTTCAAAGTCATTATCTGGCTTAAACTTCCAACTCAACTTGACTTGGAAGTCTTTGCATGCATGATCGTAGCAGTGTCATTGTTGATATTTTATCAGAGACTTGGACGTCGTTTAATCGATGTTCACACAATTTGTGTAGGTAGGGATGGGATTATGGAAAATTTTCGTTCTTGGTAGCGTGTTTGCGACGCATAATTTTGAACAATATTCGAAGTGTACAAAAGCTCAACCATCTGAATTGTCATTTACTCCTTTATACAGGGCATCTCTATACTCTTAAATCTTGTAGACTCATATCTTTAGTCCTACAGATCATCCCATTGCATAAGAATCGTGGGTCACAGCAGTGCTAGTGCTTCCATTCACCTTGTCTCACTAATTATACTTTCAGGAATTTTATCCCTTGAAACCATTAAACTTGGTTTCTGCAGTGATGATCATAATGTAGGATGCATAGATATAGAGAGGAAAGCCCTTCTCAAGCTCAAACAAGGCCTCACGGATCCTTCCAGACGACTTTTGTCTTGGGTGGGAGAAGATTGCTGCAAATGGAGTGGTGTGGGCTGCAACAACATAACTGAACGTGTCAACAGGCTCGATCTTCGCAATCGTGATCGATTTGATTATTACAGAGCAACAGAGCACGCATTTGGTGGTGAGATCAACCCTTCTTTGCTTGTTTTGAAAGATTTGGATTACTTGGATTTGAGCATGAATTCCTTTGGAGGTGTCTTTCCAAGTTTCATTGGATCACTAGAGAAACTGAAATACCTTGATCTCTCTGGTTTATCTTTTGTTGGAGTCATTCCCCCAATCTTGGAAACCTCTCAAGGTTGCTTTATCTTGATCTTAATAGTTATGGAACTCATGAGACTGACCTTCAGTGGCTTGCAACTCTTTCTTCCTTAAAGTACCTTAACTTGGGAGGGGTGAACCTTATTAAGACTACATCCTATTGGCTTCCCACTATTAATATGCTCCCTTCACTTGTTGAATTGCATTTGCCCTCTTGTAGACTTTCCATGCTTCCTCTCACTCTTCCTTCCATCAATTTCACATCCCTTTCAGTTCTTGATCTCTCTAGCAATAAATTCACCTCCACGATACCTCCTTGGTTGTTCAATCTCACTAAACTAGAGATGTTGGATTTCGAATTTAATAGTCTAACAGGAAAATTGCCTGATTCTTTGGGATATCTTAAAAGCTTGAGATACCTCGAATTGTCGGGCAACTCACTTCAGGGTTCAATCCCAAAATCGATTGGAAATTTAACATCTTTGGAGGAGTTTAACCTTGGAGGGAATCAAATGAGTGGGATCATCCCAGAAAGTCTTGGGGAGGTCTCATCGTTAGTTTCACTTGATATCTATGGCAACACATGGGAAAGTGCCATTACAGAAACTCATTTCACGAAACTTGGAGGCCTGAGAAAAGTATCAATTGGAAATTATCTCCCAAACATTTCCTTGGTTTTCAACGTAAGTTCTGATTGGATACCTCCTTTCAAATTAAGATACTTGGAAATTATATCATGCCAACTGGATCCCAAATTTCCTACATGGCTTAGAAATCAGATTGACTTGACCACGGTGGTACTCTGTAATGCTAGGATTTCAGGCACCATACCAGATTGGTTTTTGCAATTGGATTTGCAATTAGATTATCTAGATTTAGGCCTCATCATTTAGCCCGCGGGCTCATGGGCCGATGGGGGCCCGCCTGTCCCATTGAAAAAAAGCCCGGCCCGCCTTGGGCTGGGCTAGGCTTGGGCTTGGGTGCCTGAAGCCCGGCCCGATTGAGCCCAAGAAAGCCCAACCCGGCCCGCCCACAAAAGCCCGGCCCATTAGGTCCGCATACATGTATAATTATATCACTCAAATCACATATATAATTTGTTTCATTTCATTTACTTTTCTTTACTCATTCCTAGTTTATAATTGGATGATTAGCACATTAATTTGTGTCAATTATTAATTCAACAATTATTATATATATATATATATATATATAAGATGTACAACATATCACATCACCAAATATAATCATATCATGAAACATAATCGTACCACCAAATATAATCATGCTTTTCTTGAACACATCACCAAATATTTGCATATTTATTCATACCATCCTTTAAAAAAATATTTTTTTGATACTTATTTTTTTTTAAAACGTATTACGGTCTAATTATGTAATAACCTAAAAAATAATACTTGATTTTATTATTTTGTGGAAAATCTTATTAAGTTGTGTGACTTTATTGGGTGTTTTATGAATTTGGTTTGATGTGAAAATATTGGAATTAAGTGAGTTTAATCCCAAATTTAGACTAAAATATCCTTATGATTAAGTTTATGATTTTTTTTTTAATGAAGTAGGCCCTTTTAGGCCCGGCCCGTTGGGCTTAGCCCAGTTCGGCCCGGATGGGTTTTCTCAAGCCCGATCCATGGGTCGGGCTTTGGCTTTGAATTTTATAAAAAAACCCAGCCCCACCCCGCCTGATATTTTCTTTCTCCTCTTTAAAGCCCAACCCGATCCAAGCCCATCAAATTTGGGTCGGGCTAGCCCGACCCGGCCTATTGACAAGCCCTATCTAGATGTCTCTTATAATCAACTAAGCAGCACGTTGCCCAATTCATTACGATTCAGCTATGATTCCCGTGTTGATTTGACCGCTTTGAAGGCCCACTCCCACTCTGGTCCTCAAACATTACCTGGTTGTATCTTAGTGATAATATATTTTCAGGGCCAATTCCTCATAACATTGGTCAAGTGTTGCCCAATTTGACATATCTAGATATTTCTACGAACTCTTTGAGTGGAAGCATTCCCCTGTCCTTTGGTAATTTAAGCCAATTACAATTCATATTGATCTCAAATAACCTCTTGTCTGGTGAGATTCCTCATTTCTGGAACAATTAGCCATCATTGCTTAGTATAGACTTGTCAAACAACAGTCTCTTTGGCACAATCCCAAGATCTTTAGGCTCTCTTACTTCACTCCAGTTCTAGGGCCTCTCTAGCAACAACTTTTCAGGTGAAGTTCCTTCCTTGAAAAACTGGACTAACCTGAATATTCTTGATCTTGGTGATAACAAGTTTTCTGGACCGATTCTGGCTTCCATCGGAGAAAGCATGCCCAATTTGCAGATTCTAAGCTTGAGGTCCAACTCATTTACGGGAAGCATTATGTGGCCTTTCCGCTCTCCATATATTGGACTTCTCACACAACAATCTTTTCGGAAATATTCCCCATTGCATAGGTAATTTGAATTGCTTGAAATCTGAGTCCACTGAATATTTTTCCAATGGTTACTCGGGAATATTTGAGTTGGTGTTAATGGGCTTGGGCTGGGTCGGGTCGTGTCGGGCTTTAAAGAGGAGAGAGAAAATACCAAGCCGTGTTTTTTTAGAAAATTCAAAGCCCAAGTCCGACCCATGGGCCGAGCTTGAGAAAGCCCATCGGGCTAGGCCGGGCTAAGCCCAACGGGCCGGACCGAAATGGGCCTACTTCATTCGAAAAAAATCATAAACTTAATCATAAGGGCATTTTAGTCCAAATTTGAGATTAAACTCACTTAATTCCAGTATTATCACATCAAACCAAATTCATAAAACACCTAATAAAGTCACACAACTTAATAAGATTTTCCACAAAAATAATAAAACCAAGTATTATTTTTGAGGTTATTACATAATTAGATCATAATACGTTTTAAGAAATAATTTTAAAAAATAATAAGTATCAAAAAGATATTTTTTTTTAAAGGATGGTAATCATCCAATTATAAACTAGGAATGAGTAAAGAAAAGTAAATGAAATGAAACAAATTATATGTGATTTAAGTGATATAATCATAATCCTAAACTCTTATTTATACATAATTATATATGTATGGGGGCCTAACGGGCCGGGCTTTTGTGGATGGGTTGGGCCGGGCTTTCTTGGGCTTAATTGGGCCTAGCTTTAGACACCCAAGCCCAAACCTAGCCCGGCCCAAGACGGGCCGGGCCATCTCAAAGCCCATAACGGGCCGGGCCGGGTTTTTTTTAAGATGGGCCAGGCGGGCCCCCATCGACCTATGAGCCCGCGAGCCAAATGATGAGGCCTAATGTATATGATTATCTCTCCATCCTTTACCTTGTTACTAGCATTGATCTCTCGGACAATAAATTGTCAGGAGAGATACCTATGGGCTTAACAAGCCTTATAAACTTGGGCACCTTAAATTTGTCCATGAATCATTTGACAGGAAATATCCCAGCAAATATCGGAAACTTGGAGTCTATAGAAACTCTTGATCTACCATTGAACAAACTTTCAAGTTCAATTCCACAGAGCATGGTTAATTTAACATTTTTTAATCATTTGAATCTGTCATACAATAACTTGTCTGGTAAATTCCAATGGGTAACCAGTTTCAGACCTTTGTTGAGCCGTCAATTTATGAGGGCAATGCCGATCTTAGCGGGTGTCCATTACCAAAGTGAAAGCTATAGTTCATCATCACCATGGTGATAGGTTTCTGTGCAGGGTTCTGGGGAGTTTTTGGGACTTTGGCCATGAAGAGGTCTTGGAGACATGCCTATTTTCACTTCCTTGACAAAGTGAAAGGTGCTGTCCTTAATGTTTTCTTAGCCATTGGTACTTATTTGCATAAAAGATCATAGAGCACAGAACTGCCACTGTGAAGGCATATATGTATGTAAGCAAATAAAGCAATATTTAGTATTGTCCTTTACAAATTTGTAAGTTGGTTGTAATATGCATTTATACTTGTATGTGTTGTGCTACAAGCACCAAGCCTTAAGGAATAATTGCTTAAATACATTTCAAAATTGATAAATTTCTACTGGATCAAGTGCTGCTAAACCAAGGATAATAATAGAAAATAAATGTAAAAACAAGACAATAAAATATTTAAGGTTCATAATTTCCTCCTCTATTTGGTGCTTTGGCTTGTGAGGTTGCTAAACAGTTTGTAAACATCCTAATTTGTTGATAATGGATGTGTTTGCATATGCTGCTCTAGGACATACCCCTGTTATACTTGTTGCGAGGTTCCGCACAATCACACCCAAACAAAAACAAACAAACAACCTCAGTCTCTAAGCCTATCATTTTTTTGATTTTTTGATTTTTCCGCTTTACTTTTGTTGTGATTGGTTATTTTGGTTTTATTTTATCTTTATACTTGGTTAGCTTACGTCAATATTCCAAGCAATCTTTTTTTATAGTAAATTGAGCTTAGACCCATAAAATTCATTTTAAATCACCTACAACCCTTTCCTTGTTATAAAACTAGAGGGAGAAAATGTAGAGAGAAGTGATATGCTAAAGATAAAGTTTCACCATGTTTATTCTTCCGTTAATCTTTGGTAGAACCACCTATTTATAGGCTTACAAGATAGGAGATTGAATACCATCATTTACAATATACCTATAGGTTACAAGCACTAATTACAAATACTTAGTGCATAGGTTACATAATATCCAATGGGGGAATACTAAGAGGTATGGTGGTCATCCACCAACTCATGCATTTACAACACTCCCCCTTGGATGTCCATCATACAATGACATAGTTCCCTCATTAAAAACCTTGCTTGGAAAACCCAGTGGGACAAAACTGAAGCGAAGGGAAAAAGAGTGAAATTTTCTACTAGATCATTGATATGGTGTTGGATGCACTTATGTTGCCTCGTTAAAACCTTGCTAGGAAAAACCCAGTGGGACAAAAACCTAGTTGAAGGGGAAAAGAGTACAACGTGCATATGTCTTGTATGTAGTAGAATTGGGATGCTCCCCCTGATTGATATCTCCCCCTGATTAATATCTCCCTTCTCTGATTTGAGCAATACAAGCAACATTGTCTTCATACATGATCGTCTATCACACTATTTGACATGCTTTTCACTTTTCAAATGATTGAAATCTTTAGGAGCATCAACAACTAATTTAATAGTTAGAATATGTTACAACAATATCAAATTTGAATTCAAAATACTCAAACTCTTAGTGTTAACTCTTAATTAAGAATATTGTGATACTTTATATCCTTCAAGGGGTTGCTTCATCCGATATATCTCAAATATTTCATGAGCTTTAGGGATCTCCATGTACCATACAGTCTTAATAAATATGCATTTAACACATGCTATAAGTTTCACGTTAAAATAACAAATGCACTTATAGAAATGTGGATGCATCTACGATGAGATGGGAGACTAAAACCATGTCTCTCCTAGGAAACCTTATGTCATATTAGTGATCTTATTTCACTTCACAAACACCAGTTCGTAACCTTCATACTTAACATTTGTAATTTGGTGTTTGGGCTATAGGTTCAATATCCCACACTTCATATTTAGTGATAAATGGAATTGCCTATTTCCATTTTGGCCAATCACTTAACTTGTCGACATTCATAAGGCGATTTAATATAATCATAGCCCTTGATGATTGTAGTAGCTACTAATAAACCAAATGTATCATCAATTCATGATCCCACAATTCTCATGTGCATGCGTATGCATAATTTATAAGCATCTCATTGCTTTGGGGTACCAATGTCTCTTCAGGGGCTGATGTTGTCACTTAGGGGACAAACATCTCTTTTACAATAAATTAATTAGAATATGTGGATCATAACCTCATATAGAGCGTTATTTTTTATAGGGCTTGAATTTTTCAAATAATCTCCACTTCTAGGGAGTTAAGTTTCTAGAACCTATGTTTTTGTCATGCTCATAGTTACTTATTGTCATGTTAATGGATTGTGATACATGAATATCAATCCATGCTTGCATATTCATAACTTTATATAGGCATTATCTTGATGAGACAAAAGTGGACCGATTCAACACTATTTCATGACCTTCTTCACGAACTGTCATTTCTCCCCCTAACGGCGGGAAAATTGTCTCAAAATGCAGGAAAATAAACTCACCATCATTATCAATTCAAATTGACTGGAGACAAATATGTGACCATTTTAGTAGGCAAGAGACAAATATGTGACCATTTTAGTAGGCAAGAGACAAATATGTGACCATTTTAGTAGGCACATTCAATAAAACTGGTGAAGTGATCTATAATTAAATGTTGTATAGGCTCACAAATATCCCCTTGATTTATTTCAGGAAAGAATGCTTAAAGTCAATTTTTGACTGAGATGATCTTATGACAGCTTTTATTTGTGAGCATTCTTTGTAATGATATTTGTTGGACAAGGCAATATTATGAGTCTTTAAATGATGTCCTTACAAATTTATAAAAATATTATGTATCATTGAGGAACATGGATTGCCAAGACAGTCATGCCACAACATAAAAGTTATCCGGTCAATGAACTTCTGGTTCATGACATCATAATCTTTAACTACCTTAATAGTTGTGTAATATTGGGGCTTCATGAACTTCTGGTTCATGACATCATAATCTTCAACTACTTTAATAGTTGTGTAATATTGAGGCTTCATGAACTTCTGGTTCATGACATCATAAACTTCCTACCCACAAAAGAAAGTAGGAAGTGTCTCCAATCGATGCCTCTGGCTGTTATTGGAGCGGTAATACAAAACATTACCATTGTAAAACAAAATTAACTAATAACCCAACATAAATAAAATAAAATAAAATAAAATAAAATGAGTAAAGTGGTATAAACGAGAAATAAAATTAATTAATTAATAAAGTCTATGAAATTCCAAGATAATCCAATATTAATGTGGATTCAATATGTAAATAAAACTACAAGTTAAAGAATTGGATTTCCAACCAATTCAGGTTCATATAGGCACAAATAAGTAATGAACTTCAGGTTCATATATAGTATTAGGATCCATGAAAAACTATGAACTTCAGGTTCATATCAACATATATTCGAAACTGCAGGTTTGAATACGTAGATTTAAATAATTTGAATTAATAGTTGTGCTTTGAACTTCATACTCAAATCGATGTATATGCACTCGAAACTTCTGGTTCAAGTTCTTGACATATGTAAGCCTCATAGAATTCTGATTTTGATTAATACTAAATCAAGGAGTTTCATGTCCATATGCGCTCTTTAAATTTGCGGAACTTCACCCCTTAATTATTTGGAATCAAAGAACTTCGGGTTCTGATTAAATTAAAAGGACTCTAGGTCCTGATCTAGTTATATGATGAGGATCGAGGAACTTCAGGCCCTGATCTTTTGTAGAATACAAATTCATCATAACAATTAAGATAATACATAAAATTAAATAAACAAACAAATAATAAAAAATGGCATTATATTCATGTGTAATAAGAATAAGATTTTTTTCTCTTAAACGACCATGATGAAGTCTGATGGTGAGTACAAAGAAACTTTATACCTTGTGATGACTCTAGCTCATATAAGAAGAAAGAAAATTCAGAGAAAGAAAACATACCAAGAGCAATGTCGTTCTGATAACGTGTTATAAAACTAGAGGGAGAAAATGTAGAGAGAAGTGATATGCTAAAGATAGAGTTTCACCATGTTTATTCTTCCGTTAATCTTTGGTAGAACCACCTATTTATAGGCTTACAAGATAGGAGATTGAATACCATCATTACAAATACCTATAGGTTACAAGCACTAATTACAAATACTTAGTGCATAGGTTACATAATATCCAACGGGGGAATACTAAGAGGTATGGTGGTCATCCACCAACTCATGCATTTACAACATTCCTTTAGTTTTCTATTTAAAATACCCAATTTTTTCATATAATACCCAATGACTAGGATCCAACTAAGCAAGTTACCTAATATAACTTAAAATCTGATTTATTGTATTTTTCGGATTCCAAAACTACTCATATTTATAAGTTAATGTGTTATGGGGGGTGTAACTAATGACACCCGTTGAATTTGGAAAGATCTCCAAATAGTTGTAATGGATGTAGAAACTAATTTAGAAACTTATGTGAAATTAAATATTAAATTCCACATTAAAGTATTAATAATCTATTTTTGAATTAATGGTGTTTTCCTTCTATGAATTACGACTAGTAATCTATTTAAAGTATTAGCAATTTAAATTCAATATTAAATTTAGGAATTAATGTTGTTTTCTTTTTGTTTGTACCATATCTGACCCCCCACTCACGTCATGGCACATGAAAGGTAAACAAGGGGCAGGTGGAGGCCATCAACAATCTTGAAATGTAATGGGCAGGTGGAGGCCATCAACAAGATCATCAAGAAGACGCTGAAGAAGAAACTCGGAGCTGCAAAAGGCGAATTGCCAGAAATACTACTGGAGGCACCGTGGGCCATCAACACATCATACCGAAGGTCAACAGGCAAAACCCTTTTTTCCCTCTCATTCGGAACCGAAGCTGTCGTACCAGTTGAAATCAACATGCCCAGCTCGCTCTGAACCTAGACCTCATATAAGCAACGAACCGCCAGATATTACGACTCACGCGTCAAACGCCGGTCGTTTAGGGTAGGGGACTGGGTTTTACGCAAAGTCTCTCTAGCAACGAGAAGCCCTACCGAGGGCACCCTTGGCCCTTCTTGGGAAGGTCCCTACAAGGTCACCAAGGTCTGCCAACCGGGTACCTGCCGATTGCGTGGGTCCGATGGTCAGACCCTTGGTCTCCCTTGAAATGTTGAACATTTAAAATTTTATTGCTAGTGACTTAACCTTCGGCCAGTTCTTTTTTGTAAAATTTATATCCAACATTAGTATATGTTTACCTATTCTATGCAATTAGTCACGCCTTCAAACAACACCGCAATATCAAACATGTACTACCTACGGCATACATGCATATATTAGAACACAGAAAAACAACAAAGTTGATTAAAAGTGTACTTAGAAAAAGAAAAAAAGCCACAAGCTGGGCTATATTGTCTTACAAAAGCCGAATGGCATGATCTCAAAAATATATATATGAATAACTACAACTACTGAGCTGGGGGATCGGCATCATCAACATCGTCTGCAGCGGCATCGACAGTAGATGGTGTAGGCACGACTTCATCCTCGCTGCTTGAGTCAGTCTCACTTGAGGATTCAACATCGGCATCCTCACCCTTGTAGGCCTCCATCATCTCCTCAGTAACGCCCTCGGGCAGAGGAAGCGGATCCCGAAGGAAGTTCAGACTCAGCTTCTTGTCAGCGTTATACCATTTGAATCGGTACACGAGGTCGTCGCACTGATCCATGACCTTTTTGTCAAGAAGAGCCATGAACTCTTCCGAGTTTCGGTAGTCGGCCAACGCTTTCACCTTCGCCTTTTGCACCTCAGCCGCACGCGACCGTTCGGCTACGTCCACCGCCACCTCCATTGTTGCCTTGGCCTCTTGTGCCTCCACTACGGCCAACTTTGATGAGAGCTCTGCGATCTTCACCGTGTTCTCCTCGGCGAGACGATCGGCATCCTGAATGGCTTTGCCAGCCTAGGTGATTCTCGCTCGGCTGTCCTCAAACCTTTCCCGATACCGATCAGCAGCGTTTGGGGCTCGCTTCATGCAGAGCCACATCTCCATGTCAGCCTGCCAAAACAGTGATATGTCAAATACCGATTCCAAAAACATTTTCAAGTTACAATTTAAATCGTTCACTTATCGCAGCGTTATACCCTTTAGGGCTCGGCCGTTGCTAAAGCTCTGCATCTCCATCTGAGAACCAGCGATGACAGAGTTCACGAACGACACGACCTTCTGAGGGCATGCCACATAAACTGGCCTTGCATCCTCATCCGCCTCATCACCGGGAATCAGAATGGCCGCATCCTCGTTCGGCCCCCTCGGCTGCTTCGATAGAGGGATCACATCGAGGGCACCCTTGATTTGTCTATTCCCGGTCGCTTAGAGGTGGGCCTCGCAAATGGCCTCGACCTCGGCCACCCTCTTCTCCCGCCGACGATCAACAACCGTCACCTTCGTCTCCGAAGCCTTCTCGGCCTGACGCGGTGGCTTCGTCCTCGGCTTCGAAGGACCATCTTTTTTCTTCTGCTGAGGCGCCCGAGACTCCGGCCACCTCCTCGTCGCCTCTGTTATCGCCCTGTCGCCCGCCACTGCAAACAAAGTCAAACAAAGAACGGCATACAGAAACAGAACAAGATGTGCCGAACGGCAACACTTACTGTTCTTCTTCTCCTTTTCTTCTTTCTCATTTTTGCCTTCTGGCATGCTCGAGCTTGCTGATGAAGCCCACCTTGAACAGATTGCCGAAGTCCCGCAAAGTCTTGAAGAAACGATCTTCTTCAGCAATCTTCGACCGAATGCGTGGATGCGGTCGGCCGTTTCAAAAAAAAAAGTAAAAATAAGAAAATGTACATCCCATGTTAGCTTCGACTACCAAAAAAAAAAAAAAAAAACTACTGCTACCCCCACTACGAAGTGTCCACGTTGACCCGTAGCCAGGCAGTTCCACTGCACCCAACCCCCTTGGTTAGCGCTCTTCGCCCTCGTCACGCTGTACTAGTGGGCGAACTGCTCGTAGCTTGTGTTGTTAAAAATGTTAACTCGCAATTGTACGGGCCAATTAGTAGTATAGCAAGACAAGTACGAGGTCGTACCCACGAAGACTGAGAAGTTAAAACTAGTTATGTGCTTAGATTACCAAATTCAAGGAAGTAGGAAGTTAAGTCTAAAACAGAATTTAAAGCAAGAGTGATTGTAAGTGTTGAACAAATGAGGCAAAACAAAATTCCAAACAAAAGCAAAGTGAGCAAATGCAACAAAGAGTATTTTTGTAGGCTGGAAAATAGATTGAGAGACTAGGGCATTCGATTCACCATAACAATTCAATTCTGGGTTATAAGGAGTCAAGTGACAAGTCTAATTCGGATTCAAAGATTGATTCTTGCTAAAGTATGATTAAGCCATGGTGTTTGGTCCTAACCTTGTGTTCCTAATTCCCTAACTTGATTATCTGTTGTCTAACCTCAATTAAGCATTAGGAACCCATTAAGCATAGAAGAACAATTTAAACAACCAAGCATGTATCTAATTCCTGTTGTCGAATGTCCATACATACTTTTCTTATTCATAGTTCATTCGAATCAAAGCATGTGTCTACTCTGATTCAAACAAAGGTAGCTAATAACAAGTTCTAATGGTGATCAATCATCCAAACAAGTATATTAACTGATAAGCATAAAGAATAGGAATATGAATCATGAATCAAACTTGAAACTCAAAACTTCAACTTATAAACCCAGAATATTCATGTTAGATTACATCGAAGCCCTAGTTATGAATTTAGCTACTCATAATGGAAATGAAACTTAAGCAGAAATGAGAAAACATAATGAATGCAATAAGAGTGGAAAAACCCATTTCTGAAGTTACTTGTGATGTCCAAGGCTTCTCCAAGTGCTTCTCCAAGTCTAATGCTGATCCAAGAGCTTCCTCATATCTAGAGTATGGCAACTAAATAGGTGATTTGGGATGAGTTTGGGTGAGTGGTGATGGTAGAGAAAGAGGAAATTCGTAGGGAAATGGAAGGGAGGCTTGCTGGAGCTGTTTTGGTGATTTTGGATAGAATGGAGTGTTTGGGGAAGGATGGAAGTGTTAGGGGATGGCTGAAGAGAATTCTAGGCTGAATGGAGTGTGATATGGTTGAATGAGTGTGAAGCTCTCTATTTATAGAGTGTGAAGCTCCCCTTTGGCTGATCAAGCACAAGCTGCCCATATGGTGGCATGTGTGGTTTGTCTCCCCTTTGGCTGATTTGAGCACAAGCTGCCCATGTGGTTGCATGTGTGGTTTGTCTCCCCTTTGGCTGATTTGAGCACAAGCTGCCCTGTGGTTGCATGTGTGGTTTGTCTCCCCTTTGGCTGATTTGAGCACAAGCTGCCCATGTGGTTGCATGTGTGGTTTGTCTCCCCTTTGGCTGATGTGTATTTTGATGGGCTCACGAATTGGGCTCAACTTAATCAATTGCTGCGGTTGAGTAGTCCATCTTGAAGTTCAGCTTCTCATCTTTCCAACCACATATTATTTGGGCCAATCCAAGTTCAGACAAAGAAGTTAAGGCCGAAGTGAATTGCTAACTCAGTCTGCACGTTTTTTGCACCACTTTGCATATTTTCCTATCCAAAACCACCATTGTAACCTAAGGCCCAATGAACTGAATAACAAACCAAAATAGATTAAAAGCACAAGTTTTTCTTTAAGAACGTAAGCAAAACATAAACTATAAGGGTACAAAATGATATACAATTGTGAACTGATCAAATACCCCCAGACCTAGATTTTGCTAGTCCTCGAGCAAAACAAAAGAAAACAAAGTAAACAAAACAAGAAGTTCACTAAACCACTTCTGTAGGTAGCACAATTGCATTGAGCATATGCAACAAGCCTTTAAACATCTAGGCATCCCTAGTAGGAGGAGTTGTGTCTCCTGAGGGTTTAACAGAAACGATACCCACAAACGCTTTACTGACTCTACAAAACAAAAGGTTAGAAAACCAACTTTGAAAACAACTAATGAAAATGAAAGAAAACTTTAGTCAAACCTCCAACACCATCGAGTTGCCAAGATAGATGATCAATAAGTGTGTACAGTGGAAGCTATAGCTCAAAGGCACACGGCTTCAAAGTAAACATACTCAAATCTTGAAGGGAGAACATGCTTCAACTCTAATTCTCACATAAAGCACTCAATCACTCAGAACCTATGGTTTTATTCTCTCAAACAAGCAAAATGAGTATATGAAATAGAAGCACAATATTTGGTTAGATCTCATGAAGGGAATCAAATACTAAGAATAGAGACACACACATACATACCAGCACCCATAAATACATCCTCAAAGATCAGCTAGGTCTTTCACAAGGTTGTAATGAAAGGCTAGGGTTAGGGGAAATGGAAGAATTGGAAGGAACACAATTAACTTAAGAACACACCAAGGTTGCATTCTTCATTGATCTGCAAGGTATCATTGATTTGGAATGGTATGGCTGCAACTTCATAGCATCATCTGGCATAGACCTTATATGACACATTTAGATCAAATCGAAACACTTTCTCTTTAACTTTCTTATTTGCTGATTTGACCCCTTTTTTTTTTTTTTTTTTTCACTTCATTGCACAGATTCACACCAATTTACATTTAGGCATGGGGCGGCACCTTCCTTGCTCAAACTTTATCTTGGCACACCTTGGTGTATTTCTAAGCTACAGGGTATGGCTATAATAGGTTAAATATCTCAGATTGAGATACGAAGTTAGGGGAATTATGAGGGTGATAGAAGAAAATGGGTTAAAGTGTTTGGCTGCAAGAGGGCTGATGGAACACACAAATGGGTAGGGTGAAAAGAAAGCACAGAGAATTGTTATACACACATAGCCTAGCATCACTTCAATGAGTTCATTCATGAGTGAGAGCATGCACCTGATATCTGCAAAGAGAATCATCCTTAGTATTCAATCAAAATGGAACAATGAGATCATTTAGAGTGAATTGAAGAAAATAAGTAGAGATGAGGAATAGAAACACTTTAAACCCTCTCAAGAAAGCAATTAGGCTCGAAATAGCTCACTAGGGTAGTCTCCACTATTCTCCTTCAAGAATCTGAGCATGGTACTTTATCCACCAGAATTCTAAGAGCTACCGCTTTGTGAAGTGTAATATGTCTCATATGAAAATCGAAATGGCCGCTCCATAGCATTGATTGTATGACATTCTTAAAAAAAAATTGGAAACACAAATCAAATGAACAAACACTGAACGAAAATTGGAAACACAAATCAAATGAACAAAAATTGAAAACCTCCCCCCCCAGACCTGAACTGAACATTGCCCCCAATGTGAAAGCATATAAGAAGACAGAAAACAGGGATTAAGGGTAACCTGGCACTGCACGGTTCATCCTTCAAACATAGCATTTCTCAAAATGCTATCGATGGCGGAGCTCACCCATGGCTCTTCTTCTGACTCACTTTCCGAAGGGTCTGAAACAGAAGAATCATATTGGGTTCCATCTATTATCAACTCATCCATCTGCTCCACGAAGTCTCGGAGCCTTGTGGTCATGTACAGTAAGCAACAATTTGGAGAAGGTTTGGTTCGGGAGGAAGAGGAAGTTGAGATGCTCAGGGGTTAGAGGAAGCGGCTAGGTAAACATTTACATATAAAAGAAACACAGCCAGGGGATATACACGGATATACACGAATAAGAAAAAGAAAAAAAAAATTAATTTAAAAATACACGAATATACAAGTGACTCACGGATTACCAATTAAGAATCTCAGAAAACACAGCCAGGGGATCCGGGAAGTTTGGAGAGGTCACAATGGTCCTGCTTAAAACCCAAAACTTCTTAGACACCCAAGGTGTCGCCTATAGAACTCCTAGACACTGTATTAACAAAGATGCTCATTGGAGTTACCATAAGTCAACTCATATGAAAAATCTTTTTTTTTTTCATAAGCTTGCAAGACATTGAACAAAATTATACTAAGCAAAACAAAGCTCACACAACTTAACTCTACCACAAAACCTAACAAAATTGTCAATCCCTACCCCCAAACTTAAATGAAGCATTGTCCTCAATGTGAAAGCCTATAAGATGAGTGAGAACATGTAAATACTAAGGGGAAAGTTTAAGACAAAGGATTAGAGAAACTCCCTCTTGATGCGATTAGGTCGACCGCTACCAAGCACTTTATTCTTCAACACATGGGTTGCCTCCCAAGAAGCGCCTTAGTTAATGTCTTGGCAAGACATTATGTGATTAGCTAACTTGATTGTACGAAAGGAAGATGATCCACCACATGACCAGTTTGAATTCCAACTGACACTCCCTCATAGAATGGCTTTAAACGTTGTCCATTTACTTTGAAAGTCGAGCCATCTTTAGGGTTTTTAATCTCCACAGCTCCATAGGGAGAAACATTGACCACGGTGAATGGGCCAAGCCACCTAGACTTCAATTTTCCTGGAAAGAGACGCAAACGTGAGTTAAACAAAAGAACTGACATACCTTTGGTGAACTCTTTCCGTTGAATGTTCCTGTCATGGTAACTCTTGGTTCGTTCTTTGTAAAGCCTTGCATTCTCATAGGACTCATGTCTAAGTTCTTCCAATTCATTGAGCTGGAACTTTCTAACATGGCCGGCTTTGTCCAGATCAAAATTCAACTTCTTGATGGCCCAAAAAGCATTGTGTTCAAGCTCCATTGGCAAGTGACAGGCTTTCCCAAACACAAGACGATAAGGGCTCATTCCGATGGGAGTCTTATATGTGGTCCTATAAGCCCATAATGCATCATTGAGCTTGGTAGCCCAATCTTTCCTTGTTCTATTCACCACCTTCTCTAGGATCTGCTTAATTTCTCTGTTGCTTATTTCTACTTGACCAGAAGTTTGAGGATGATATGGTGTAGAGACTCGGTGGGTGATGTTGTACTTCTTCATGAGTGCTTCAAATGGCTTGTTGCAGAAGTGGCTGCCTCCATCACTAATGACAGCCCTTGGAGTACCAAACCTTGTGAAAATATTGTCCCTCAAGAACTTCAGCACCGCCTTATGATCATTGGTTTTGGTGGCTATGGCTTCCACCCATTTAGACACATAATCAACAGCAACAAGTATGTAGGTATAACCAAAGGAAGATGGGAATGGTCCCATGAAATCAATACCCCATACATCGAAGAGTTCCACAAAGAGTATGTTCTTCAATGGCATTTCGTTCCTGCGGCTTATGTTTCCCATCCTTTGACACCTATCACACTTAACACAAAAATTAAATGCATCTTTGAATAGAGTAGGCCAAAAGAAACCTGATTGCAAAATTTTAAGTGCTGTTTTCTTAGCTCCAAAGTGGCCTCCACAAGCCAATTCATGGCTATGCCTAAGGATGCTTTCTTGTTCTTCTTCTGGAACACATCTTCTAATGAGTTGATCTGGGCAATGCTTGAATAAGAAAGGTTCATCCCAGACATAATGTTTCACCATGGAAAAGAACTTCTTTTTATCCTGATAAGTTAGATCATTTCTAAGAACACCACAAGCAAGATAATTAACAAAATCAGCATACCATGGCTCTTTGACTTGGGCAACATATAGTTGTTCATCTGGGAAAGTCTCATTCAATGGTAGCACAGCTTCTCCTTGCTCTTCAACCACAATTCTGCTCAAATGGTCAGCCACCACATTTTCACATCCCTTCTTATCTCGAATCTCCAAATCGAACTCTTGCAGCAAGAGAATCCATCTGATCAAGCGTGGTTTGGCGTCCTTCTTAGTGAGCAAGTATCTAAGAGCAGCATGGTCAGAATAAACAATTACTTTAGAACCAACAAGGTAAGAACGAAATTTTTCTAAAGCAAAAACAACAGCAAGCAACTCTTTCTCTGTTGTAGAGTAATTGAGTTGGGCATCATTCAAGGTCCGGCTTGCATAATGAATCACATGGGGAAGCTTGTTCTTCTTTTGACCTAAAACTGCACCAATAGCAAAGTCAGAGGCATCACACATTATTTCAAATGGTAAGGACCAATCTGGAGCTATGATAATAGGGGCTGAAGTTAGCTCTTTCTTCAAGGTCGTAAAAGCTTCCATGCAAGTTTTGTCAAACTCAAAAACAGCATCCTTAGCAAGGAGAGTGCACAATGGTCTTGAGATGCTTGAAAAATTTTTGATGAACCTTCTATAGAATCCAGCATGGCCCAGAAAGCTTCTAACTCCTTTAACAGAGGAAGGGGGTGGTAGATTTGAGATGATATTTATCTTGGCTTTGTCCACTTCAATTCCCTTGCTTGAAACAACATGGCCTAGCACAATTCCTTGTCTTACCATGAAGTGACACTTCTCCCAATTCAAAATCAGATTTGTTTCCTGACATCTTTTAAGCACTAGAGACAAGTGGTGAAGACAATCATCAAAAGATGAACCAAAAACTGAAAAATCATCCATAAATACCTCCATGAATCGTTCCACCATATCAGAAAAGATTGCCATCATGCATCTTTGGAAAGTTGCTGGAGCATTGCACAAACCAAATGGCATCCTTCTATATGCAAACGTACCAAATGGGCATGTGAATGTGGTTTTCTCCTGGTCTTCCGGAGCAATAGGAATTTGATTATAACCTGAAAATCCATCAAGAAAACAGTAGTAAGCATGGCCAGATAAACGGTCAAGCATTTGATCAATGAAAGGCAAGGGAAAATGATCTTTTCTCGTGGATGTGTTCAACTTCCTGTAATCAATGCAAACTCTCCAACCGGTGATAGTTCGTGTTGGAACTAGCTCATTCTTCTCATTCTTTACAACGGTGATTCCGGACTTCTTTGGAACAACTTGCACAGGACTCACCCACTTAGAATCTGAAATTGGGTAGATGATTCTCACATCAAGTAGCTTTAAAACTTCAGTCCTAACCACCTCTTTCATGTTGGGATTTAGCCTCCTTTGTGCATCACGAGATGGTTTGCTGTCTTCTTCCATTAAAATTCGGTGCATGCACATGCTTGGACTAATTCCTTTGATGTTTGCTATGGTCCATCCAAGGGCTGTTTTATGCTCTTTTAGAACTTCAATTAAGTTGTCCTCTTCATGTGTGGTGAGACCTGCACCCAAATAAGTATACTTAAGATGATTGGGTAGAGGTTTAAGTTCTAGCTTTGGTGGGGTGATAATGGATGGCTCCAATTTTGTGGAGGATGGTCCAAGAGGCTCGAGTGGTGGCCTAAAGGATGGTGGGTATGGCTGAAACACTTCTAAGGCAGCCATCACTTCTTGGAACTCTGATTCATAGAGATCTTCCTCTTCTTGTGTTAGGACCGCTTCTAGAGCATCATTAGACTTGTTCTACACAATTTTAGAAGAAACCTCATGATCCACAACATCAATTGAAAAACAAGTATCATGAGTGATAGAAGGTTGAGAGAGAGCATCAAACACTTTAAATTCAACAGTTTCACCCAAAACAGTCATGGAGAGGGTGCCATCTTTCACTTTGATGATTGTGTCTGCAGTGGCCATGAATGGTCGTCCAAGGAGAATGGGATCAACACGGTCTCCATATGGGTTATCCTCCATATCCATCACTACAAAATCAGCCGGAAGAATGAGTGTATTAACTTGAACTAAAATATCTTCTACAATACCTTTTGGATATTTGATAGAATGATCAGCTAGTTCAAGACGAATTGAGATTTTCTTCATCCCTTCTAAGCCAAGCTCCTGATAAACTGAATATGGCATTACATTGATGCTTGCTCCCAAGTCCAACATGGCTCTTCCAACCTTCTTATCTCCGATGTTAATGGGAATGTCAAAGCTACCAGGATCTTCTAGTTTTGGTGGAAGCTTCCTTTGCAACACAGCACTCACATTCTTGTTGAGCTTTACTTCTTCACTTGGAGCAAAATTGAGCTTGTGAGTCATCAAGTGCTTGATGAACTTTCCATATGCAGGAATCTGTTTAACAACATCAAGCACGGGCAAATTGATATTAACTTTACTCAAAATATCATAAATCTCTTTAAAAGCCTTATCTTGATTTGCTTTCTTCAAACGGCCTGGAAATGGAATCGGTGGAATATATGGAGGAGGTGGGATGTATCTATCTTGATGAAGATGTGATGGCACAAATTTGTCATCTCTTTTATGCAATTGGAATGGATTGGGTTCCTGATTTTGGGTTTTGGCCTCAGGAGCAGATGGGACATTTTGGGTTGTTCTCCTTCCGTAGCTGTGGTTTCCTCTTCATCTTCATTCTCTACAACCACAACATCATTTGATAGATCAGAACCAACTTTGTTATCAACAATCTTACCTGATCTGAGCACATGAACGGCCTTGGCTTCTTGGTTTTTCGGATTGATCACGGTTTGGCTTGGCCATTTCCCAGGCTCCCTTTGAGCTATTTCAGCAGCTATCTGGCCTAATTGGACTTCCAACTTGGAGATGGCAGCTTGTGTAGTTTGCTGGAAATTGGATTGGTTGATTGCCATTTGCTTCACTATATCCTCCAATGATGATGATTGTTGTGGCCTTTGGAGTGAAGGGGGATTTGCTTGATTCTGTGTATTCCTCCATGAAAAGTTTGGATGATTCCTCCAACCTGGATTATAACTTTGAGAATATGGATCATTTATTGGACCTCGATTGTAGGAATTTACCAACTTAGCTTGCTCTTGCGCAAATTCTGGATATGCAGCCCCAAGGGGACAAGAAATGGTAGGATGATCATGAGTTTCACAGATGCTACACACTTCCTTTGAAGGGTTTCTTGAGCTCAATGCAAGGAGGGCATCTAGCTTTTGTTCCAATTTAGAAATCTGCACACTAGAAGAATCATTAGAACCACCAACAATACGTTTACCTCTTGTATCGGTGTATTGGGTCTCCATTGCTATCGCCTCAAAGAGTTCATATGTTTCTTCGGGAGTCTTAGTCTTATAAGAACCACCTGCAAAATTAGTGACAATATTATGGCTAGAGGGGGTTAGTCCTTTATAGAACATACGCATCTGAAGCTTCAATGGAATCCCATGATGAGGACATTGATTGAGCAGCCCATTGAATCTCTCCCACGCTTCACAAAACGACTCATCATCTTGCTGTGCAAATAGTAAGATCTTGTCCCTAAGCATGTCGGTTTTTTGCGTAGAGAAGTATTTCTCCAAGAACTTCTTTTGAATGGCTCCCCAAGTCGTGAGTGAACCAGGCTTCAAGGAATTCAACCAATATTTCGCCTTATCTTCTTTCAAAGTGTAAGGAAACACTCTCATTCGAAGTTGATCTTCCGTCACACCTGTCAAGGGAAAAGAGCTCACAGCATTAAAAATATCCTTTATATGGGTTAATGGATCTTCATTAGGTAAACCATAAAAGGAAGGCAACATATTAAGATGAGAAGATTTAAGCTCATAGTTTCGAGCTGCAGTGGGCAGCAAGATGCTTGAAGGGGATGCTGGAATTGTTGGGATATCAAGGTCTCCCATGAACTCATTGGCAGCCATCTCTTCTTCTTCTTCTTGGTCTGAACTTGTTTCCGAATTGGAAGGTGAAGAACCTGGGAGGTCAGTGTGGATAGCAAGACCTTCAAATGTGGCAATGGCTTGCTCTTTTGCAGTTGTCAACTCTCTTTCTAGACGATTCTAAATTTCAGAGATCACCCGGTTTGGTTGCAAAGATGACCCTGCGTTCAAAGGTCTCGAACGTTGGAATGAAGACCTCACTTGATCAAGGAAAGGATTTCCAGACATAAACTACCTGAAACAGAAAATAACTTGAGTTAGTTAATACTAAAAAGAATAGGGTAACCTTGGGCACATAACCAGGAAAGAACTTTCGTTCAGTCCCCGGCAACGGCGCCAAAATTTGTTGTTAAAAATGTTAACTCGCAATTGTACGGGCCAATTAGTAGTATAGCAAGACAAGTACGAGGTCGTACCCACGAAGACTGAGAAGTTAAAACTAGTTATGTGCTTAGATTACCAAATTCAAGGAAGTAGGAAGTTAAGTCTAAAACAGAATTTAAAGCAAGAGTGATTGTAAGTGTTGAACAAATGAGGCAAAACAAAATTCCAAACAAAAGCAAAGTGAGCAAATGCAACAAAGAGTATTTTTGTAGGCTGGAAAATAGATTGAGAGACTAGGGCATTCGATTCACCATAACAATTCAATTCTGGGTTATAAGGAGTCAAGTGACAAGTCTAATTCGGATTCAAAGATTGATTCTTGCTAAAGTATGATTAAGCCATGGTGTTTGGTCCTAACCTTGTGTTCCTAATTCCCTAACTTGATTATCTGTTGTCTAACCTCAATTAAGCATTAGGAACCCATTAAGCATAGAAGAACAATTTAAACAACCAAGCATGTATCTAATTCCTGTTGTCGAATGTCCATACATACTTTTCTTATTCATAGTTCAATTCGAATCAAAGCATGGTGTCTACTCTTGATTCAAACAAAGGTAGCTAATAAACAAGTTCTAATGGTGATCAATCATCCAAACAAGTATATTAACTGATAAGCATAAAGAATAGGAATATGAATCATGAATCAAACTTGAAACTCAAAACTTCAACTTATAAACCCAGAATATTCATGTTAGATTACATCGAAGCCCTAGTTATGAATTTAGCTACTCATAATGGAAATGAAACTTAAGCAGAAATGAGAAAACATAATGAATGCAATAAGAGTGGAAAAACCCATTTCTGAAGTTACTTGTGATGTCCAAGGCTTCTCCAAGTGCTTCTCCAAGTCTAATGCTGATCCAAGAGCTTCCTCATATCTAGAGTATGGCAACTAAATAGGTGATTTGGGATGAGTTTGGGTGAGTGGTGATGGTAGAGAAAGAGGAAATTCGTAGGGAAATGGAAGGGAGGCTTGCTGGAGCTGTTTTGGTGATTTTGGATAGAATGGAGTGTTTGGGGAAGGATGGAAGTGTTAGGGGATGGCTGAAGAGAATTCTAGGCTGAATGGAGTGTGATATGGTTGAATGAGTGTGAAGCTCTCTATTTATAGAGTGTGAAGCTCCCCTTTGGCTGATTTGAGCACAAGCTGCCCATGTGGTTGCATGTGTGGTTTGTCTCCCCTTTGGCTGATTTGAGCACAAGCTGCCCTGTGGTTGCATGTGTGGTTTGTCTCCCCTTTGGCTGATTTGAGCACAAGCTGCCCATGTGGTTGCATGTGTGGTTTGTCTCCCCTTTGGCTGATGTGTATTTTGATGGGCTCACGAATTGGGCTCAACTTAATCAATTGCTGTGGTTGAGTAGTCCATCTTGAAGTTCAGCTTCTCATCTTTCCAACCACATATCATTTGGGCCAATCCAAGTTCAGACAAAGAAGTTAAGGCCGAAGTGAATTGCTAACTCAGTCTGCACGTTTTTTGCACCACTTTGCATATTTTCCTATCCAAAGCCACCATTGTAACCTAAGGCCCAATGAACTGAATAACAAACCAAAATAGATTAAAAGCACAAGTTTTTCTTTAAGAACGTAAGCAAAACATAAACTATAAGGGTACAAAATGATATACAATTGTGAACTGATCAGCTTGGCTCTCCTTCATCGGCTATGCCGAACGCCGTGATCGTTTAAAGCAGTGTAATCCAGAAGTTCGGATTAAACTACCAAGAGCATAGCCCATTTGGGCTAGGATCTTCTGCACCGAATGTCTCAACGGCAGCCGAAGCCCATGTTTGAAGACATTAGTGAAGAAGACCACCTCACCATCCGGATTGCTCAAGGACTCCAACAGCCCAGGGATCTGTATCACCCCTAATTTTCGGCCAACTCAACCTCGTTCAAGGCGTTCGGCTGTAGGAAATCCACATTGAAAACGGGGCCCTTTGGCTTCGCTATCAGCACCCTTTGCCGGCCAGTAACCACGGTCAGCACGCCTTCTCCGGGATTGGCAACTGACACTCAGCCTCAACCACCTCTACACTTAAAGTGCTCCCAGATTCGGTAGACACCCCTGTACCCCCTACTACTTCATAAAAATCGGCACTATCAACCTTGCAGTCGAGCTCTTCGAAGCCGATTCTCCCTCAAATGCTCTTGGGCTGTCATTATAGTCTGATTCGGTATCTGACATCTACAAACAAAAGCGAAACTAAACTAAACGCCATGCTAGAATCAAACTACTATCCTAAAGCCCAAGAGCTCATGTTCATCTATGTCTATCTATGTTCATACAACAATTGAAAGATTTGATTCAATTCAGAAGAAAACATGGCAGCATACCTTGTTTACACCGTGCTTGGAGAATGCCGGAACTTGCCTCCGCCTTGAAACTATCGCCGGAAATCGCCTATGCCACTGCAGTGCACTCGCCGAAAATCGCCTCTCACAAGCTCCGTTTGCTCTCAAAGTGTCAAGTACCCCTTCTACCGTCTCTTCAGCCCATTTATAGGACGAACCTAGCACTGGGAAGCAAAATGACGCGACCCTTTGCAACCCTCCCGACACGTGTCACACATGCACAGGGAAGCCCAAGAGTCATCGCTTCCCACTTGCACGAGCGCTTCAAATTCTCTCAGACTTTCTTTTCGAAACTCAACTTCCCTAACGAACAGCAGACGCACATTGGTTGAGTTCTCACTCACCTCTCGTGCCGAACGGTAGGCGCACAGTGGTCGAGTTTTCACTCACCTCTCGTGCTGAACGGCAGGCGCACAGCGGTCTAGTTTTCACTCACTTCTTGTGCCGAACGGCAGGCACATAGTGGTCAAGTTTTCACTCACCTCTCGTGCCGAACGACAGGCGCATAATGATCGAGTTTTTCTCAAAACTTCAAACACCTTTGGCTCTTGGTGCCATTCCCTTTCAATCTTTAACCTCCTCTTTGCTCGGGGAGTTGGGGGACTACATGATCACCATCAACATACGACGGAAGATGCTCGTACTCGGGTCAGAGTGCCAAAGCTCAAGGACAAGCAAGTCCCCAACCAAGAAGTCCCTTCTCAATCAGACACTTGGGGGACTCCTGTTTGTACCATATCTGACCCCCCCACTCACGTCATGGCACGTGGAAGGTAAACAATGCTGAGACCAGCTCAGTGAGCCATGCCAAAAGGGGGATCGGCATACTCCACCGATTCGTACGTGGTTGTCAAGTCGGTAAAGTGCCTACAACTGACTCACCCACACCAACCTTCGGCACACGACGCCGAGCGACCAGTCAGCATATCTGGCCGATTCTGACAGATAACCTCGGAACTCCCTCCAGAACCTGTCAGGGCATGTGTCGACCGTCGAAGACACTCCCACGAGTCCTACATTGGAACTAAGTACTAAGAGCATCACAAATGATTTCTATAAATAGAGCCCCTTGGCCCAGCCAAGAGGTAAGACTGTTTACTTAACTTGTGCTTTCACATTGTCAATAGAATTGCTCTTAGTCACTAAATTTGGCATCATAGGGTCTTTGGCCGGCACCACACCAGTGTTTTAAACTTAGCTTGCCATTTCTTTCTCCAGGCCGAATCCAGCATCACGCTTCGAGGAAGGACACCACAGACCAAAGGCTTCTCGGGTCCAAACCATCTACATCACCTGTAAGTTAGCCTTATCTCTATCTGTTTAGTTTTAGAGCGAACACTTTTTATGAATTATACGACCAATATTCTTTTTTAATATAGTTTTGTGAATAATAGTGTACATTCTAATTATGTTGAAAAATAATTTGATAATCTATTTATTGTTTTGTTTTTAAAACATTTTTTTTAATGAACTTATTTTTTCTCCAAATACTGTACCTATTTTTTTCTTTATTACTTGTCTTATGAAAAATAATTTGATCATCTTTTTATTGTTTGTTTTATGAAAACAAATTTTTTTATTAAATGAGCCTATTTTTTCTCCCAAAATAATGTACCTATTTTTTTTTCTCTAATAATGTACCTAGTAAAACAATTTACCTAGTATATTGAACCTATTTTTCTCTCAAAATAATGTACCTATTTTTTTGTCTCTAATAATGTACCTAGTAAAACAATTTACCTACTGTAATGAACCTATTTTTCTCTCAAAATAATGTACCTATTTTTTTTTCTCTAATAATGTACCTAGTAAAACAATTTACCTAGTATACTGAACCTATTTTTTTCTCTATAAAAAATGTGCATAAAGTTCAATTATACAACGTACCTATTTTCTATTGACCTATTTTTGTTAATTTTTTTGGGTAAATAATATACCTATATTTTTATACGTATATATTTATATTTATATTTATATTTTTGTTAAGGGGCCATATGTTAGAGGGAATGGCAACCAAAAGAAATGGGGTGATTGATATGCTATTAATAGGGAGTTTTAATTACAATTATGGTAGTTAATGAAATGCTTGGAAAAAATTATAAATAAAATATGAAGTCTTATGGCAAGGATGTAAAAACAGAGGAATACTACGACCTCTTATATCCTACTGGTCATTTAAGTTTGAGATTGGGTTTTACACATAGATTTATAGAATGATGGGTATATGTCTAGGAAATAGAAATTGTAGGGACCTATATTGAACAAGCCCTCTTTTTTATTTTATTTTTTGGAGGGTCAGACTGTTATGATGGGTTGGAGAGCTTTTGGATTTATAAAGGTAGGAGTTAGTAGCATCAACGGCAGCACTGTTCGCAGTCCGCTCTTTACTGTGTGCCATGGATGTAAAGAAAGCTTCTTGGGCCATGCAAAGTTGTGACTGATTGCGGGACAAATCTCCCAAAAGAGCGAGCTTTATGGATCATCTGTACGCGTTAATGTTTTGGACTTTGGGGTGTAAACGCAGGACAAATTTTTCTCTGGTCATCTTTTAAGAAAAAATAAATAAAGGTTATGGGCTCTAAAAGATAATGTAAATATTTTTGTAATGGTATATATATGTTTTGGTCCATGCTCTCCATTTATATGCATATTAAAAATGAATGGCCATCATTTTCATGGTCTACTTTCCTATCTTCGAAACATGGTAAGTCCTTCTCTTCCAACTCTCTTATCTCTCTCTTTGATTGTGTATGTGTTTGTGTTTTTGTTTGGTAATGGTGAAGGTGAAGTGATATTTATCTGATGAGGAGAAGAAAACAAAGCACAACAAAGAGCGGAGAGATAGCCAGGTTGTTCAAACATCCACAAACCTCATTAGCGTCTGTGAGTCTGCAACGCTGTTCAGCTAAGACACCCCTTTTATAGCACGGGGCGGCTAAACCCTAGCCCCTTCAACAATGGACTGGGCCAAGAAGATTATATGCCAGTGCGCACCAAATAGGCAAGTGCTCACCACACGCCCTCCTATGCCAGTGTGGGATAATTTCGCAAACCTCAGGGACTATTTGTGATAAAAAAAAAAAGATTTTAAAAAAATCAACACGATAAAACAACTCAAAACAAAACAAAATTTTAATTATTCCTAAACTTTGACAACTTTAAATTTAAAAATTATTTAAATTTTTTTAGAAAAAAGAAAAAGGAAATTAAAACTTGAATTTAAATATTAAAAAACCTGTCACCAGCCCTCCCCTTCCGTCTCCTCCTCTGCCATCTTCTCCCTCAGTTCTCTCTCTCTCTCCCCTCTCCCTCTGTTCTATCTCTCCTTCTAGAGCTGCGCGGGCGGCCCTATCTTAAATGCCTTGAAGAAATTAATTGTAAACTTTGTTACCATTTCTCATTGTTGTGGCTACATAGTTGAGCCCAACATACAAGATTTCATAGTTAGTATCCACAGTTCATTTCGAGTCCCTGCATCTGGGTTAATGAATCACATGCCCAACTCATGTGCAGCTACAGGTAAATATCAGTTCAACTTCTACCATCACAACAACTACAAACCATTTTAAGTTCATAACAAAGAGCCATAAACAATACCATTCCAGATTTGGACCCCTTGCATCAAATTCCAACCAAGTTCTTTGCTTGCCTGACAATCACCCCCGAATCTAATGTGTGTGTGTGCGTGTGAGAGAGAGAGAGAGAGAGAGAGGGTGGAGGGAGGTGGGTTGGCACGGTGAGGCCACAGGTTGGAAGGAAGAGGGCCATAAAGAGTTTTTAAATTTCTTTTTAAATAAATAAAGTTTTAATCTTATCTTTTTTTTTAAATTCAATTTCCTTTTAAATATATTAATATTTTATTTAAACCCATATGGCTATATATTATTGGATGTGTGGCCCACATATATACCATGTCAGCTTTTAACAGAAAATTTGACGGAGTTTATGGCATGGACCATTTTGATGCGTGGAGTATAACCTTGTTTCCCTCTTTTCGGCCGGGGCGGCCGACGGAAGGAACTTTTGGTCCTTCTTCTTTGGATGCGGGGCGTGCCACCACCAAGCCCCGAATTTGGGCTTGAATGGAATGTGAATGGATGGGTGTGTTGCGCTTCTAACTTCTAGCCAAGCGATTGATCGGCCAAGCAAGGAACCTCCTCTTGGCCTAGATTCTTTCACTTTCTCGGGCTCGAGAATGGTTAGGTTTCGTATGGATGTTTTTGTGGTTTTTAGGGTTTTATGTAAAAATAATGCAATTAAACTAAATATGCGTATAAACGTAAAGACAAGAATTGAAATGCGATAAAATAAATCAAAGCGATAAGTAAAGCGAGAACGAAATAAAAGCGATAAGAACAATAAGAACGAAAAGGAAATAAACTTGAAATTAAATTTAATCGAAGTGCGATAACAATTAAACGTAAAGGAATTGAAATAAACTTGAATTGAAATGACAAGAAATATAAATTGAAACAAGAATTTAAATGACAAGGAAAATATAAACTTACACTAGCAAAACGAAGAACTCACTACACTAGGTGCTTGAAAAATAAAATCCTAAGTCTAGGAAAAGAAAAGTGCGAGACGAAAGATAGGTTTGTTTGTCTGATGTTGTGTGTCTGATGCCTTCGTCGAGCAAGGTTTATATAGGGCACTCGTCAGCCCATGGGTTGGCCATTGAATGGCCAAATGTCAACTTTTCTTAAAAATCTTTCCTTCCAAGGCCCCCTAAATCCGTAGGATTGCATTGATTGAGATATTTTGACATGCTTGATTCTTCCTTACTTTGGAACACTTGGAGTTACTATCAAATCTCTTGATTTCTTTCCTTGTGAGGCCTCCATCACGTGCACATAATCCTCCGAAAAATCCGGGCTTGAATCGGTAGCTTAAAGTTGGGCCTCCGATTTCTTTTACATTGCCACCCATCTAGTATACACTAAATTTCAAATATATATATATATATTAATATATTATTATAATGTATATAAGCACCAAAAAGTAGGCAGCTTGAGCTGCCGGGCATTCATATATATATTAATAGATTAATATGTATATGTATGTGAGTAAGACAAATAGTTCTTTGCAACAAACTTCAGCCCAACTTTGAAGACTAACCAAAGTCTTCAAATGAACTTGCCCAGCCGCAACCTCCACTTGCATATATATAATAAATTATTTTCTCTTGCAAAAGCTCTCCAGCACTAACTTTGGAGACCGTTGAAAGCCCTAGCCGCAAAGAACTTCTAGTCCAAAAGCGGGCCGCACCTCCTTTTCATTTAGAGCCCGGCCGCCCTTCTCCAGCACCACTTCGAGAGAACCCGTGCTTATCACATAAGTCCCTTTGCATATCTCCAGCCGCGAATTTCTCCAATCCAGTCCGCACCTGGCTGCCCAGCTCCAAACCCAATTGCCCAATTATCCGATCATAGCCTTGCAGGGGGATCCAACCGCAATATTCATATTTAGCCCCAAACCCGATCACGCTTTCTAAAGCCCAAAGACTCCGAAACCAAGCTGCCCAGTTTCGACAGTGCCCATCAAATTCTCATGCCCGGCTATCGTGCCCGGCCGTAATTTCAAGAGCCCAACGGCCGCATTTTTGAAAGCCCGGGGACCCCGAACCCCAGCTCCCAGCTTCACCCGTGCCCAGCTAACTCTCGTGCCCGACTAATTCTTGTGCCCGGGTAATTCTTGTGCCCGACTAATTCTTGTGCCCGGGTTAGGTGGATTTCTACCACCCCCAAACAAACCTTAAGAGCATCCATAGTGGTAAGGTGTATATAGATGTGTATGTCAAATTTACACATTTGGTTGACGGAATGTCCTGCAATGGGAGGTGTATATGACTGTAAATGTACATCACAGCCATGAGATGGGAAGAAAGATGCAAATGTACATCTAATTTTACACCCAGCCAAGTGGGTCTTGTAACAGAAAAGCCACGAGAGAGAAGAGAGGAAAGTTGCCTAAAAGATGGGGAAGTTATTAAAATGGTGGGCCCAAGGCGTGGCTGAGATTTATTAAAATGGGAAAGTTATTAAAATGATGCAAATGTACAAAGTTCTTCTCCAACAACTCTCTAATATATGGCCAGATTTCATTCAAATTGAAATATGAAACTAACAACTACACTGATCAAAGGATGATGTTGCAAAGTTTAAAGTGACACAATACCGATAGGAGGGTTATGTGGATATTTGGTCCAAGGATACTGAGTTGCGGTTGATGAGTGGGTATTCTTGGAATTATCCCCTTAGAATTTGTGATGAGGTTCGGAAAACGTGGGAAGTTAAGTCCCCGTCATGTCAAGTCGTTGAGGATGCTACTTGGGAACCCGACGAGCAGATGTGGGCCCAGTACCCATACCTCTTCGAATGACAGGTACGAAATTTCGTAAGGATTGTAAGGGTTGCCTCGGGCTTGTCGAAACGAGTTCGTAGACGCGCGACACGCTCAATTTCGAGTTGTAACGAACTCGAAAGGGTCTGAAAATTAAAAGGGTATATTGGGAATTTCAAAATTTGTTAAAAATACAAAAGGGAAACTCAATTTTGGAGTAGGCGCGCCCCTCCCCTTCCAACTCTCTCTCTCTCTCTCTCTCTCTCTCTCTCTCTCTCTCTCTCTCTCTCTCTCCCCGACCCTCCCTATTGCAACACACAGTGGCTGGGTAACTTTGCTGTCCGACCACCCCCGAGGCTGAGACTGGTAAGGATGTGACCGAGAGGGGCCAGCAATCACGACCGAACGGAAGCCCAGCCACGGCCGCTGCTCAAGGAGGCGCTGGAAGCTTCAATTTGGCCGTGACTACTCCGGTTTCTCGAGCCGTTCTGGGCGATTTCGGCCATCATTTTCAACGACCCAGGTATGGATTTCAATCCACTTCACGTACTCTGGCTATCTGTATGTTGGAGTAGATCGATTTTTAAGTTTTGAAACTTAATCTAAAACCTGGAAATTTCCCCTTTTTGGATGGAGTTTCTGGCCACTTTTTAGTCAAATTGGAGGTCGTCCCAGTTGTATAAATTGCTCCCCTTGTTGTCCTAATCACGTAGGTATGTTGATGGTTGAATTGAGAAATTTCCGTTGTCGAAAATTTACTCAAGCCACCCATGCGCTGTGTGGGCCACTTTGTGGCAGGCCTTTGGGTCCTAAAATGATCCTCATGTTGTCCCGAGCACGACGGTATGCTCAGATTTGAATTTGATTACCATTTGACGGTCGATCGAATTACGCATATTAGGCATTATCCAGGTTTGATATGTTTAGACCGTTGGATCGACTCCTTTTCTGAATATGTTGATCTAAGTACTTCTAGGATCGTGTTGGAATTCGTGGATCGAGAATCGGAGTCCCAGATGCTATGATTCAATGATTCAAAGGTTAGGTAAAACGATGACCGTCCGATCGTGCGATCGCGAGGGATCCGACCGTTCAATTAGGACCAAACTTGTTGGACTTGTATAGTAAACTTTGTTGAACTAGTAGGAACTTTCGGATCCGAAATCAGAGGTAGTGGGCCCCACAAGTCCGATTGACCAAGTTTGGGCAGTCTGACCCCTTGGTTGACCGTGAGTCTTCCGAGGTAGTTTCACCCTTCGAGAAGTATTAGAACGACTCTATAAACGAGACTTGACTGTTATTTGAGTTACTTTGGTTATGTTGGGATTGTGAGATTGTTTTATAGTATCGTAGGGATTTCTCGGACATTATTTTGATTATTTAAGTTATGGAATTTCTTGCATAAGTGAGTTTTGATTAAAAATTGAATTAATTTGGTTTAATGAGGATATGGGGTCTCTAAAGGTTATTATTTATCATAATTTAATATTGTTTGGAATTACCATTAAAGTACATGGATTGGGTGATAGCAAGTTGTTTGCGAAAGTCTATTATTTTAATTGTGGAATATAGTACTTTATGGAAATTGATTTGTTTGGTAATTGATATATTGGTTAATGAGGCTATAAAAGCAGGCTATCGGTTTGGTTTCGGCCTTTACCATGTGACACGAGACTTTCCGTTTATATATATTATTATTATTATTATCGTTTTACTTTAATGATGATTATATAATTCACTTATGGCTTGATAGAAGGGTTTGGTGTCAGTATGGGAATGCTTATTATTATTTCTATTATTATTCATGCTAGTAATATTATTTATATAGGATTATGGTGATTTTGTCTATGATATGGTGTTTTGGATTTATTTATCTTGTCTTATGGATTTTCAGAAATTATATATTTCCTAAGTTGTCACGCCCCGGGCCCGGGGGTCGGTGAAAACCCCGCGCTAGGCACGTGAGAAAATAAAAAATAAAAAATAAAACAAAATAAAAAGAAAGGCGGAAACATGGGTTTAAAATAAACTTCTCTTACAAAAATAATAGCTCCCAAATCTTACAACTTTACAAGAAATAAATAAAGTTCTAACACTCTCATCTAATTCAGCCTCAACTGGTTTAGTCCTTGTCTTGCCTACTAATTCATCTGAAAAATTAAACAGGGTGAGGGGTGAGCAACCACAGCTCAGTAGGGACATGAGACCTTACCACAGTAGATTGATATAATTAAAATAAGTGACACGCAATCTCACAGGAAAATATCACGTTAATAATAATAATAATAATAATAATAATAATGCATGAATGCTCTTCATCTACTCCCGTTAATTCATATAACTGAACAAGCAGACCTGCACGTCCCATACCATGCTTATACCACTTGGTCCCGAATGCCCATTTATATGAACTAACACCCATTTCAATCATCCCATAATTCCCCTTTTGTTAGTCATCTTGTCTAACTCCCTTTCGCCAGTCCCGAATCACCCAATAAAAACCATGTGCACTGTGGGATCCCTGAGACCTGGTACCTGCCAAGAGTTAGACTCAACTACACAAAAGACTATATCCATTACCCTCTTTTCCATTATTATCTTCTCCACCCAACAACTCCAACCAGTTACCATGACATGATATAATTATGCCAACATTATTGAAATAATACATAAATATCTCATATCAAGAACATTCTACAATATCACACATAATATAGAGCTCACGAAATTTAATTAAATCAATCCTTGTAAAGGCTCCCAAGAAATCCCTACCTCGTTTCCAAAGCTAACTCCAAATTAAGAAAACACAAGCTCCAACCTTTAACTCTTCCAAGAATATTATCACCTCTCTCTCTCTCTCTCTCTCTCTCTTTCTCTCTCTCTCTTCTTTCGATTTCTTTCTTGGTTCATTTGTCATGCACATACTGTCCTATATATAGGGAATTAAGTCGGCAGCAAAACACTTCCTATTGGATAGTGTAATGGCGGTTGACTTCCTAACCAAGTAATATATGTAGAAGATAAGGAAGAATTTCTTTGTGATTCTTCCAACTCCTCCAAGCCAATCCTTTTCTCTTTGGTGAGTTGGCTAACTTTGCTACTTTGCTTTGACACGTACAAGGACTATTAATTGCCAAAGACAACTAACAAAGCCTATTAATACATATCCACATATATAATAGAATAAGATATTTATATAATACACACACACACATAAGATATATGTATACATATAATAATATAAATAAAATATAAATATATAAGTATTGATAACATGCAAGCAACGAAAATAAAACATATTCATATAATTATTTAAAGTATATTTTTATTAATGAAAACATTTATGAAAGTACAATAATTTTCTGAAATATAATATATATATATATAATTTTATAAATATGGGGTTTCACAATCTACCCTCCTTAAAAGAAATTTCGTCCTCGAAATTTAAAACTTACTGGAATCAGAGAAATATTTATGGGTACTTCTTACGCATTTCGATTTCTAATTCCCAAGTAACCAAAGAACTTTGAGCAGTTTAAGATACATTGCTTGATAAGTTTAACCTTTTCAGTTATCTCCTGTACCAAATCAGGTCCTAGCAACACAGTTTCTCCTACTTTAGTCCAACATACAAGTGACCGACAAGGTCTTCCATATAAAGCTTCATAAGGTGCCATTTGAATACTAGATTGATAACTGTTGTTGTAGGCAAATTCTACCAACACAAATGATCTTCCTAACTTCCTCCAAAATCTAGAATACATGCTCTCAACATGTCCTCTAAAATTTGAATGGTTCTCTCTGATTGTCCATCAGTTTGGGGATGAAAAGCAGTACTAAATTTTAGTTGCGTACCCAACGCTTTCTGTAAACTTCCCCAAAATTTGGAAGTAAACTTGGAATCTCTATCTTTAACAAACTTCTCAAACATAAGAAATGTCCAGCAATTCTGAAAATAAGGATGCACATATGATGCTGTGTCTACAGGAAGTTAACCTAATGTTCAACTAGGATTACCTCTACCTCGGACTCTTCTATAGGCTCATCCTCATCATCACTTGAGATTACAATGATATCGGCTACAGACATCATCCAAGGCTCACTTTCCTCTATTGGCTCCTCATTAGCCTCGGAGATTTCATTTCCTTCTTCAATCATAGCATTTCCCAACATGTTAGCGACGGCCAAACTCACCCATGGCTCCTCTTCCGACTCACTTTCCGAAGGGTCTGATACAGAAGAATCATATAGGGCTTCATCATCCACCTGCTCCACAAAGTCTCTGAGCCCTGTGGTCATGTACACTAACTCGAAGTCGAATTCATCAAGCACACTTAAGTAGATGTTAAACTCGTCTCGAATGTTACCAGTACAATACATGTGAGTGTGCAACACACAAGTTCTCGCCACAAACTTCCTATCCAGCAGATATACTCTCCAAATATATAGACAATGTGCCAACGCTGCAAGCTGCATCTCCTCCAATCCACAATCTAGGTCCCAATTCGGAACCATGTCTTCAATTGCATCTATCAGCATCCCTCTATACAGCAGAAAAGCATCTATGAAACTTCTGAGGGTTCCAAGGCAAACACAACCATGAACACCTCAATCACCTCCCACACCGGTTGCACAATGGCATCTTCTCCCAAAGGATCTTCCGGTGGGATAACTGGCTGTGAATTCGACAAAACCACTGGATTTACCTGGAGACTGCTGTCCTCTTCAGCATCCGGAATCTTGGCAGCTTTGAAATACTGTTCCATATGCCACAAGAAATTCTCCAACTTTTTGGAGCTTCGTTCGCCAACATAAGTCTTTGGTCTAGGCATCTTCACCACGCTCAATTCTGACTCTACCTCCTTGAGCTTTCCACTGACGGCCTCTGCTAAGCCATCCATGTCACCTAGAACATTGATGACCTTCTTCTCCATATTCTCAGAGATTGTCCAAGAGCCCACAGTATACGTGGATGGGTCCCGGAAAAGCACTAATGGAGGTGTGATCTGAAACTCTGTAGGGGTTTGGATTACAGGTTTTACAGCTAATCTCGGCAAGGGCCAGATCTTAGATGCTGAGATATGGGGGTTTCTTTGGCCTCTAACTGGCAGCATAAAGAGGTATCTCTAACCATGTGGTTGAGATGGATTCTGCAATTGCAGTACAGCTCATTCAAAGATCTGGAACTTCTAGCGTTCATCCGCTTGCTGGAGTGATCTCAGATTGCAGAAAGTTTATACACCAAATTGGAAACTGTGGTGTTTATCCTATCTACCGAAAACAAAATTGCGTGGCTGTTTCCGGGGACGGCAACGGCAGATCAAGGTGTTGGTGGGCTGGATCAGGAAGACGAAAGTGTGAAGTTGCTACGGTGGAGAGGAAAAAGAATCGAAGGGGGCTGTTCTGTGCAAGTGAGAGGAGAGAGAGAGGAAGTCAGATATTTTTAGAACCAACTTCAAGGAAATTACGATTATGCCACTGGGCTTGTTTTAACCGTAACTCCTTCGTTACAACTCCTAATTGAGCCCACTACGTGTCTACAGACTCATCTTAGTATGATCTATCCAAAAAAATACCAGTCCCTGCCACAAAATGACTAGAATACCCCTACTCCAAGGGTAATTTCGTAAATTCACAATTAATTGAATTAAATTCCTTTGACAGTCTAGCCCATGCAAGCTACAATGGTGATCTGGGCATTTGGTCCCTTGACCCTGCTCCAGACTGGATGGGCTCTCTTTTAACTGATGATGCGAGGCTGTGGCGTGTTTGACTGTGTTATGGTGTTGCAATACAACCGATATCGCTACTCCTTAAAAGAGTTAGTCAACCCTTACAATCAACCCAACAACCTTACCAATCGGACGTCAAAATTCACCACGTGTCAAAGGTAACGAACTCACAAAACGTACTTGGAATGTCTTATGAGGTCAACCAAACCCAATAGGCATCTTTCCAAAACGGAACACTAGACACTCAACATTACTAAGGAAGCACACAAGGTGCGGAGTCCACAGGAAATTGAACCTAAAGCTCTTATACCATTTTGTCACGCCCCGGGCCCGGGGGTCGGTGAAAACCCCGCGCTCGGCACGTGAGAAAATAAAAAATAAAACAAAATAAAAAGAAAGGCGGAAACATGGGTTTAAAATAAACTTCTCTTACAAAAATAATAGCTCCCAAATCTTACAACTTTACAAGAAATAAATAAAGTTCTAACACTCTCATCTAATTCAGCCTCAACTGGTTTAGTCCTTGTCTTGCCTACTAATTCATCTGAAAAATTAAACAGGGTGAGGGGTGAGCAACCACAGCTCAGTAGGGACATGAGACCTTACCACAGTAGATTGATATAATTAAAATAAGTGACACGCAATCTCACAGGAAAATATCACGTTAATAATAATAATAATAATAATAATAATAATAATGCATGAATGCTCTTCATCTACTCCCGTTAATTCATATAACTGAACAAGCAGACCTGCACGTCCCATACCATGCTTATACCACTTGGTCTCGAATGCCCATTTATATGAACTAACACCCATTTCAATCATCCCATAATTCCCCTTTTGTTAGTCATCTTGTCTAACTCCCTTTCGCCAGTCCCGAATCACCCAATAAAAACCATGTGCACTGTGGGATCCCTGAGACCTGGTACCTGCCAAGAGTTAGACTCAACTACACAAAAGACTATATCCATTACCCTCTTTTCCATTATTATCTTCTCCACCCAACAACTCCAACCAGTTACCATGACATGATATAATTATGCCAACATTATTGAAATAATACATAAATATCTCATATCAAGAACATTCTACAATATCACACATAATATAGAGCTCACGAAATTTAATTAAATCAATCCTTGTAAAGGCTCCCAAGAAATCCCTACCTCGTTTCCAAAGCTAACTCCAAATTAAGAAAACACAAGCTCCGACCTTTAACTCTTCCAAGAATATTATCACCTCTCTCTCTCTCTCTCTTTCTCTCTCTCTCTTCTTTCGATTTCTTTCTTGGTTCATTTGTCATGCACATACTGTCCTATATATAGGGAATTAAGTCGGCAGCAAAACACTTCCTATTGGATAGTGTAATGGCGGTTGACTTCCTAACCAAGTAATATATGTAGAAGATAAGGAAGAATTTCTTTGTGATTCTTCCAACTCCTCCAAGCCAATCCTTTTCTCTTTGGTGAGTTGACTAACTTTGCTACTTTGCTTTGACACGTACAAGGACTATTAATTGCCAAAGACAACTAACAAAGCCTATTAATACATATCCACATATATAATAGAATAAGATATTTATATAATACACACACACACATAAGATATATGTATACATATAATAGAATAATATATAAAATATAAATATAAGTATTGATAACATGCAAGCAACGAAAATAAAACATATTCATATAATTATTTAAAGTATATTTTTTATTAATGAAAACATTTATGAAAGTACAATAATTTTCTGAAATATAATATATATATATATAATTTTATAAATATGGGGTTTCACATAAGTATTTGAAAAGTGTTTTGAATATTAATGAAATCGAGTGGGCTTATTTAGATTTGGTGCTTGTTCTTAATTAAGGTTTTATTTTGGTTTTCAACACGAAAGGAAATGATTTGTTTGGAAATTGAAATTTTGCATCAGGATAAGTACCACTGTACCCACACGTGGTGTTGGATTATCTGGCGTGTGGGCACATTTGATTATGTTAGTACCTTATCACACGTGGCACTGGATTATCCGGCGTGTGATAAAGCAGTCTCCGTGCATATAACATGTTTTGGTCTAGTCACACGCGGCATTGGATTTTCTGGCGTATGAGCTTACTTGGTTATGTTAGTACTCTATCCCACGTGGCGTTGGACTATTCCGGCATATGGTAAAGGATCCGGACATTATGATCACTGTTACTTTACTATGCGTGACGTTGGACTCTCCGGCGTGTAGTAAAGTAACGGGGACAAGGATAATGATTATTATACTATATCAGGAAAAAGAGCAATGTTTAAAAGAATGGTGCTTAACATATGTGCATTGTTCAAGTGATAGGGTCGATGAGTACAAAGTGAGTACATTAAATGGATCTATTGTTCATGGGCTGAGATATTGCGATTTTAGTTAAAGGGAAAACATGATTCTAAATTTTACTTGTTGATATTACTGAAAATAATTGTATGTTATCTGTTCGTGACTATTGATCGGAGAAATACGTGTGGCTTGATCTCTTAGTAAGGGTACGTAGGTAGCCTGGGGTCTCACTCAGGTGCAGCTGCAAAATAAACCTTTTTTTTTTGTGGACTTTAATTTGGTCATTGGAATCGAATCATATTTATTAAAGTCATTAAGTTGGTTTGGAATTTGTCGATGGCCTGAAGCCTGAGCTTGGGTAAGCCAATCTTTATATATTTCTACTTATGTTGAACTCCGTTTCGTTTGTGAAATGAATTATGTTAGTTATGTTCTGTTATCACACATGTTAGGGTTGATTGTAAGGCCAAAGGCCTATTATGTAGATTGCATGTTTTTAACTTGTGCATGCTGCCGGTTGAGTTATAACTGAGTTTTAATAGGTTAAAACTTTTAGGAAATGTCCGTTTTTCAGGGGAGACTAAGCTAGAAATTTCGGTAGAAAGTCTCGTCTCTTTCGTAAATGGGACTGACATCGGTATGATGTCCAAAATACCACAGGATTCGTTGTGGATTCCGAGGCGGGTCTTGTCAATAGTTCTATGACAGAGTATTAACAATGTACTTCTATGATATAGTAGTATTAACAAGATAGTTCTATGATATAGTATCAACAATATATTTCTATGATAGAGTACTAACAATGTACTTCTATGAAGAGCTCCTGCTTGGTTTTCGCGATTTTTTATTATAAATAAATTGTCTTGGTTTCTTTAAAAATCTGGGCTGGGCTTGTTTTGGGTTTTTATTTTTTGAGTTTTTTGTGTTGGGCTATTTTTAAGTTAATCAGTGACAATCATGTAATTTATAGAAACTTCAACACCCATTTCTTATGTAGTAAATGGGTTTTCGGTGTGTTTTTAAAGTGCATTCCATGTGGATTTTTTTTTAAAAAAAATTCAGCCCTATTTTGGGTATAATATTGAAGCTCCCTAATTTTATTTACATCATATTGAATGAAATTATCTTTTATTAGATATTTAAAATTTTTAGGACAATTTTTTTAGAAAAAATAATTAAACCTAACACACACAAAATTAACACCAAAAAAAAAATTTAACATATAAAAAATTTAACACAAAAAACAAATTAATACAATAAAATCGGATTTACATCTTTGAATTAATACAAGAAAATCGGATTTACACTTCCACACATTGTATACTCTAAGGACCATTATGTTACAAAAAAAAAAATTGAGGATGAAAGGCAATAATTTTGCAAACCCCATGAACCATTTGTGATAAAAAGCCTAGAAAATTTTTTTTTGGGAAGGGCTTTATATCACAAAACGTCCCTAAGGTTTACGTAATTATCAAATTGCGTCCTTATTTTTTATTTTTTATTTATTATTTTTTTTGGTGTCATTTGTGGTCCTCAAGTTTAGTATGCGTACTCACAAATAGTCCTTGATGTCAGGTTCCGTCAAAAACTTTGTTAGTTTGCTGACGTGGTATACATATATTTAAAATTCATGAAAGGCTTTTTATCACAAAACGTTCCTGAGGTTAACGCAATTATTTGATCGCGTCCTTCTTGTTTAGTTTAGTTTATTTATTTATTTTTTTTGTTTTTTTTTTTGTGTCATTCATGATTCTTAAGGTTAATATGTGTGCTCACAAATGGTCCATGCAAAATATTTTGATTTTTTTCATTTAAAATTCATAAAATTTTGGTTTTCTTTTTAAAATTTAATGATTAAATTATTTATATATATTGTATCTTAAAAACACGTGACACTATATTATTGGAGATGTGGGCTCCATATATATGCCACATGAATAAACTAATGGAGTTTTTTTTTTTAAACAATTTAAAATTCATAAAGCTTAAAAATGAAAAAACCTGTATAAATCTATGGAATGTGGATGACCACCATAATATCCATTACCTCCACCCCTTATTGCTTTGTAACCTATGCCCTTATTATTGTAATTAATAGCTATAGATAATGGGTTAAATACCTTTATTGTAAGCTTGTAAATAGGCGCTTATCAAAGATGAATAAGATATGTTGATACAAGTTCATAGAACAAATTCTTTATATTTCTCTTCCTCTTATTGCTCTCTACAATTCCCCTTAGTTTTATAACACGTTTTTAGCACGACATTGCTCTTAGTATGTTTTCTTTCTCTGAATCTTCTTTCTTCTTATATGAGCTAGAGTCATCACATGGTATAGAGTTTCTTTGTACTCACCATCAGACTTCATCATGCTCATTCAAGAGAAAAAAAAAATCTTATTCTTATTACACATGAATATAATGTCTTTTTTTTTTTATATTTGTTTGTTTATTTAATTTTAAGTATAATCTTAATTATTATGATGAGTTTGTATTATACAAAAAATCAGGGCCTGAAGTTCCTCGATCCTCATCATATAACTAGATTAGGACCTAGAGTCCTTTTGACTAAATCAGAACTTGAAGTTCTTTGATTCCAAATAACTGAGGGCATGAAGTTCCATGAATTTAAAGAGCACATAAGGACATGAAAATCCTTGATTTTGTATTCAAAATCAAAATTTCATAAGGCCTACTGTTGCGTCGATTCAGCTGCACCAAAATAGATTCAGCTGCATCCTGAACTTGTGATACTCGCAAGTGCACGAGCCGTTGGTAGTTTAGCATATGTAAGTGCGAGGTCGATCCCACGAGGATTGATGATAGATTGATTTAATTCAATTCCCTGTACAAAACAGAAATGAAAAAAAGAAAGAAAATAAATCAAACAAGAAAGAAAGAAAAGAATTAACTCAAGCGAATAAGTTCCCAAGTTCAATTTAGATTAACGGATTGATTCTAGCTAAAGTATGATTAAGCCATGGTGTCTGGTCCTCCTAACCTTGTGTTCCTAATTCCCTAACTTGATCATTTGTTGTCTAACCTAAATTAAGCATTAGGAACCCATTAAGCATGAGAAAACATTTTAAACAACCAAGCATGTATCTAATCCCTGTTGTCGAATGTCCATACATACTCTTTCTATTCATAGTTCAATTCGAATTAAAGCATGGTGTCTACTCTTAATTCAAACCAAGATAGCTAACATGCAAGCCTTAATGGTGATCAATCATTCAAACTAGCATATTAACTTATAAGCATAATGAATAAGAACAAAACCATAATTGAAACTTGGAAACTACTCAACTTGAATACTTAAAGAAAAGAATTTACATAGCAATGGAAAATTAAGAAGAACTTAGAAGAACTCAAAGAAACATTTAGCAAAAAATTTTATTACAACAATTGAGAACTAGAAAGGAAAACTAAGAGAATTTGAGGGAGAGAAGGGAGGGGAGCTCTAGAGAAATGTTTGAGAGCTCCCCCCTTGGGGTGTGTTTACAAGCTTGGGAAACCTCACTATTTATAGGCCTAAGGAAGTTGAAATCTAAATTAAAATATTGCTTTCCACTCACTTCATCAACTTCACCTAACACACCATTACATTGAAAAAATTTTCTTTCTTAAACTTCTAGTGTTTGAGAGGATCCAAGGCTCTTTTAATTGCTCAACATGTAAGGCAAAAGAGGATCCAAGCTCAAAAGAGGATCCAAAGCTCAAAAGATGATCCAATGCTCAAAAGAGGATCCAATGCTCAAAAGAGGATCCAATGCTCAAAAGAGGATCCAATGACATTGCAGTCAGCTTGTGGGCAGGTTTTGGGCTTTGTATTTGCTCCGAAAAAATCTGGAAAAATATGGATCTTCAAGCCCTTTGTCTTATCTTTCCAAGCATATGCAGCCCAACTCAAGGAAAAATCGGAAAGACCTTCAAATGTCATTTATGGCCCAGTAACGCAGATGCTGCCGAATTTTGACCTTGATCGACTAAATCATGTATAACTTCCTCTAGAAGACTCCGAATCATGAACCGTAAAATGCTACGGAAACTAGACTTCCGTATCTTTCCAATGATGTATGGCTCATTATCTGGTTCTTCTTGAGCAAGTACAGGTTAATCCGTGAAATTGAATGATCTGCAGACACCGTTTTGGGCTAAATTGTCTCCAAAATGCATTAAATGAGTCTCAAGCTTATTATACTGAAACAAACACAAAACTTATTAAAAGCACAAGTTTAACTCAAAAACATAACCAAATCATAAGTTAGAAGGGTACAAAATGATATGTAATTATGCACCGATCAAATACCCCCAGACCTAGATTTTACTAGTCCTCGAGTAAAACAAAAGGAAAACAAAGATAAAAACAAAACGAGAAGTTTATTAGACCACTTTCGTAGGTAACTCGATTGCATTGAGCGCATGCAACAAGTCTTTAAACCTCTAGGCATCCCTAGTAGGAGGAGTTGTGTCTCCTGAGGGTTTAACAGTTACGATACCCACAAACGTTTTACTGACTCAACAAAAACAAAAACAAAAACAAAAAAAACAACAAAGAAAATAAAACTCAACATGACTCAAAAGTTTTTACAATAAAACCTAGGTTTGGATATTATTTATAAGGTGGCAATGTTCAAAACACAACATGCTCAAAATGTAGTAGTGTGATAGCCAAATGCAACAAATTCTCAATCTTAGTTTTCACACAACTTCAAATATCATACCAAGCACAAATTTTACTTCAAATCTCACCAAAGTTTTCCTCTCACAAATGAATCACTCAGAGAAGGGTTATAATGCATCACTCAGTTATAAACATGAGAATTGAGTTAAACCAGAAGGGACCTAACTCAGATAAAACGTTGAAGAACTTGCATTAATATGATCTCAAGAAGGATGCCAAACACTTAAAAGTAAGAAAATGGATGCAATTTAACCACATGACATTTAAGATCAATTGAGGTCTTTAACATAGGTTGTAATGGGGCCAAGGGTGTAAGGTGAGTAAGAAATGAAAGGTATGGATAAAACAAAGTCTAAGGAACTCAACATATAAGAGTGTAAAATAAATTGTTTTTTTTTTTTTTTCAAGACTTCGAATCATCACAATGAGATTTTTATTTTTATTTTTATTTTTTTTTACAGGATCAAACCTCCTTATACTCCCTTATTGAACAACCATTAATTTATTTTGAAGGCCCAAACATGGATTTTCAATTAACCACCACTTATTCACAACTCTTTTTTTTTTTGTTCTCTTTTTTGTTCTTTTTTGTTCTTTTTTTTTTTTTTTTTTTTTTTGAAATGTAATGCCCCTTCCCAAACTTAGCATGAAAACACATCTTAATTAAAGCTCATGAGTTCCTTAGAAAGGTAAATATTTGTTTTTCAGGCTAAGGTAAGGAAATCTAGTTGGTTAAATGAAAGAAAAGGTTTACAAGTAGGCTCAAAATGGTTGACAATGGAAAATCATGCTTAAGCATGCATACGGTTAGCTTGAAAGGCTCAAACGATCCAAAGAGGGCCTAAATATCATTTCTTAAATGTCATGAAATCAAATTGCAAAATAATGAATGACTTTTAAGTGTTCAACCAAATCAATGAATAATGAGATCAAACAACAACTTTGATGACAAGAAAATAAGAGTATGTGTATAACACTCATGAATTGAAGTATAAGGCTCAAAAGCTCACTTTATATGGTTATATAAGTCTAATTTATGCTTGATACAATTCTTTAGATCATGCAAATCCTTTAATTGGGAAAATACGAAACAAATGGCAAGTGTAAAGAGGGTTTCAAACATATCATGCTAGAACAATGCCAATTTTTCTTTTTCTTTTATTTTCAAAATTTTTTTTTTCATAAGAAAATTGAAATCCAATTTGAGCAAAAAAAATCAAGTGAACGAAAATTGGAAATACAAATGAACAAAAATTGAAAACACAAATCAAATGAACAAAAAATTAAAATTGAAAACACAAATGAAAAAAAAAATAAAAAATAAAAAATAATTGAAAACCTCCATTAATACCCCCAGACCTGAATTGGACATTGTCCACAATGTGAAAGCATATAAGAAAACAGAAAACAGGGGTTAAGGGTAACCTGGCACTGCATGGTTCATCCTTCAAACATAGCATTTCTCAAAATGCTATCGATGGCTAAGCTCACCCATGGCTCTTCTTCTGACTCACTTTCCGAAGGGTCTGAAACAGACGAATCATATAGGGCTCCATCTATCATCAACTCATCCATCTGCTCCACGAAGTCTCGGAGCCTTGTGGTCATATACCCTAACTGGAAGTCAAACTCGTTAAGCACACTTAAGTAAATATCAAACTCAACTCGGATGTTACCTGTACAATACATATGACTGCTCACCACAACAGTTCTTGCCACAAACCTCCTATCTAGCAGATATTCCCTCCAAGTATTTAGACAACGTGCCAGCGCTGCAAGCTGCATCTCTTCTAATCCACAATTCAGATCCCAATTTGGAATCATGTCTTCAATTTTCTCTATCACCCTACCTCTATGAAACAGAAAGGCATCTAAGGTAACTTCTGAGGGATCCATGGCAAACACAACCACGAGCACCTCAATCACCTCAAACACCTGTTGCATAATGGTGTCCTTTCCCTTAGGATCTTCTGGTGGGATAGCTGGCAGTGAGCTCAACAAAATCATTGGGCTAGGCACCTTCACCATGCTCAATTCGGATTCCTCCTCCTTGAGCTTTCCACCGATGGCCTCCTGGAGTTTCTCCATTGACAAGATCTACAATAAACAACAATTTGGAGAAGGTATGGTTCGGGAGGAAGAGGAAGCTGAGATGTTCAGGAGTTAGAGGGCGGCTAGATTAAATGAAAGATAGAGAGTTAATTTTAGGGTTAATGTGGGTAGTGTTTCAGTGTTTGGCAGTCCATAATAAGTTAAAATCCAGCCACTAATAAACATTTACAAATATTAGTATTTTATCAAAAATAAAAATTAAAAAGAAACACTAATATAAAATAAAATAAAATAACATTTTTTTTTAATTTTTTTTTATTCAAAAAGAAAAATGAAAGAGAAAAATTTATTTTAAAAACATACGAATATACAAGTGACTCACAGGTTACCAATTAAGAACCTCAGAAAACACAGCCAGGGGATCCGGGAAGTTTGGAGAGGTCACAATGGTCCCGCTTAAAACCCAAACTTCTTAGACACCCAAGGTGTCGCCTATAGAACTCCTAGACACTGTATTAACAGAGATGCTCATTGGAGTTACCATAAGTCAACTCATATGAAAAATCTTCTTCTTTTTTTTTAAAAAAAAAATATAAAAAGAAACATAAACTTTAAAATAATAAGAAAATAAATTAAGAGAAAGGATTAGAATGCTCCCCCTTGAAGCAATTAGGTCGAGCATAGATGTATTTGGAGGTCGCGACTTCTCCTACTACTCCACACTTCTCATCATGATTGGAGTTGCATTTTCTCTCCTTTTTTATTTAGCTATCTAAATTGCTAAAGCAAACACAAACAAAAACTTGAAAGAGAATTAAAAGGATTAGGAAATAAAAAAATAAACAACACACATCTAATTCCATGCTTCAAAGTATTTTTTTTTTTATTTTTTGTTGGTGTTGTGTAAGCCGGGACTTAAACCCAGTTCTCTTGCTTGTTAGGCAATTGTCCTGTTCCGTTGGACTACAAACACAACTTGTCAATTAACATCATTAATTTTAAAACATGAAAGTGCCTAGTAAGACATGAAAATGAGAGCAAAAAAAAAAGAGTAAAACAAGTAGGGAAAAGAAATATAACCAAACTATGTCGCCAATCCCCGGCAACGGCGCCAAAAACTTGTTGCGTCGATTCAGCTGCACCAAAATAGATTCAGCTGCATCCTGAACTTGTGATACTCGCAAGTGCACGAGCCGTTGGTAGTTTAGCATATGTAAGTGCGAGGTCGATCCCACGAGGATTGATGATAGATTGAAGGATGCTATGTTTGAAGGATGAACCATGCAGTGCCAGGTTACCCTTAACCCCTGTTTTCTGTTTTCTTATATGCTTTCACATTGTGGACAATGTCCAATTCAGGTCTGGGGGTATTAATGGAGGTTTTCAAGTTTTGTTCACTTGTATTTCATTTTTTTTTCTTTTTTTTTTGTTAATTTGTGTTGTCATTTTTAAAATTTTGTTTATTTGATTTGTGCTTTCAATTTTTGTTCATTTGTGTTTCCAATTTTCGTTGAATTGTCACTAATGTTTTATTTTTTCATACAACCAATGCTATGGAGCTGCCATTGAGATTTTCATATAAAACATTTTACACTTCACAAAGTTTTTGCTCTTAGAATTCTGGTGGCTAAAGTACCATGCTCAGATTCTTGAAGGAGAATAGTGGAGACTACCCTAGTGAGCTATTTCGAGCCTAATTGCCTTCTTGAGAGGGTTTAAAGTGTTTCTATTCCTCATCTCTACTTATTTTCTTCAATTCACTCTAAATGATCTCATTGTTCCATTTTGATTGAATACTAAGGATGATTCTCTTTGCAGATATCAGGTGCATGCTTTCACTCATGAATGAACTCATTGAAGTGATGCTAGGCTATGTGTGTATAACCATTCTTTGTGCTTTCTTTTCACCTTACCCATTTGTGTGTTCCATTAGCTCTGTTGCAGCCAAACACTTCAAGCCATTTTCTTCTATCACCCTTATAATTCCCCTAACTTTGTATCTCAATCTGAGATATTTAAACCTATTATAACCATACCCTATAGCTCAGAAATATACCAAGGTATGCCAAGATAAAGTTTGAGCAAGGAAGGTGCTGCCACATGCCTAAATGTAAATTGTTGTGAATCTGTGCAATAAAGTTAAAGAAGAAGTAGATCAAGTCAAAAAAAAAAAAAAAAAAAAAAAAAAAAAAAAAAAAAAAAAAAAAAAAAAAAAAAAAAAAAAAAAAAAAAATTGTCACGGGACGAGCGGAGCGGCGCTGGCGCGGCGGAAGCGAAACACTAATTTCGCCGCTCGAAGCACACCCGTGCGGCCCAGGATCCAATCCCATCGAATCCCAGTCAGCCTTCTTCCACTTCAGGACATTCCTGACTCTCACAACTCCGCGAGAGGTTCACCTTCAAGTGTTGTCCTCCACTGGACAACGAGTCACAATACCTTGTGACAACACAATCACTCCGCATCCGGCAACGAACCCTCGACGCCCATACATCAAGCGTTGCACAAGACACGTCAACTGCATCGACCACGTCGCATGCTTAACTCACGGCTCGCTCATGTCCAAGTCGAGACATAGCGATCCAACACACCATCGGTTTACCCACACTTCTGTCGGTCATTCCTTTAACGTCCACGATAGCCCACATCCTCAAGCTATACACGCAAGCAGTCTTACTTGCATGTCGCCCAAGCCTTGGCGACATATATATTCCGAATGTCCCACATAACCATCTATGCATTGCATGGGGTCGCAACCCATGCGTACCGGCATCCGAATATCTTCCTTCCAACATGGGACAAGGCCGACCCAAAGCCAAGTCCCTCGAGTATTGTCAAATGCCTCGCTAGCCGATGGCATAGCGAATGCCATACAATGACCTCACTCTTTCCGACAATGCGCAATACGAACGGCCCCGCGTGTTCGTACTGTCCTCGGGAATTCCATTCCCTCGGAGACACAGATTATCCTTCAACAATCTTATGCCCGCCCTCATGACTACCTCCAATGTCACAAGGATGCTCGCTTGGTGCCACAAGGGTGTAAGCACCAGGGGTGGTGGAGAGCATGACACCATGTCACCCCCTATATAGCATTCTATGCATTTAGCCTTCTGCCAGGAGGGAACATCACCTATGCACGAGGAGTCATAATTGGGCATAACTTCTTCATACGAACTCCGAATGGCAAACCGTCAGGTGCATAGCGTGTATCTCGTCATTACGAACATCTTTCGTGTTCTGAGTTTCTTCAGGTTCCTCCCGTAACCTTCCGAAATACCCAAAATACCCCTCACACGCACAACCCGGCCAACACCAACCATTCTAGCTCTTAAGTCCTTGCCCTTTCCACACTTGGACTACCTCTTAAGCACATTGATGTCTCAACGGAGTCACGGAAGCACCTGTTAATATGCGACCCGTGACATTCTCCCCCACTGATAGTGTCGACGTCCTCGTCGACGTGCCCCACTGCACTGCCGCACAACAACGCCATATAGGAATATCCTCTTCTCTTCGCTCCAAGGACCACAAGCACCACTGCCTTAACCCTTTTCAACTTCTCTTTCAAAGTTGTCATCCTTTCCCTCTTCTTGGGCCGAGACCTCCGTCTCTTATCGCACTCAACCATCGCTAGTCAAGTACTTCCACATTTTCCACATTGAAGAGATGCACCCCCCCGGGTGTGACTCGTAAGCCAACCGTGTGTCCTCCACGGCACCTCTATTTCTTTGTGCTCCCGTACTGCCACTTCCTGGCATTCGAGGTTCTCCCCCTACTTGTCTCGTTGGCACACCCCCACCTCAAGGTGCCACCACAGCAAAGCCCCGCAACACTTAGGCCCTCTGCCATCGAGTGCGGACATACCCCATGTCCTCGGAACTCATGCCTTTAGTGAGACTTCCGGATCCACCTCTTTGGAACACTCCTTTCCATATCTTAGTTAGCAACCTTATGTCGAACCTTGTGCCCCACCATCTGTGTTCTTAACAATTGTAAGAGCAACCACTTAAGTGACTCCTTCATTAAAGCCTAGCCCGTCAGCGACTTACCCCCTCAATGGAGCCTAGTCCGTCAGCGACTTACTCCCTTTCGAAGACTGCACCATTTCGGTCTTCAGCTCCTACCAGTTTTTCCTCTGAACAAGGTCCCGCACCTTATGTCCAACAATCGTTACCAACTCCCTTGCGCATATGCGCTTGCCATACCTCATGGCATTTGTGGGTCTCCCCCACTTATCTCGTCGACGCACCCTCACGCCAACGTGCCTCTGAAGCTGAGCTCTACAACACTTTCGGCCTTCATGATTCACCAAGGTTCAATGTCATCCCTACTACGAGTACAACATACTTCCGTAGCATCCCCAAGGGAACAAGCACGACATCCTCCCCCAAGTTACTTCCTCTTTGGCCTTCCACCAAGTGCGGACTTAACACGTCCTCAGCCCCCATCTCACAAGAAGGACTCCGGGATCAACCTTTGGAACACTCCCGCATTCCGAATATTAGCTAGCAACCTTGTGTCAAACATTGTACTCCACCCACACATTCTCCACAATTGCAAGAGCAACCATTTGAGTGACTCCTTCATTAAAGCTTAGTCCGTCAGCAACTTACTCCCTCAATGGAGCCTAGCTCGTCGGCGACTTACTCCCTGTCGAAGACTGCACTAATTCGGTCTTCAGCCCCCACAACTCTTCCCTGAACAAGGGTCTTGTACCATCTGCTTGACTTGTTACCAACAGAGTTTTTCACAACCTTCAGTGGCATGCCACGGTTCGAGTGCTAGTCAATCTTCAACACTCTCACCAAACTCGCGCTCCTATCCTCCCCACATCCTGAACTAAACAAGCAACATCACTTCGTCGCAAGTCAGAACCCCTGCCTACCCGACTTCCGGGCGCTTGGTGCACGGATTAGAGAACTAGGCAACCGAGCAGCACAACCAACCATCATCCCACATCTTAGAGTCATTCCGCTTGATGTCTTCTCAAAACTTCACGGCAAACTTTTGGATACCTTCACCCTTCCATAGGATCCAGCACCAAGACGGGTTTCCATCAACCGTCACAACCTGATTCCAACAATCATCCTCAGTGACGTTGGGTTCTTCATCCAACTTTGCAAGTCCACTACCCATCACAGGCAATGACCTGCTACCTTGCTATCGCTTTCTCTCATCACCAATCTCTTCTAGGTACGAATCCCTCACACAGAAACCACCATCTGAATTGATCAGCTCTGATACCACTTGTCATGGGATCAGAGCTTCACTGTTTGTATCCAAGGTGCGAATCATTTGAGCAGAAGCCACCATCTAAATTGATCAGCTCTGATACCACTTGTCATGGGATCAGAGCTTCACCATTTGTATCCACTTTGAATCGATTGGCTCTGATACCACTTGTCACGGGATCAGAGCTTCACCGATTGTACCCACTTTGAATTGATTGGCTCTGATACCACTTGTCACGGGACGAGCGGAGCGGCGCTGGCGCGGCGGAAGCGAAACACTAATTTCGCCGCTCGAAGCACACCCGTGCGGCCCAGGATCCAATCCCATCGAATCCCAGTCAGCCTTCTTCCACTTCAGGACATTCCTGACTCTCACAACTCCGCGAGAGGTTCACCTTCAAGTGTTGTCCTCCACTGGACAACGAGTCACAATACCTTGTGACAACACAATCACTCCGCATCCGGCAACGAACCCTCGACGCCCATACATCAAGCGTTGCATAAGACACGTCAACTGCATCGACCACGTCGCATGCTTAACTCACGGCTCGCTCATGTCCAAGTCGAGACATAGCGATCCAACACACCATCGGTTTACCCACACTTCTGTCGGTCATTCCTTTAACGTCCACGATAGCCCACATCCTCAAGCTATACACGCAAGCAGTCTTACTTGCATGTCGCCCAAGCCTTGGCGACATATATATTCCGAATGTCCCACATAACCATCTATGCATTGCATGGGGTCGCAAACCATGCGTACCGGCACCCGAATATCTTCCTTCCAACATTGGACAAGGCCGACCCAAAGCCAAGTCCATCGAGTATTGTCAAATGCCTCGCTAGCCGATGGCATAGCGAATGCCATACAATGACCTCACTCTTTCCGACAATGCGCAATACGAACGGCCCCGCGTGTTCGTACTGTCCTCGGGAATTCCATTCCCTCGGAGACACAGATTATCCTTCAACAATCTTATGCCCGCCCTCATGACTACCTCCAATGTCACAAGGATGCTCGCTTGGTGCCACAAGGGTGTAAGCACCAGGGGTGGTGGAGAGCATGACACCATGTCACCCCCTATATAGCATTCTATGCATTTAGCCTTCTGCCAGGAGGGAACATCACCTATGCACGAGGAGTCATAATTGGGCATAACTTCTTCATACGAACTCCGAATGGCAAACCGTCAGTTGCATAGCGTGTATCTCGTCATTACGAACATCTTTCGTGTTCTGAGTTTCTTCAGGTTCCTCCCGTAACCTTCCGAAATACCCAAAATACCCCTCACACGCACAACCCGGCCAACACCAACCATTCTAGCTCTTAAGTCCTTGCCCCTTTCCACACTTGGACTACCTCTTAAGCACATTGATGTCTCAACGGAGTCACGGAAGCACCTGTTAATATGCGACCCGTGATTCAGCTGCATCCTCAACTTGTGATACTCGCAAGTGCACGAGCCGTTGGTAGTTTAGCATATGTAAGTGCGAGGTCGATCCCACGAGGATTGATGATAGATTGATTTAATTCAATTCCCTGTACAAAACAGAAATGAAAAAAAGAAAGAAAATAAATCAAACAAGAAAGAAAGAAAAGAATTAACTCAAGCGAATAAGTTCCCAAGTTCAATTTAGATTAACGGATTGATTCTAGCTAAAGTATGATTAAGCCATGGTGTCTGGTCCTAACCTTGTGTTCCTAATTCCCTAACTTGATCATTTGTTGTCTAACCTAAATTAAGCATTAGGAACCCATTAAGCATAGAAGAACATTTTAAACAACCAAGCATGTATCTAATCCCTGTTGTCGAATGTCCATACATACTCTTTCTATTCATAGTTCAATTCGAATTAAAGCATGGTGTCTACTCTTAATTCAAACCAAGATAGCTAACATGCAAGCCTTAATGGTGATCAATCATTCAAACTAGCATATTAACTTATAAGCATAATGAATAAGAACAAAAACCATAATTGAAACTTGGAAACTACTCAAACTTGAATACTTAAAGAAAAGAATTTACATAGCAATGGAAAATTAAGAAGAACTTAGAAGAACTCAAAGAAACATTTAGCAAAAGAATTTTATTACAACAATTGAGAACTAGAAAGGAAAACTAAGAGAATTTGAGGGAGAGAAGGGAGGGGAGCTCTAGAGAAATGTTTGAGAGCTCCCCCCCTTGGGGTGTGTTTACAAGCTTGGGAAACCTCACTATTTATAGGCCTAAGGAAGTTGAAAATCTAAATTAAATATTGCTTTCCACTCACTTCATCAACTTCACCTAACACACCATTACATTTGAAAACAATTTTTCTTTCTTTAAACTTAGTGTTTGAGAGGATCCAAGGCTCTTTTAATTGCTCAACATGTAAGGCTCAAAAGAGGATCCAAGGCTCAAAAGAGGATCCAAAGCTCAAAAGATGATCCAATGCTCAAAAGAGGATCCAATGCTCAAAAGAGGATCCAATGCTCAAAAGAGGATCCAATGACATTGCAGTCAGCTTGTGGGCAGGTTTTGGGCTTTGTATTTGCTCCGAAAAAATCTGGAAAAATATGGATCTTCAAGCCCTTTGTCTTATCTTTCCAAGCATATGCAGCCCAACTCAAGGAAAAATCGGAAAGACCTTCAAATGTCATTTATGGCCCAGTAACGCAGATGCTGCCGAATTTTGACCTTGATCGACTAAATCATGTATAACTTCCTCTAGAAGACTCCGAATCATGAACCGTAAAATGCTACGGAAACTAGACTTCCGTATCTTTCCAATGATGTATGGCTCATTATCTGGTTCTTCTTGAGCAAGTACAGGTTAATCCGTGAAATTGAATGATCTGCAGACACCGTTTTGGGCTAAATTGTCTCCAAAATGCATTAAATGAGTCTCAAGCTTATTATACTGAAACAAACACAAAACTTATTAAAAGCACAAGTTTAACTCAAAAACATAACCAAATCATAAGTTAGAAGGGTACAAAATGATATGTAATTATGCACCGATCACCTACATATGTCAAGAACTCGAACCAGAAGTTTTGAGTTCATACACTTCGATTTGAGTATGACGTTTAAAGCACAACTATTAATTCAATTTATTTAGATCTACGTATTCGAACCTGAAGTTTCGGATATATGTTGATATGACCCTGAAGTTCATAGTTTTTCATGGATCTTAATACTATATATGAACCTGAAGTTGATTACTTATTTCTGCCTATATGAACTTGAATTGGTTGGAAATCCAATTCTTAAACTTGTAGTTTTATCTATATATTGAATCCACATTAATATTGGATTATCTTGGAATTTCATAGTCTTTAATTTATTTATTTTATTCCTCATTTATACCGCTTTACGCATTTTATTTTATTTTATTTATGTTGGGTTTTTAGTTAATTTCGTTTTACAATGGTAATATTTTGTATTACCGCCCCAATATTGACAGCCAGAGGCGTTTATTGGAGAAACTTCCTACTTTCTTTTGTGGGTAGGAAGTTTATGATGTCATAAACGAGAAGTTCATGAAGCCCCAATACTACACAACTATTAAAGTAGTTGAAGATTATGATGTCATGAACCAGAAGTTCACTGATCCGATAACTTTTATGTCGTTGTATGACTATCTTGGCAATCCATGTTCCTCAATGATACATAAGATTTTTATAAATTTGTAAGGACCTCGTTTAAAGACTGAAAATATTGTCTTGTCCAACAAATATCATTACAAAGAATGCTCACAAATAAAAGCTATCATAAGATCATATCAGTCAAAAATTGACTTTGAGCCCTAATTCAAGGGGATATTTGTGAGCCTATACAACATTTAATTATGAATCACTTCACCAGTTTTACTGAATGTACCTACTAAAATGGTCACATATTTGATAATGACTGTGAGTTTATTTTCCTAACTTTTGAGACAATTTTTCCTCCGTTAGGGGGAGAAATGGCAGTTCCTGAAGAACATCGTGAAATAATGTTGAATCAATCCGCTTTTGTCTCATCAAGATAATGCATATATAAGTTGTACATATGCTAACATAGATTGATATTCTCGTATCACAATCCATTAACATGGTGACTATATATATAATGCATGCCTGAAGCATGACAAAAATATAAGTTCTAAAGACTTAACTCCTCAAAAATGGAGTTTATTTGAAAAATTCAAGCCCTATAAAAAATAACGCTCTATAGGAGGTTATGATCCACATATTCTAAATAATTCATTGTAAAAGAGATGTTTGTCCCATAAGTGACAACATAAGCCCCTGAAGAGGCATTGGTACCCCAAAGCAATGAGATGCTTATAAATTATGCATGCGCATGCACATGTGAATTGTGGAATCACAAATCGATGATACATTTGGTTTATTAGTAGCTACTACAATCATCAAGGGCTATGATTATATTAAATCACGTTTCATGAATGTCAACAAGTTAAGTGATTGGCCAAAAATGGAAATAGGCAATTCCATTTATCACTAAATATGTAGGGTTGGATATTGAACTTATAACTCGAACACCAAATAACAAATGTTAAGTATGAAGGTTACGGATTGGTGTGTGTGAAGTGAAATAAGATGACTAATATGACATAAAGTTTCCTGATAGAGACATGGTTTTAGTCTCCCATCTCATCATAGATGCATCCACATTTCTATAAGTACAGTTGTTATTTTAACATGAAACTTATAGCATGTGTTAAATGCATATTTATTAAGATTGTATGGTACATGGAGATCCTCAAAGCTCATGAAATATTTGAGATATATCGCATGAAGCGACCTCTTGAAAGATATGAAGTAATGATATTCTTGATTAAGAGTTAACATTAAGAGTTTGAGTATTTTGAATTCAAAGTTGATATTGTTGTAACATATTCTAACTATTAGATTAGTTGTTGATGCTACTAAAGAGTTCAATCATTTGAAAAGTGAAAAACAAGTCGAATAGTGTGATAAACGATCATCTATGAAGACAATGTTGCTTGTATTGCTCAAATTAGAGAAGGGTTCATTAAGGGTGACATAGTTTCATAAAAAAGCCAAGAGATTGGAGTTAAACAAATTCGTTCACAAGATAATCTGGCGACCCTTTTTACCAAAACTTTTTATGAAGCCTAAATTCTAGAAGGCAATGAAAATCAGAGGGAGATATTAATCAAGGGGAGATATCAATCAGGGGGAGCATCCCAATTCTACTACATACAGGACATCTACGCGTTGTACTCTTTTTCCCTTCAACTAGGTTTTTGTCCCACTGGGTTTTTCCTAGCAAGGTTTTAACGAGGCAACATAAGCGTGTCCAACACCATATTAATGATCTAGAAGAAAGTTGCACTCTTTTTCCCTTCTCTTCGGTTTTGTCCCACTGGGTTTTCCAAGCAAGGTTTTTAGTGAGGCAACAATGTCATTGTATGATGGATTGTAATTAGTAGCTATAAATTGTGGGTTAAATGATCGGTGCATAATTACATATCATTTTGTACCCTTCTAACTTATGATTTGGTTATGTTTTTGAGTTAAACTTGTGCTTTTAATAAGTTTTGTGTTTGTTTCAGTATAATAAGCTTGAGACTCATTTAATGCATTTTGAAGACAAATTAGCCCAAAACGGTGTCTGCAGATCATTCAATTTCACGGATTAACCTGTACTTGCTCAAGAAGAACCAGATAATGAGCCATACATCATTGGAAAGATACGGAAGTCTAGTTTCCGTAGCATTTTACGGTTCATGATTCGGAGTCTTCTAGAGGAAGTTATACATGATTTAGTAAATCAATGTCAAAATTCGACAGCATCTGCGTTACTGGGCCATAAATGACATTTGAAGGTCTTTCCGATTTTTCCTTGAGTTGGGCTGCATATGCTTGGAAAGATAAGACAAAGGGCTTGAAGATCCATATTTTTCCAGAATTTTATGAATGTATTAACAAGCCCAAAACGAACCCAAAAGAAGAGTGCAATGCATTGTCATGCATAACATATGCATGATGAAATGCACTATCTAGTGGGAATTGTTGGTGAAGTGCACTATCTTGTGGGAAGGTTAGGTGAAGCATATTCAAGTCTTATAATTGAAGTGGGAGCTGCAACACTAAGTTTAAAGAAAGAAAAATTGTTTTCAAATGTAATGGTGTGTTAGGTGAAGTTGATGAAGTGAGTGGAAAGCAATATTTAATTTAGATTTTCAACTTCCTTAGGCCTATAAATAGTGAGGTTTCCCAAGCTTGTAAACACACCCCAAGGGGGGGAGCTCTCAAACATTTCTCTAGAGCTCCCCTCCATTCTCTCCCTCAAATTCTCTTAGTTTAACTTTCTAGTTCTCAATTCTCGTTTTCCTGTTGCTTCTTAGTTGTAATTTATTTTTTGTAATGTAAATTCTTTTCTTTAGTATTCAAGTTTGAGTAGTTTCCAAGTTTCAATTATGATTTTTGTTCTTATTCATTATGCTTATAAGTTAATATGCTAGTTTGAATGATTGATCACCATTAAGGCTTGCATGTTAGCTATCTTGGTTTGAATTAAGAGCAAACACAACATCTAATTCTTTTCTTTAGACAACAAATGATCAAGTTAGGGAATTAGGAACACAAGGTTAGGACCAGACACCATGGCTTAATCATACTTTAGCTAGAATCAATCCGTTAATCTAAATTGAACTTGGGAACTTATTCGCTTGAGTTAATTTCTTTTCTTTCTTCCTTGTTTGATTTATTTTCTTTCTTTTTTTTATTTCTGTTTTGTACAGGGAATTGAATTAAATCAATCTATCATCAATCCTCGTGGGATCGACCTCGCACTTACATATGCTAAACTACCAACGGCTCGTGCACTTGCGAGTATCACAAGTTGAGGATGCAGCTGAATCTATTTTGGTGCAGCTGAATCGACGCAACAAGTTTTTGGCGCCGTTGCCGGGGATTGGCAACATAGTTTGGTTCTATTTCTTTTCCCTACTTGTTTTATTTTATTTTATTTTATTTTCTCCTTTTCATGTCTTCCTAGGCACTTTCATGTTTTAAAATTAATGGTGTTAATTGACAAGTTGTGTTTGTAGTCCAACGGAACAGGACAATTGCCTAACAAGCAAGAGAACTGGGTTTAAGTCCCGGCTTACACAACACCAAAAAAAAAAAAAAAAAATACTTTGAAGCATGGAATTAGATGTGTGTTGTTTGTTTTTTTTTCTTTTCATTTTAGTTTTTATGTCCTAATCCTTTTAATTCTCTTTCAAGTTTTTGTTTGTGTTTGTTTTAGCAATTTAGATAGCTAAATAAAAAAGGAGAGAAAATGCAACTCCAATCATGATGAGAAGTGTGGAGTAGTAGGAGAAGTCACGACCTCCAAATACATCTATGCTTGACCTAATTGCTTCAAGGGGGAGCATTCTAATCCTTTCTCTTAATTTGTTTTCTTATTATTTTAAGTTTATGTTTCTTTTTATACAAAATTTAAAAAAAAAAAAAAAAGTATTTTCATATGAGTTGACTTATGGTAACTCCAATGAGCATCTCTGTTAATACATTGTCTAGGAGTTCTATAGGCGACACCTTCGGTGTCTAAGAAGTTTGGGTTTTAAGCGGGACCATTGTGACCTCTCCAAACTTCCCGGATCCCCTGGCTGTGTTTTCTGAGGTTCTTAATTGGTAATCCATGAGACACTTGTATATTCGTGTGTTTTATTCAAAAAAATATATATATATAATAATAATTTAAATAATTAAAATAATTAAAATAATAAAATAATATATATAAAAAACCTTCTCTTTCTTTTTCTTATTATTTGAAATTTATTTATTATTTATTTATTTATTTATTTATTATTTCTTTTTATATTAGTGTTTTTTTTAATATTTAAATACTAATTTTTGTAAATGTTTATTAGTGGCTGGATTTTAACTTATTGTGGACTGCCAAACACTAAAACACTACCCACATTAACCCTAAAATTAACTCTCTATCTTTCATTTAATCTAGCCGCCCTCTAACCCCTGAACATCTCAGCTTCCTCTTCCTCCCGAACCATACCTTCTCCAAATTGTTGTTTATTGTAGATCTTGTCAATGGAGAAACTCCAAGAGGCCATCGGTGGAAAGCTTAAGGAGGAGGAATCCGAATTGAGCATGGTGAAGGTGCCTAGCCCAATGGTTTTGTTGAGCTCACTGCTACCTATCCCACCAGAAGATCCTAAGGGAAAGGACACCATTATGCAACGGGTGTTTGAGGTGATTGAGGTGCTCGTGGTTGTGTTTGCCATGGATCCCTCAGAAGTTACCTTAGATGCCTTTCTGTTTCATAGAGGTAGGGTGATAGAGAAAATTGAAGACATGATTCCAAATTGGGATCTGGATTGTGGATTAGAAGAGATGCAACTTGCGGGGCTGGCACATTGTCTAGATACTTGGAGGGTATATCTGCTAGATAGGAGGTTTGTGGCAAGAACTGTTGTGTTGAGCAGTCATATGTATTGTACAGGTAACATCCGAGTTGAGTTTGATATTTACTTAAGTGCGCTTAACGAGTTTGACTTCCAGTTAGGGTATATGACCACAAGACTCCGAGACTTCGTGGAGCAGATGGATGAGTTGATGATAGATGGAGCCCTATATGATTCGTCTGTTTCAGACCCTTCGGAAAGTGAGTCAGAAGAAGAGCCATGGGTGAGCTCAACCATCGATAGCATTTTGAGAAATGCTATGTTTGAAGGATGAACCATGCAGTGCCAGGTTACCCTTAACCCCTGTTTTCTGTTTTCTTATATGCTTTCACATTGTGGACAATGTCCAATTCAGGTCTGGGGGTATTAATGGAGGTTTTCAATTTTATTTTTATTTTTCATTTGTGTTTTCAATTTTAATTTTTTGTTCATTTGATTTGTGTTTTCAATTTTTGTTCATTTGTATTTCCAATTTTCGTTCACTTGATTTTTTGTTCAAATTGGATTTCAATTTTCTTATGAAAAAAAAAATTTGAAAAAAAAGAAAAAAAAGAAAAATTGGCATTGTTCTAGCATGATATGTTTGAAACCCTCTTTGCACTTGCCATTTGTTTCGTATTTTCCCAATTAAAGGATTTGCATGATCTAAAGAATTGTATCAAGCATAAATTAGACTTATATAACCATATAAAGTGAGCTTTTGAGCCTTATACTTCAATTCATGAGTGTTATACACATACTCTTATTTTCTTGTCATCAAAGTTGTTGTTTGATCTCATTATTCATTGATTTGGTTGAACACTTAAAAGTCATTCATTATTTTGAAATTTGATTTCATGACATTTAAGAAATGATATTTAGGCCCTCTTTGGATCGTTTGAGCCTTTCAAGCTAACCGTATGCATGCTTAAGCATGATTTTCCATTGTCAACTATTTTGAGCCTACTTGTAAACCTTTTCTTTCATTTAACCAATTAGATTTCCTTACCTTAGCCTGAAAAACAAATATTTACCTTTCTAAGGAACTCATGAGCTTTAATTAAGATGTGTTTTCATGCTAAGTTTGGGAAGGGGCATTACATTTCAAAAAAAAAAAAAAAAAAAAAAAAGAACAAAAAAGAGAATAAAAAAAGAGAACAAAAAAAATAAATAAAAAGTTGTGAATAAGTGGTGGTTAATTGAAAATCCATGTTTGGGCCTTCAAAATAAATTAATGGTTGTTCAATAAGGGAGTATAAGGAGGTTTGATCTTGAAAAAAAAAAAAAAAAAAAATCTCATTGTGATGATTCGAAGTCTTGAAAGGAAAAAAAAAACAATTTATTTTACACTCTTATATGTTGAGTTCCTTAGACTTTGTTTTATCCATACCTTTCATTTCTTACTCACCTTACACCCTTGGCCCCATTACAACCTATGTTAAAGACCTCAATTGATCTTAAATGTCATGTGGTTAAATTGCATCCATTTTCTTACTTTTAAGTGTTTGGCATCCTTCTTGAGATCATATTAATGCAAGTTCTTCAACGTTTTATCTGAGTTAGGTCCCTTCTAGTTTAACTCAATTCTCATGTTTATAACTGAGTGATGCATTATAACCCTTCTCTGAGTGATTCATTTGTGAGAGGAAAACTTTGGTGAGACTTGAAGTAAAATTTGTGCTTGGTATGATATTTGAAGTTGTGTGAAAACTAAGATTGAGAATTTGTTGCATTTGGCTATCACACTACTACATTTTGAGCATGTTGTGTTTTGAACATTGCCACCTTGTAAATAATATCCAAACCTAGGTTTTATTGTAAAAACCTTTGAGTCATGTTGAGTTTTATTTTCTTTGTTGTTTTTTTTGTTTTTGTTTTTGTTTTTGTTGAGTCAGTAAAACGTTTGTGGGTATCGTAACTGTTAAACCCTCAGGAGACACAACTCCTCCTACTAGGGATGCCTAGAGGTTTAAAGGCTTGTTGCATGCGCTCAATGCAGTCGAGTTACCTACGAAAGTGGTCTAATAAACTTCTCGTTTTGTTTTTATCTTTGTTTTCCTTTTGTTTTACTCGAGGACTAGTAAAATCTAGGTTTGGGGGCATTTGATCGGTGCATAATTACATATCATTTTGTATCCTTCTAACTTATGATTTGGTTATGTTTTTGAGTTAAACTTGTGCTTTTAATAAGTTTTGTGTTTGTTTCAGTATAATAAGCTTGAGACTCATTTAATGCATTTTGAAGACAAATTAGCCCAAAACGGTGTCTGCAGATCATTCAATTTCACGGATTAACCTGTACTTGCTCAAGAAGAACCAGATAATGAGCTATACATCATTGGAAAGATACGGAAGTCTAGTTTCCGTAGCATTTTACGGTTCATGATTCGGAGTCTTCTAGAGGAAGTTATACATGATTTAGTAAATCAAGGTCAAAATTCGGCAGCATCTGCGTTACTGGGCCATAAATGACATTTGAAGGTCTTTCCGATTTTTCCTTGAGTTGGGCTGCATATGCTTGGAAAGATAAGACAAAGGGCTTGAAGATCCATATTTTTCCAGAATTTTATGAATGTATTAACAAGCCCAAAACGAACCCAAAAGAAGAGTGCAATGCATTGTCATGCATGACATATCCATGATGAAATGCACTATCTAGTAGAGGTGGGCATAAAAACCGATAAACCGATCAAACCGACGGACCCGAACCAAACCGAACCGAAAAAGGGTATTTTTTGACCAAACCGAAAAAAGTCAACAGCGGACCTGAACCGAACTGAACCTGACGGTTCGGCCTTCGGGTCTGTTTTTTTAGAACCGAAAAACCTGAACCGAACCGAGCATATTTAAATATATATAATAATTACACATGGCGTCGTATGATAGACCAAGAGAAAGACTACCGTGAGACTGCTTGCAGCAGATCCCTGACGGATTTTTTTGTTTTTCCCGTGTGAGTCACACACGTGAGTGAGTCGTGACTCTCCCTCTTTCCTTTCGCTCTCTCAGACTTCTCTCTCTCTTCAGTTTCATTTCGATTTTGACCTAACGAGTACGACGCCTCTCTCTCTCTCTCGGCCGCCTCTAGTTGGACTTGGATCCTCTCACTCTCAGTCGATCAGCCACCGTGCCGCCTCCATCCCTCCACGCAGGTCAGCTTCTCTTCTCTTATATGTTCAATTTTTTCCTGTCGCTTCTTGGTCCGCGAACTCTCAGGAGGAGTCTCTTCTTATCTGGATTTTTCTTTGTTTCTCAGTCTCAGTTTCTGATCGTCGACGACATCTATTTCTCTCCTGCGATTTCTTCTGTGGATTTCTCTCTCATATCAGTCAAAGAGGTGAGAGCTTCTTCCTTTGAATTTAGGGTTTATTGTAAATTAAATTCATGGTTTTTTTCTGTTAAATTAGGCTTGTCCATTTGGTGGTTGAGGTTGATGTGATGATAAATTAGGCTTTCTGACAAGGAGGAACCAGAAGCACCTTGACAGCAATCCCCCATAGCTGAAGACCCAGATCGAGCTTCAGGTCTGATGCAGTAAGTAATCTGATGGCTTTCAGTAATCTGGTTCTTTTGCTTTCAGTTTCGTCAATTCTTCAATATTTTCAATTTAGTTTGATGGCTATCTGTGATTTGCTCACTAATCTGAAATTTTAGTTTAGCTTGAAGTATTTGACAAAAGTGAAGATAACTACTTGGTGATATCTTCACTTTTATCTTCAATATTCTTCACTTTGAGTACCCATTGGTTGATCTGTAGGGAAAAATAATAATAAACGGCATCTTTTGTCTGTGGTGGTAAATTTACTGATATCTTTTATTTTTTGTGGGATATTTCATCCACAGGATATTCAAGAAGCGCATGCTGGGCAAATCGTTGCTGTATTCGGTGTAGACTGTGCATCAGGTTTGACTTCCTTTTATCATGCACAGAGAATCACTGTCTCTTATGAAAAAGGGAATCTTTGGATGAAGGAAAGGTGTATTGATTTATTAGATTTACACTATCTACCTAGTAGTCTGAGTAGGGAATAAGCAAAATCTTGTTGAGCTTTCTAAAAGATGGAGGGATATGTCAGAATGGATGTTAGACAGAGTCATTCAGAAAATATCTAAATTTTTAATGCTTAGCTTGATGTTCATGATTATGGATATTTGATGCTTGCTTACTTGAGTTCTGAAAATTTGTTTGCTTGGTTCTGAAATATGTTTGATGTTAATGAGATATTGGTTCTGACATTTTTTTATATTTGATGCTTCATTTTTAATTTGTTTGGTTGCTGGGAAGTGTTCTTCTATCTTCAATATTAATAGAATTAGAGTTGGAAGGTATTTTTCTTGCATCCTATGTTAATTATGATTTGTTGATGGTGAGACTTTGTGTTAATTCTTTTAAGTGTTGTGTAGGTTACTTTGTTAAGGCTTTGGGAAGAATGGATGTAGAAGGTTTTTGGCAAGGATGTTATCTTCATTTGTATTTTTGTGATGGGTTGTAATATTTAATTTCATAAGTTTAATTTGGTTTGTGTATTATTTTTTGTAATGGTTTGTAAGAGATTATATTTTATTTCTTTTCCTTGGTTACTTGGTTGAATGTGTGTATGTGAGATTTATTTAGTTTAGAAACTTAGATTGGAATGATGAATTTTTATAGGTTGAATTTACATAATTTCAAGTTTTGAACGTGAAGTAAAAAGTGTTTTGGGCTTGTTCATAAGAATTGAATAGGTTTTGCCAATTTGACAACAAAAAAAGGGTTTTGGGGTTGAAAATGAATCTGATTTGGGCTTTATTTTGCTAAAAAAATTTGATTTGGGCTTTTTTTTTTTGCTGGAAAAAATACTATTTGGGCTTTTTAAAATGTAAAAATGGGCTCAGGCCCAAACCGAAAAAAACCCTGAACCGACCCGAGACCCGACTAAGAACCGAGACTCGACCCATTTTCGGGTTTCTTCTTGGACTCGATCCGAACCGCGACCCGACCTCTCCTTCGGTTCAGGCCCTCGGGTCGCCCAAAATTGGACCCGACCCGAACCGTGCCCAGGGCTACTATCTAGTGGGAATTGTTGGTGAAGTGCACTATCTTGTGGGAAGGTTAGGTGAAGCATATTCAAGTCTTATAATTGAAGTGGGAGCTGCAACACTAAGTTTAAAGAAAGAAAAATTGTTTTCAAATGTAATGGTGTGTTAGGTGAAGTTGATGAAGTGAGTGGAAAGCAATATTTAATTTAGATTTTCAACTTCCTTAGGCCTATAAATAGTGAGGTTTCCCAAGCTTGTAAACACACCCCAAGGGGGGGAGCTCTCAAACATTTCTCTAGAGCTCCCCTCCATTCTCTCCCTCAAATTCTCTTAGTTTTCCTTTCTAGTTCTCAATTCTCGTTTTCCTGTTGCTTCTTAGTTGTAATTTATTTTTTGTAATGTAAATTCTTTTCTTTAGTATTCAAGTTTGAGTAGTTTCCAAGTTTCAATTATGATTTTTGTTCTTATTCATTATGCTTATAAGTTAATATGCTAGTTTGAATGATTGATCACCATTAATGCTTGCATGTTAGCTATCTTGGTTTGAATTAAGAGTAGACACCATGCTTTAATTCGAATTGAACTATGAATAGGAAGAGTATGTATGGACATTCGACAACAGGGATTAGATACATGCTTGGTTGTTTAAAATGTTCTTCTATGCTTAATGGGTTCCTAATGCTTAATTTAGGTTAGACAAAAATGATCAAGTTAGGGAATTAGGAACACAAGGTTAGGACCAGACACCATGGCTTAATCATACTTTAGCTAGAATCAATCCGTTAATCTAAATTGAACTTGGGAACTTATTCGCTTGAGTTAATTTCTTTTCTTTCTTCCTTGTTTGATTTATTTTCTTTCTTTTTTTTATTTCTGTTTTGTACAGGGAATTGAATTAAATCAATCTATCATCAATCCTCGTGGGATCGACCTCGCACTTACATATGCTAAACTACCAACGGCTCGTGCACTTGCGAGTATCACAAGTTGAGGATGCAGCTGAATCTATTTTGGTGCAGCTGAATCGACGCAACATTAAATACCTCTATTGTAAGCTTATAAATAGGCGCTTATCAAAGATGAATAAGATATGTTGATACAAGTTCATAGAACAAATTCTTTATATTTTTCTTACTCTTATTGCTCTTTACAATTCCCTTTAGTTTTATAACAAAACCAACATTTTATGAATTTTAAATTATTTTAAAAAAATTATATATTGTATTTTAAATACTCGTGGCACTATATTATTGGAGATGTGGGCTCCACATATATGCCACATCAGCAAACTAAAGGAGTTTTGTAAATTTAGAAATGAAAAACCTAATCTTAAATGAAAAAAATCAAAATTTTATACACCAAGGTTTTTTCATTTTTAAATTTTATGAAGGCTTTATATCACTAAACCTTACCCTTGGTTTTTTCTTTTAAAATGCATTAAATTTTGTTTTTTTTCATTTTTAATTGTTATGAATTTAAATGAAAAACCCAAAATTTTAGCAGGGTCCATTTGTGAGGAGACATATTAACCTTGAAGACCACAAATGACCAAAAAAAAAGAAGGACCCAATATGATACTTTCGTGAACGTCAGAGATGTTTTGTGATATCATATAAAGTCTTTTATGAATTTTAAATTATAAATTATTTTAACAAATATATATGCCACGTTAGCAAATTAACGAAGTTTTTGATTTAACTTATGGCAGGGACCATTTGTGAGCATACATACTAACCTTGAAGACCACAAATAACACGAAAAACAGTAATGATGTAATATGATAGTTTTGTAAATCTTAGGGACGTTTTGCACTATAAAGCCTTTTGGGAGTTTTGAAAATGAGGATTTTTAGTCCTTATAATTGTAAAGTTAGTGTCTATAAGTTTTTAAATATTTTCTAAAGTTGTCAAAGTTTAGAAATAATAAAAATTTTGTTTTGTTTTGAGTTGTTATCGTGTCGACTCAAAATTTGTTCTCCTCCCTTGTTTATAAAATAAAATAAATTTCTTTTTAGGAGTTTTGAAAAGGAGGGAAAGATGCTTGTGAGAGGGGTAGGGTTTTAGGAGGGAGATGAGGGAAACGAGGTTTATGGGTTTACTCAAACAGAATTTACTAGTTTTTATTATTTATTTATTATTTTTAAAAGAAGGAGGTCTAAAAGACAAAGAAAGTAAAACAGAGAGAACCAAATCCAATGGCGCTTCTTCTTCTGAGACCTCCTCCTCCTCCTTATCTTCGCTTCATGGCCTTACGCTTTCTCTCACACTCTTCTCTTCACCCTCACTTCCCCTCCTCTTCTTCTTCTTTCTCGTCTTCCTCTCTTGCTCGTCCCTCCCTCTTGTTCAACCCACAACCCAGGTGCTTTTCCCTTTCATATTTTGCCCCTCATTTTCTGCTTATTTTCTGTTTGGTGTCCTAGAAAATGCGGCAACTAGGGAATTAAGGCGACAATATCAGTATTCTTGTTACAACATAACTTTTTATTTGTTGGAATTTGAGTGATTTTATTTGTTCATTTGTTATTTTTGGTGATAAGATATTAGTTTTTGTATTTTGCTACTCGGGTTTTTCCTGGGAAAGTGGAAAGTGTTTATGGGTTTTGTTATTGGTTGTGACAGGACCCATATTCCACTGAAGGGCGTTCCTAGCTGCTGTGTAGTTCGAAATGTGGTTACTCCAAGAGCTTTTATGTCGTCTACGCCTGCAACCGAGGCTTTTCAAGGCAGCTCTGGTTCCAACGCTTATGGGTCTGATCAGATTCAGGTAAAATACTCGATTTCAAAAGGGTGTAAATCAAAGTTTTCTATTTTATGTTAGCCATTTGCTAATTTATCTGTACATCATGCTTGTTATTTTTGTTTTTGAAATCGATAAGTAAGTTTATTAAGGTGTTTATGTTTGTTGGACATTGTTGCTTATTTATGGGTTTAGTTAGAAATTGTTGAGTGGGGCTTGTAAGCTGTCACTCCGACTTAGTTTTGGCTTGATGCTATAATGTCTAACATGTTCAGGTATTGGAAGGCTTAGACCCTGTTAGAAAGAGGCCAGGGATGTATATTGGGAGCACAGGACCTCGTGGTCTTCACCATTTGGTATTGTTTTTCCTCACTTTTATCTTTCCATTTAATAATGTGCTTTTGCTAGATTCATCTGAGTCAATAAAAAAGTTTCTAATCATGCTCTTTTAGGTCTATGAAATTTTAGATAATGCTGTGGATGAGGCTCAAGCCGGATTTGCTTCAAAGATCGAGGTTGTTTTACTTGCAGATGGTTCTGTGAGCATCGCTGACAATGGTCGTGGGGTATGCTACATCTTCTATGCCTTTTAGTCAAAAGCTTCAAAAATCCTTTTTTGTATATATTAACGTAAGAACACAGTGTCATGATTTCTTATAAGGCTTGTCAAGATATTCTAATGTTCACATGTAGTTTGATGTGCCTTTCATACTTATATTTCTCATATGTATGGTCAATATGTCTAGAGTCTGTAAATTGTTCATTAAACATTGTTAAGCATGCTACATAAATTCCGCAACGCAGTAAACATTTTGGAGCAGATAATGAAAATACCTACCAAAAACAAGCAAGAGGTGGAATACCACAAAGAGAAAGTGTACCTAATAAAAAAGCGGTTTTTGTAATTGGTACATGTTTTCTTAATTCGCCAAAGCCAATCCCAGAGAACATTGAAGATTCATGTGGTCTTTCTGTCCAGGTGCTGGTAGTCCATGTCTTCACAGACATGTCTATTTCCCTGAGCCCCTACGGTTTAGGTGGACAGCCTGGCAAATAGACATCTACAGGAATTAGCTTATCAAATCCCCAAACAGCACTATAAGAATCGTTACTGAACATCCCCCCCTGCAATTGTACATGCTCCCATAGCATTAACATATTTCGGTTTAGGCATTTGTTCACATGTCTGGGATCCTCTGGTTGTTATACACATTTTCATTGACCAATGAGAGTTTAGTCAGTGGTCAGGGCTGTGGTTTGCTCCCACGTGGTCTGGGGTTTGATTCCTCAAGAAACCTCTCTAGCTATTTGCTAAAGTTTCCTGCCTCCCAAAGATTGTAGGGTTCGGGGGGAGGCCCCAGTTTCGGAGCCAATTCCGGGAAGTGGGTTTGGGAGGATTTGTAGGTATGGAAAAAAGTTATATATATTTTAATTGGTATGAAATGGTGATTGCCTGTATCCTTAGTGCATTGTGAATACCCATTGCAAGAGTACCTTTAAGAAAACTGCACTTTAGATGTAAGGACCACAATATTGTGACTGAGTACCCATGCAGTGTTTCTAGGTTCAGAAAACTAATTTTTATTATTATTAGTAATTATGGGCACATATAAAAGAAAATTTGAATTTTTTCTTCTCATATTGCATTGATAGTAATCTAGAATTTGCAACCAACCATTAGAAATTTTCCTGAATACTCTTCTCAAGAGTTATGTACACTAACTTTAAATATATGTTGCTACTATCTTTACCTACTTTTCTTATTCTCTTGTTCATTGCAGATTCCGACTGATATGCACCCAGCAACCAAGAAATCTGCTCTGGAGACTGTGTTGACGGTATTATTGCATAAACTATCATTCTCATTTCTAATGTTTGTGTAGAGATAGAATGCAATCCACTTCACATTGCATAGGGTTAGTAACTTTTTTCATTAAAACCAGAAAGATTATATTATATCAAAAAAATTAGGTTATAAACAATTTACAATTTCAGTTATAAAGCTGCTCTAAATAAGTCAAATATTAAGCATATGTTTCAGTGGCATGAACCATGAATGATAGAAACTCAACTTCCAGGATTTCTAGTGATAGAAAGACCTTTGGAAATTGATGAGGTTTGAAGTTTTATATGTTTTTCTTAATGAAGAAAATATGAAATATGCAACTTGGGAGCTATTTTAAATGCAGGAACATTTTATTGTTTTATAAATGATAGTTCTTATGAAAATTATTCAGGTTTTACATGCTGGTGGCAAATTTGGTGGTTCAAGTAGTGGCTATAGTGTCTCTGGTGGATTACATGGTGTTGGTTTATCTGTCGTCAATGCCTTGTCTGAGGTATGCATTATCTGTTCGTCTTGATTTATTTGGTAAATTTTCCTGCTGGCTACGTGAAATTATCACCCAGCTGGCTACGTGAAATTATCACAGAAAATACATAACACAAAAACACAAACTATCTCAAGAAAGAGTATTCACCCCAGTCTGTATAAAGAAAGAAAAGTGGTACCTCTAGACTATTTGAAAAAAGATGCCCACATTGATCCCTCAAGAAATCCAGCTCCTTCACATTTCCTTTCAAAACTCTAGTTGACAGTGTCTAGCATACTAAATTGTGATGTCTGGCCTAACAGACATTGGAAGTCACTGTTTGGCGTGATGGAATGGAATATCAGCAAAAATATTCTCGTGGAAAGCCTGTGACAACTCTATCTTGTCATGTGCTTCCAATTGAATCCCAAGATCGGCAAGGAACGCGCATCAGATTTTGGCCTGACAAAGAAGGTTTTTCGTTTATCTTTCTAGTCGTAATGAATTTAATGGTCATTGGCTAAGATTTATTCTCAATTGTTTGGTGATTTATGCTTGCTTTGTTTGATTGCCATGTCTTCCTGCAGTATTCACAACTGCTATTCAGTTTGACTACAACACAATAGCTGGACGTATTAGGGAGCTAGCTTTTCTAAACCCCAATGTAAAGTCATTACTTTTAATTGTCAATTATCATGTCCTGCTATATATGTATTTATCTTTTAATACGTCTGTTTATTTATTTTCATTTCTTTTAATGGTAATTTGGCAGTACAACCAAGGCTGTCTTTTTCTGTTCTCATCATCTTATTGTCTTCTGTTGTTTGACATTTGCAGCTCATGATCACTCTTAGACAAGAGGATACAGATCCAGAGAAGAACCATCACAATGAATACTTTTATGCAGGGGGTTTGGTTGAATATGTGAGATGGCTAAATACTGACAAGGTATGCTCGACCTAATAGCTTTGCATTTTTTTTTTTGTTCTAATTTGACCTATACACTCAAGTGAGTGAAGTAGACTTGTTAAGATTCAATATTAAATCTCCCACTTCTTTCTTTTGAACTCTGGGCTAGGGCTTCTTGTATACTTCCCATGTACCTGGATTTGTTTTGTATATTAAGAATTTCATTTGTAAGAAAAGAATACTTCCAGTTACTGGACATCATTCTATTGTGATCTACATAGGATGGGTTAGATCTTTTCACCCATATGAATATTCTACACAAATCTCATAATATCAATTTTCATTGCAACTCCTTGGCATGTCGTTAACTACTTGGCCACATGCCCCAAAGTACATATGATGTTATGGTATAAAGGATGCAAGTGTGTATCTGTATGAACTATTAACATTTAAAATTTATGGATTTTGGATTTCCATCATTGTCTAAAGATTGTTCGTTGACAACTCTTTGATTTAGAAACCGCTTCACGATGTGGTTGGCTTTAGAAAAGAAGTGGATGGAATCACTATTGATGTAGCTCTCCAGTGGTAATTGATTTCATTATCTATTCTTATGTATTTTACGTTCCCTGCATCTAAGAAGTAAATTAAATATTTTCATTAAGATTTCTTGTTATAAATTATGTTAAAGTGAATTTTACGTGGGATAATATTTGGCATATTGTTGACAAACATTTCTTTTATTACTTGTGATAATATGGTTTTTTCATCCTATAATAGGTGTTCTGATGCATATTCAGATACAATGCTAGGGTATGCTAATAGCATACGCACTGTTGATGGAGGAACCCATATTGATGGAACAAAGGCTTCATTAACAAGAACTCTTAATAGCCTTGGGAAAAAGTCCAAAATTATCAAGGTGCATCCCTTCTTGATTTCTGTTCGTTCTTTCCAATAGCAATAACTTCTTGTGGCTTCTCGGTTTAATTTTCCCTGTATTTACTTATTTTTATTTTCTGGAAAGGGGGTTTAAAATTTTTTTATTATTTTTAAAGCTACTTTCCATCATTAAACTTCTGGATTTTTAATATAAATGATCTTGGCGAGAGGGATAGAATGAATTTATCAGAGTATGAATCATGGTTACCATATTCATACCCAGACTAAACATTGACCTGCTTAGGAGTTGGGACTTTCGGTTTCATCTTTGTCTGTCAGGTACAAATACACTTCTATCACTTTGGGCAATACACTTCTATAATTTAATTTAAGGGCTCTCTCTCTGTCACACACACACACACACACACACACACACACACACACACACATTTCAAAGGAGGAAGATAAAATTTTGATGTTTATCAAAACAGATAGTTACAAGCATGAGTAATTTAGTTGTGTTTCAATTCTGTTATACGTGAAATGTTGTCTCCCTAGGCTAGGTTCCTTCTATATATGAGCGTTAAGCTTAGAAGATTTGATTAGCTACAATTAACTCAACTCATTAGCTAATCTAAATATTAATAGAAGTATATAAATTAATTTAAAGTTTCATTATTTTGAGCCACATTATATTTTCTTCCAGGAAAAGGATATCACTTTGAGTGGTGAGCATGTAAGAGAAGGATTGACATGCGTCATCTCAGTCAAGGTTGCCAATCCGGAGTTTGAAGGCCAAACAAAGGTACTACCTGTTTATTGCAATCCTGATGTGTAATAATGATTTGGAGGCACTGTTTCTGTGGACATCTTAGGCTTTGCCATTGTGTACCCTTATTGTGTTCATTGTTCTGTTTTAAAAGACTAGGCTGGGAAATCCAGAGGTGCGAAGAGTGGTTGATCAATCTCTTCAAGAGTATCTTACAGAATACTTGGAGTTGCATCCAGATGTACTCGATTCAATCCTTTCAAAGTCTTTAAATGCTCTCAAGGTATCGTTCTCGTAAATAAGAATATCACTTTGATACATGAAGCTTACATATAATTATACTTGAAATCTTTTCATCATGTCTAATGTTTCTTTTTTTAGGCAGCTCTGGCTGCAAAGAGGGCAAGGGAACTAGTCAGACAAAAGAGTGTTTTGCGATCCTCTTCTCTCCCGGGAAAACTAGCTGATTGCTCATCAACAAATCCTGAAGAATCCGGTATGTCTTGCACCATCTTGTATGAAACTGCTATGAGCTTCTCAAGGAATATTCATTTGGGTTTTCAATTATTAGGTTATTAAATGCTTTTGATACTAGTAATCATGTTCTATTTCTATTCTTATTTCTAAATTTTAAAATTCTTCTGGTCTTATTAATTTCACAGTTCCAAGGATGATTGAAAATGCCAACTGTTTCAGCAACATATTCCTAATATTACATCTTAGCAGCAAACTTTTCTTAGTTGAGTTTATGAATTCCGAAGTCTGTAGTCACTATTGAATTTTCCAACATAAGCATCATAAACATGATATTTCAAACATGCTTTTCCAACATAAGCATCATAAACATGATATTTCAAACACTGCTCCTTTTTGGTGAAGTATTTTGTTCAAATTTGTTACATTTGCTTCTTTAGAGAACGCGTTAACACTACTTAACACATTGGTTATCATTCTGTTTCCTTTACATATATTTTTTACTTTATTTTATGAAAAACATAATTTCATCAAAGAAAAACAGAACAATACAGGGGAAAAGTTGTCCACTGGTCTAACTAGAAGAAGCTAGTTAAACAAAACAACAAAGCCTGCAAAATGTAGCTCAGCAACAATTATATGGGGCAGCAGGCCAAGGAAAGCTAGTGTACAGGAATTCCAATCATACAATTTAGCCTGAAAGGAACTATCCCTAAATTCTGATGCCACCGACGGCCTAAGGGTCTTCTATCTGATCTTTTTTTTTTCTTCGAAAAGGAACATAATTGTGTTAAAGTAGGAAGCTAATTACAAAGAGTGGATAAGGAATCCACACTCTGGGAAATAACTAGTAAAAACAAGAAAGTACAACTCAAAGCATCCTTTTGGAATAACCCAAGTGTATTTTTTTTGGGTCAGAACTACTAAATAGTTTCCACTAAAATTTGGAAGATCCACCTCCTCATTTCTTGCTCCCTCAAAGATTCTTCTGTTCCTCTTCATCCCTAGCACATAGTAGATGTTCTTAGAAACAATTGCATTATTATGTTGAACATTAAAATTTTGTTCCTTGCTGTTTTATGTTTACAGAAATCTTTATAGTGGAAGGAGATTCAGCTGGTGGAAGTGCAAAACAGGGTCGTGATAGGCGCTTTCAGGTAAATTTATAACTGTGCTAGTTTGTAATTTTGACAATGTTATGTCTGTCAATCACCATATGATTTTAGAACCTTTTAAAGTAGTAGCCTGAAATGTTGTATTTTCGTCTTTTAGAATAAACTCGTTTCAATAGTGATGTGAGTTGGTAGTTGTTAGTTTTCCGCATTTGATGACTGATAAATGGGAATGGGATAGAAGAAAAAGTTGTTAAAAAGTTAAATCCTGATAGCATCGCTTTGAAGTATGCCAAAATTAAATGTTAACCTCACTCCACTTCCATTATGATTGCAGAACCTACTGGTTCAAAAACCACTGTAAAACTACAATTATACCACTACTCTTACTGTCTACAGCAGCAATCATGCTAACTTAGGTTTTGTATCCATAAAGTGCTTTGCTGTAGTCATGACTTTTAGGATTGTATCATAATGATCAGAGAAAAATAAGCTGATACATTATATGCATTATTTTTCTTGCACTACTCCTGTCTGTTGGCATTCTGGCATTTGGCTTGACCAGAATAGTTTCTTGCTATGGCTTCTTAATGCATTGGGAATCAGATGCAATGATCAGAAAGTTTAAGCCTTCTTAGATTGGATCGTGGATCTTTTCTTTATATTAAAAAAAAAAAAACAAAAACCAAAAAAAAAGTTATGAGATAGCTGTCTAATGTCGCAAAATTATTTATTGCAGGCCATTCTTCCACTGAGGGGTAAAATTCTGAACATTGAAAGGAAGGATGAGGCAGCAATGTATAAAAATGAAGAGATTCAAAATCTAATTCTTGGTCTTGGACTTGGAGTGAAGGTTGAACAAAGTTTTTTATTATTATAGTTACTATTATTACAATTATCGTCATCATAATCTAAAAAGAATAAGGTATGTAATCTTCTCTGTTTCAGGGAGAGGACTTTAAGAAGGAGGCTCTACGATACCATAAGATTATCATCTTAACAGATGCTGATATAGATGGTGCTCACATCCGTACTCTGCTATTGACATTTTTCTTCAGATATCAGGTAGGGAACAGATATTTTGTGCAATTTTCCCCCCCATGGTATGTAATAAACAGAAAAAGAGAATAAAAAAAATGAACATAACAAACCCAACTTATTTACAATGATTTAAAATATCGAATAATGCAGTAGTTCTTGCTTGCAGAGAGCCTTATTTGATGAGGGCTACATATATGTTGGCGTTCCACCCCTTTACAAGGTTTGTATTTGTATTGGAATTAATCTTAGGGATTTTGAAGAATACTATACAGTTAAGTCCATTGTTTTTGCTAAAATGACCAGGTTGAGAGGGGAAAGCAAGCAAAATATTGCTATGATGATGCTGAACTTAAAATGCTCCAGAGTTCCTTCCCTCCAAATGCATCTTACAACATTCAGAGGTTTAAAGGTTAGTATGAACATCATGAAACTCAGGTTTATATGGTTCCCTGCATATTGGTAATGCAGTTAAATACACTGCTAAGGGCATACGCAAGTCAGTAGGTCTTTTATGGGCATGGGCTGACCAGTGTCCACAACGGTCAGCTGACTCTCCGCATGCCTTAGACCGTACTATCAAAATGATATGTTCATGTTAACTATGATGGGGCAACTATATAGAGGAGATGACATTGTACTAGCAACTACTAGATGACTATAGTGAGTGCTAACTACATTAATGGGGCAACTTGTGTGTAACTTTGTGCATTTTACTAGATAAGGCAATTTGTCTCCACTAGATTGTATGTTTGATTATTAGAATTCATAGAATTATCTTTTCAACACATGTTTTGTTCCAAGCTTTGTGAAATTTGTTTATGCTAGATTTCCTGTTTGGACCAAAAGCCACCATCTAATTCTAGATCACCAACCATCAGGCACTCTTCTGTAGCAAGAGACAATATGAAACAGTACTAAGCACCTGCAATGATCATAGAGGAGATGATAATATTGCACGAGCAGATTACTGAATGAATTCTTTTGATCTCGTGGTCATCTAATTTTCTATTGACCCCCATGATTAAATTTTTGGTTGCGCCACTAGGTGTTCATGATTTTCTACTACTCTTGCAACTTTACTCGTGCTTCTTTTTCAAATATAAGGTGCTTGCTATCGTTTTATCTAGAAGATTATAAATTAACTGTTGCTGGCTTCCATTTGACTTAAAGGTGCTGAAACATTCTTTGTTTCTTTTGACTTTCTTGCACAACCACATTATGTGCTCATTCTTTATCCATTTTTATTTGGTTTTACACAAGCTTGGCTCTTTGATAATCCTCAAAAAAGATCTCATGTTTAAACGTAAACAAGCTTCTACTCATAAACTAAACATATGCAGCTCTACACATGGGTGTTTCTAGGCATCACACCCCGGACTAGGGTTATAACTCATATCATCCAGTCCTTCGACAATCATCTGTTCTATTGAGTAATCCGAAATTTTTTTCTCCGTCAAAATAAAACGATTAATCCTATATACATAAAGCTTCTACTTATCCTGGTGGTTGGACTTGGACTCTGAATTTAGGAGACCATTAAAACTAACTAAAACCTTGGCACCATATAATCACAATTTTAATGTTTCTTCGGTAAGGATAACTAGCTGTTATGCTGGCAAGGTTATAGGGCATTTGTGGATTGTGAATGAGACTGAGTTATACTGTGATATGTTGTGCCATATTTCTACTATATAGTGGTAGAATCCCTAGTGTGACTGTAATCACTGTATTGTTACAAGTTAAAGGGGCAACATCTGTTTCTATAGATAAAGTACATCACTATGTTTATTCCTTGCAAAGTTATTATGTTACAGTGAATTCAAGCTATGCATAACTGACCTTTCAGTTTGAACTAGCTGTTTAGTTCTTATGTTGGTATGGTTTCAATGCAGGCCTAGGGGAAATGATGCCCGCACAATTATGGGAAACAACAATGAATCCTGAGCAAAGGCTTCTGAAACGATTAGGGGTTGAGGATGCTGCTGAGGCCAACATTGTCTTTTCGTCCCTTATGGGTGCTCGGGTAAGTAGGGCAGACATAAAGGTTATTGTTGAGTTATGATTCACTGAAGCTGTCTGGTGCTTTTATCTGAATTCTAAGGGCTGAACTCCTCTCTCTCTCTCTCTCTCTCTCTCTCTCTCTCTAAAAAAACAACAAACAAATAACCTGGCTGGCTTCCAAGGAGTACAATTGAGGGATCCCTCAAATAAGCTTATTTGAGGTGTATATATATATATATATATGGGTCAGGATTGGGACACACAAAAAGCCACAAATTTATACACACATTTTCAACCTTTAAAGCAGTTTTATTGGCTAAGATTGCATTTGAAAAAAAACTCAATACCCTCAACTATATGATTAATTTGCCTTGGAATAAGCCATTCTCTCCTCTCTCCTCACAAATTGCAATGAGAAACATTTGGTTTAATTTAATATGTTCTCAAAAGAAATTGATTTTTAAAAAACACTTGTCAGTATTTTCATTTGAGCTGGAGGAGGATGATATGAACAGCCATGGATTTCTTTCTTCAAAGGATGAGTTTTCATACCCATTTCTTTTTTGACCTGCAAGAAAAAGTTAGCTAAATATAAATCATTTGAGAGCATCTTCTCAATCTACAGCTATTACCCAAATATGCATAAAGTTTTACAGACTTTTCTTATCAAGTTAAAATCTTGTTTCTGATCTGGATTTGGAAGATAAGGATAACTTCTTCAATTTAATTTCTTTTCTTTTCTTTTTAAAGTCGAAAAGAAACTTATAGTACAAATTTAATTTTTTATATATTGAAGATAAGGATAACTTCTTCAATTTAATTAATCTCCTCTCTCCCATGTTGTCAGTTTTTATTTTTATTTTTTATTATTATTTTTATATATATAGTAAAATCCTCCTCCTCCGCCTTCAATTTCTTCCCTGTAAAATATGTTCTTGTGCCATTCTGGAAATGATGACATGCACCCAAAACTGCAAACTTTCAATTTTCAACTTCCTCCTTAATAAGTTAATATTCTCAGTAATCCATCAGACTATTAACAAATATATTTTGGATTTGTCTTAGTTCCTGCAAGATATATCTACAGTTTGATTATCTAAGGCATGACAATCCTCTTTGGTGTGTTGTGACAATCCTCTTCTAGGCATTACAATTCTCCTTTTCTGATAACTTTCATAACACAAAAGATAAGGCAATTCTTTTTTATTGGAAGTGCATATGCAGGTGGGTGAGACCACCATCTACCTCATTGTTTTTCCAGAATACAAGAAGGATTTTCGCAGAAAAAAAATAAAGGAAGAAGGGTCTTGTTTTTGTCAAAGAAGAAAGGTTAGGAAACAAGGGAAGGAGGAAAGAGAGAAAAAAAAAGACTTAAAAAGCTATTAAATATTGTCATTCCCGAAAAGGGAAGAATACAAGAGGTGTAATAGTGAAAAAGTTATATTAGCTTTCATCTCCACCGTTGTAAGTGGTAAGATCTAAAGGTCTTAAGAGTGTGTCCAAATTTGTGTTAAAAAGATGTCCCCCGATCCTGACCCTATATGTATATATATATAAAAGGATGGTATACATGATGGAACTGAATTGCCTTTGATTTTGTATCATCTTATATGTACCCGTTTTAAGGTTCTGGTTCCCAGCTTTCATAAAGAACATATCATTGAGTAAAATGCCAGGATTGACTTGAAATTGTGCTTATTTATATTTTAGGTGGACTACCGGAAAGAACTCATAAAGAATTCTGCAACCATGGTCAACCTCGATCAGTTAGATATTTAAGGGAGCCACTACTAATCCAGAGAAGACTAGTTGTGAAACTGTTACCAGTTTGCAGACAAGCAGAAACTCTTATCACAGTTATCAAACGAAGGTTTTTTTGTTGTATTTTTTGATGGATGGACTTGCTCCCTTTTAGCGGGGCAGGTTGCTCCATAGTGGGGCAGAGTTTAGGTAGGTTTTTAGAGGTTTTGTTATTTAGTGAAGAGAATGCTGTTTACTTTTATATTTGATTTATATTATTTGCATTGGCATGGCCACCTGTTCAATTTCTTGAAATCTTATTATTTCTCCAAATGTTGCAAAATGCGAGTAAATGAAGCTCAAAAATATGTTGGGATGGCAATGAAGATTTGAAGGCCAACAGATTGAGGATGTGGTAATTTATAGATAAATACGATATATTTTTCAGAGAATTTATGGTTTATTCATTTTCTACGTTTTTTTCTTCATATTAATATTTTGCGAAGATACATGTATTATTTTAATTCGTATTAATGAAAACAAAAGACTATAAATAACCAAGTTTAAATAAATAACTTCAATTTTATATAATAGCTGGATTTTTCACCGTATGTTTTAAAGAAATTTGTCAAATATTTAATGTGTTATACCCGATTTATATTGTACTAGTTGTGCTACATGTAAATGGCATGTTATGATCGCTATGTTTGAATGTCATAGTATACTAAAGTTCACTGCCTTTTTTATTTGGTTGCTACAAAGAAAAGAACCAACACTCAGTCCTTGGACCTCTAGTGGAGAGAATATGCTGCAAGGATTCGAATACGTTGGAAAGTAGTCTTAAAAATATGAACTCTTCCTCCTTTTGAAGAAACGAACACCAACAAAACACCAGGACTGCCCCAAAAATCAACACACTCTTACCTTAGCGGTGCATTGAAGGTAATCCAGTGAAGCCCTTCACCCAATTTACCTCAATGTGAGTAGAAATCCCTTATTAGATTTTATTTTTATTTTTGTTTGAATTTGAGCATCTGAGTTCTTAACGCTTTGAACTTTAAGGTTTTCAATGCATTAGAAAGGAGGTCTTGTTTGTAATTTTCTTTATTTCATATTCTGTGACTGAAAATGATATGGTTCAGTTATGGGAGCTCCATTTTTGTGACTGAATGACTAAGATGAACCATCAAAGTTGTGTTCTGATATAAAAGATTTTAGCCATTTCTTTTGTGGCAACAGCATTTCCAATTACAAAACATTTTCTCATTTATGTTAGATATTCGATTAACATAATCAAAAGGTTATAAGAAAAGAAATAAACATGCCTGTGGAGAATGTGATGCATAAAATTAAAAAGTTCCTTGAGAAATGAAACCTCTTTGAGGACTGCTTTCTTAAAGAACCTTCAAATCTATAAGATTTTTCAAAAAAGTCTCTCCAACAATGGAGCCAGTCTTAACAAATACAGCAGGACAGCCAATTGGAGCTTCTACTGTGGCTTCAACACCCTGCTTTCTAAACTGTTTTCCAGTCCATATATGTTGCCAAGTACAACTTTCTCCTGTTGGAAAATAGGCCTTGACGTTATTTTTGCCCTTGTCTAGGACGGGCACCACTAGAATCTCAGTACCGACCAAAAACTGGTGGTAGCTCAAACTGTGCACATGTTCATCATCTGGGTAATGCAGAAATAGGTGGCGGCATACAGGAAGACCTTTTTGAGCGGCTTCCTGCAATGCAGGGAGTGAAGTTTGTCAGATTTTCCGGTGAAGTTACTAGATGCTATATACAATTAGTACACAAGAATTATGGAATTACCTGAACAAGCTGGACTCTGTAGAACTTCCAAGCTTTATAGATTTTAGCAAAGCGTGCAAAATGGGATAGAGTCCGGTCATTTGAGTAGAATTGGCTGTTGCAAGATGGTTTGTTTCCCTGGTTGCAGAAGATATTTAAATCAGTAGCTGATAAGATCATACATGCTATTGCATTTAAGTGGAGCAATTAAAATGTTCTGACAAAAAATTCATGAAAAGCATTATTAGTTATAGCTGTCAAACCTTGCTTCTTTGTTGGCAATGTATCTACTATCTCTAATTGTTTTTACATTGTAAGTGGGTGCTGAGTATTCGGCAGCTCATGCAAATTAACTGATCTATATACCAACCTTCTTTATTCTCTAATGAAAGCTTAATCATTTTAGAGTTATTAGCTTCATCTAATATCAGTCATGACAATGATACATTCAGTAAAAGGTTTGATCCAGGATGTAGCAAGATTGTAGTTTTGTTTTTCTTGATTTTACTTAGTAATGGCGATGAGTAATGACAATAATGATGCTTTTGTATTTAAGGTGTCAGACATTGAACTTACTTCATGTGTCCGGAAAACAGTTGTGAAAGCATTTAGCTCCATCCATCGCAAAAGCAACTCTTCACTTCTTCGGTAATTAATAAACGGTAAGTTTACAGCACAGTACCCTCCAATATCACTGTGATTAAAAGCATACCCAGAAATTCCACTGCTGAGTAGACCAACAACAGCACTCTTTATTCCATCATGAGTCTGCCAACTTACCATTTGGTCTCCTTCCCAAAATAGCATCCCCCATTTGGGACTATCTCTGAAACCAGCCCTCATAAAAAATACTAAGGCCTCCTCTGGGTCTTCTTCCTCCTTACCCAGGCGGTTAGCTTTCCATTCGTCTACAAACTCTCTGTTTATTTGAGCCCACAGCTCTGGGTATTTGTTGTGGGCTGAAATAGGATCTTCACCTGAAATGGTGAGTCATAATCATTAGAATGCCCTACATAGATTTTGGGAAATATTAAGTGCAAAACAAAACACTATTAGCTTTGATTGCTATGTCATTTTGAAAGAACATCTCGACAGTTTGATAGGACTGAATGAAACTTTCAGAACGTAGGGGAGAGTGAATTGACAAAATAATGTTTTTCTTTGAGCTGAAAAGGGAAAAGTGAACCAACCAGTTGCAAGATGATTGAAAACTTATTAGAAGCTCTGACAGAAAACATACTAATCCCTAATGCTTCGATTCTATGAAAGAGGCTTAACTAATAGTTTAGTAGTTAGTATGACTGTATTACAGACACAAGGAAATAACCCCTCGAGAAAATTTGTTACAAAAAATGTCAAGCCCGACTTGTCGAAAAATATAAATAAATACGAATTCAATCGAGAGTCTCTAGTTTGCTCATTCTTTTGCTCTTGGCATCAGAACCCAGCATGATCAAACTGATTGCCACCTTAAGTGGACTGTTTTGAAGAATCAAGTTGAGATATAGAACCTGAATAGAGGGTGGCATCCACAGGCAGGCCTTCACCAAAATCAGCCATCCATCCTCTGACTCCATCATCCACCATTTCCTGAAGATTCTGCTTGAACCAACTTGCAGTATCTGGATGTGTCAAGTCCAACATTCCTACATCAAAAGCTGTATTTGGAACCATGTATGGCTCTCCAAGCTTGTCTTTCACTAAAATGTCCAACTTCTTTGCTTCCTCAAAGAGGTTTCTTCTTCTATTTGGCTTCTCATGACACTGTGAAATCAAGTAAAAGCTTTCAAACAAAGTTACAGTTTTTATTCCTATCAGCTCAGAATTGGCTGCAGGAGAGACATTGCAATCATTTCACTGAAGAAGGAAAAAAGCAAGATCAGAAGAGTATGTTCCCTCTTAGGATAAATGATGGTATAAACCTTCTTACAGTGATGTAACATACTAATTGTTAAGAGGTGAGTAATTGCGAGAATTGTATTAGAAGAGTTTATTGAGAAGCATCATTGAGGGAGACGATATTTACCGGAGCTAGACATGGGTTGCAGTATGTCATCACTTTGATATGCTGAACACTAAGATCTTTAATTAATTGTTGCCATCCTGTATACCTTATGGAATCTACTTCCCAATTCCACCATAGTTGTGAACCAACCAATGTCTCTCTCTGGCCTACCCAATCCTGTGCAACAATTATTACAGGGTTAAAATGTATACGCAAAAATCTGCAACTTCCAACTACAGTAATTCTAAACTTTTCCAAAATGTACCTCCTTTGGAAGCAAACTATAATTTAAATGCATATAATTTGAAATGGCTCAGTAATTGATATGGATATTTAGATTTGGAATACAGAAATGGGACCATTGCAAGTCCTGAGCAAATAATTGATGTTGAGCGAAAGAGATGAAAAAAAACTATGGTTTTGTATGTTCTGGATATCTTGTTTATGTGCATGTTTGTATGCCCGCATATATTTAAACGTATTTATATTATTTTTGGTGCAGGGACGTGCATTACCTGCAACCAAAATGCTGAAATAGGAGCATTGTAAGTCTTGAGCTCATTCCAAATATGGCGTACAGATTCTGTGCCACCCTGCATGCCAACAACAGCTCCAGAAATAATCCAATCAGGAAGTTTAGGAGGTCTCCCAATGGTCTCAGTGAAACACTCAATGAGCTCAGATGGTGAAGTTCCGTGCAATATCCGCCCTTCAACTGAATTTCCATGTATCTGCAAGCTCCAGTATACAGAAAATGGGAAACTGCAAGTTTAAGATCTTGAATGAGACCAGTTTTGTTTTTTACTTCAAAAGAATCATGGACCTTTTTCTCTAGCTCTTAGATCTTTATTTATTTTAGAAACTCTTGTATTTACTCCTCTGACATCATATGTAAATGCTAATCATTCCCTTGTTCTTGCTAATGACTGTTGGCCTCAAATTTTGAAATCAACTTTGAATTTCTTTTGTTTGGATCAATTCCAAATTTAAACTGGCATTATGACAGCAAGATGCAAAAGTTATGCAACAATACCTGTATCTGAACTCTATCTTGCTTTGTTAGATCAAATATGGAATAATCATATCCTTCGAGGTAAAGAGACCTCATCTTTGAAGTCATATAGAATGGAGAAGGAGCGTAGGTCGTACTCCAATCGCCCCCAGCCCTGCAATGTCGATGAAATGTATTGAAATCAAAACCTAAGTCTGAAATGTATTGAAATAAAAAATTGTCAAGTCATTATCTAATTAGAATCAGATGGTTGAATAGCTAAGCTGCCTTCTGTTTACCTGTAGCTGATCAAGTTAGCTGCAAAGGTAATAGGTTGATCCCCTCTCCCAATACCTTGTTCCTGAACCAAAATGGGCACCCTTTTGCCTTTAAAATCCATGTGAGAGAATTGCTCCCCAAAACCATAAAATCTCTCGTTTTCTTCACTTGAATATGTCAAGCAAACCCTGTTGAATTCTTTGAATTCTTCAGCCTTCAGTTCCTCTAACTCTTCCTCTGATGAGGAAACAAACACAAACCCTCTTGGCCTTGCAGAGGACCAAAACCACCTAAGCCTGCGTTTCTGGAACTGCCCCAGCCTTCTCCTAAAACCCTTGTATCTTCCTGAAGCAGCTGGAGAAGCTTTTGTGCGGAATTCGAAGTTGGGTTGTCCAAGCTTCACTTGGAACCCAATTTGATTACTGTTTTTCTGCTCAAACAAAACCCAATACCTTGCACAAGTAGAAGGTCCCTTTCCCTCAAATTGTGCATTTTCAAGAGTTCCATATTTCTGAGAATGCTTCTTCTTCCTTCTCATGTTGAAAACCCAGCCAGTTACAAGCACCATAGGGAATTGGGTACCTTTAGAATCTGTTTTCTGGTCCAAATCCAAAAACCCAGATGGAGAATCTTGATCTTGAGCCTCTAGAGAGTGATCAAACTGATCGATCACCCTTATATCCTGAATGGTTTGGTGATGGCAAACCAAATGAAGCCTTCTGTCCTTCACAACAAAGGAACCCCTGCTTTCCTCCACCTCTGTTTCTGCCAATGCTGCAGAAACAAAAGCTTGTCCTGGAATGGTGGACCAAATGGCTCTTTTGGGCTGCGATTGGTGATAAATTGAGAGAGACCCACCATTGTTGGAGCTCCAAGAGAGCTGAAAATCCGTGCCAATTGAGAAATGCTGGTGTGAAGGGACTGTTTGGGAATTGAACAAGAGGTTCCCTTGGATGAGAGGGAGAGATGCAGGTGTGGAAGGAAAAGGATTGTTGAAATGTTTGTGGTGTTTTTTGGTGATTTTGAGGGTTGTCATTTGGGACTAAAGAAATCAAGAAAGAGATGATGGTGCATGCAAATGCAATCTTAAATTCCTATGTATATTTTGTTAACTTACTGGTATAGAATGCAAAATGTGAAAATTTTCCATGAGCTAGTTTTGTTGGAGGTGATCATCCATAGATGCACAAACGAAAGAAAAGACCTCTACTTTAACGTTTGCAGACAGTTTTAGTCGAGGATGAGAATTGAGAAAGGTAGCCATTGACTTGTGCAAGTTTTGATTTCACGGACATGCCAACAAACTGACCAAACTACAACATGTCCAAATTGAATTTCCTGTCTTGCTCCCACTTGATGAGAAAGGTAGTGTCTGCTTCCTTCTCCGTCTTTTCTAACTGTGTTCTTCTGTACAATATGAGTTGCTTTGTTCGAATTTTCTTTCTCCAAATATCGTTTGTATAAAAACATAACAGACGTCTTATTAAAATAAAAATAAAAATGGTGTTTTCTTACTTTCTCTAGTATTTTTATTAAGTCCCAACTTTCATGGGATGAAACTTTTTTTCCACCCCATTTAGTCAGTACTACCCTGTTATTTAATGAAAGTTTTGCTTAATAATGAATATTTGATCGATGATACATGAATGGTAATTTAGTTTAGGCCTTCTAATTTAAAGATGATATCATCCTTCATTTTTATGCATAAAAAGTTAACGAAAGGAAGTCGTAATTTTTATTTATTTACATGTTTGTGTTTCTTTTCAATTGCGTAACAAAGAATTGAAGTCAACAATATCCAAATGAAACGTGCAACTTGCATTTACATGTTTTGCTCTTTCGTGTAGCATGATTCTCTTTTGCGTGAAGCTTGAAATCACAAGAGCTTGCATTTTCCAAATGAAATGAATCTCAACTCCGTCGAATAGTATTTGTGCATCACAGTGCATGCGGTCCTATTTATGCATCCAGGTTCCTTTGAATGAACCTGGACGCAAAAACAAGCACCATTCATTCCCACACACACCCATGCACAGTGCAATTTTGGTTTAACATTTTTTGTTTTCTTTGAAGAAAAATCTGTTTCGTGTTTGCAGATTGCTCAGTCTACTTTGTCCCTCTAACTTCTGTCATTGAAAATGCATGTGGTCATGTTCCAGGGAAATATACATGTATTGAAATGCATGTGCACGTGCGATGAATGCTTGGCTAGCCGTCACTTTTTTATTTTAATTTTTCTTAAAAAGAAAAATACAATTATATGTTTGAGAGTGGTTTTCAAAGGGTTAAAAGTGATTTCTGACAACCAAAAGTGTTTCTAATAGTATTTGACAGTAAACTTTAAAAGTGCTTCTGAGTGAGCGCACTTTTTGGAAAAACACTTGAATTTCTTATGAAAATGTCAATATTATTATAATAAAATAAATTTTTTATTTTCTAAAAGCATTTATGAGCAAAAGTACTTCTTAATAAAACAGTTCGAAACGAGCTTCGTGTGTAGTATCTGCCTAATGAAGTGCAATGCAAACCTACATGCTTCCTCACTTTAATAGAATATAATATTCCAATCATTGTAAACTTCATACTTTACCCTCCGCTTCGTACGGACTAGAAGTGTGATCTCTGAGTATATCCTAAAATTGGCTCCAATTAATTATTTATCTTTTCCCTTCAAGCTCTTGACCCAACAATAATAATTAATTAACTAGAAAACACTCCACTAAAGAATTTAAGCTACATTTCCCAGAAGTTAGAAGATTTTGTACAACGCCCAGCAAGACTCAGTAACGAAAACCCCACCCCCTGGCATTATATACGCGAACTATATTGGGAATGAATTAACATTTGTTGCCTAATTGATGTCAAGCACATGATTATGAGATTCACATTAATATGATTTTATGGAAAACCCTTTTAAGTGTATCACGTTATATAACTAAATGAAATTGTAGAGAGAAACGAGGAGTAGAGGAAGACAATAGAAATTAGTCTCTTAAACTTGTCATCTTTTTCTTTGCTAATCACCTATTTATAGGCTTACAATGATAGGAAGCTAACCCACAAATTATGAGTTAAAAACTACTAATTACAATTCTAATAACATCCGGTAATTGATGTAATTGTGATCATCCACATTCTATGTATTTATAACATATCACATATTTTATTGCATTTGGAATTGTTCATCAAGGCCAAAGACTTTGAAAGAGTTGGGTTTCCAAAAGATGAGGTCGGGTAGATATTTGGTTCTACTATTGCACCTCAGGGTAAATGCTTTTTAGCCACTTAAGATACAAGCGCCTGCATTTCGATTTTCTTCTATACCGAAAAATTGTAAAAAAAAAATCAACCATGCACAAAGCTGCAGTTGATGAGCAAACAGTCGAGTTATGCATTCAAATCAAGAATGACTTGAAGGGATCTAAAGAATTGTACTTTAGAATCAAAATCGCACATTCATGCCCTGCAACCCTGCAAATCTCACAGCAGCAAGATGGTCAAACTCAAGCTCAACATCGCTAAATAGCCACAAGGTTTTGCATTACATTAAAATGATCCTCCAACATGGAAAAACTAGTTTCCGAATATAAGATTGAAATAGATGGAAAAGACAATTTTAAACCTTATATGCTGAACCTACAAATTTACTGGCAGATAGTTGCTCACAGATCAAGGATTCAAGGTAGACATCTATGGTAAACTACTGGATACCAAGAGAAGCCATCAAATTCCTCAATCAAGCAAATCAGACACCGCTGTCTTCTTAAATGGATCAACTTGTGCCAGCTGTGCCAGTAAAGATTTGTTGGGAAATATATTATCTGCCTTCATCCTCTCCCAGATTCCATAAGGTGAAGTTTTGGCATTTATGTAGGCCTGAATTAGAGATTGGAACTGACGAAATCGACCCGTATAACCAGCCTGTCTCATCCTATAAAATATCTTTTCTGCGCTGTGGGTGTCACCTTTCTTTGAATATTGCTCCATAATGGTCATGTAAGAATTGAACAGTGGCTTCTTCCGGTTCGTCTGGGCAGCCTTCTGCAACATAGAGTCAGCCTTTTCAAGCTCACCTGCTTCCACATAGAGTTTCACAAGTGCATCCCAAATTAACGGGCCGATGTCACAATTGCTATCCGCCATACGCTTAACAAGATCTTTACCCTTGGTGAGCTTCTTTCCATTTGCATAGACCTTCAAAAGCACATAATAATGCCTTGAAGAAAGTTTCTTAAATGTATTTGACATCTTCTCAAAAACTGCCTCTGCTTCTTCAATTTTATTCAATCTTCCCCAAGCTTTAACTGCAGCCATGCACTCTTGAAGCCGAGGATTTGACTCACAGACCTTCCAAACTCTCTCCACTTCATCAACCTGTCCCAACTCAGCATAAAGAGGAAGCAAAGCTTGACAAGCCCAACGGTTCACTTTTAAGTTTCCGCCTTCCATATCTTTCAAAACTGCCTCAGCTTTTTCTTTAAGCCCGCCAGCAGCATAGTGCTTAGCCAAGATGGCTTTTACAGTGATGTCTGGCTCAATGCCTTCAGCCTTCATTGTCTCATAAACTTGATCCATTCCAGTCATGTCATTGGACTGGCCTTTGGTATCTATTAAGAGTTTATAAGTAAAGGCCGTCGGCTTGACATTTTCTTTCTCCATTAACAGTAATACATCTGCCATTTTCTTCTTGTCAAGCCTCTTGTAGAGGAGTAGCAACTGGTTGCAAGTAAATGGTGTGACTGGGAATTCCAGGTCCTTCATTTTGTTGAAAATTTCTTCAGATTTCTTCAAATTGTGGGTAGAGACAGCGTATGCCAACAGGGTTCGGTAAATTACCTCACCTCTAAAGGATGCTGGGATTGTCTCAATGTATTTCTCTGCCTTATAGAGGCCACGTACTTTGGCAATTAAGTCAACGCGAGATGCATAATCTCTTTCAACAAATTCAATCTGCTTATGTTCCTCCAACCACTCTGAAAGCTGCAAAGTTGACAAAGCATCACACAATATCAAAGTTCCGTGACCACGAATTCATGCTTTTAAGGAACTAGGAAGCAAACACAAGAAAAGAAGATGCACTTGTGGTCCAAGAATATATACTACCATTCTCATTATATATCTATTGACAAAACAAAACTGAACAGGAAGTACAACTATGACAAATTTGTTCTGGTTTAAATCAAACTATAAGATAAACAATGGGAGCATAAGTGGCCAAATGAGAATGCCATAGTCATTTCAACATAAACCACAGAATTTCATCAAAAGTATCTGACAATTCATGACTTCAATGCCTATTTTTCTTTATCTGCCATAAAAAATTAAGAAAAAGGACTCAAAGCGATAAAGTTAATGATGTCACCATTTAATTTATCAAAGCGATAAACAGAAAGTCTATTAACATAATCAGTACTTATAAGTTATATGCCATTGCATTTCTCAACCCAATTCACTTTCTCTCGTTGCAGGGTGTAATCATACATTTTCCTTTATAGAAACGAATGAAATACTCAATAGTCAGTACTAGAACCAGAAAGCACAAACCACATTCAACATTTGAAACCCTCTTTGTAAAGCAAATTACAAGCGCTAAAAATTACTGTAAACCGATGGTAGACAATAATTGTTAAACCATAATGTCTTGAACATAATAACTAGTCCTCAAGACTGTATGACAATGATATAGTAATAGGAAAATAAAGAGAAACATGTGAGAAGCAAAGACTTTCACCAGACTCTGAAACAATAATGGATTTAATGGGACTATGAAATTAGAATTTAGACAAAAGTTTAAAGAGAATGGTAGAAAATATATTAATCATTATAGGTGACATATCTTAAGAAAAAGAAAGAGATCTTTGAATTAAAGACATGCTCAAACCAAACAGGAAAAGGGCATTAAGTCAAACTTTAAAAGTAAAGGTTCATAAAAAGTTCTCACTTTGAGGATGGATGATTCTAATAGTAATAGAAAACCCAGCCATGCCACGTTACCTTCTGGTTACAAGTCCTCTACACATTCATTTTTGGGTCTGAATCCTCTTTACGTACAAAAGGGCTGAACTTAAGATTATTTTCTAATAATAGATAGATTAAAAGTAACATTTCTGTTAACTTTCCAAACATAAAGATCAAGAAATCGAAGTCTTGCGAAGATATAATGATTTATGAATATGATAACTCATCTGTTAGACACAAAAACTTAATCTGTAAATAGACATGTTCGAGACAAAAACCATACAGTCCATTGTCTGTTTTACTTAAAAAACAAAGAAAATCCTAGTAAGCAAGAACTAAGTACACCTGATGCAGTAGCCACAGCTTGGTTAGAAAAGCATCCTCTTTGGAAGCCTAAGAATAAGCCCATTCGGCCAACTCAAAAATTAAAACATTTGAGTCGAGAGGGAAATATCCATGGTAGTGCAAGAATCAGGAAAATAATGAAATTAATAACTGAGTCAAGAGTCTATTTATTTGGGTCTTATGAAAACACAATGTCTTTAAGTTTTCTAGGATTCTCCTATGATTTTAATATTTCAATGAATCATTTGCTATTTGTAGAAGTCATTGAACGTTCTATTTGAAGCCTAAAAATACGGCTATCTGTTGTGAGCAGATCAGACTGGAATGAATGAAAATTAAAGGCTTGTGGAAGGCTTGGTGCTTTGTGTGTCTTTTATCTTCTTCTCTCTCTTCTTTCTAAATTCTTCTTGATAACTCTGCCTTCTCTAAAATAACTGCAATCTCAACCTTCTTTGTTCTCTAAATATTTTATTTCTCCAAATTTCTATCATTCTAAACCCACACCATACTCAAACACTTACCCTTGTACTGTCCTGCATCAAGACCTGTTCAATATTTACAAACATACAGAACTAAGACTAAAGATTTGCATTATTATCTGAGATGTATAAGTTTTTTGGTGGAAACAATATGTGCATGGTGGTAGGGAGACATGCTGTCATGGGAATCTTTTATGTTGGTGTGAATGGAGAGGAGTTGAAGAATTTTTTAGTGACCAGGGGATGAGGAGGTGGACCTTCCATGGGATAAAGTTAGTTTTCGGATTTCCCTTTAGGAGTTGTACCTTTAAAAGCTATAATTCTATACACTACTTTTTGTTGGTCTTTTGCAATGTAAGGTTGGTTAGCTAGGTTTTGCAGTCTTTGCTAAATTGTTTAGCCCGCACCTTCTACTAGAACATTGTACAACTTGTCCTCTGTATTATTCTATTATTTTACAATGAAATTTTGTTCCTTATAACTTGTCCTCTGTATTATTCTATTATTTTACACTGAAATTATGTTCCTAATAGAAAAGAAAAACCAAAGTCTAAAGACAATATATTATGTACCAACAAGTGGAACGTAACATTTTGGACAACAGAAAAAGACCAACCCCTAGCTATACAAAACATTTTTGGATATTTGAGTTTGATGCAACTGCTATATTTAACAAATTCACACACAATGCTGCAGGAAGGCTCACAAAGCAGCAGCTATGTTCAGATATGTCTCTTCTGTGATAATCAGCTATGTTGTGATATCTGTATAGTATAATATATACACTAAAATCCAAAAGGATTTTGACAGAACAAATTTATGCAGCTAAGACCAAAGAAAAACCATTGATATTATTGTCTAATTATCAACATCTTTACGTATAAATAGAAATAAAGTCAAATCACCTGTAATGCCCTCCCAAACATTTGACGCTTGCGAAAATGGAACATGGCCAGCGATATCTCTGCCCTATTTAGATCATTTCCTGCTTTAACCCACTTATCAAGAGCTCCATGAACAGAGAACCCCGGGAAAGCTAAAATGGCCTTGAACAGTTCTGAAACATTCCTTTTCCTTGGTGATCTTTTCTCAATTGAATCAGCCCCATTCTCTGACAACTCCAACTCATGTTGAGAAGGCTCAACTTCTTCTTCATCTTCAGAGAGTTCTGGTTCAGAAATTAATTCATCTTCATGTTGGGAAGCCTCAGCACTAGGTAGTGTTTCTAGTTCAGAAAACCCATCTTCCAAGTCATCTTTCTCTCCACTGCTTTCTGCACCAGCTTGTGAAGAAAAGCTGCGTCTATCCACTGAGAAGTTCCAAGAAACTTGTGTTGTGTAGTATAATCTCTTGGATGACAGGCATCCATCAGGCATTGATTTACAGGACTCATGGAAACAAGCATCCTCTTGTCCGTAGGTGATTGGTAGCTCCAAATTAGCACAACATGCACGAGAACTTCTTATGTTAAATGCTTGGCTCCTGGACGTAAAAGGAAACTAAGTATCACATTATATCACAAAACAAAATAATAGGCAACATAACGTAACCAAAAAATAAAGAATTTTACTAGCACACAGCCTGCAAAAAAGCAAAATGAAATAAATAAAAATAGCAGGACATATATACTAAAAATGATATACATTATAAGATTCATAAGATGGTAATGGGAGTCAAGCTTCTACTAGAAAAATCATATTATGAATTCCTATGAGGCCAAAGAAAGATAACATTGTATCTGTAAGAAATATTACAGAAACAATGGTAACTTCTCTAGTTGTTATTCTCTATATTAAGATATCCAGAGAGATACAACATCAGAAATTATGTTGCCATATCTCATAATCTGTAAGACAATTTCTAATAGGGTAGGAAAAAAAGAAACTAAATTACCCAGTCTACTTCACTCCATGAATTCCATTCTTTTTCCTCTGCTTTTGTATTTGCTTTTAGAAAGGTAGCATGTAGAAAACATTTATTTTTAATATCCTTCAGAATATTCTCTCTTTCATTTCCGATAGGGTTAACTAATTGCATATACAAGATAAACTAACACTAGTAAGCAAAATTCAAAAATAAATAAAATAAAATAAAAACACAGACGCCCATAATCCACGCTCTTAAGTAGGAAGCCCCTAAAACCTCTGAAACCCATAATTTAAATTCCGTCCCTAAAACCTTTAAAACTACTACGATGAACACAGGAACCCTAGAACGAAAGAGTTACATATATACCTGAGAGGAAGAGAAGCACGACGAAGAGCCCACATGGCGACAGTAAGCAAATCAGAAACCCCTAGCAGGGAAAATGGAAATGGCGGTGCTGATTTAAAGAAAAAACGAAACCTCAGCTCAGAACTGACCCTCTCTCTCTCTCTCGCTCTCTCTCTCTTAAACCCTAAACCCTGTTTGGTGGGCTGGCTTGGACTGTATAGTGAGCTTCCATATTCGTAAACTAGTGAACTAAAGCTCCCAAGAAATTAACCCTTGGCCATGCTTTGGGTACAAAAAAAAAAAACAATCATAAAAACCCTATGGGCAGGAGAGAACCAAATACAGAGCCCAAATATGAGAAGGCCGAACAATGAATGAAAACAAAGGTTAGCCCAAACGGATAAGGCCCAAACCAGACAGAAAAGACCACTCCAAAAGCTAAAGACGAAGGAACTCTTCTGTTCTTCCCTGACGCACTAGAAGGAACTCTTCTGCTGTTCCTTCACGCACAAACGTTGATCCAAAGAGACGAATCTGAGAACACGATTATTTTGACGCACAGCAAAGCATTGGTGAGTCCTCTTCTTCTGTCTTCTATTTCTTCGTCCTTCTTCTCCTCAATCAAAAGCTTTGAGAAAGAAAACCCTAGCCCTCTTTTCTATTTTGTCGAACCAGGAGGGAGATAGAGGGTTGAGGTTAGGGTTAGGGTTTTGGGTATGTGTTTGGGCCCTATAAATTGCCTTAACGTGAGCTGAGTCTTAATAGTTTCATTTTCCATGCTAACCTAATGAAATTGGTGCTGTCAGGTGGTAGCTATCATGGATTTAAACTTAGACTCTCCACCCGCTGCAGACGGTGGTGATGCAAAAACAGCATTTCGCAAGCCTGCAACTGATGCAGCCAACAGGAAGTATCGGCGCCGTTCTCCAGTTGGCGGTTCATCTCCCTCTGATGGTCAGTTTTCCAAATTTTTTGTTTCCATTTTCACAAGTTAAAATGGCGCAGAGGATTATCGAAAGGCTTTTTTTTTATAGTGAATTTAGCAATTTGACTTAGCACTTAATGTATAAGTGGTGGTGCTGATTCCACTTACTGCTCTGCTTATTGTAATTTGATGCTTGAAGTTAGTAGAAGGACGGTTGTATCAATTGATTTCTTTCGTTCAAGTTTTCATTTTTATCAAAATGTATGCACAGTCGGGTAATCTAGTGGCTCAGAGGTGGAATGATATGGGGTTTTTTTTTTTTTTTTTTTTTTCATTTTCAAGTCAAAAAAAATCTGTTGACGTCGTGCAAAAAAAAGGTTTCCATTAACATTATTTTTTTTTTTCCAGGGAGTCCTATGCATGAGCATAACTGTAGCCCAAAAAATTCAAGGGAAGACCCTGGAAAAGTCTCTGAATATCAAACAAGAAGGAGCGATGATGGGAGGGAATTAGAGAGGGATTCAAACAGGAGGTATTATGGAAGAAGCAGTGATTCCTACCGGCATTCTGATAGACAATCCTCCAGAAGTTCGCATGGGTACTATAAGCATGATGACTGCATCAAACATGACAAACACGCTGACGAAGAAGATAAAAATTATCAGAAGTTATCTTCTCGTTCTGGTAGGGAGTCAAGAGGTAGTGCTTATTATGATCATATTAAGTCAAGAGAATATTCAAGAAATTTGGACAAATATTCTCGTGATAAATATGATTCTGGATATAGGAACAAAGATATAGATAGAGAATCTTCATTTCCTGAGAACCAGAAATATAAAGATAAGGACTTATCGTCTCAGAGTTGGATCTGGCAGGAGACGTGGACATTTTGAAGAGATGGAAAGGGAACGAGACAGGCATGCATTGGACAGAGATGTTCTGGATGAGAAAAAGGATTACCGTAGGAATTCAGGTGATTATATAAGTGAACGGATTTTCTCATATGAAGAGTCCAAGGGGCAACGAAGTGACTCAATTTCCAGGAGAGATGAAGGTAAACATCGCATGAAAGAAGGTTACAAGAGCGAATTAAAGGAATTGGATGATGACAACGTTTCCAAAGAGCAAAGGAAGAAATATGATGATAAGGAAACTGGTTGGGGCAACAGAATTACCAGAGAAACATCAGAGCGGTCTGCAGATAAACATTATATAAAGAGCGAAAATCAAGAATCTACTGCAAAAAGACCAAAGTTATTTAGCTCAGAGAAGGGCATTGATGGTCGAAAAGATGGTAATGGTTTTTTTATGTTTCTGTATTTGATTTTAATCCTTAAAAGTGCTAGTCTAAGTCTGTTCTCCAATGATGTCACTCTTTGTTTAGTTTCAAAGTTCACAACTACGGCAGATGGAAGGGAGTCTTCAAGTTCCAAGCAAGTTCAAGAAGATGAAATGACTACTGAAAAAACTCAGGCCAATGATGCGGAGGCTGCTAATGATATAAATGCTGCCAAAGTTGCTGCGTTGAAAGCTGCTGAATTGGGTATGTGGTACCTTTTTTAAATATTGCATCCACAGGACAACTTTTGGCATGAAACCGAATATTGACAATATACTATATGATTGTTATACATACCCATTCCAAAATATAATAATATTGACACATACACACAACAGCGCAGTTATGTTAAGTAGTTAAAGGAGCTAACATAAGTAGTTAATCTTAGGTTGTGAGATCTTCTTGTACTAGGATCAATGACCAAAAGTGAAAGTGTTTAATCTCGAAGAGTGTATACTTATTTTTCTTGTTTTTTGAATTCATTACTAGCACCTGGTATGTGCACAGTAGATTTTTAGTGAGGACTTAAGTTGAGGTCATGAATCTCAGAAGTTTGTTTAGATATGAACTGTTGAGAGATGTATCTCATCCATGCATCAATTTGACAATTGAGATGGAATTCCTCAAATGTATTATGTCATTAGGGTACTATGTTATGCCCCTTTGGCCAAAGAATAAGGTGGTGCGTCTCTTTTTAAAGAAAGAAAAATGTGTGGATGTATGTATGTATTGTTTAATATCGTATTATGATTAGTGTCATTTTAAATCTCTTGGCCCAAGCCTAATGTATATGGTCTCTTGCTGAAGGAAAGTAATAGATGCTAGATGAAAGGGACTTTGGAGGTAGTTGTCTTTTCTAGATTTGCTGGTCTAAGAGAAAGATAGAGTTGTTTGTTAGGTAAACACAAAGTTTAAAAAAACTGCTAGAAGTACGACTTCAACAAAGACCCAAGTAAAAAAAGTAAATGTATCCAAAGTGCTACACAGAAACAAACTTATCAAAATTTACTGAAAGAGAAAAGAGAGAAAGCAAAGCTGCACAACTAATAATTATGCCCATAAAAATGTCTCTCTGTTAAAGTAACCTTGTCGCCAAGGCAAGTTCTGGAAATCCACCTCAGGTTTAATGAACGTTCTTCATAGTGTTTTCTCTGGTAGTTAGGGTTTACAAACGAAAGAGATGGAAGAGGGAATTATTAATTAGTTTCCTAATTTATTTGTTAGTTCCTAGGTTCTCTAAGTTTTCCAGATTTCAGTAGGATTTCTAAGTTTCCTATTTTATTTGGATTAGGATTTCTTTCCTAGAATAAGTTTAATTTTCCTTTTCACTCTAGGGTTAGGTTATTATAAATACCCCGTCTATGTAATTCATTATGGAGTTGAGTTGTTGAGATATAAAGAAAAGCTTATTTCCAGAGATTGGAGACTACTTGGTGTGAAGCCAAACCTCTGGAGTGATTCCAGACCTATGCCTTTTGTTCTATTTGCTGTTTTCCATTGTTTTCGCTTCTGCTAAACTACCTAAGTACCCAACTCACCCATATCCTATATCATTTGGCCATAGAGTAAGATAGTTGCTAAGGTGGATCTGAAATGGAGACTTGTTCCTTGGAGTTTGAATAGTTGCTGCTAGAAGTTATTAGGGAAAGTTCTCTATCTCAATGACTCGCAATCATCATGGGTATTCCTTGAAATTTGGAAAGAATATCAAAGAAAGCTTGTGCAAGTGCAACACAGGGAGCTCTTTTAAGGATGAGATAAAGCCATGAAATGTGCATCTTTAGAAAACCTATCTAAAAACAGACTTCATAGGTTCATTGCTGGGTGAGACTCCATCTCATCCTTACTAGCTGCACACTTCATAGCTTTATCTCACCCATATGTCTCTTAGTCATAGCTTGGTAAGATTTTAACTTGGCATTTACATCTGGATGACTAAGGGAATGTTGAGTTCTTCCATCCTTGCCCGTATGATTTGAGAAACAGAATGTAAGGTTATGTGCTTGGACACTGCATCTGCTGCTGGTCCAGTGATCCCTGTGAATCTATGCAGTCCTAACCCAAAAGTTTGGAGAGTCACTGTTGTGAAGGTGATGGAGGAATAAGCGAAAACAGCCTTTAAAACTTTACCTCAAACATGGAAAGGAGAGCTCTAAGGGCCAAAGATCTAATTTGCATCTGTTGTATGATGTTGGGCCTACTTGGGATCTTTGCATGGTTATAATCAAGACCACCCTATCCCACTGGTTACTACTAGATTTTGTTTCTTTGCTGGTTCTCTGTTGTTTCTTTGGGTAGTTGGTACTGTTTTAGAATTCTCTAGTTGTTTGTTCCTGTGGACATCTTGTCCATTGTTTTGTACTTATCTTTTTTTACAGAACTTTGTTTCATCTATGTGTATATATATGTGTGTGTGTGTGTGTGTGTGTGTGTGTGTGTGTGTGTGTGTGTGTGTGTGTAGTGTGTATACACATTCCTTTATGTATGGCTTGATTGTATGATTGGGAGTCATGAATTATGTACCGCATTCAGCCTAGGAGAACTCTATATATAGGCATGAAAGAAATTTGGGGACGGGAATAAACTGACAGAAATTTTCAGCAAGCATATGCTTCTATAGGATTATGTGATGCGTAAGGTCTCTAGCAATTCTTAAAATTGTACTAGTGTGATTCTAGTAGCGTCTATCATTTTCTTGTAATTATCTCCTGTCATCCTTGACTTTTCCTGTTGTTCTTTGCCTATAACAATTTGCAGCAATGATAAAAACCCAAATTAAGCAATATCAAATTTTGGTTTAGGTCAATAAATATTTTCATAATTCGGGTTTAGTCAATGAATATTTTATTTTTCAACTTAGATCAATAAATCGATATTTTATTTTCAACTTAAGTCAACATTCCACTTGCCATCTAGTCAAGCACTAACTCCAAGGCAGCATTAATTCCAGCACATTGACTTATTCCTTATCTCAGTAAGTATTTAATTTTTAAACAAAACAACACATGTGAGTGTGACACAAATTTTTGCTCCTGGCCTACTCAGTGAAATGGCAATCCATATTTTGTTCACATTCTCACAAATGTCCTGCAAAAGGTGGTAACACTTGTGAAGTGAAATGTGTTCCTGTGGATTTGATGACATAGCTAAGCTGAGCTGATCCATCTTTGTCAATTAAGAAATCTGTCTCAAGTATCATAATTTTATATTGATGTGACATTCAACTTTGATGAGTAATCAGAAATTGGACACTAAATTATAAACGGAGTATATGTTCCACAGATTTAAACTCCCTGGCTACATGTGAAAATATCTGTTTGTGTATATGCAGTTAATAGGAACCTTATCGGTGTTGGCCCTGGGGGATGCATGACTGCTGACCAGAAGAAAAAGCTGCTGTGGGGAAACAAAAAGAGCACAACAGCAGAAGAGGTACCTCCTATGGTTTGGTATTTTTAGTTTCGTCAAATAACATCCCCAAAGTTACAATTCCAGCATTCAAACTTATTATCACACGCTTTGCATTTGAAACACTTACATATGAAAAATGTTATGTTGAATTTGTAAATACCTATCAATTATTATTCTTATTTACTACAAAATAACAGGGTTATGCAACATACAATATCTTTTTTCTTGAACAACACGAAAAATATCCAAAGTCCTTGCTGAGAAAAAAGTGCTATATATTTTAATTTTATTTTGGAAGTATACACCATTAATGTTATTGGTTTTATTGAGCTGTTGGGTCTAGCTTCTCTTTGTGTAAATTGTTAGATTCCCCTTTTTCCATTTTTACAGGTTGGCCACCGTTGGGATACAACTTTGTTTTCTGATCGGGAAAGACAAGAAAAATTCAACAAACTCATGGTAAACCTCTGTTCCATTTATTTTATTTTGTGTAAGTACAATTAATATAAAATTGAACCTTTATTTTTTTGTTCCTAAATGACTGACTTAGCCCTATAGAGTTTCTTCACCTACTAACACAATTTTAGAGTCTGAGGTTGCCTTGGTGCCTATGGCCAATTGTAGGGTGTGAAGGGCGAAGTAAAGGTGGAACAGAAACCCGAGAACGAAGATCAGAAGCAGAAGGAACTCCAAATGGATTTAGAGAAGCAGTACACTGCTGGACTGCGAAGAAGAGATGGCCGTACTGTTGGATTAGGTCTTTAAGCATCCTCACATTCCTTCGTACTGTGAAGACACTGGGATATTCTGTTGTACTCTTGTGCAAGAGTCACATTTATGATTCTATGCTAATTTTCTTATTGGGAGTTGTAGATCTTCGCAGAAAAATGGTTTCACATGACAATTTAACAATGTGTAAAGCTAGAAAATTCGATTGCAATATGCTCGGTATGAACTCAAGCACCATTTTCCTATTGCTTTCCAGCCATCTTAATTCATGTGCATTTGTTCATCTGTGGTCTGTTTTACTCGCTTTACAGCAACTTTGTGTGTGTTTGTGAGTTAGACCCTCTTACAGAAAACAATGTTTCTCTTTGGCGTCAAGCCGTTAAGGCTTGTTTGATAACTATTTTGTTTTTAGGTTTTAGATTTTGTTAGAAATAGAGAGCAAATACTGGGGAGAAGAGAGGATGAACAAGGGTGGAGGAAGAGTGGCTGGAAGGAAATGGAAAAAATGCATATGGAATTAGGCAAAAAACGAAAACTAGGTTTACTTTTCTCACCACCTAGTTTTTGCTACACACGTTCTCCTCTCGCCACCTTTCTTCATTGCTTATTCCCTAATATACTTTCCCTGTGCCTTTAGCAGGAAAAATAAAATTAAAACTGAAAGCTAGAAACCAAATAGTTCTCAGAAGAATTCCAATTTTGGTTCATGCATCGTGTTCTTGTAGTTTCAATATTGTCAAGCGTGTAACGATTGCAACTCACCTTAAAACCAGAATTCATGTCATGCTCGCGTTCAGGCATGGACTCAGTCTATGCCTGGGATTGGCTGCAACCCACCTCACTTAGGAGGAACCATAGCTTCGCAGCCCATGTCTTCTCTATTAGGAAGAAACGTACCACTAGACGAACTGCTAGTTAAGCATGAGTATAATCAGAGTGGAAAATGATCAAAACTGTAAGGACTTCATGGCAATTTGACCTTTTTGGTCTTCCAACATTGTTAAAATTGTTGGATTTGGATGGGCATGTCATAGATTGTTATGCTGCACGGAGGCTGAATACTCCAAACTAATCAACATCTCATTGATATTAGTGACGATGGGGGGCTAATATCACTGCGGGAGAATTCTACTAACGACGTTCTTTGTCCTGTTCAGCTCCATTGTGATTCTGTGAATACCTTAGCTAAAGAAACAGAACAAGGAAGAACAGAGAAAGGTTTTGCATTGTAGTGCTCATTGGCATAATCGCCCTCTCAATTACTAATTTAAACACTCTTTCTTTATTGAACGTGATGGGAAAATTAAAGAAATGAATAGGTAAGTGTCACTTAAGTTAAACATGCAGGCAATTCATATGTGACGACGAGCCTAACATGTGAATAACCTTGTTCTGTACGATGATAGATTTAAAATTAGGGATATTTGTTGAAATGTCATCTGAACTTATACCTTAGTTTTAATTTGTCACCTGAAAAAATAATTTAAGTGAAATGTCACCTGAATTTTTCAAAATCCATGATTTGTCACCTGAGTTTAATATCATCTGATTTTCCATCTATTTTCAAGGGTATTTTAGTCTTTTCATTTTCAAGGATATTTTAAAAATGGAAAAAATTATTATTAAAAAAATAAAGCTTAAATGTAAAAATGGCTGGGGATTAAATGTGAAAAGATATATAATTTTTATAATTTTCAAGGGTCTTTTCATAATATTTTTATAATGATTTTTCCATTTTTAAAATACTCTTGAAAATAAAAAGACTAAAATACCCTTGAAAATAGTTGGAAAATTGGATGATGTTAAAGTGAGGTGACAAATCATGGATTTTGAAAAATTCAGGTGACATTTCACTTAAATTTTTTTTTCAGGTGACAAATTAAAACTAAGGTATAAATTCAAGTGACATTTCAATGAATATCCCTTAAAATTACTATGCAAAACTTCTAATCATTACCATTATCAATAGAAATAATAAAAATATATTGAAATTGTAGAAGCTCAATCACTATCATGGTTGTTCTTTTCCATTATGCTTTGCTTTTGCCTCTACAATCAAACAATCTTTTAGGCCTTTTTGCATAAATGGGACAAAACAATCACCAACTACCAATTGTAAAAGGCTTCATATTTTAGCTTTGCTAATGGAAATACATTTTCGGAAATGCTATAATGAGGGCTTAAAGTGAGGAGGTTATTTGAGGAGGTCAAATCTCACCATCAACAAATGTAAAGAAATCATGGACTTAAATAATTTAAATGTTTTGACGGTCGGATCGGTCTCCTCACTTTGACTCCTCACTTTAACTCCTCATTGTAGAAGCTCCCAATACATTTTTCACTTGAAAGAAAAAAAGAAAGGTGAAGTAGTGGAATTGGATTCATGTAATAATTGGGTGGTGTTGGACCAACCCCACCCCCTGAGTTTGATCCAACTTCCACCACACTAGTTGCCCAACTCTTTTTCATAAGACCCCACTTGATCTGAAGATCTTTAACACATTGTTTCTTCCTAGTCCCCTCCCATGCCGACACAATTATTTTTGGACAATTTATTATTATTATTATTATTATTATTATTATTATTATTTACAAAAACAATTTAATATTGTCCCTTTCTCTTTTGGTGGCCCAGCAAAATCTTAATGCTGACACCTTAAGATCATACCATTAGCCCCCTGCCTCAATAATGGTGGTTGTTTAAGAGATGGTGCCCTGCTTGAGATGATTTGAGACTATTGCTTGCTTGGGCATATAATGCTATGTGCACCAAAAGATTTGGAGGATAATATCAGAGGGCACTTTATGGCTAGACCAAGATTCTATCACATGTAGCTCTAGCCTCAGATACCATCTCATTAGCCCATATCATTAAAGAGCTAATAAGGTGATTTTGGTATCTCCAACATCCAATTTATTTTTGGTGCCTCTAGTTCTATTTACTTTAACTTTTCAAATACTATTTGATGGGGAGATTTTTTTGTTAAGTTTGTTCTTATCACGCGATAATATTGAGTATTAGAAACATTCAATTAGAATATCTGGAATAAGGTTTTTTTGTTCAAATAATATGGTATGTGCTAAAGAAATAAATATTAAATATTAAGTTTATACACGTGTCATTTTCTAACGTGACTGGTTTGCCACTCTATAGAAAACGGACCACGTGTACAAATTCTGGTACTCAAAACCCTTAGTGAGATTATTTTGGAAAGTAGTAAATTTAGGGCATAGTTGTTATTGGTAGATAGTCACCCCTTGATTATATCAGTCCTTACCATAACATGCATAAGATGAAGCTACAATTGCAAATAAAATAATATGTCCCATTTTTGGTCTCATTCCTTCTAAGTTGTGGACAAAAACCTAGGAATTATCAGATTGACTGTTTAAAATAAATAAAAGTGATTTTTTTTAATATAAAAAAAAAGTTAGGAATTTGAACATAGATGATATATCTTAAGTTTGATTAAAATACAAGGTATGTTTATATTAATATTATTAATGGTGTTTAAAATAATAAAAGTAGAAAAAGGGGGAAGTGTCATTGTATCAAAGCTCATGGCATAAGAAGAAAAAAACATGGAAGGACATTGGAAGCATCAGAGGCAACAAGGCCAAGACATAGAGTCCCACGCATGTCTTTTTGTGATCGATAGGTATTCACAAATTTCAATTCAACAAAGTCATAAAACGTCACGTCGTCTTTCTTTAATGGGCCATTTTGGCACCGTTTGTGCAAGCAATATTATTGCATGGTTATTGTGGTCCGGGGGTGTTGGAGTTGGGTGGAAGTTAGGCAAGTAATCTGGTTGAGGATCTAATAATGTTCTTGTCTTGTGACATCTCTTACCAAAAAGTGCCACCAATCCCTATCTAAGTATAAACCCCCAAGACTCAATTACTAAGATCAGTCATAACACATGTGTATACGATTCTCCTCGTTTATAATTTTTTTTATTAAAATCAGTCACACACGTTAAAGAATATGATTTCTCACCGTTGATGAAATGCAAACCTCATATATGTGAACAATTAAAAATGGTCCACGCTCAGATGTGTATGCTAGACAAATATTGTATGCTCTCATTTTCTTTACATATTAGATATAAACAAAAGGGAGTTGTTATAAAAAATGGATGAAACATGGAGGACTCACATTCAACTTCAGGTTCATCCACATTTGAATCGTCAAAACTTTTGCTACAAACTTGGGTTTCTTCTATATTAGTTTGGCAATTTTAGGGGGCAACCTTTGTGTTAATTCACCTAATTCTGATCTAGTACCACCTATTCACCTACCATTGTTATTATTACAATTAGGCCTTGTGTTAATTCACCTAACTTCAAAAAATTTGATGACAGGTGGCTCTCTCAATCTTTACTCTTTGATGGGTTCTCCTCCAAAACTCACATGAAGATTGAAGGCTAAGACTATATATTCTTACTTCCCTCTCAAATCCTTTCAATCTGTGAACTGACAGCTGTCCCCCCCCCACTCACTTGCCTGTACAATTTGGTTCTCCTCCTGCTGGTGGGTTTTCACTGTGTCTGGATGCCATTTCATTTCATCTTAAAGTGGAATTTTAGCTTCACAACAGCTACCAGTTGCAGTGTGTAAATTAACTTCTCTTAATTAAAAGGCCCACTCCATGAGCCTACCCATTAATTCTGGCCAACCTATAGCTCATAACCACATTCTCAACTTCCATTGGTTCCCATAAAAAAATTAAATAAATAAAAAAGTTTCATTGGTTCATCTTTCTTTGTCAAATGAAAAAAGAGAAAAATAATAGCTGTCATTTTTACCCTTTGTCTCATCTTCCAGATTATATATTTGCATTCACCATTGTTTCACTTGCAAACTAGTACTTTCTCTTATTTTTCATTTGATGCCAAACTCCAGTCAATCAATCAAATGCTTTACCTCCTAATTTCTTGTGTCTCATTCATCCTTATTTCCAAGTCCTTCACTCACAAGCCAATACAATCATGGGAGGGTAAGCTAAAATTGAGTTCTTTTTGGTTTTGGGGTGAGTTTTCAAGTTTTCTTGTGTCCTGGTTCCAGAAAAGTAGGCTTGCTATTGAGTTGTTCCAACCCATCATCTGCAAATTTAAAAAGATGATGACTTTTAGTTCAAGAGTAGGAATGTGGAGGAGAGAGACAGTCTCTCTCTCCTGGATTTGCCTGACTTGACCTTGGAATGCATTCTTGAGAAGCTTTCCCCATCTGGGTTGTGCACTATGGGAGGAGTTTGTACTTCTTTGAGGGAGAGGTGCAGAGATGATCGTTTATGGGAGAGGCACATGATGGAGAAATGGGGTAGACTGATTGGGGCTGCTGCTTATAGAGAATGGCAATTACATGTGGCCTCAAGAAGCAGAGTCAGAAATATCTCTGATCAAACCAAGAAAAAAGGTCTTTTTGAGTCTCTTGTGAGTAAAATTTGGCCTTTTTCATGGATCAGACCAAAATTAGCAACTTCTGATTGCAAAGTGAGGACTAGTTTACCGGTCGAGTCAGTCATGTCTCTGTATCTTTCTCTTGAAAGTGGCAAGTTCTGGTTCCCAGCTCAGGTCTATAACCGTGAGGTACGGCTGCAATTTGATACTTTGTAGTCAAATTTTTAGTTTGCACAATTTTTTTATTTGATGTTGTTTTTTTGTTATTTAACAATTCAATGAAAACCTTATTTTCTTTTCCTGCAGAATGGTAATGTAGGCTTTATGCTGTCTTGTTATGATGCACAAGTGAGCTATGATTCAAGGACAAACACATTTCAAGCAAGGTAGAGTAACAGGGAGAGTAATTGATGTTAAGATATAAGACTGAACTTAGATTCTGGAAAGGTTTATTTCTGGATGCCCTCTCTTAAATTCAAAATGGATTCTGTTTTGCAGGTATTCACCTTATGGGAGGAGGGCAACAGAGGATAATATTCCATGGGATAGACTAAGAGCGGCTCCAGTTGATACTCCCTCACATAAGCTTCATGTCACTGATTGTCTACATGACTTGAAACCCGGTGATCATATTGAAATCCAGTGGAGAAGAAACAAAGAATTCCCTTATGGTGTGTTCCCAAATCCCACCTTCAATCCTGGCTCAATTTTATACTAGAGTTTGAATTTTACTGAAACTCGAGTGTTAGATGTTTAATGGTTCACGATGTGTTAAATGTTCATTGTATGCCGATACTGGTTTTCAAAAATTTCCATTACTTTGTAGACAAATATAAAAATAATTTGGATTTTTATGTATTTTAGGTTGGTGGTATGGTGTCATTGGTCACTTGGAGTTGTGTGATGGGCATGAGAATCGCTGCCGTTGTCACTACAGTGGTGAGAAAATCATTTCAGTTTCTGCAATTCTCATGATTTTTCTATATTTCATTTTCATTACTGGGAAATACAGACGTTTTTTCTCATGTCAATAAGTAAACAACTAAGCATAGAGCATGTGATCACATTAATGCCTCCATGTATAAATCTAGGGTATTTAGGATAACCTTTCCTCTGAATGGTTTGGAATGCAAGCACTTTCAGCATGGGGTTTCTTTTCATATGTCCTGCACCAGTTTAGACACTTTAAGAAGGTTCACTTTTGCTCCAAATGTTAGAAAAAGTACATGTGAATCATGGCTTTTCACTATGGAATGATTTATTACTCTTTTTAACTGACTCGTGATATGATGCATCCATCTGTTGTGATGATCATGCACTGCCTTTATTTCTATGTTTGTATAATTATGTCATTTTAGCTGCTACCTTGGTGGATATACCTTTCTTATTCTTTCTAATTTTCCCTTTCTGTTAGCACTTTAAGGAGCAATCCTGTTGTAAAACCAAGCTGGCATGTTCATGCCCATGAAATAGTGAACTTAAACTGGATCAAACTCTAAATCTAGACATATAGATGGCCTGAGGCTGAAACTTTCTTCTCTGTTTCTTACAATTGAGGGATTTCCCCTTTTGCTCCTTGAAGTGCAATCCTGCTTTGGAAGCAAGGTTGGATGTTCGTGCCCATGAATTACTGAACTTAGACTGGATCTAACTCTAAATCTAGACATATAGATGACCTGAGGCTGAAACTTCCTTCTCTGTTTCTAACGATTGAGTGATTTCCCTTTCTATTTGCACCTTGAAGTGCAGTACTGCTTTGGAAGCAAGGTTGGGTGCTCATGCCCATGAATTAGTGAACTTAGAGTAGATCAAATTCTAAATCCAGACATATAGATGATTTGAGGCTGAAACTTCACTGTTTCTCAAGTTTGAGGAACATGAGGCACATTAATCATGATAAAATCTGAAATCTTACATGTCTATCAAAGATTTTCCCTAACAGCTAAGCTTTGTTGAATTCAATTTTCTCATATCATCACAACACCAACTACTTAATATTATGCACATATGCAAACACTCATTTAAATGCATTCTTTGTTTCTACTGTTTATTTGTTGCTATATTTGAAGGAAGTAGTTTTCATAGTATGCTTTTCCCAGACTATTTTTCTGTACTGCTGCTGGTATTTGAAGTAGTAGTTATAACATACAAGTTTCTGACAAAGACGTACTCTTCCTCAACAGATACAGTAACACTGGAGTTCAGTCAGTACACTCCTGGATCCAGATGGAGACAAGTGACGATAAACAGGAAAGACCATCGAGAAGAAGGCGATGAAGCAGATGGCTTCTATGGGGGGATACGAAAGCTTTACAATGAGGAGGAAATTGCAAGGTGGAAGCGCCTATGGCCTACCCAAGTCCTAGAATAAGCCTTCCACTCTTACTCATGACCGCTCTGTAAATAATTGAGCCCCCCTCCCCCTTTTTTGTTGCTCTTGAGCTGTGAATGAAGAGCTTATAGTCGTATAGAATAGGAACCTCTAACAGGCATAGTTGTTGAAGCCCACATCGGAAAACGGAAGCCTTGCATCAAAAAAATTTGTGTCACGTCACCCAATATTTGTTGTCGGTCTTGAGTTGGATGCTCTAATTCTTATTAGGCAGTCACATGCATGTTATGTAACTCCCTGCTTTACATGTTTCTCATAGTTCAATGGCTAGTTTTTCTGTGTGTTTAACATGCCTCTAAGGAAATATCATATGTTCTGTCAGTATAAAGCTTGCTGGTTCTCATTTGGAGCATGCTCATGCGTTCATGAGCTTCCCACAAATGAACGGATGACCCAAGAATTTGAAACTTGTACATGGATAATCTAAAAATGCATATTAGATATCTGAATAAATTCGAAATGCATATTCTAGAAGAGTTTATTATTTTGATTTTCGACTTTTAGCTTTCTTGTCGAAGTCGTTTCCTTACACATTGCGTTTTGTCTCTCTAAATGAGCTGCCACTTTATTCAGAGAAATGAAGACGGGAATAGGAATGACTTGGGGACTTTCTAATTGTCTAGCAATCAATGGCGGACTCAGGAATATTTACAGGGGTGGGCTAATTTTTGTTGTTGTTGTTGTTGGGATCGTTTATAAGCACTATTTTTAAACAAATATATATATCAAAAGCAATATTTTCTTCAGATTAATGAAAGTGGCATACTTTTTGACTAATTCAGCATATTTCCTTTAGATTAAAAACTATTTTTAGAATTTATTTTAAAAATACTATTTTCATAGAGATATTTGAACAAAGAAACCTACAACAAACAAAGAAAACCTAGAAAAACTAAATTCAGAGGCTCAGATGAAGAACAATTTGAAGCTTGAGGACTTTGGGTCTGCGGAGTGGTTTAGTTAGGGAGAGTCCATATTTCAATATTTCCAAAAAAAAGCAATATCAATAATTTTGAAAAAAAACAAAATCAGAGAGACATATAAATATTATTTGAGCCAAATCAAAAGCTGAATAAACCAAAGAAGAGGGGAAAAAAAAAAGTAATTGAAGTATTAAAGTATTTGGCTGTAGACATTGGTGGACCCATGAATTTTGAGCGGAGGTGCAATTTTGAAATGTTAAGAACTCTTTGTAGATTGAACATCTAAGACTTTTTACCTAGATTGACCTTGGGTCCCTTCATGCATTCATATCATACATGAAAAATTGTTTTATGTAAAAATATTGACTAAGTATGAAAAATGGTTTTTCAGAATAATCATTTTCTCAAGATAAATTTTGGCGGCTTTATTCCTTACACATCAAATAAGAAAATTTGATTTTATGGGATTTTAGTATGAAGTATATATTGACTTAATGAGCCATCATTTTAGCCTAAATCGTATTTTGCACTAAAATCAATTTTTCATATTTGATTTGGTGAGAATTTGATTTTCTAGTATTTTTATTTGAATCCAAATGGGGGGAAAGGGGGGGGGGGGGGGGGTGTACTTCTTTATTTACATTGTAAACTTAAGTAAATAGATTAATATACAAATAAATGAAAAAAAAAAAGGAAAAAGACATTTACTTTAGCCCAAACATGGATCCGCCCTTGCTAGCAATGAAGTTGGAATGATAAACTTCTGCCTCAAAATGAGAGAAAACTTAAAACCTCTATAATGTCTTCAACCTGATCAACACAACATTACAGAGAATCAACATTATAGTTTCTTTCTTTCTTTCCAATATAATGAAGGTATTGGGAACATAGCTAGGCAGGTGAAGCTTGTTACTGTTTTGATTGATTTAATTATTTTGGCTGTTTTATTTTATTTATTGTTGTGGTTATAAATATTTAATATCCAGGTTTTACTTCTATATTGAATGCCTTAATTTTCTGGTTGGTGAAGGTTACATGTTCTTGGATGCCTATAAAAGACCATTCCTCCCTCACATTTGAAACACACAATACACCATCAGAATATCACATACCATAATCACCACCACAAACTAATTCTCTCCTTTTCTTCCTTTATTTATCTACTTTATATTATTATTTTGGCAATGGTTCTGTGACTTAGATACCTATATCCGTCTATGAACGTGCTCATAGCGGATCTTGAGTTTGTGTACAACAGGTCGTATCTTAAAGTCTTGTAGACCGTTAGTACCTGCACGTAGGGAGGCTACAAAGGCTTTAGGACAGCGTATTTGACGTGCTTCACTATACCAAACTCACTTTCTTACTTATTATTTATTTTGCTTTTACTTACCTATCAATTTGTTTTCTTCAATTTCATTGTACCTTAAAAGCTTTCCAATTTGTTTATATGTTATTTATAATATAAATATTTTAGTATTTGGCTGTACAGAAAAAGAAAACTATATTTTTTTTTATAACAAAGCTAATATCATTGAATTCCTTTCTTGCTATAGGATCATGAGTTACACCTTGGAGGACTGATTTCGGATGAACCTCATTCTAATATTTTAACACGCTAAGGCATACAACGAAATATTTTATGGATTATTTCACCACACATAAGCCTTATTGTATTGAGGCATAAGCCTTGCATGCATTGAATTATTATAATAAATATATATTTTTGTGGAAGCAAATATATATATATCCTAAGTCAAATAATTAATCCAATCAATTTGGAAATTATTTGACTAAATTAGGGATCCTTGTCATAATTAGGGATTTGATTAAAATCAAATCCCTAATTAATTCAATCTCTCCAAATTGGGGGAGAATAATTCATTTCCATGTGTGAAAATATTCTTCCAAAATCCTAGCCTTCAAGGTTCCTATAAATACATGGTTACGCACAAGGTTTGAGGAACATATGAAACTCAGCAGAATCCACTCTCACAAATCCTAGCCGCCACACACACACACACACACACAAGGCTCCCGCTACCACACACGGCTCTAGTCACTCGGTTCTCCCCGAGAGAAATCCCCATACACTTTGTTAGCTACTGTCACCCATCGGGTGTGGTCTTTTCACTCCGTGTTGTTTTGCAAGGAGAAAGAGAAGCAAAGAGAAAGAAGGGATCTTGTGACGAATATTCTCTAGGGAGGAAAATCACTCCCACAATTATAGTATAATGTAGAAAAATATTCATTGTCATTCATCCATAGGTGCTTCTTCCTCCTTCCCCTTCTATGGAGTTTTTCTTTAAGACTCACACAAAGAAAGTGACTAAGATTTTTCTACGTGAAGACTATTATGATTAATTCCTAGGGCTTCCACAAGCCATGAGACCTAGCAACATGTCTTGGCTACCAAACTAAGTAGAATATTAGAGAACTTATTCAGTTAAAATTTTAATGCAATTTGATCCTTCTCTAAGCCTAATTCCATTTTAAGATGGTTTGGTTCGGCCGATACAGGCCTAAGCCCAATTCTTTTTCCTTTCATAATTTTTCAAAATTATTATCCCAATTATAACAAAAATAAATAAATAAATAAAATAAAAATAACAACTTACTACTTCTTTTTTCTTTTCATTTTCTAGCATATCAAACCATCCTAAAACTCAATATGCCATAAAACTTCATAGTCACTGTGGGCTCGTTTGGTACACCGTATTAGACCCTGGATAGGAGTAAATAGTCCATGTCAGGTGTTTGGTGTCAACTTGTATTATTTAATTACCCGACTATTTTATACGGGTTGAGCTTTTAATACTCTTCTAACCTGACTAACTAATACAACCCACACACCCCGGTTTAAATAATACACGCTTAATTATACGGCCAGGGAAAAAGAACACGCGTTCTACAAAAAAAAAAAATTAGATGCTCGTTTCATCTTCTTCTCCCTAGGGTTCTTCTCTACTATCTTCTCCACAAGTTATTTTCTTCATTCTTCTCTAGGTATCCATCTCTCACTCTCTCTCTTTTTCATACTCTCTCCAATATGCTTCTTCTTGCTTCTTCTCTATTCTTTATATTTTTCAATTTTTTATTAAATTTTTGTGGAAATTAGGTTATGAATTTTTCTTTTTTCACATTTTTTTAATCATATTAAACAGAGTAGTGCTGGTTTTCATCCAAAAACAAACAACTGTTGTTGGTAGTTTAGTTGAATACATACATACTTGATGACTAGGAGAGCACAATTTTCCTCTTGAACCATTTTCATGATTGATAAATTTTCTCTTTTCCTTTTCTTTTTACGATTCCCAGGCTTGTGGCCTTGGCTCTTTTGATTGCAATGCTTATGTTCTATTACTACTTTCTCCTTCTTCTTGTTATACATGGAAACTTTGATGTCCAATACAGACGTATGCATCTTACCAAAAAAATTCTTGGCAAAAACAATTGAAAAACAAATCTTGTCATATGAATCTTATAAAAAAAAAAAAAAAAATTCGTGTCATTTTGAATCTCAATTTCCATTAAAATTATCAAAGATTTTTATTTTTTTTAAATAGTCTGATCTGATGTTATCCGGAACATCACCAAACACAGTATAACTTAGTTAGACTATTTATCCGGAACAACACCAAACGCCTTATAATATTATAGATAAATAGTCAGTACTCTTCGGAACAAATTAATACTATCCGACGGAAATTAGTCAGTACAGTCCAACGTACCAAATGAGCCCTGTATGTATTATTATGGGCACCTTTATGACTGCCATTACAAATAACAAAGAAAGTGATGATTAACACACAATTCATAATGAGTTTCCCTCCTCTCAACAATATAAAAGGTATTCTCCCAACAATTCACCTCCCACCTATCTCTAATCCTTATCGAGAAAATGTAACATATGTTAACTTGTTATCATACCAAAAAAAATATGTTCATTGTTATTGTTAAGATGTTAACTCTAAATATAATTGCAATAGGCTTGTAACTCAAGTAGTTAAGAGTATTTATTTATTCACTGGGAGGTCCTAGGTTCCCCCTCCCTTAATTAATATCACTTATATATATATATATATATATATTATATATAAACTATGAATCTTGTTTACTTCGTTGGTCAATGAAGTTAATTATTTATAATAAATAGTAAAATGTTTCTAATCCAAAAGAAAAAATATTTGTATTACAAAGTGCAATAAAAATTTGGTAACCAAAATTTTTCATTTTATTTTTTATACAAAGCAATAATTTATTATAATTTATAAAAAATGAGATTCGAACTTAGGTGCAAAAATAACAACTTATGATTAATCCAGAAAATTCCAGATAAAAACTCCTATGAGTATTTCATAAAAAAGATAGTTATTCAATTTTTGTCAAGCAAAATTTAAAAACAAAAAGGAAATAGAAAACAGGAGGAAAAAGGAAAGAAGAAAGAGAGTTTGGAAAGCAAGACAAAATCAAAACGAAAACCAAACGCCTGAGAAATTACAAGAAGAAGAAGAGATTGTCAACTGCGAAGGTCGTTGTTGCTTCTTCCTGCTTCACTGAGAAGATGAACGGCGGCCCCTCTGGTTTCCGTACGTAGAGTCTCCTCCCCCAATTACCCTCAACCTTCATCTTTATTTCGTTTCATGCCCTTCTCTCTCTGTTTTTCTCTCGATTCTCTTTGTATTGCATGACCCAAATGCTTTGTTGTTTCTTTTATCACAGACAATGCTCCTGTTACCAGAGCCTTCGTCATTGCTAGCGCTCTCTTCACCGTCTTCTTCGGGTTCCAGGGCCGTTCTAGCAAGCTTGGATTGTCGTATCTGGTGCTTTCTCTTAAATTTTTAGTTAATTCTAATTTTCCATGAATTTGTTTATTTTTAATGTTAAATATTGACGAATTACTGTGTTTTAAGATGATTGCGAGTGGGCTTTGTCCCAAATTTACTTTTTTAGTTCTGTTATTGATTGTGCTGTTAAATGTTCTGTTGAATCTTAGTCTGCTTTTATGGATCATTCTTGCTTTTTCATCAGCATCACGATGAACTGTTGCTTTATTGTATTTTTCAAATGCTAAGGGAGTCAATGTTCTTTTATTTTTTTTGGGTAGAAATACCTGGTGGTCAACATCATGGAATTTTTGGCTCATAATGCTTAGTTAAGCCCCAGTTTTTTTCCCTTGAAAGGGAAGGGGGGAATCGGAAATAGATTTTACTCATCTGTAGAGGTACCTTAAAATGGAATTGATTGCATGTGATTTCACCGTTTTGTTATTTGCTATGTGCTTTATTTTTAGTTTGAGTTTTTCTATTGGGTGGCACCATTATTTTTCTAATCACTGTTGGCCATTCCTTGTCACTTGTCAATTACACTTGGATTTTGGTTATTCACTACTGTTTGGAAAACTCAATATGAGGTTGAAAACCTAAAACTACCTTGCTCCGCTATTTCTGGATTTCTTTCAAGTAGGGTTGGAATACTTGGCTTGAATTCTTTTGTGATCCTACGTTACTTCACTATCTCCGTTGAATATACTTTCAAAGTATCATAAAACCAGATTTGTCTAGATGTTTGGGGATGAGTTGAATTGGGATTGTGTAAACAACTTTAGTTTTGGTTGAACTCTCCCACCTGGAGATTGGAAAATGTTACATTTCAAGGATCTGAGAGCTTATGGAGATCTCCAATGATTACTGTACCTGAACTTTCCTATCATGCAGGTCTTCTTGTATGTTAGAGGAACCTAGCTTGATTAGGGCTGTTACTCGTTGGATTTTATTTCACCTCGACCAGCCTAAAGTTCAGTTGTATAGTAATCAAACTAAAAGTATATAACCCAAAGAAACCTACCAGTGTTTGGTTTTGATTTTGGGATTAAACTTATGTCTATCAAGATGATAAATATTTTTGGAAGTGGTCCAACCAGTATCAAACGGTTCTTTGTTTTATTAATCTTGGTCCAACCAATACCCTCCTAAGAACCTATTTCTGGTTCAATTTCTTCAGTATGGTTACTTCTTTAGTGAAATTCCCCAATCAAAATATGAAATGAGATTAATGTAGTCGACTATGAATCTTGTGAGAGATATTTTTGGGTATTTATCTCATAGAGGTAGGCGAAGGATTCCAGACCGGCAATGAAGTAAGCCCTAATCGATTTAACTGGGGTTTGCCACATGAGTTAATTTTTTTTTTTCTTACGTTTAGCTTGAGTGGAGGTTATATTTGATCTTGAATATTTTACTATTTCAAGTGGAAATGTTGGCCTTCAAGGAAGAAGTGAAATGGAGGTACAGAGGAAATGTCAAATGAGCTAGAAATGAGGATGGAAACACTAAATTTTTTCACAAGATAGCTAGTGGAAGAAGGAAGATATATTTTATAGAAAGATTGGAAGCAGAAGACTGGAGTTGTAGGTAATAAAGAGGAAATAGAACAGGAAGTGGTAAAATTCCTGAAGCTAATGTACTCTAGCAATGAAGATTCAAAAAGCATTATTTTATAGTGGCAAGGATAAGTCATTCATTTTTGTTGTTTCAGAATGCTGGGATTTGCTGAAAAGTGAGATCTAGAAGGTGATGGAGGAATTTTCCAAGAATGAGATCATTAACGCAGTGACTAATGAAACTTGTATGTGTCTAGTTCCAGAAAAAAATAACAGATTCCTTGAAAATAAGGGACTTTAGGCCTATAAGCCTAATGCCATGTTTATGTAAGGTGGTGACAAAAGTTCTGGCAGCATGCTTAAGGGAGGTTATGGGAAGCAAGATGTCTCATTCTCAGGGAGCATTTCAGAAAGAAAGACAAATTTTTAATGCAGTACTTGTAGAAAATGAGGTCGTAGAGGAGGTGAGGCAGAAATGGGAGGAAGGGTTGGTGTTCAAGATTGATTTTGAAAAGGCTTACGATTATGTGGAGTGGAGGTTTTTGGAAGAAGTATTGGAGCACTGCCATTTTTGCAGTTTTTTCTGACTAATTTGATGACATTAAGGTGTAGAAGATACTCTAGGGCGCCTTAAACCCCAAATCAAACTTTACCTAATCCCCAAACGGAAGAAAACACAAATTATTTGATTGGGCATTGGAACACTCCTTGTGTGCTGCAGTAACGAAACATTGCTATATATATGTTCACAAAATTGTTGACTGTGTTGACTGCATGATCAGATGATCCATGGTGTTCAGCGGTGTCTTGCATATGTGTTGCACAGTTGAAACACACTTATATTTATATGATATAAATTGCAGTTGTGTTATAAGTATGCACAATGCTCTCTGGTCAAACTGATTCATTGCATAGTCTATGTGCTCAATGGCATCTGATATATGTGATGTCTTGCAGATAGAAAGTTTCGTATATTTGTATTATGTCTTTCTTTTTTTAATTAGTGGAATTCTTATATGAATTCTTACCCAATACCTTTTTGTCTTTTTGACAGGATATTTTTGGGAAGTTTCGCCTTTGGAAGTTAATTGTGTCAATTTTTGCCTTTTCATCTACGCCAGAACTGATGTTTGGGCTGTATCTGCTATATTACTTCAGGGTCTTTGAGAGACAGATAGGTTCCAATAAGTACTCGGTGAGTAACCAAGCTTAAACTCTTCATGACTTCTCCTTTGATGTTTATTTGGAATACCTGGTTCAGATGTTATATCACAAATATCTTGTACCTAAAGAAAGGACTAAGCTGGTGCCATACTTACTGTCTTGCGACTCTTGTCATGTTATTGAAAATCTTAAAGAATTTCATCAGTATGGATGAGTTATAAAAAAATATGAAGGGTATGCTTGGAATTTTCTGAAGGGGACCAGTTTGCTCTTATTTGGATTACATAATAAATAAAAAGATTTAGAGCCTGTCTGGATGCTTCTTAATAAAATACTGTCTAGTTTGAAAGAGGCATTTTGAACAATTTTTTATAATTTCCAACAAAATAAAGAAAGCATTTAAGAAACAGCAACACCCAAGTGCACTATCAACTTGACCATTATCGGCATCACCGCCCAACAGTGCCTAGTGCATAACTTTCACTGTAATCTGGCTATTAAACAATGAAAGAAAGGAAGTTTCCAAAAATTGAGTTTGTGACTTGACAGTTTATATTACACTGCAACAGGGATATGGCCGCTATTACACTGGCTGCACTACTTTTTCACCTCTTGGATTCCGCTAAAATTATCGAGATCATCATTCAAAATTAATGAGAACACTGCTTCAGTTATTATTAATTCTGCCTAACATTGTAATATGTAACATTTTGTCTTGGGGGGCTGTTGTCACTAGTGCTCATACCACAACCACTATACTACTTTCCACCTTACTGCCATTATTACTTCCTCCTCGCTTCTAGTTGCCATCTGTACCATCACAAAAATTCAGAAAACCTCCAACAATAATTCTGTTGCTACACAGCCACATTCTTCAGCGAACTGCTATAATCTCCACTTCCACAAAAGCCATGCTACAACGGCAAGTACCAATATCCATGTAGTATCTCCACCTCTGGTGTGCTATCACTGTGCTTACTGCTCCAACACAAAGACTACCAATTAAGTTTTTGTGGAATAAATTGCTTTACTTAGGTTTCTGAGTAAGGTTTGCTAGGGTTGTCAAAATGCTTGTATAATCTTAAAAGTTTAGAATTACGAAATCCAATTAATTTAATTGCTACTGTAAATTTCAAGTAGTGGGATTTCTGGTATGATAACGTTGGATTTTTTCATATCCTACAATATTGCTTTCTTGCCCACTAAATTTTCACCTTTCCAATATTTTTCCTCAATTTTATTATTATTTTTATATTCTTCTTGCAGACATGCATGGCAAAAAAGGGAAAAAAAAAAAAAAAAAAAGTTTCACATTGTGTCTTTAGCCACTTAAGCTAACTCTAATAGATGCTGTTCTCATCATCTGTGGCTCACATATGATGTTACAGAACTATAATCGTTAAAAGGGACAATGTCCTAGTGTCAAAATTTTCTTTCATACCCTAAGTGGTGATGATTGTGCTAACAAAAAGATGATGATATTCCTTTTGCTCATTCATGGAGTTGTATTTAGTACCTCTTAAGAAATATCATTTGCCACTATTGGTCAGTAATGGGGGTTGGCCTGGATTACTTAGTGTTGCGTGGGGACTAAAGTAGATAAACATGATAAATTACTAGGCTGTTTTCAAATTGCAAAGGGGTCAGCTCTGCCACCAGCCCCAGCCCCCACCCCCAACCAAAATATATATATACAGAGAGCCTTCATTGAGGGATCCCTCAAATAAGCTTATTTGAGGGACAACCTTATAGGGCCCACTCGCATTGTATTTCACTAATCCAAACTGTCTATTCTTTTGATAATCATTCCAAGATCACCTTACAAAAAATCACTTGAATCTGATATCATTTGACCACTCAATTGAGTTATTGAAATTTTAGTACTTTCTTGAAGCACCGTGTTCATTGATTTTGTAGGACACAATAGGATGACGCAACGGTTTTCGATTTGTCTGACTTTTTGCAAGGAACTATGAATGTAGACAAAATAGATGGTTTAGATCGTTGAAAAAAAAAAAATCATAGGGGACCCTAAAGGGTGTCCCTCAAATAAAATTATTTGACGGATCCTTCAATAGAGGGGACTGTATATGTATGTGTATGTGTGTGTGTGTGTATATATATACACACAGTGAGCTTCTATTGAGGGATCCCTCAAATAAGCTTATTTGAGGGACACCCTTGTAGGGCTCACTCTGTATTGTATTTCACTAATCCAAACCGTCTATTTTGTAGATATTCATTCAAAGATCATCTCTACAAAAAATCACTTGAATCCGATATCATTTGACCACTCAATTGAATTATTGAAATTTTAGTATTTTCTTTGAAGCTCCGTGTTCATTAATTTTGTAGGACACAATTGGATATCGAAATGGTTTCCGATTTGTCTAATTTTTTGCAAGGATGATCAATGAATATAGACTTAAAAAATAGATGGTTTCGATCATTGAAATATATATATATATATATATATATATGACCTGTTCGTTAAGTACTGATGTTGTCTTACTTCTGTCGTTCAACAATATAAAATATGAAAAATAATGTAATAGATGATTTTTTTTTCCTCTTATATGTGCAGGTGTTTATTTTGTTCTCTGTGACTGTATCATTACTCTTTGAGATCCTTGCTCTAGCATATCTTAAAGGTGCAGATTGTCTCTTCAGCTCTATTTTACTCTTCTTAGTTGTAAATTTATGTTTCATTATTGTGCCTTTGGTTTTTCTTTTCCCTATCTCTATGCCACTTATCCATAGTTACCTTGCATGCACTGGCCTATTTTTTACTGGACATTACCTTGATTTTCTGGAAAATCTCAAGCCTCTTAGAACATAATCGTTAGTGAAGATATGATTCTGGCAAGTTCTATTACGAGACCTCTTGCGTGTATTTGACTAGTTCACCCTTTTCTTGCCCATCACTTTTTCTGATGTTTGTTGAGGTTTGTGGAATCTGAACTGTAATCCTCTCTAATGGAAACCCGTCCTATAATTTGGCCTTAGAGAAAGGTCTTCTGGAGTTGCACTGTTGCCAGTTTGTTGCTTTGCTAAACCTTACCTCCTTTTGAAGTTGTTAATGCCAATTAGGAAAAAGGAATCTTCTATATTACAGCATGATATGATGAATAGATAGTTGTCTTCCTTTCTAATGCAATAGTTACTGCAACTCTGAATATCATGGCGTCTTGATGTGAGCTGTGGCAGAATCAGTGCTCCTACTGGTGGTTGCTTAGCTGAACTGGCCCTTCTGCCAAGTTTCATTCTTCTAGGGAATTTACAGAAAACTATGTACAGTTCCAAGTATTATATTGCAGACTGTTTCGGTGTTTCTTTCTTTTTTCTGTTTTTTAATTTGTGTGTTGCACTGATAAAGTTGGAGTCAAATCACTTGTCTTTTGCAGATCCTGCAGTAAACCTGGTGACGTCAGGACCTTATGGTCTTATATTTGCATCTTTTGTACCTTTTTTCTTTGACATTCCAGTTTCAACACGCTTTCGTGTATTTGGTGTGCGCTTCTCGGATAAGTCTTTCATATATCTAGCTGGTCTACAGGTAAAAAGTGTCCGATAAAGTATACCATCTAACCATCTATGTTGCATGACAAGTACATAGCTGTTCTGTCCTTCCCCCATACATTTAATCTAATTTTAGTTTCTCCCTTGCAGCTTCTTTTATCATCCTGGAAAAGATCAATCTTACCAGGGGTATTTGGCATCCTTTGTGGTTCCTTATATCATCTAAATGTCTTCCATATCCGCAAAGCAAAGGTTATTTTTCAATCTGATGTTTGAGTTTCACTTAAAATCCAATCAAAACAAGAAACTATGCATTTGTTTTTTCTTTTCTGCATTGTATTTCTAGTTGCAGCCAATAGCTTGACATTCTGTTCAAACAGTAAATAATGTTTCCTCACTGCTCTGAGCCCTCTTAGATAACAGAAGATTATGCGTTGGCCATATAAAAGGAAATCTGCTAAGAGGCTAAGGGGGGTAGTGGGGTGTTGCCAGAGGGTTAACAAAAACCTAAAAACGGAAGTCTCCATCTAATTTTCTTAATGTGTTCAATTACGAGCTCTTCAGCCCTTTCACATTCTGGGCCACTCCGTGTCCACATTCATTTATGTGCTCTGTCCTGTCCCTAACTTAAGTTAACTGTCATTTAAGATAAATTCTTTTCCTGAACAAAGGTGGTTTGATAAACCATATTACCAATGCCGCTATTAAAGTTTTGCTTTCTCACTCTGAAATATGGTGGCTTTTTCAATAACTGGACATACTTTATTTTGGACTTTAATATCAGTTACAGATCACACAGCAGTTTCAGTCAGAATCACTTTTGCTTCAATTCTTAGTAGTGCATTGTATACAATGTAACTAAGTTAAAACCATCATATTAGACTTTCCACTCTTTCAAGGAAGAATGCATTTTTCTGGGTATGTGCTTGTGCTCGTTTCATGTGCATGTCTCTGTCTGCATGGATACGTGTACTTATGGAATTTGATTCAGTCATGCATTCTGCTAAGTTACTTTTAGTGGAAAAAAAAGTGCAATATGGTTCGGTCATGTATTCTGCTGAGTTTATTTTAGTGGGGAAAAGTAGTGTAATTAAGACTGCCTGCTGAATGTACTTTTCCCCCACTTAATTTCTCACATTTACAGAACTGTTTACTTAAGCATATATGAGTCAATTTAGTTGCAGATTTTGCAATTGAGATTCTTAATTATTGTAATTCATGGCTGTACATGTCTCTTCTGATATTACAGTTCCCAGAAGTCATTGCTTCTTTCTTTTCACGGATTTCTTGGCCATCAACGGGGAGCCCGCCAGCAGCACCAACTAGAAATATTGTGGGAAGTGCAACACCATTCACGGCTCGGCAAGTAGAGGCAAGAATTCTTTGTTTTCCCTCAATGCTTTGGATCTGCGATTGACTTTAGTACGTATAATTTTTCCGAATTGTAGATATAAATTAGATGGACACCTGACTGAGTAATCTCTATTATCTGTGAATGACGAAAGCTTTCTAAACAAAATATTAATTTTATGGGAAGAACATGGTTGTTAAAGGGTCTAGACAATGCAGGACTAAGACTGAGCATATTGAATGCAAGTTTAGTCAAACTGGGATAGGGACCAGAATGTTTCCCTTGGGTTTAGAGGAGTAGATGAATGTAGTTCGCATACAAATTTGTGTACACAGAGGTACATATATAACATTTATCAGTTAGGGAAAAATTTATGGACCCTATATGGAATGTTGGCCAGCAAAAACATACAGGCAAAATGAGGGTAGTTGAGACATATATGTTTAAGATGGATTGGTGGTAGTAAGAATTAGGGATGAAACAATTCGCTCAGGTGGGTGTGGCACTAACCAAAGAGATGATGGGTCTCATTTGCGATGGTTCCGGTTATGTACATGACGAGAGTAATGTGCAAGTTCAAAAGAGTAACTTGATCCAGGAAAATAAGAAATAAATAAATAGGTAGGTACTGGTATGATTATTGAGGACGTCATGGAATGAATGGCAGAAAAGAAACAATGTTAAGAGCCTCAAGTAATTAGGAAAAACGGTCGCATAAAAAGAAGGGAAAAAACTTTTGTAAAATTCTTTCGCTTGATATATAGGAGTGCGTATATTTATTCTGTCGCTATAGGCTTTGGACTTGCACTATATCATATCATGTACTGGTCTGATCTGAAATTTCCATCAACATCATCAATTTCATTGTTTGGTTTCAGAGAAATTATCCCTCTGCCTTGGCTTCTGCCACAGAGCCAACGGAGGCCTCCATTGCTACTCTGGTTTCTATGGGCTTTGATAGGAACTCTGCCAGACAGGCACTGGTGCAGGCTAGAAATGATGTCAACGTAGCTACAAACATCCTTCTAGAAGCGCAGGCCCACTGATTCCAAAACTATAGTTCTGTGAAGACAAACCTGGATATTTTTGAATTCAGGGATGGAAGATCCATCCATATCTAAGGGTAGCAATACAAATTTGCACATTCAGAGGACCGGAGATGATGATGTGCTCTCAGAAATCCATTAAGGCATTTGCAGTATCTTAGTCAAGGATTACTATTTTATTTCCTTTCTCTTTAGTTTCCTTGTAGCTATTGCGTTCGGGATATGTATTTATACTCGATTTATGCAAAAGTAGGAGGCTGTAGAATTGTCTGCATCATATTGGAATTTGGAAGCGTCCATATTCTCTTTGAAAGAAAACCCGAGATGTACAGTTGCAGTGTATTGCATTCGGACTGTTAAATATATGGGAGTCCCCTTTTGACTTGTTCAGTCATTCTTGCTTTACGTTCCACTTTCTTTTGCCATCACTTGGTTAACTAAATTCTCTTAAGATTCTTAGATGCGCATACCTTCGTAAGTCTGGTAAACTGTCATTTCCCAAAAAAAAAAAAAAAAAAAAAAAAAACACTAGAAACGATGTAAAGGATACAATTCATATATAACATATGAAAGAGTAATTACTCCCCAATCTAGGGATTTTGTTCGTATTATATGGTAAAACTCGACTTCTATAGCAACTTATCCTGTTGTTATGCAACTGGATGGTTGTAACAGGACCTTATACGGTATATGCGATCTCCATAGTAACTCAGTTTATAATCATAACAATTCATGCCAAAATACCTCCAACACAACATTTTCAGTCACCTAAACTAAGTTTGCATTGGAAGGAGAAAAAACAAAACCCAGGTCCCCGAAATCTCATTTAACACAGATCAAGGCAGCATTTTCTCTATAACTGTGGCTGCTCAATTTTGATATGGGTAGACAGTACGAAAAACTCCATAAAACTTAGCATCCTTTTCGTCTATGGTTGCTGATTGTCTTGGAGACTTTATACCTTGTTAAATAGTATTCTGAGACTTTGAAATGATCGTTTAGAGGGGTTTTGGACCCTTTATCCTGATGGGGGCTCAACCCAGGCTTTGCCTTGACAAATATTAGACAGTGCTGATGTCCACACGACTTCTATGAAGCTGGAAGGCGGGGGTGATCCAACTCCCGCAACTGCATTGGATGCCTGACCAATTGAAGTAACCCAATCGAGCTTCACAATGTGCACATGACAACTTGCCCTCCAGTGCTCCTTCTTCAACTGTGAAATGAGAGAACATATGAAGGATTAAATTATTGCGTGTTTCTAAGACAAATCACATTGATGCCTCCAAAAGAAATAACTTCTACTTTGTTTAAGTTAAGGTATAAGGAAACCAAAATAAGCTTAAGAAAAATAAAGAAAAGGAAAACATCAAGAAATGCCATATAGGTTCAGAAATAGGAATGTGAAAAGGATGTGGATCCTGTCTGAGTGTCAAAATCCATATTCGAAACTTTTTTCATTATTCATAATACCACATACTGGAACAATTGGTCAGTAAGAAAAATAAATTTGCAGTTGACATGTAATCTCAAGTGACTATTTGATCACATAATATCCCAGTTAAACAACTGTCAGCATTTATTATACAACACTAAAATGAAACGACTCAAGGAATCCCTTTTGACAAGAGAGGTCTTCAGCATGATTAGCTATTACTGCTATGGAAAAGGTAAATACATATATAAATATGGCACAGTTACCTGCTGTCATCCACCTTAGAGGCTCAACAAAAATGGATGAACATTCGGAATCCTCAGACAAGTTGCTACTTTTTCGCTTTCGCCACTCAAACGATTTTTCACCCTCTCCTGGAATGTGATCCACAACATTGTCCTGCAATGCAACAACTCTTCGGCATTTCTTGCAGCGGAAAGCTGGTGTACCAGTTTTTCCTCCATTTTGAGCTGATTCTACTCCAGAGGCAACTTCAATAGGCAACCCAGGATCTGCCCCAAATTTAGAACTGTCTATTTTATCCCCACGATGATAAGATTCGCCTGAAAGAATGGGATAAAATATATCTATTATAGCAGCAAAAACAGAAATTCACATTTGCCACTCAATTTGAAACCTCCAGTGAAATGCGTAGGCATATATTATAATGTCTACTATGCTGATCCAAATAACTTTTCACATAGTAATATACATCAAGAACATTGCCATGCAATTGCTACACCTTCCACAATTGTCACTGCTGTTCTGGTAAGCATTTGTTTTTCTCTTCTCCTAAAATGTTACGTACGGTAGAGGAGAACGGCACACAATTTAAAATTAAAAGATTCAGAGGTATGGTTCATGGATACAGTAGCACCATTGTAGCAGTTTTTGTGTTAGTTTCCCGAAGCTAATTTGACAGGTGAGATTATTTTTATTTTAAGGTCTACAATTCAACTCAATTAGGGTTTTCTGGAGATTCTAACATTAATAAATGGAGTGAACTAAATTGAGACAATCTTGTTTCTGGAGTTCTAAACCTTTGGCATTTTTGAGTTCAATCTAGAACCTTGGAAGCTTCTCTTAGGGATTTCTCATAACCCAGCAGTGTCTCCATGCTCAATCAGAAAGAATTCCAACCCTCACACTTGTCAAAAAAACATTCTAGTTCGATGATATACAACCAATTTGGTACGCCAATGCTCCTTAATGCCTTCCTATCAATGAACTTTTCATACAGTATTCTATTACCAAAACTTGGAAAACTAAAATATGAAAGCATGAATGCAAGATGTACAATCAATACCCCTAAATTTAGAGGGAGGGGAAGATGTAGAAGAAAAAATAAACTTGTACCCAATACTTTCAGGCGAAAAGACTTATATATGGGGCTGGCACGATCAACCTTGAAGCCCATTTCCTCGTACATTTTGAGCTGCAACACCATAAAAGTAAAGAGTAAAATTCACTATGGGCTGGATTAGCAGAAATTAATGTTATCTTGTACAAGATGTGATATAACAGCGCCTTGCATCACCTGATCTAGAAAACCATCATTGGGGCAAACAAACTCACAGCTTTGCCTCAGGGATCCTAGTGCATCTGGAGGATTGCATAAGAGGAAGAAAAAGACTAAAGCAGTTAAGCATTTGTAACGCACTATTCTTTTTTTCAATTCAATCGCTCATATATTTTTAAGGGTGATGATTTTGGCACTCCAACATCTCCCACACTCCTATACTCTCTCACACAAGAGGACTATATGAGGGTTCCAAAATCAGCCTAAAAAAAGCTGATGCACTCCTCTTGTGTGAGAGAGTAGAGGAGTGTGGGAGTTGACATTTGGAGTGTTAAAATCATCTCCCCTTTTTAAAGTTATACAAGCTTGTGAAACTAATTTTTAGCTAAACTGAAGAGGAAAGAAAAGCAGCTATTTGGATTCCAAAAATATAACAGCAACGTGAATTTATATACGAACACTCGCGATACTTAAAACAAGCAATGATTTGTTCACACCTTGTTGTGATAAATGTTCTGTTCTCATCAGATATGCTGTAATGATAGCTGCACTGCAACAAACACATGCAAACAAACAAGGGTGTAAACCTTTTAAACTTGACAATTCAGAAAACTGGAAAAGCTTTCAGAATGTAAGCTCCCAATACTTTCGACATTATTAGAAGACTCTTGTTATTCTAAAAACTGAAAATTATAAAACTGAGAGAACAATATGTACCTTCTGGAAACACCAGCAAAGCAATGCACCAAAACAGACCCCTCTTTTCTACTCTTATCAATAAAATCCAAACAGACATCCAAATAATCCAATAAATTCTCATTCTCCATATCTCTCAGCGGAACCCCCATCCTAACCAGCTTCAAATCCTTGCCTGCATATTCCAACAAGTACAAAAGCTTATCCGAGAGCAAACAACTTTTCGACCCATCACCAGAATCGTCCACAGAAGCCGACCCACCAACAGACCCGCCAGTATACACCTTCTTGATTTCCTTTGTGGGAATTGTAAGACCCTTCTTCCATTCGGAGAAAAACGAGATTGATGCGGAACTCAGAACTGAGAGAATGTGTGTGATCTCTGTGCTGCCATTTTGGAGAACCTCTGCTGCATCGCCGATGTTGCCGATGAATAGATTCTCACGAACAAGATACGGCATGACCACTGAAAAAGATTTGATTTTTTCCTAAACCCAAGATTATCAAAGCAAGAAATCCTTGTTCTCCCCCTTTATTCAGGTCGGCTAGTGTGTGTGAGAGAGGGAGAGAGAGAGGGAAGGGGATGATGAGTCTTAGGTTTTTATTTTTTATTGTTTTCTGAATAGATCAAAGGTATATTCTGAAAAATGAAAAAATTATCCTGATAGGTGAAGGCCCTTCACTGAACTGAAGGGGACGATGGGTATTGGGTTGTTTTCTTTTTAATTTTCTAAAATACTTTTTAATACTTCAAAAGTATTTTTTTTCCCTCAAAATTGAAAAAATTATCCTATAAACGTGACGATGTGCAAATCATGTGACATTCCTTTTAAAGAACCAGAAATTGATTAGCCTCGCCCTAAATTAGGGATGGGCACAATTTCGGGTCAATCAAACTAAACTGCCTAATTCGATTATAGTGGGTTGGGTTGGTCTAAAAATAAGCGGGTCATAAGTTAAAAAAATCATAAACCGCTATGTATGAGTTGGAACCAAAATTTAAAGTAAATTTTATTTTGAGTTAATCCGACTGAACAATCCAACCCAATCATAGTGGGTTGAGTTGGCCTAAAAATGAGCAAGTCTTAAGTTTAAAAAATCATAAATCGCTATGTATGGGTTGAAACCAAAATTTAAAAGCATGCTTAATTTTGAGTTAACCTGACCAACGCCAAACCCTATTACAAAAAATTTGAGTTGAGTTGAGTTGGCCTAATAATGAGCAGATTTTGAGTCCAATAATTCATAAAAAAACTATATATCAGTTTGGGACTAAAATTGACCTAACACTACCCATGCCCACCCCTCCCTAAACCCTTTTAACCCCCATAGAAATTTGGAAGAACAAAAAACACAATCTTGCAACTCATAATATTAATCTTCCTTCTTTTATGTTCCCTTCATCTAAAAACTATTACCCCTATAAATTAAATCCTCTGGCCTTTTAATTCCCCAAGTCTTTGCTGAGTCACCATTTCTTTGGGCCACCAAAGCCTTTGCCAATCCAATTGGAAAAAATTATTAGAAACCAACAAAAATAGACATGCTCTGCCTCTGTAGATAGGCCAAACCTTAGTGGTCTTGACCCACCTTTTACGGTGCACCAGATGCACCCATGCTCCATTGTTCTTTATGAAGTATGTGCAGTGCACATGCCAATTGAGTTGTAAAAAAATTAAAAGAAAACCTGCTATAACAGGTGAAGGTAATCGGTTTGTTATGTGATATTTTAGCGCGCTGCTCTCCAAAATCCAGAAAACTTTACTGCTAAATATTTTAGCACGCTGCTCTTCAAAACCCAAAAAGCTCTATTGCTGAATATTGCGATCTCCTCCATTGGTATCTCCTGTAGTGGTTGTCAGTTGTTTCGTAAGAGTTAAAACATTGGGTATCAGTTGATTTGAAGCTTTCTAAGGTTAGTATTGAGCAATCTCAATTATCTCTTGCTAAGTCCTAACTCACCTCACCTCTTTTTTAAGTTAATTATGTTTATGGGTAAACCTTAATCTCATCTCTCTCTTGCTAAGCCCTAACTAATCTCAATAATTTTTAAGTTAATTTCTGTTTCTGGGTAAACCTTAATCTCAACTAAGTTTTGTACCAAATATGAATTGAATATGTGTGGGTGGGTAACCTTATTCTTTATTATAAAATTTGAATGAAATTTAGTAGCATTGTAATTTTATATTTTATACAGAGAACAATCATTGTAAAATTATGCATAAGAATTTCGTTGGATGTATAGAAGATGATTTATTGGAGCACGAAAATGCAATTGCATAGGGGTCATGCAATTCATAGCTTTCTGTTTGTCAATTGGCATATGTGTTGGCATATTACTTTCTAATTGAGTTTGTTTGATATGATTGACGAGAATGCAATTTCGTATATGGTTCAATAAAAGTCCGTTTGATAATTGGAATATGAGTAGACATGATATTATTTTAGTTTATTCGGTATGACTGACTAAAATGGAATTATATAGGGTTCATGCAATTTGTTTCTATGATTTGGCAACTGCATATGAGTTGACATATATTATGTGGTGAAGATTCCTCCATTGATTGGTAGCTATTTACTTAAGGTTTAAAGCACTTAGTTTGAAGTTTTGTAAGGGTAGTATTGAAGAATCTCATTTATCTCTTGATAAACCCTAACCTTTTGTAAAATTAGTATTGCGTAATACGACTTGTGTTTTGCTAAACCCTAACCTCACCTCTTTAAGTTTATTTTTGAAAACGTAATATTAATTTCATTTCTGTGGGTGGGTAACCTTATTACAAATTGTAAAATAGTCATTAGAGTCAGTAGGCTAAGAACAACCATTAAAAGTGTTTCGTGATGCCTCATAATTATATTGGATATGTAGAAGGTAATATATTATAGCACGAAAATGCAATTGCCTAGGGATAATGCAATTTCATAGCACCTGGTTGACAATTGACATATGAGACATGTTATTTTTCAATTGTTTATTTGATAAGACTACTTTTTGTTTTGTTTAATATGTTGTGTTCTTGGATGTTCGAACTATGGAATGGATTGAAAGATTTAAAAAATAATGGGTTGAAGTTAATTTCGTTCACATATTATTAAAAATTGTAAAATTTCCATGAAAGTGGATAACATGAGAACAAGCATTGAGATTGTTTTGGATGCCTGAGAATTACGTTGAATGGGAGATATATTGGAGCACAAACATGCAATGCCTAACGGTCCTGCAATTTCATATTTCCTTTGGCCATTGCATATGAGTTGAAATATTATTTTCCCATTGATATGAGTTGACATGTTATTATTTTCTATTGAGTTTATTTGATATATAAAATGTTTTTCTTGTTTAATGCAAGCTCATCATTAATTGGAATTATAAAATGGTGAGAAAGAACAGTGATGTGCATAGTAAGGGCAAAAATCCAAAAACAATAAAAGACGAGTCCAAGATGGTGATTCATCGCAAGACCGGTTATTTTAACTTTTTGTAAGTGTTAAATGGCTCTTCTAGTATATCAAGTACTTTTTATAGGACTAACTAAATGTGAATGTTTTAAATAGGAAAATAAAGGGCGATGAAATGAAGGAACAAAAAATAGTGGAGAAAGTGGATACGAAGGTGATAAATTGTAAACACTACATTTAAATAGAGACGTTACAGCTCACAACTTATAATGAATTGATTGAATTTTATTATTTTCTTCCTCAGACGAAGAAGGAAATCGCTAATATGTGGCAAAAGTTGGATGCTACTTAGAAAGCAGAGTATGAATCTAAAACACCTTCAACGAACGCCTCGAACTAGAGTTGTTTGAAGATAGCCACACAATGCAGTCCGAAGGATATAAAGGACACTATAAATGTTTTAAGTGATGAGAAAAAAAGCAGCCATTGAAGAAATGGGATTTGTTTCGTTGTTGGAAATGAAGTGTGGAAAACTGTCTCATTCAATGTGTCGTTTTTTGGTTGATAAATTGAATCCTGCTGAATCATCAATCGTGCTACATGGGAAAACACTTAAGATATCTGTGGATGACTTCGTGCGCATAATGGGTGTTAAGGATGGAGGAGAGGAAGTTGACTTCATCGGATCCATGGATGACCAACACATTGTAAATGTATGAAATTCTTTTTTGGGTGGGAAGAAGCTTTTAAAAAATAATGAGTTGAAGCAGATAATGGTGGGGACAGAAGAAGCAGGTGACTTTTTCAAAGTTGGTTTTGTCATGTTTGCTCTATGGACGTTGCTGTGTCCAACCACTTCCGTGTATGTGAATCTAAAATATCTGCTTTCGTTAAGAGATAGCAAGGCAATAGCAAGGAAAAATTGGGCAAGTTATTCATTCAAATTTTTATTAGATAGTGTCAGGTCATTTAAGGAGAACAATCAAGTTTACATCGGTGGTTGCTTGTTATTCCTTCAATTGTTTTACCTTGATGCTATAGCTCATGGTAGTGTACTTGTGGATAGGTCTGTGCTACCACTCACTGTGTGGGGAAAAGTAGAGATCGAAAAAATGAAGAAGTGGCTACAAAAAAGAGGGGGGTTTGAATGTGATAAGGTAGTTGTTATGAAAACTGAATATGGAGGTCTCAGAGATGATGCCAAAACAATGACTCACTTTGCCGAAGAGTTAAGTTCAATAAGAAAGGATGTGGCAACTTTGGTAGCCACTGTTGCTCGTATGGACGAATCGCTCTCCAAGGTTATGTCTGAGTTATCATAAAAAACTAAAGAGAAAGAAAGAACATTGCACACTCCATGCCCTCATGAACATGAAGTTAAACTGAATAAGGAAGATGATAACATGTTTGATGGGGTGTGATGGGGGACAAGAAGACCTTGGAAATACTAAACCTCCAAAAAGTAGGCCAAACAAAGAAGACGAAACTCCCAACAAGCAAGATGACAATGTGAAAGGATTTGCAACTGTTGATACAACTTTGGCTCCCTCTGTTGAAGTCATCCATGAGAGAAAACATGCAAAACAACCTCAAAATGAGATATGATGAGTATTGATTGTAGCTTGTTTGTATGTGTTTTCATAATTTCACTTGTTGGTTTACATGTTTGGATGATAACAATCATCGAGTATTTGATTTGCATAAATCATTGTACTATGGATTACGTTGTATTTTTATTTGGTTTTCTCCCAATGTAATAACAAAGTTAGGTATCCTTATTTTATGCAGATTCTTTGTATCATCTAATATATGTTTGTTTCAGTTATATTGATTTGTAAATGCTATTCCGTAATGATTTTTGTAGTTCAACAGCAAATAGAATGGGTCACAACGGACTGATGGGAGTGGTGTAGGCTTGGAGGCTTGGTGCAGGGTTCTGGGGAGTTTTTGGGACTTCGGCCATGAAGAGGTCTTGGAGGCATGCATATTTTCACTTCCTTGACAAAGTGAAAGATGATGTCCTTGATTTTTTTCTCAGCCATTGGTACTTATCTGCAGAAAAGATCCTAGAGCATAGAAGAAGCTGCACATGCGAAGGCATATGTATGCAAGCAAATAAAGCAAAGTTTAGAATTATCCTTTACAATTTTGTAATTTGGTTATTGCAATATGAATTTATACTTTGGTTGTGCCTTAACGAAACAATTGCTTCAATCCATTTGAGTCCGAAAATAAAAGATTTAATGAAGTTCCTCACAACAAGTATAACTGAGGTATGTCCTAGAGTAACATGTGCAAACACATCCACTATCAACAAATTAGGATGTTTATAAATTGTTTGGCAACCTCACAACTCAAAGCCCCAAATACACTTAAGAACACTCACCACACAAAAACAAATAGAGGAGGAAATTATGAACCTTAACTAATGCTCTCTAGGCCCGAGTGCTAAAAGGGCGTTATTTTCCCGATGTTGATTTCACTAATGCCATTGGTGGAGCCAGACCTTCATGGGTTTGGACAAGTCTTCTGGAAGGAAAAAGGGTAGTCATTGATAGAGGTCGAATACATATCATAAATGGTGAGAATATATACTTGTATCTGGTCTGATAGCTAGCTCTCCTCTCCACATGATGGTCACGTGACTCAGATCAACCTTGTCCCCACTTCTGCAGAGATTGACTATTCTACCCCTAATCAATCAGATTCGCAGGATGGAGTCCAACTTTGAGTCAGTTGAGTGGTTTCGTGGAAAATGTGGCAACTAAGGAATTAAGGCTACTCTATCAGTATTCTTGTTCAAAAATAACTTGATAGCGTGTCCGCTACGACGCGTACAAAAGCTCAACCATCTGAATTCTCATTTACTCCTATATAAAGGGCATCTTTGAACTTCTTAATCTTGCGTACTCATATCTTTAGTCCTACAGACCATCCCATTGCATAAGAATCATGGGTCACAACAATGCTGGTGCTTCCATCCACCTTGTCTCACTAATTATACTGTTAGGAATTTTATCCCTTGAAACCATTAAACTCGGTTTTTGCAGTGATGATCATAATGTAGGATGCATAGATATAGAGAGGAAAGCCCTTCTCAAGCTCAAACAAGGCCTCATGGATCCTTCCGGACGGCTTTTGTCTTGGGTAGGAGAAGATTGCTGCAAATGGAGTGGTGTAGGCTGCAACAACATAACTGGACGTGTCAACAGGCTCGATCTTCGCAATCGTGATTGGATGGATTTTCACGGAGCAACAGAGCATGCATTTGGTGGTGAGATCAACCCTTCTTTGCTTGTTTTGAAAGATTTGGATTAATTGGATTTGAGCATGAATGATTTTGGAGGTGTCTTTCCAAGTTTCATTGGATCACTAGAGAAACTGAAATACCTCAATCTCTCTGGTTTATCTTTTGTTGGAGTCATTCCCCCGAATCTTGGAAACCTCTCAAGGTTGCTTTATCTTGATCTTAAGAGTTTTGGAACTCTTGAGATAGACCTTCGGTGGCTTGCAACTCTTTCTTCCTTAAAATACCTTAACTTGGGAAGAACGAACCTTCCTAAGACTACATCCTATTGGCTTCCCACTGTTAATATGCTCCCTTCACTTGTTGAACTGCATTTGCCCTCTTGTAGTCTTCCCATGCTTCCTCTCACTGTTCCTTCCATCAATTTCACATCCCTTTCAGTTGATCTCTCTCGCAATAAATTCACCTCCACGATACCTACTTGGTTGTTCAATCTCACTAAACTAGAGAATTTGGATTTGTCACACAATAGTCTGACAGGAAAACTGCCTGATTCTTTGGGATATCTTAAAAGCTTGAGATACCTCAACTTGTCGATTAACTCACTTGAGGGTTCAATCCCAAAATCAATTGGAAATTTAACATCTTTGGAGGAGTTTGACCTTGCATGGAGTCAAATGAGTGTGAACAAGATTGGTAATGTTGAGGTTAAAGACAAGGATGTGGCAGATGTCACCGTTAGAAGAAAGAGGGTTTATATTCGGAAACAAAAAAAATCAGCAATGACTATACCAGAAACATGTACAGGCCGCGATCAGCCTAGACCTCGGTGCCGCAAACAAGGTTGGGTGATGGGACTCTAATGACTGACCAGTATATATTTTTGAGAGCTTAGATCTAATGCTGTGATGGTATTGGTTTTGGTGCATACCCTATATTTTTGGAAGGAGGGTCGCCATGATATAACATGACAACTTGTTTGTTTTTTGTAAAGTGGTTTTCAAAGGCTTGTGACCATGGTTAGGTAGGACACCTTTTTTTGTACATCTAGGTCAAATGTCCTATTTGGTGTCCTTTTTTCGGTTTCCATATTATAGATTATGACTAGCACAAGGTGTGAAAATGTAACAGAGGATGTGAAAATGCAATTTGGTGAAGTTAATATGTTAACTTTGTTGGGTAACCATATGTATGAACAATTGATGAAGTTAATATGTTAACTTTATTTTGTGTTGCTAGCCTTGGTTCTGTTTCAATTGAAAGTTATGACGGTCATTCCAATGTTTAGGTGTTCAATGGATTTACCATATTGGGTGACAGTAATTGCCAAATCGGGGTACTGTAATTTATTGTTTATGGAATCCAATTGCATTACAATGTGCAATTACTGCCTTCTGTTTGGCAATTGACAAACAGTACCCATGTATTTGTAATTCAAATGTGCGAAATCCTACTGCCCATTTGGTAATTGGTAAACTACAGTGTGCAATTCCTGCCTCCTGTTTGATCTTTCTCCCTTTCCATGATTGAAGTACCTAAAAGTAAAAACAATGACTTTTAGTGCAAATCACACAAAGCCTAAAGAAAATATTTTTGTACTTTATATTTAAATATTAACAAAAAAATGACCACATCGCATTATGTAAAACCCAAGTAATGTAATTCAAAAATATAAGGATATCGTTTACTAATTTGTGGAATGCCTATGTCCATAATAGTGTACTGTTCGTGCTTATTGCTGCAACTATTTGTTATTACAAGGACAAGGACCCAATTTACTCCTCCAAGGTTCATTCTTACCTTCACATTGCATTGCGGGTCATTTCCCTTGTAAATTATAGTATTACGAGATTAAGTATGACTTTTACAATGTAATGGAACGAGTATGTCCATTTTAGTATAATACAAATCCTTAATGTTGTAACCACCACCTTGTTTACAAGGATAATGATTGAATTTACTCTGCTAAGGTTCATTCTTACCTTAACATTATATTGGGGGTCATTTCCTTTGTAAATTACGCTATTACAGGTATAAGGATCCCTTTTATACATTTATGGAAGCCATGTGTCCATATCAATATAAACAAAGTCCTATATGTTGTAAACCCCCCATGTTTACAAGCGCAAGGACCAAATTTATTCTACCAAGGTCCATGCTTACCCTATTCTTATACAAGAGTTCCTTGTTGTTGTAAATGATGGTATTACCAAATTAAGGATTACTTTTACAATATAATGGAACGAGTATGTCCATTTTAGTATAATACGAATCCTGAATGTTGTAACCACCAACTTGGTTACAAGGATAATGACTACATTTACTCCTCCAAGGTTCATTTTTGTTTGTATTGGGGGTAATTTTTCTTTGTATTAGATGTCCTTATCTTTGTAAATTACGATATTACAATTGACTGGATGGATTTTACAATCTTAAGCAACATAAATGTCCAAACCAGAGTAATACGAGACCTTAATATTGTAAACATTTGTGTTTACATATATAAGGACCCAATTTACTTTCCTAATATCCCTAGTTACCTTAATATTGTACTAGATGTCCTTCTCTTTGTAAATTACGATATTACAAGATTACGGATGGGTTTTACAATCTTCTGGAACATAACTATCCCAAAAGAGTAATACGAGACCTTAATATTGTAAACATCCGTGTTTACAAGTATAAGGACCCAACCCTAATATTGTACTACATGTCTTTATCTTTGTAAATTACGATATTACAAGATTAAGGATGGGTTTTACAATCTTCTGGAACATAACTATCCACAACCGAGTAATACGAGACCTTAATATTGTAAACATCTGTGTTTACAAGTATAAGGACCCAATTTAACTTCTGAATTTTCCACTTTACCTTAATATTATACTATATAACTTTACAATTATAAATTACGATATTACAAGATTAAGGGTGAATTTTACAATCTTGTGGAACATGACTGTCCTAAACAGAGTAATACGAGACCTTAATATTGTAAACATTTGTGTTTACACGTATAAAGACCCAATTTACTTTGCTAATGTCCATAGTTACCTTAATATTGTACTAGATGTCTTTATCCTTGTAACTTACAATATTACAAGATTACGGATGAGTTTTACAATTCTATGGAACACAGCTGTCCAAAACAGAGTAATAGGAGACCTTAATATTGTAAACATCCATGTTTACAAGTTTAGGGACCTAATTTAACTTCTGAATGTTCCACTTTACCTTAATATTGTACTACATGTCCTTTTTTTTGTAAATTACGATATTACACGATTAAGAATTGATTTTATAATATAATGGAACACAAATGTCCAACAGTGTAATACGAGTCCTTCCTATTGTAAACACTTTTGTTTTCAAGGATAAGGACGTAATTTACTTCTCTACTGTCCCACCTTCGCTTTATACGTTTATTTTTTTATTTAATTATAAATTAAATAGATGTTTACAAAATATTAACACAGGACAAAATTCGCATGTTTTTAACCAAAAAAAAATATATATAAACTTTATGGTTACAAAACTATTTCGAATGGGAAGTGAAATCCTGTGGAAAACCAAGCCAAAAGTTAAGAAAATAGGCATGCATGCACGTTTGCAATTTCAAACAAACGGTTTGTCAATTGCATTATTCTTGTTCAATTTCCGTCACACTGTTTGTCAATTGCATTATTCTTGTTCAATTTCCAACTCACTGTTTGTCAATTGAATTATTTCCTTTTCCTCCTAGGCGAGCCAATCAATCAATGCCCTTTCCATCTTATGGTCACTTCCTTTCAAATGAACTCATTCAATCCATTCACAGACAACAATAGACGATCATATTCGACATCATTATATAATAAGTTTGTAGCATCAACCAAGTTACATAAGCTTTGTGGTTACAAAACTATTTCGAATGGGAAGTGAAATCCTGTGGAAAACCAAGCCAAAAGTGAAGAAAAAAGGCATGCATGCACGTTTGCAATTTCAAACTTCTCACTGTTTGTCAATTGCATTATGCTTGTTCAATTTCCAATGCATTGTTTGTCAATTGAATTATTTCCTTTTCCTCCTAGGCGAGGCAACCTATCAGTGCCCTTTCCATCTTATGGTCACTTCCTTTCAAATTAACTCATTTAATCCATTCACGGACAACAATAGACGATCATATTTGACATCATTATATAATAAGTTTGTAGTATCAAACAAGTTACATAAGCTACCAGTTAACATCTACCACAAAATATATAATCTCACTTATGTTCACAATTTTATCAACGTATACCACAAAGACAAAATACCCATAATACAATTTATGTTTTCTTCCTTAGCCTTAGCCTCTTACTAATAGGGTGTGGTTCTGGTTCTGGCAAAGAGGTCTTGCATTTTTGTAGTGATGCTTTGCCTTTTCCTTTAATCGCCACAACTCCTTTTCCTTTGGTGTTAGGGGGTGGTGACTTGGTTGTGGTCTCCTCCACTAATACCTCATCTTCCTCGTCGTCCTCGTCATTTTTCGGGTCATTTTCGTCCTCGTCCCTGTTTTCCTCGACCTCCTCATCCTCCACGTTTTCCTCATCCTCCTCATCCTCCTCACAATCCTCACATAATGTCTCAAAACCATTATCGTTCTCCTCATCCTCCTCATCCTCCTCATCATCCTCATCATCAATTTCATTCTCATCTTCCGCATCAGCAATTTCTTTTCTAGCAAAGGGGTTATGGTTGTGTTGAGTGTGTGTCCCCTACAAAACCAAAGTCATAACCTTTGATGATTACTGCAATTATAAATGTCGCCTAATCTTTAACTTAAAATAAAATAACAAGTATGGCACATAACCATCATAACTACTCTCCTGCATTGCATCCACATTAGCATGAACATATATTTTTTTTATGCTTACAAACCCAATTCACATAAATTATCAGTCCTCCGCATATGATTCTAATTAAAGGCACTGCATTTGCGATTATATCACGCATATTTGCCACAATATAACGAGTGGAGTTTGAATTCATATTGCATTAATTTGGAAAAACTCCTACAAGCAATTCAATCCAACAATACCAGTCGAAGCTCGCTCATGATTGTCCTAGCAGCCATGCATTTAGTGAAGAGCAAGGAATTTAGGCCACTAATCATATCCAATAATTGTGTTGCTATTGATGCACTTACCTATAGTACAAACAAGTTATGTGTAAACAAAGTTAATATATTCGTGTAGTTTCGATTTCAACATTTAAATCCAATCCTTAACCTCAAACTTACATATTTCACATCCTCCGGGAGTGGTAGGCACGTGCTAGACTTGCCTCTTGGGATATCCAACACTTCACAATCATCTGCGTCGCCCCATCCCACCACTTGAACACTCCATGAAGGAATTTTAATTTCACTAGCTTGAAAGTTCAGACCAACAGAGCACACACCTTCTTCTGCACTCTGGATAGTGACGTGATATGAATTAAATATTTTTTTGCATAATGCAAAACTATATTACGAAGGACCATTATCAAAGGTAAAACTTACATTATTGATGACAGTTGGATAATGCTTATATATGACATACTCACTTCGAAAAAGTCAATAATTAGTGGATTCAGCCAACCAGTCCTCTGCATTAAAGCCATTAAGTGATGCTTTGATTTCTTTGCCCGAAGCTGTTGCCTGCGCAAATCTCTTCGGCCTGGTTCTCCGGGCCGAGGGGACGTGCGTATAACACGGAGTCCTACTTTTGGAATGCGGTGCGGTTTGTGCGCGGGCGTGCCAGCGCGGTCTACCGTGCGTCGAGTTCGGTGGAGTGTTTGGTTTAGAAGGTGTTTAGAATATTGCGCCTGTTTGGTCTGGACTTCTTATCAAACGATTGTGGCCGAGAAAGGAACTGGTCTCGGCCGTTAGGTTCACGGCCTGAACTACAAGGCCGTTGGTGGTAGGTGGTGGGTTTTGGGCGGTGCTCCGGCGCGTTGCTCGGAGAGCGACGGTCGTATGATATATGGGGTGAGTGAGGCGACGACAAGGGTGGTGCTCCGGCGCCTTGAGAAATCAAGGGTCGTATGATATATTGATGAATGGAAGTTTCTTACAATCTATCACTACTCCTAAGAAAGCATGTAAAGATATTGAAAGTACATGACAGAAAAAATAAGTTGCTCCGTGGGAGGCTTTTGGTTTTTGGTGTTGGACCTTTTGCATGTGGTCTTGAGCTTGGTTTATATAGCAGGAGTCCGGGAGAGACAATCGAGGCTTGACAAGACCTGCATGGTGGAGTCTAATCAGGGCAAGCATGGTTGGGTCTGATCAGCATGTGGGACTGTGAAGCATGGTGGTGTGACCCCCATGAATCTCGGTAATTCTCGGTCACTGCTCTGATCGAGGCCTCTGCGTCTCTGGCCGTGGGAACGCATTAAATGCCCTGGTTTAGTGGTTGGTGAAGGGACCTTTAATTGCAAGAACATCTGATGGAATGTCTGATCGAGGCCTCTGCGTCTCTGCGTCTCTGGCCGTGCTCTGATTACAAAATCCTGCCCCCAATCAACTCCCTTCTGCCCTCATGCATTAAATGCTTCGTGCCGTAGTGGTTTTGCTGTGATGGACAGAGGCGTTACTTCATTAAATGGGGCGTGGGACCCTGAAGCCACGTGATGATTTGGTCAATATCTCCCTTGGCCGTGCCCTGTGTGTTCCTCGGCCTCGGCCCGCGAGTTTTACTCGAGAGGCCGAGAAAACCTTGCCTTAGCGTTTTCTTGAGCCCATGAGAAAAGACCGCGGCCGAGAGGAGGATTCCTCGGCCGCAAATGCCGTGATTTATTTAGGCACAAACATTGCCCCCCTGTCCCTGGATCCTTCGGCCGTGGTCTAGGTTGGGGCCGAATGGATTCCAAGGGACAGACCCCTTGCACTTCCTCGAAACGATACGACGGACAGCTGGTGTCTCGTCCTTTTAAATGCGCACGTCGGTTCGCGCATTTAATGCGCAGGCACGTCGTATGAGCCATTATTGCCTTGATTCGCACGAGCCGTCGCTTCGCTCCCATCAGCTGATACGATGGGTCCTTTAGGCTTCTGACACGTCATCATGCCTTCGATTATGCCGCCAGATTGCTGCATTTTCCGAGAGGGTCGCGTCGATTCGCGAGGGGGAATTTATGCCCGCTTTTAATAGGGCATGCCTATTTTCGAGAGAAGCGATGCCACTATAAAAGGCCCCATTCCTTGCCTTGTGCCTTTTAACTTCTCAAATGCACACCCTTTAGAGAGATCACCCTGCTCTTTCTTGCGAACCCTTCCCTTTTAGCCGAGGGCACTTCCCCCTATTCTCCCTCTACCTTAGCCCAATCCGACAGCCTTTGCTTTCCCGTTACCAATCCGCCGCGTTCCGTCCTGGAAAGCGTGGGCTAAAGTCAAGGTGTGACCGAGGTTTTTCTTAATTCTGGGGAAGGTGAGTCCTTTCCCTCGCGAATTCATGGAGGCAGAGCTGCGTGGCCGATGGGTATGGGGAAACTTGTCACGACGGTTTTGCCCCTGCTGTATTCGTCTGGCCGTATCCAAAGTGGAGTCCCCGGCCTCCTCCAACCCTTTCTGTGCCCATGAGAGTGGTCCACGCCCTATTTTGTATGGCGGCCTTGATCGCGCCGTGGGTGGCGGCCTCGACCTTAATTTGGCCCATCTCTCGGTCTCTTCCACCTTGTGAGTGGTAGCTTCGACCTTAACCTGGCCCGTCTCTCGTTCTCAGCAACCTTGTGAGTGGCAGCTTCGACCTTAATCTGGCTTCGGTCATGGTCGGCCTCTGTCCTCTCCTTGGGGCCGAGGCGAAGGCTCTAGTCGCAAGCCGGCCGGTTGCTTACTGCGGCCAGAGTGACGTCCTTCTTTTCCATCGAGGTCGGTGAAACTGCGGATGGCACTCGCACTTTCCAAGGAAGAATTATCCATTTGTTTTTTGAAAGAAGGCTCGTGCACCGGCCGTTTTATAGGCTTAGAGCGTATTTATATGTATATATATATATATATATTTTTTTTTTTTGCCTATGTATGGGTTTTGTTCGGCCGGGATAGGCCGTTCCTTTGTAATCGTAACTTTTGATTAATAAAATACCACTTTTTCTTGACCAAGCTACGCATCTCCCCCTGTTTATATATATATACATATATATATATATGTGTACCTACCTATTCGTTTCTCTTTTTTTCTTTTTGACTTTTTTATCATAGGCCCTCGGCGCCATTCTTCATTCAACTTGCATCGAGGTGTGGGCGCCGAGCGTTGACTGCCCTATGTTTTCTGAGTCCTGAGGTACGGCCAGCTCATGGTCTGTTTTCTGCCTGGGCCGTCTAGAAAAATGACTGGGCCGAGAAATCGGTCCTAGTAGACGAATGTAACGGCCGTGGGCGCATGCATATAATGCCCCCATGGCCGAGCCCCTTGCCGCGCGGTGCGTCCGAGTTGATTTGTCAAACGAACCATGCTTGGTCTCGGGCTTTCCCAACGTTCCCAATGGGTACCACTCAATAGCGTTCGGTGCCCCCGGCCACTTCTGAGTCGAGCCGTTTTCGGTCCTGCGCTGGGCTCCCTCGGTCGCAGGGTCCTGAGGGTTTTGTATTGGCCGCGTTAGGAGTGGCGGCCAGGTCGGCTGTCCTCCATTTAGTGACCCAATCCGCCGGGCGTCTTGAACAAGGCCTCAGACTGTGGCAACCGAACCGGGCGGTTTTAGCTCATTGCCGCAGGTTTGACCGAGATGTGCGTTAGTTGCCTTTGCGACGGCCGAATCATCATGAAGGCAGGTTTTCGAAAGACGCAGCGGCGCCTGTGATAGCAAAACGGCCGGACTACTCTGGCCGCGTTGTCGCGTCGAGGCTGCGGCCGTGTCGGCCGGGCCAGTCTGGTCGTGGACGGCCATAACACATGCTGGGCCATCTTGCTGGGCCGCGGAATATTCCGGGCGGCCGTTTCCCAACACTACGGCCAAGGCATGGAGTGGGCCGTGCGCTGTTCCTATGTGGCCAGAGTGCTGGGGTTTCACCTGCGTCGGCCGGGATTGCCCCCAGTTTTTCGGCTGAGAAGGTGAGCCGTGGCCTGATACCTGAATGTCAGCGGGCGCACCTGGCGTCCCTGTCCGGGGCATCGTCCGCAATTGCATAGAGAATTTGGCCATGAAAGACGTCTCGGTCTTGAGGGCTTGCTCATCCCTTGGGTTCATGGTGAACTTGCTGACAAGAGTTTCACCGGTAAGAGGATCCCACAGGGCGTGCCAAAAGTGTTGCCTGCGCAAATCTCTTCGGCCTGGTTCTCCGGGCCGAGGGGACGTGCGTATAACACGGAGTCCTACTTTTGGAATGCGGTGCGGTTTGTGCGCGGGCGTGCCAGCGCGGTCTACCGTGCGTCGAGTTCGGTGGAGTGTTTGGTTTAGAAGGTGTTTAGAATATTGCGCCTGTTTGGTCTGGACTTCTTATCAAACGATTGTGGCCGAGAAAGGAACTGGTCTCGGCCGTTAGGTTCACGGCCTGAACTACAAGGCCGTTGGTGGTAGGTGGTGGGTTTTGGGCGGTGCTCCGGCGCGTTGCTCGGAGAGCGACGGTCGTATGATATATGGGGTGAGTGAGGCGACGACAAGGGTGGTGCTCCGGCGCCTTGAGAAATCAAGGGTCGTATGATATATTGATGAATGGAAGTTTCTTACAATCTATCACTACTCCTAAGAAAGCATGTAAAGATATTGAAAGTACATGACAGAAAAAATAAGTTGCTCCGTGGGAGGCTTTTGGTTTTTGGTGTTGGACCTTTTGCATGTGGTCTTGAGCTTGGTTTATATAGCAGGAGTCCGGGAGAGACAATCGAGGCTTGACAAGACCTGCATGGTGGAGTCTAATCAGGGCAAGCATGGTTGGGTCTGATCAGCATGTGGGACTGTGAAGCATGGTGGTGTGACCCCCATGAATCTCGGTAATTCTCGGTCACTGCTCTGATCGAGGCCTCTGCGTCTCTGGCCGTGGGAACGCATTAAATGCCCTGGTTTAGTGGTTGGTGAAGGGACCTTTAATTGCAAGAACATCTGATGGAATGTCTGATCGAGGCCTCTGCGTCTCTGCGTCTCTGGCCGTGCTCTGATTACAAAATCCTGCCCCCAATCAACTCCCTTCTGCCCTCATGCATTAAATGCTTCGTGCCGTAGTGGTTTTGCTGTGATGGACAGAGGCGTTACTTCATTAAATGGGGCGTGGGACCCTGAAGCCACGTGATGATTTGGTCAATATCTCCCTTGGCCGTGCCCTGTGTGTTCCTCGGCCTCGGCCCGCGAGTTTTACTCGAGAGGCCGAGAAAACCTTGCCTTAGCGTTTTCTTGAGCCCATGAGAAAAGACCGCGGCCGAGAGGAGGATTCCTCGGCCGCAAATGCCGTGATTTATTTAGGCACAAACAGAAGCAAGTACTTTCATGTCTTTAAGCATATGGTTCCAGGGGGTCTTTTTGGGACTCGCGGCTCTGTTGTACCCAGGCTTTGCACAGATACCCTTTCTCCTAAATACCAAGCATACCCGGCTAGTCCTTGCAGTAGAATCCTTTGTTTTGTCATAGGAATGCTTTTTTTCACATAATCATGTAGGTTCGCATCATTGATTCCCCATGGATGTCAATTCACTTGATTAGTACTGATATATCGGAGTGTTGTCCTAAATTGCTCCAAGTTGTGGGATGTTTCCCGCACATCTGGGGCAGATAACCAGCGAAATGCCTGTGGCAACCAATCCACATCAGTCAATGGTCGAGTTAAAGCAAGTGGCTTCAAGTGGAAGTACTACAATCCATGTCATTTTATTGGGGTGAATGGAACCCAAAATCTGTTACGATCTCTAGGTGTCGAGGCTTATGTGTCAAATTGTGATTCCAATACACTATACTCGGGTGTCTCAAAGGTGAAACTATCATAGGTGTAACGAGTGGAGCCACTAGACACTTCACCATATGAGAAGCCCGAGTTAGGGGTTGTACAAGAAGAGGACAACGTCTTAGTCCCATGAACAGCACTCGAGGAGGAATAAAATGTTTTGTTCCCAACAGTTGTATCATCTTCTGGTCCAAAACTAGAAAGAATATCACTCCTGTCACTTGTATAACCCCTTTTCCGCTTGACGCTCTCACCAACAATGTGATTTGGACAGTTTCTTTTGTTGTGACCAGTAACCTTGCACTCGCCGCATTGTGGGGCCTTTCTGCCTTTGCTTCCCGTTGTTTGCTTTCCTTTTGTCTTAGCAACTATGGGGTCTCTTACAACATTATTATGACATCCTAGATTAAGACTAGTTTGCTCATGTTGCTTTTTCCATGTCTCAACCAAAGTATTTAATCTCCCAAATTTAGACTTCAGCCTTTTGTAAGCGACTTCTGTCTGAGACCCCTAAAAACAAAGCTTGTTAAAATCAGCGCTTAATGACCCAAACCTAGCCATTTGAATAGTTTCGTTGGGAACATCATCCGACTTGATTACAAATTCACTCCCACGTCTTGCATCCTTTGTCCATCCCTTCATTATTAAGGTCGGAAGTATTTGATCCATATGATCACATTTCATGACTCCAAACATATGACAACATGGAATTCCACTGGATTCAAATAATTTGCACGAACACTGCATATGTTGCTTTTTCTTGTAGTACATTACAGTCCATTTCTCATCGGGTCTTCCAAATTTGGAAAATGTGTAAACACGAGGATCTTCATTGTTTCTTACGGGTTACATGAGAATTAATTTTGCCTCCTTGTTTATCTCATTTCTTATCAACTTGTAAATGTCATGAGTGAAAATAGAAGTTGCATGTTCCTTTAGTGATCGGAGGTGCGTACGAAGGAGTGGGTGTGAATTGTTGGAATCAAAGTCATCCTTCACATTCTCATTTCTCAACCTCAATAATGATCTTTCAATCCATGGAATACACTCCACTAACTTCACGCCTCTACCAATTCCATCCTTCAAGTTCTTATGCATACCCTTGACACGTTGTGTGGTGGTATTCCCACCAAAAAATTGCCCTGAGCAGTACGCTTCAGCCCATCGTTTTCATTTACGTACCATACATCATCTTGAACCAATCGCCTTTTAGATCATATGTATCTATCATTTGCTGCCAATGTTGTTCGAACGCCATTGGTGTCAAACCACCATGCACGCAATAGCTAAACTCCCTTACAATTTCTAGGTTATTCACTTTGGTGTTCACATTCCTCATGATGTGCCATGTACATAAACGATGATGTGCATCGGGAAAAACTTCATCAATCGCTATGCGCATTGCCTCATCCCCGTCCGTGACAATAGATGTGTGAAACCCTATATTTATAAAATTGTATAATTTGAAGATTTAATATTTTGCCATTTAATTTATAAATTATATATATTGTTATATTCATTATTATATATATGTGTGCAATTTTCACTATTAGTTTTCATATATATATATATATATAAGAACCCATATTTTTTGCTTGGCAGTGTACACGTTGAGTGATAGATTTGAATAAACCTATCTTATCATGAATTATATTTTATAGAAACCTTAGGAGTTAAGGCTTAAAAGATATTTAGTAAGAAGCATGAGGTGGATTCATTAGCATGAGGTGTTGGATCAAGAGTATTGTAGCTAGAGATGGTGCCACCATTCTTGCTAGGTGGCGGGACATTGCAAGATTAAAGATAACCTCAAAGTTGTTGTTATCCTATATGGTTGCCGCCAATGAGGGATTTCTTGTTGCCTACTTCTATGGTTGCCGCCAAGAAGTATTAACCTCAAAGTATTAACGTGATATTTCCCTGTGTGATTTCATGTCACTTTATTTAGTTATATCAATCTACTGTGGTAAGGTCTCATGTCCCTACTGAGCGGTGGTTGCTCATCCCTCACCCTATTCAACTTTTCAAATGAATTAGTGGGCAATATAAAGACTAAACCAGTTGAGGCTGAATTAGATGAGAGTGATAGAGCTTTACTTATTTCTTGTAAAGTTGTAAGATTTTGAAGCTATTTTTATAAGAGAAGTTTATTTTAAACCATATTTTTATTTTATTTTAATTTTTTTTTTCACGCACCGAGCGCGGGGTTTCCATCGACCGGGTCCGGGGTGTGACAAGATACAAGCTTCTTGTCCTTCATAGAAGTCAAAAAAGTTCTGAGTACCTAACGATATGTATCAGCAGTCTCATCAACAAGAAATGCACAACCAAAAACTGTAGTTGCGTTATGGTTGTTTACACCAACAAACACCACTAAAGGCCTGTCATATACGTTGGTTTTGTACGTGCTATCAAATATCACCACATCCCCAAAGCAACAATAATCGTGTAGAGATTGAGAGTCTCTCCAAAACAAATTTGCCAATCTATTCTCCTCATCTACACTAAACATGCAAAAAAATTATGGGTCAGCTATTGCCTTGACATTCATGTAGCTTACTGCTACTTGTGCATCACCATCCAATACCACTTGTTGACGCTCGAAATCCATCATGTTATATAGATCCTTACTGGTGAACCCCACTTTCATGTATCCACCTGCTTGGTCAACCATATAGTCGTATGTCCAATTGGTTTTAATCGAGGCTTTTCTCATAGACATAGATTGTGCTATGTTAGATTCCGTAACACATCGTTGCGAACGAAGAAAAGGCACCTCACGTGAGTTAGCAAGTTGGTGGCTGTGCTCCTCTACAAATTTAGTCACAATATAAGCATCTCGTTTAGGACAATACTTCACAGCAAATGTAGCGTGACAATTCTCTCTAGTCTCTTTCCTTGGTGTACAAACCATATCATCTCTATTCGTCCATTTCTTTGATCTACTCCCTTCTTTTGAGCACACCCATTGTCTTGCCATCACAACCCCACCCTCGCTACGTCTCAAACGACTTCTTCTTATGCTAAAACCAATTGCAAGAGCATAGTTGCAGTAAAATCTTTCTGCTTCCTCAAATTTTGCAAACTCTCTCTCTGCTAAATCAGCAATGCTCATATTTTGGAAGTTTAACCCATCATACTCAAATTGTCCACTTTTCTCAGTACTTTCTTCTGTTCTACTGTCCAAAATCTGTAAAGATGGGACATTTTCAATTTCTTCAAGTGACTCAGCCTCTGCAAAATAACCTTCACTGTTAGGTACAGAGTTTTGGCCCTGAATTCCATTCATTTTACTTGCTTTTGCATCCATTTCCTAAAAATAGGCAACATGTCTTTCATGGCATAATTAATATGAAAATAAATGGATACACATCAATTGCATTCAATAGAAATATAAACATACAATTAAATTATGAAGGATTAGTCCTTACTGAGAGATTCTACATTTCATAATTGTGCACATATAATGGCAATTGCGCGACAAGAATGCAAAGAGACTGTTCTGTTTGTCAATTGCAAGACTATAATGCAATTAGAAGTAACTGTTTGTCAATTGCAAGAATATAATGCAATTAGAAGTAATTGTTTGTCAATTGCATTGACAAATCACATATGTTCTCAAATCACATATGGCATTTGCAATACAATAACATGGCAATATGGATACAATAATTGCAAAATAGGACTAACCAATTGGTAATTGGATTCAAAATGACACATTGAAGTACCTCTTACATTTCCATTACCAAAATGCAAGGCTGCAAATATCATGGCATTTGCAATACAATTAAGAAATTCTACTCAATTTCCTGTCCAGAATCAAGCAAGTAAGGCCTACCGATTTAAAGAAAAAGATGCAGTAGCACACATGTTGATTCCTACACACAAAGCCTCCTTTGCAACTCAGAATTTTTTTCAAGAATTTCCGAGCCGTGTCTTGACCATAGTTTGACGCAGGAGTGTCTTGAACGTGTCCAAGGCATTGATCGTGTCCAACACGTGTCTGCGCCTTGTCCGAGTGTCAGAGGACACGCAGACACTCCACCTTATTGCCGTGTCAGTGCAACTTAGTTTTTTTTTTTTTTTTTATAAAAAAACTTACATGAAAGTTGTAGCATTTGAGAATTTAAAAATAATAATAATAAAAAAGAAGAAATATAGCAGGACCTCTAATAGTTTATTTGAAAAATATGCGACGAAAGCATTCTTTTGACTGAAATTGCTACTTTCACCTTAAAATAATCTGTTTGTATTGAATTAATTTTATACAAGAGGATACAAGAGGTTTTATAATACGTGTGAGGAAACAGGGACACTGACTTATGCACCAGACAAGAATCAATCAAGCTCCTTAATACATGGGAACTGGATAAAACAACTTTGGAGAATGCAATATGCCTAGAATGCTGCCTACAGTGATAATGACTCATTTTACTTCATGCTTTTACAAAAGTCATCTGGCTGAAGTGCTGATGGGGTTGAACCATTTACCCCGCAACTCAAATTGACTTGGAAGTCTTTGCATAATTTCGAACTATTCAAAGAGTACGAAAGCTCAACCATCTGAATCCTCATTGATTCCTATATATACAAGGCATGTCTGTATCAACTTGGTTTGTTGCAGTGCTTCCATCCAACTTGCCTCACTAATTATACTGTCATGAATTTTATCCCTTAAAACCATTCAACTTGGTTTTTGCAGCGTTGATCATAATGTGGGATGCATAGATATAGAGAGGAAAGCCCATCTCAAGCTCAAACAAGGCCTCACAGATCCTTCCGACCGGCTTTCGTCTTGGGTGGGAGAAGATTGCTGCAAATGGAGTGGTGTAGGCTGCAACAACATAACTAGACTTGTCAACATGCTTGATCTTCGCAATCGCGATGGGTATGCTGACGAAGCAACATATCATGCATTTGGTGGTGAGATCAACCCTTCTTTGCTTGTTTTGAAAGATTTGTTTTACTTGGATTTGAGCATGAATAACTTTGGAGGTGTCCAACTTCCAAGTTTCATTGGATCACTAGAGAAACTGAAATACCTCAATCTTTCTAGTGCATCTTTTGGTGGAATCATTCCCCTCAATCTTGGAAATCTCTCAAGGTTGATTTATCTTGATCTTGGTAACGACTTTGGTCACCCAATTGAGACTGACCTTCAGTGGCTTGCAACTCTTTCTTCCTTAAAGTACCTTAACTTGGAAGGAGTGAACCTTGCTAAGACTACATCCTATTGGCTTCCCACGGTTAATATGCTCCCTTCACTTGTTGAATTGCATTTGCCCTCTTGTAGACCTCCCATGCTTCCTCTCTGTTTCCCTCTTTTCGGCCGGGGCAGCCAACGGAAGGAAATTTTGGTCATTCTTCTTTTTTGAGTGCTGGGCGTGCCACTACCAAGCCCTGAATTTGGACTTGAATGGAATGTGAGTAGATGGATGTGTTGTGTCTGATATCTGATTTTAATCAAACGATTGTCCAGCCGAGTAAGGAACCTCCTCACAGCCTAGGTTCTTTCACTACCTCGGGGTCAAGGCTTTATGTGAGTGACCAAATGATATGGAGTGGGTGGAGATGAAGATTGAAGGTGAAACTTAATGAAACAAAGAATAAGTGCGTAAAGTAAAGGTGCTTAAACTTAAATGTAATTTAAAGACAAATGTGTAAAGTAAAGTGCGAAAGATAAATAGCGTAAAGATGAGAATTAAAGTGCGATAAAGTGAATCAAAGCGATAAATAAAGCAAGAATGAAATGAAAGCAATAAGAACAATAAAGTAAAATGAACTTGAAATTAAACTTATGTGAAGTGCAATAACAATGAAAAGTAAAGCAATTGAAATAAACTTGAATTTAAATGACAAGAAAATATAAATTGAACGAGAATTTAAACTTATACTAAGAAAAGGAAGAATTCACTACACTAGGTGCATGAAAAGTAAAATCCTAAGTCTAGGAAAAGAAAAGTGCGAGACGAAAAATAGGTTTGTCTGTCTGATGTTGTGTGTTCTGCCTTCGTTTGGTGAGGTTTATATAGGGCTTCCGTTAGCCCATGGGCTGGCCATTGAATGGCCAAATGTCAACTCTTTTAAAAGTCTTTCCTTTTGAAGCCACTTAAATTCTTGGGATCACATTGATGGAAATATTCTGATTGCTTGATTCTCTCATGTTTTGGAATATGCTGAACTATCATCAATCTCCTTGATTTGTTTCCTTGTGAGGCCTCCATCACATACACATTGACCTTCGGAAATCTTGGGCGTTAATCCGTGGCTTGGGCCTTGACCTATGAGATTTCATCTTGACATTTGGTGGAACCTCGTGCCCCTTGAGTTTTTAGAATTCTAGAGTTGGTTGACCATCTGCCGACCCTCCACCACTGTGGGTGGTATGGGAGCTCCAAATATTTGGATGTTGGGTTTGGCCCTACGTTGGAGTTTATTCAAATATTCGAATATTGGGAACTCGGCGAACATACCTCTCGCCGAACTTCAACTCCCTCGGCCCGACTTCGCTTGCCCAAGTGTTGAGAGGAGGGCGCCAAGGGGCACAGGGAGAAAATTCACCCTAGCCCAGCTTTTGTTAAGAGGAATGGCCGACCAAGGTATTCCAGGAGTGCCCAACCCAACTTTTTGAAAAGGAAGCATTCGGCCACTTTTGTAAGGATATGCCAGGCTACTTTTGCAAGGATATGACCGACCACTTTTGCAAAGGGAAACGCCCGACCATATTTTTGAGAAGGCACCACAACCTTTGAAGAAAACACATCGGCCGCATTTTTGAGAAGGCACCATGGCCTTTAAAGAAAAGACCTTGGCCACCTTTTTGGGAAAGCACTTCGGCCGCTAGGAATTCTTCGGCCGTTAGGAATTCTCGCCCGCTAGGGATTCTCCGGCCGCTAGGAATTCTTGGCCTCTAGGAATTCTTCCTTGGCAAATTGGGTGAATTTTGACCACCCCCAAACATTCTTACTCTTCCTTCCATCAATTTCACATCCCTTTTAGTTCTTGATCTCTCTAACAATAAATTCACTTCCACAATACCTCCTTGGTTGTTCAATCTCACTGAACTAGAGATGTTGGATTTGACAGATAACAATCTGACAGGAAAACTGCCTGATGCTTTGGGATATCTTAAAAGCTTGAGATACCTCGACTTGTCGTATAACTCGTTACAGGGTTCAATCCCAAAATTGATTGGAAATTTAACATCTTTGGAGGAGTTTGACCTTGCATGGAATCAAATGAGTGGGATCATCCCAGAAAGTCTTGGGGAGCTCTTATCGCTGGTTTCACTTGATATCTATGGCAATACATGGGAAGGTGCCATTACAGAAGCTCATTTCGCGAAACTTGGAGGCCTGAGAAGAGTATCAATTGAAAACAATTCCCCAAACATTTCCTTGGTTTTCAACATAAGTTCTGATTGGATACCTCCTTTCAAATTAAGATCCTTGTACATTAGATCATGCCAACTGGGTCCCAAATTTCCTACATGGCTTAGAAATCAGACTGAGTTGACCATGGTGGCACTCAATAATGCTAGGATTTCAAACACCATACTAGATTGGTTTTTGCAGTTGGATTTGCAATTAGATTTTCTAGATGTCTCTTATAATCAGCTAAGCGGCACGGTGCCCAATTCATTAAGATTTAGCTTTTATTCCGTTGTTGATTTGAGTTCAAACCGCTATGAGGGCCCACTCCCACTCTGGTCCTCAAACATTACCATGTTGTTTCTTAGAGACAATCTATTTTCAGGACCAATTCCTCATAACATTAGTCAAGTGCTGCCCAATTTGACACATCTAGACATTTCTAGGAACTCTCTGAGTGGAAGCATTCCTCATTTTTGGAACAATATACCATCGTTGTATATTGTAGACATGTCAAACAACAATCTCTCTGGTACAATCCCAAGATCCTTAGGCTCTCTTACTTCACTCAGAGTCTTCTTCCTCTATAGCAACAACTTTTCAGGTGAAGTTCCTTTCTTGAAAAACTGCAGTGACATGAAGATTCTTGATCTTGGTGATAACAAGTTTTTTGGACCTATTCCAGCTTTCATTGGTGAAAGCATGCTCTCTTTAAAGATTTTAAGGTTGAGGTCCAACTCATTTACTGGAAGCATCCCTTTACAATTATGTGGTCTTTCCACTCTCCATATATTGGACTTCTCACACAACAATCTTTCTGGAAATATTCCCCACTGCATAGGTAATTTGAGTGGCTTGAAATCTGAATTCACAGACAAAGATACAGAAGTTTATGGTTGCGAGGAAAGGTTGGAGGTGGTGTCAAAAGGAAGAGTGCTTGAATATGACTCCATCCTTTACCTTGTTAATAGCATGGATCTCTCGGACAATAACTTGTCAGGAGAGATGCCTGTGGGGATAACAAGCCTAATAAAGTTGGGCACCTTAAATTTGTCCATGAATCATTTGACGGGAAATATCCCAACAAATATTGGAAACGTGGGGTTGGTAGAAACTCTTGTTCTATCAATGAACAAACTATCATGTTCAATTCCACAGAGCATGGTTTCTTTAACATTTTTGAATCATCTGAACCTGTCATACAATAACTTGTCTGGGAAAATTCCAACAGGTAACTAGTTTCCGACCTTTGTTGACCCATCAATTTATGAGGGCAATGCCGGTCTTAGCGGGTGTCCATTGCCAATTGGTTGCCAAGACAATAAAGAAGCAACTCAAATTCCAAATGGAGATGGAGGAGAGGATGATGATAGTAAACTTGAAAAGCTACAGTTCGTCATCAGCATGGTGATAGGTTTCTGTGCAGGATTCTGGGGAGTTTTTGGGACTTTGGCCATGAAGAGGTCCTGAAAACATGCCTATTTTCACTTCCTTGACAAAGTGAAAGATGTTGTCCATGATTTTGTCCCAGCCTTTGGTACTTATTTGCAGAAAAGATCGTAGATCACAGAACAAGTTGCACATGTGAAACAGAGTGTTACCCAGTTGAACAAGGTGTAATAAAGCACATGTGGTTACAAAATGGTTATTTGATATCCTAGTAGAAGATGTAAACCTTGATATTTGTTTTCGAATGAATTTTTTCCCAGCGTTTGTCAAGACTTAAGAAATAATGAAAATTATGTTTTGGTTTGAGTTGTTTTATCGTGTCAACCCACAACCCTGGTGCTCGTATATTTCTTTTGTACTAATATTTCAAGGAAACTGGACATGATAAAACTCTGTATACCATAAATGTATATTGGCAAGGAAGAAGATGACATTAAATCAATACGGCTTCTAGGCTATACATAGCCTTTTCCAAAAATGGGTTTACTAGGTTGATGGCAAAAAGGTTTTGTGTAGACAAATGCTAGAGTTAAACTCATGCTTTCCTTAGTTTTGTCTTCAGTCTAGATATAATTTCCTAGAGATAAGCATCACAAGGATTTGTGCTATCCAACCCTTGTATGAAATATTCTTCCGCATCATTCAAAGTTACAATATCGTCATCACAAACAAAATTTGAAGTCTTTTATATGAATTAATCAGATAGTCTCTCATTTACTTTTAGCAAATATTTAGGCTTAATTTGGGATTGCTATGCTACTTTTAGAAGTAGCTTTTTTTTTTTTGTAAATTTTTAAAAAGGTTTGTCATTTGATAAAAAAGAAAAAAGCTCATTTTTTTCAAAGTTAGGGGTCACGCGTAGTAGTTTTTAAAAGCTGGCAAGAGGCTGCTTTTGAAAACTGCTGCACGAAGAAGCATGCGGAGTGAAGGAGTTTTCAGATTTCCCATATTGTCCTTATTTGTTTCATCAAATTACATGCTCTATCCTTCTCCTTTTCATGCTCTATTCCTTCTCATTTGACTGTCGTTCCTCTTGGGTATTGGAATTACCCAACAAAGCATGAACCTTTCACTTCAACAAAATTGAGATTGAAAAAACTGAAGGTCCAAGATCTGATTGGACCAAATAGCAAAAGAAACATAAATTATACATTATTTATTTTTTAATGATAATTTTAGTTTAAAAAAAAAAACATTCATCATCATACGCTTTTTTTTCATTATACACTGTCACAGCAATTCTATACAAAATTTTACCAAACACTTTGACACTTGTTTTCATTCTCACAACACTTTTACAAATATAGATTACCAAACGCTAAACTATTTTCCTTTATAGCTGATTTCTTTCACAACAAATCTCAAAGTAATAATTTTCACAGCATAGCAATGCCAAACTGGCCCTTAGTTGCTTCACGTCACAGTTGTTTATTCTTGCGTCACAGCAGAAGCAGTTTTTCTAAAGGCACAACAATGCCAAACTAGCCCTCAGTGTCCTCCTTGAGATTGGACCTTTTCACATAGTCACTTTTTCTCTCCTCCAATTTTGATCCTCTTATTCTGTTTCCCTCTTTTCGGCCGAGTCGGCCGACATAAGGAACTTTTGGTCCTTCTTCTTTTTTGAGTGTTGAGCGTGCCACCACAAAGCCATGAATTTGGGCTTGAATGGAATGTGAGTAGATGGATATGTTGCGCTTCTAACTTCTGATCAAATGATTGATCGGCCAAGCAAGGAACTTCATCTTGGCCTAGGTTCTTTCACTTCCTCGGGCTTGAGGATGGTTAGGCTTTGTACGGATGTTTTTGTGATTTTTAGGTTTTTAAGTAAAAATAGTGCAATTAAGCTAAATGTGCGTTTAAACGTAAAGACAAGAATTAAAGTGCGATAAAATAAAAGCGATAAATAAAGCAAGAATTAAAGGCAGCACGATCGTCTGTCTCGGGGCAGCGGGAATACTCATGGCTGAAGCGGGCGGCATAATCCCGCAGAGGTTAGTCTTTACCATGCCAAAGCATATATAGGTCATCTGCCGAGTATAGTTGATCAGTTTGAATCATGAAATGGTCGAGGAAAGTCTGCTTCAGGCTGTCAAAGGAGTTGATAGTGCTTGGGTTTAGTCGGTAGAAGCAGTTCAAAGCGGCGCCATTGAGGGTGGAGGGGAAAATAAGGCACATGCCCTCATCACTGAGAAGGCGCCATGGAGGCGATGCGAAGTGACTGAACATCCTTCTCCTGACGATAATTAAGGATATGCTCAGTGAAGGGGCTAGGGCGTGGCTTTGTCCAGAGAGGCTGATGGCTGCGGTATTGCTCGTTCTTGAGATGTCGGACCTTTTCGAAGAGGAGTCGCATAGCAGGGTCAGCATGGCGGAGGGCATCGGGTGCCGGAGGCTTGTTGTGTTGGTTAGGTGGAGGTGGATAAGTTTCCCACTCCTCGAAAGCTTCAGAATGGTCAGGCTCCCAGTCCTCAGGGTGGTAAGGTTCCCAATCGTCCAAGTCCCCAACTCCCTCCTAGGTTGGTAAGCGGGTGGGCTTCGGTAGGGGGCCTAGGTGTGCCACCCATGGGTCATTGAGGTTGACAGGAATAGGTATGAGCTTTGGCCGAAGCTCCGAGATGCGATCCCTGCAATCCTTGTAAACCTTGGTTGGGGCATGAGGTTGATCCCTTGGTGGGGAGATATGGAGAAGCCGCGACTTGGTCACTTATGGATGAAGGTGGCCTTTGCCTTTGTCAGGCCTAGATTGAATCAGGGCACTATGGCGAGAGACGATTGGTTGGTTCGATTGGGTGCGTTCAACACCCTGGATGAGGTTCTGCTCGGTGAATTGGTGGTGAGTGTTCTCCCAATTACGCTTCAAGGTTCAATAGTTATGCTCCAATTCGACATTCTTAGTACGAAGGTGTTCATAGTTCTTTGTCATCTTTGCGATACTGGCACGAAGGCGCTCCAATTCGACTTGGAGGTGCGCATCGGCCAAAGGTTTCTTTCGGGATGAATCCCCACGAGGGGTATGGTGTGGGGAATCAAGGCTAGCTTCACTCGACATAGCGGATTGTGAGGGGTAGAAGAGACAATGGCGCCAAACTGTTGATGCTCTTTTTGGGAGGGTCAACTTATGTAGAGAGTGTTAGACCTTTGGTAGGGGGATGAGATTGCGAATCTTCAGCACTGAGAGATCCTGCAGAAGGAAACAGAGAAGAAGCAGTCGTCAAGCTTCGGATACTAGTGTGGTACCTGCCGAAGGCTCTCCAATGCTTAAGTTAGCTATATGTGGTAATTTTGGCAGAATAATAGTAAAGGTGGGAAAGTAGTTACCCTTTTTACTTGGGCATTATTCCCTATTTATAGGGAAGTGAAAATGAGAGTTTTGCACGAAGTTTCGATGTGGGACTTTGTGCAAACTATTGTGGACGTGACATGTCTCCGTGGTCCTAGGTTCTATAGTCATCGGAGGAGAACCATTGTGTCGTCGATGTTATCTTCAGCAGACTTGCGCGGTCCGTGTGTTGATTCCTAGTGTCGAATGTACTCGGTTGAATATGGTATAAACACAACTCATGCAGCAAAGGAAGAAATGGGCATGTTCCTTACCGAGATTCGAAGCTAACCCGCATTCTGCAGTCCTCCTTGGGGGGAATTAATGCTAGAACTGCCATAATTTATACCATGAGTCCTGCACATAGCAATGTTAAACAATCAAGAAGTACCCTCTTGTTTGCAAGCTGTTTTAAAGAAGCGACAACAAATGCACAGCATAATGTAGTCATGTCGGATAAAGCATTGGTGAAGCATTTGCAAAGAGAATTGACTAGATAGTAGAGAATGAGTTGAGAGGTTCAGGACCAAAAACTGTTCCAGCTGATTCTTCAACATTATTGAAAAAATATGTTATTCTCTTCACTCAAATTTTTTTTTTTTTTTAACATACTGTTTTTTAACTCAAGTGAATATCCAAAACTGGGCAAAGAAGCACAAAACAGAGGCCGGCAGATTTGCTGACCTCTTAAAAGATCACCAAATAAAAATATAAATTCCCCTAATGGAAAGCAGGAATTTTCTCTTTAATATGTTTTGACCTTTAAATATTTTCTTTCTGGTGTTTTCACAATTTGATCAAGCAGGTTTCTCCATGTTCTTTACTTTTAATTCTGTCACATGATTCTTGAGTCGTCTCAAATGGCAATCTCTGAAAATCTTCATTGTGCTTACCTTGGAAATTTCTTTTCTATGTTTTTTCTTTCTTCTCCATGGTTCTCGTATGTAAGAGGACAGAGTAAAGTTTTTCCTGTTCATGTTTCATGCAGCATCCTTTCTTGTCTTAAAAACAATATCATTAAGCCTCTCATCTGTAAGCCAGAATGAGAACTAAAATCCCACTCCACACTCCAAAAGACTGAGACATTGATAATAACAGAGTTGGATTATTCAAAAAAGGACAAACCTGGTTTGGCAAAATCTGATAAGCCAAAATCAATGGCTTTCAACTGGGAATTCTCATCCTTAGCAGAACACAATAAGTTCTGATAAGAAAATTGAAAATAGAACATTAGTTTAATACAAATATAATTACATACAGAAAGCACAATCAATATATCAAGTTGACCACAACTTCTAGCTTTAATGATGGATATCTTGCACAGCAATATGGAGAGACATCAGTCTTCTTGTGAAAGTTTTAAATTGTTTGGAGGAAAGCCTACACTTCCCACATAAAACGTCTTTTGAAACAAGCCACAAAAGATACCATATGGACCAAGCAAATATAGGTCATGACTCAGATTTTTTCTTCATCAGTTCTTCAAAAACACATGTTAAAGAAAACAGGTGGGAACCAACTACAGCCCCGTACAGCAATGACATCAAATGATGGCAGGCCAAAGAGATTGATAGGATTTTCATCATGCTTACCAATTCTTAATCAAATAAAAATATTCTCTGTGTCACTCCACAGTAGGTTTGCAAATCTCCTGTGCCCCAAGCAAACGTATCTTTGAGGAAGGACAATCTCCTGTGCTCAACCTCCATGTAAACATAATCACTCGGATCACCTTTAAATAGGAGAAAGAAGTCCTGTGAACCAATGACACATTGCAGGCCTCCCAAAGTTCAATGATCTCTCTTTGCAGCCTGTTGAATTCTGAAGGCCACATTGAAGGGCTTTCCTCATCACTATGAATTGGGTCCAAGCCAAAATCTTTTACATCCCTTGCAGATGGTACGGGCTTCAAATCCGTCTCTGGTACTTGTCAAACCATACAATTCTTGTTAGAAATATAATTAGTTAGATTTTCTACAACTTCGCTTCTTTATTTCTCAATGGCTACATATGAAGAGAAAAGGAATAACTGGTTGTATATCTAACTATAAACTCCCTATAATTCCTGCAAGAATTGTGCATAAATCAGATATTGCATAATTTTCAGTTTAGTTTCAACAGTGTGAAACAAAGTGAAGGGTCCTTCCTTTTTCCTTCTTCCAACTGGATGTCCATCTTACTAGTTGCCCTTTTTCTTCTCTTCATCAATACACCAATAAGACAAGTGGCCTACTCTAAAGAAATGATGAAAAAATAAAAACTCACCGTACGATCAGCAAGTTGAGTATTGCATTGGGTATCAGACATTTCCTCTGTTCCTTCAGCTAAAGTACAACATTCAGTACTCTTGTCATCAGTTGTGAATGTGGTATTTGTGCTTTACACTCATCAACAGTAGCACTTCTTGCAGAAGCCTGAGAGCCATTCTTGATAGCCTCTCATTCTCACCTCCATAGTTCAATGAAGGAAGTTTCTTTTGGACACCCTCAGGCCTTCCTGTAAAACTTTTCTCAAAATCAATTGGAGGAGGTGTGCTCTCATTCTTCTCTACCCTAAAATAAAAGAATTGAACTTCAGAGAGTGAAGAGTCTTGTACTTGTAGGGAAACTAAGACGACCACAAATTTACTTAATGAGGGCCTAAAATCATGTTTAAGCTTTATGCTAAAAAAACACATTCTTCTACTCATAATACTAATCTTCCTCCTTTTCTGTTCCCTTCATCTAAAAACTATTAGGCCCCCCCCCCAACAGAAGCTGCAGCATCATCATCCTCCTCCTCCCATCTTGAACCTCTTATTCTTATACAAAAGTACTTGTTTTTCTTCCATCAATTGCAACATCTTCACCAATTTTGATCCTTTTATTCTTATAAAAGTTCTTTTTGTTTTTGTTTTTGTTTTTTTTGTTTTTTGTTTTTTGTTTTTTTTGCGTTGGGAGTTGTCTACAAGAACCATCGTTCTTGAGATCCATTTAAATTGCTTTTCATATGCACGCCAGGAAAGACATTTGAACAAATTTGTGGATGCACAGTTGCAGTATATTGCATTCGGACTGTTAAATAATGGGAGTCCCCTTTGTTTTTCACTTGGTATAACTAAATTTTCTTAGATGTGCATACCTTTGTAAATCTCATAAACTGAAGAACATGAGACACAAATTCAATACAGTTTCATTCGGCAGAGCCTATAACAATAACTAATACTTTCTTTAAATAAAAAAAATATATAAAAACTTTATAAAAAAAACTCAAAAAAAAAAACCTAAAGGGAAACTGGTACTTGTGGCTGATTGTCATAGAACTTGTCAATGATCAAATGCAATTCATATATAACAGATGAAAAATTAATTACTTTCCCAATCAGGGATTTTGTTCATATTATATGGTCAAAACTCAACTTATCCTGTTATGCAGAACGATATTTTCAGCACCTAAACTAAGTTCGCATTGGAAAATGAGAAAAACAAAACCCGAATCCCCAAAATCTCATATAACACGGATCAAGGAAGCATTTTCTCTAGCCACAGCTGCTCAATTTTGATCTGGGTACACAGTAAGATAAACTCCATAAACTTGGCATCCTTTTCATCAATTGCTTAGAGGGGTTTTGGATACTTTATCTTGATAGGGGCTCAACTGAAGCATTGCCTTGACAGATATTAGACAGTGCTGAAGTCCACACGGCTTCTATGAAGCTGGAAGGCAGCAGTGATCCAACTCCCGCAACTGCATTGGCTGCCTGACCAATTGAAGTAACCCAAGCGAGCTTCACAATGTGCACATGACAACTTGCCCTTGCCCTCCAGTGCTCCTTCAACTGTGTAATGAGAAAACATATGAAAGATCAAATTATATCATGTTTCCATGACAAATCACATTGAACGAAAGATGCTTCAAATGAAATAACTTATACTTCATTCAAGTTAAGGTATAAGGAAACCAAAATCAGCTGACAAAAAATAAAGGAAAAGATCACGAAAAGCACTATAGGTGTGGATTCTGTCTGAGTGTCAAAGTCTATATTCGATACTTTTTTCAATGTTTAAAATACCATCATTTGTCAACACACTGGATTAACTGGTCAACAAGAAAAACCAATTCGCAGTTGACATGTAATCTCAAGTGACAATTTGATCATATAATATCCCAGTTAAACTGTAGAGCATTTATATTATAACAATCAAATCAAATAAAATAACCCAAGGAAACTCTTTTGACAAGAGAGCTCTGTGGCATGATTAACTATTACTGCAATGGAAAAGGTAAGCCATACAGTTATAAATACGACACAGTTACCTGCTGCCATCCACCTTTGAGGCTCAACAAAAATGGATGAACATTCAGAATCCTCAGACAAGTTGCTACTTTTTCGCTTTCGCCACTCAAACGATTTCTCACCCTCGCCTGGCATGTGATCCACAACATTGTCCTGCAATGCAACAATTCTTCGGCATTTCTTGCAGCGGAATGCTGGTGTACCAGTTTTTCCTCCATTTTGAGCTGTTTTTACTCCGGAGGCAACTTCACCAGGAAACCCAGGATCTGCCCCAAATTTAGAACTGTCTATTTTATCCCCATGATGATAAGATTCACCTGAAAGGATGGATAAAATATTTCTATTATAGCAGCGAAAACAGAAATTCACATTTGCCACTCAATTTGAAACCTCCAGTGAAAATGAGTAGGCATAACTTATAATGTCTCCTATGCTGAGACAAACAATTTTTCACAGAGTAATTAACATCAAGAACATTTGCCATGCAAATGCCACACCCTTCACAGTTGTCACTGCTGTTCTGGTTAGCATTTCTTTTTCTTTTTCTTTTTCTCTTCTGCTAAAATGTTATGTAAGGTAGAGGAGAATGGCAAACAATTTAAAAAACAGATTGGGAAGTATAGTTCATGGATACCGTAGCAGCATTGTAGCTAATTTGACAAGTGAGATTATTTTTATTCTGAGTGCTACAATTTAACTCTATACGGTTTTCTCGAGATTCTATCATGTATAAATAGAGTGAACTAAATTGAGACAATCTTGTTTCTGGAATTCTAAACCTTTGGCATTTTTGAGTTCCTTTCAGAACCTTGGAAGCTTCGCAATTTCTCATAATCCAGCAGTGTCTCCATGCTCAATTCAAACCCTCTCGCTTCTCAAAATAACATTCTTTGAGCAATAACCCCACCAAAAGCCGGACCAACCATCTCACATCCTACTTCAATGATATACAACCAATTTGGTAAGCAATGGCTCCTTAATACCTTCCTATCAATGAATTTTTCATATAGTCCTAGGCACACCAACTCATATACAAACTGATGCGGTAGTACTTCAGTTGTTTAAATTTGAGCCTCATTTATTTACAAACAGTAAGCGACTACCATATTATGTGCCTCATCAGTTGGTATTAAAAAGCTGGGATAGGAGTTGGTGCCTCTAATATCATGAGACTCAAGAAAAGCCTACGTACAACAATTTCTAGTCAGTCAACGGCGCAAGAATTATAGCCTAGTCTCTATGTCCCATGGAGCACTTTCATCATCTTGTATATTACCGAAACTTGAAAAACTAAAATATGAAAGCATGAATTCAAGATGTTCAATGAAGAACAATAAATTTAGAGGGAGGGGAAGATGGAGAAGAAAAAATAAAACTGTACCCAATACTTTCAGGCGAAAAGACTTGTATATGGGGCTGGCACGATCAACCTTGAAGCCCATTTCCTCGTACATTTTGAGCTGCAACATGATAAAAGAAAAGAGTAAAATTCACTATGGGCTGGCTTAGCAGAAAGTAGTCTAACCTTGTACAAGATGTTACATAAGAGTTCCTTGAATCACCTGATCTAGAAAACCATCATTGGGGCAAACAAACTCACAGCTTTGCCTCAGGGATCCTAGTGCATCTGTGGGATTGCATTAGAGGAAGAGAAAGACTAAAGCAGTTAAGCATTTGTAACCCACTCTGCCTTTTCTTCAATTCTATTGCTCAGGAATTCATATATTTCGAAGGGTGATGATTTTGGTACTCCAACTATCACCTCCCACACTCCTCTACTCTCTCACACAAGAGGACCACATGATTTTGGCACTCTTCTTGTGTGAGAGAGTAAATGAGTGTGGAGTGTCAAAATCATCTTCCATTTTTAAAGTCATACAAGCTTGTGAAACTAATTTTTATCTGAACTGAAGAAACAAAAGCAGCTATTTGGATTCCAAAAATATAACAGCAACATGTAGTTAGATACGAAGACTGGCGATACTTAAAACAAGCAATGATTTGTTCACACCTTCTTGTGATAAATGCTCTGTTCTCATCAGATATGCTGTAATGATAGATGCACTGCCACAAACAAATGCAAACAAGGGTGTAAACACTTTAAACTTGACAATTCAGAAAACTGAAAAAGCTATCAGAATGTAAGCCTGTTCCGAATAATTTCGACATTATTAGTATACTCTTGTTATTCTAAAAACTAAAAATCATAAACTGAGAAAGCAATATGTACCTTCTGGAAACACCAGCAAGGCAATGCACCAAAACAGAACCCTTTTTTCTACCCTTATCAATAAAATCCACACACGCATCCAAATAATCCAATAAATTCTCATCGCCCGTATCTCTTAGCGGAACCCCCATCCTCTCCAGCTTCAAATCCTTGCCTGCACGAAAGCTTATCGACCCATCACCAACATAAGCTGACCCACCAACAGACCCGCCATCATAGACCTTGATTTCCTTTGTGGGAATTGCACAGAGAATATGTGTGATCTCTTTGCTGCCATTTCGGATAACCTCTGCCGCATCGCGGATGTTGCCGAGGAATAGATTCTCACGAACAAGATACGGCATGATCACTGAAAAATATTTGAATTTTTCCTAAACCCAAGATTATCAAAGCAAGAAAAGTCGAACAATATGAGGCAATTTACAGAGATTACAAGAGTGTTTTATAAGTCAGTCTTGCTTGACAAGAAATCCTATTTATACCTTGAATAAAAAAGGGCAGTATTTACACCGTCAATAAAAGGGAAACAAGATAATAAAACACCTAAATTAACAAGAAGAAATCTTTGTTCTTTACCTTACCTGTATTTAGGTCATCGTGTGTGTGTGTGTGAGAGAGAGAGAGAGAGAGAGAGAGAGAGAGAGGACGGGTTTTGGGTCTTAAGTTTTTCTTTTTAAATTTTTTTATCTGATGAAAGTATTTTATTCTGAAAACGAAAAAATTATCCTGATAGGCGTGAGAGGACGGGTTTTGCGTTGGTTTCTTATTAATGTTTTAAAATACTTTTTAATATTTCAAAATAAAATTTTTTTTTCTCAAAATTGAAAAAATTATGGGAGATTCACTATTATACCCAATATAAGGGCCCAAATTATATATGAAATGAACTTGAGAAATACACCCAAAGCCCATTACAACATAACAAAGATGATTTTTTTGGATAAAATGTTGGGGGGGAGGGGGGGAACAAACTCCAAAAAAACAGAATACCTACCAATACAAATTAAACGACACGAGTGACCCCCAAAAAATAATCAGCTATCTCCAAAAAAACAGAACGCCTAACCAATATCCAAGTCTAGATTATGGCTCCATTTGGCAAGGCAATTTGCCAAACCATTCTTCTCTCTTAAAATATGCTGGATATTCCAACTCTCAAAATGCCTAAGCATCTTCCTACAATTTGAAAGCAAATCCGATAGAGGATGAAAACATAGAGAATCCCTTTGCTGGAAAAGATTCACAGCACTCTTAGAATCCATTTCTATGAGGATCTTAGTGAAGCTCTTTGCCACTGCTAATCTGTGGCCAAAAAACAAACCCTAGGTTTCAACATCCAAAATGTGCCCCTTCCCCAAATTCACAACAAAACCTCCACACCACTCCCCAAAGCAATCCCTAAGCACACCACCAACACCAATCTTTCTAGAAGCATTCATGCAAGTGCCATCCACATTGAGCTTAACCCACCCTATGCCAGGCGGCTCCCACATTAACATAACCTGTATTCGGTTTTTTGTTTAAATTCATATGTAATGTGGACTCTATTTTTTACTGTTTAGTTGCGTGATGGGAAGACAGGAGGAGGAAATACGTATAGTTTCTAGTTACATAAATAATTTTGAAGAAAATTGTTGGGGGCGGGATGCAATATGATAAGATTGATAGATTGCCAAAGTCCCACATTGGAATAACTCTCAACAATACAAATGCTTATAAAGATTACCTGACACCTTACAATTGCTGAGCTTAGTAGCGTGGGCTTGTAACTAAGCAGGGCATTAAAGAGATTGGTTGTTTGAACAAATCCTTGTCAGGTGAGATGTGATGCTCTTGGACCGTTCACTACGATGAAGTAGCACAAGGCACGCTCTCTACCCTCGGGTAAGTAGGGCCACCCAATCGAAACGGGTGGGTAGCAAACCCAAAACTCTAAAAATTTGATTGGGGTTTTGGGTACCAGAAAAAAAAGGAAAAAAAAAATTACCTAGACCTCAACCGCACAGATCAAGAGCCATTGCACCTCAACGTGTTGCCTGGCTTGGCCTCTCATCACACAATCACTTTTTGTCTCTTCCTTTCTCTCCCAACTTCCAAAACAACATATATATATATATATATATATATATTATATTAGGGTAAACTGCTAAATACCCCCCTGGAATTATATCGACTATCAAAATCTCCACATTGAATTATTTTTTCAGCCAATTTAGCCCTCAGATTATTTTTAATGGTCAATTTAGCCCATGCCGTTAGTTTTCATGCAATTTCATCCAATTTTCTATCTAAATGTCACATGTTAGGCACATGATTCACTGTTGAATTAAAATTTTAATTTTTTTAAGTTTAAAACTACAAAATTGGAAAAAAAAAAAAAGAAAAAAAAAGAAAGGGGAAGGCAATCTACGTCTTCCCCAGCCCCTTCCTCCCAAGACTCTCTATCTGCAATCCCACATCCACAAGATGCCAATGGTTGGTTCTTGTAAATAAACATATAATCAGAATCAAGATATGTTTTCATCTTCATCAACACCTACTTGTTCTTGATTGGGTTAATGGGATTTAGGGATTGCATCAAGTTATCAACTCCTCCCCAAAATACTGGGTCTGTTTGGCATATTTCTATGAGGTGTGAAGATTGCCCGTCCTCTTGGCTGTTATTAATATCTTCCTTTCCTCTTGTATTGTGTTTTACACAAACTCCTCTTCTTCCTTCTTGTATTGTGTTTTACACAAACTCCTCTTCTTCCTTCTTGTATTGTGTTTTACACACGCTCCTTCAATTTTAGCCTTTTCTTGGCTGTTATTAATGAGAATTTATCAAAAATAGCCAAAACTTGAACCCTAATTTCAAAAGAATGCTGCTAAATGAACTCTTAAATTAACCAAGTACACCCTACTATCAAAGTATTTATTGAATTACTAATTTACCATAATATAAAATGACTAAAAATGATATATTGAATTGTGAAACATAACACCACATATTTTTAGGGTGTACTCAGTTAATTTTAGGATTCGTTTAGCAGCACTCTTTAAAAACCATCTAAAACATGACACCGCATATTTTTCCCTACACTTCTCTTCTTCTCCATCTTAGCATTTGGATAGACGAACTCTTTTATCTCTCAAAACCAAGCTCAGTAGAACCTCTTCTTCTTTCAATCACTCTTCTGCTCAGTATAAAACATACAAAATACCAAACTGGAAGAATAAAGAGCAGTTTTCTTTTGGTCAATACCGAGCA